>CM061550.1:229809312-230430026 GCA_030864225.1 Capsicum baccatum var. pendulum
AATAGTCCCGTTTAGCCCCTTTCTTTGTCAGGGCATCAACAACTTTGTTTTGTTTTCTGTAGCTATGGTGAACAGGTGGTCCTCCCAGACTTTCTATCAGCAATCTGTATTCATTAATGATAGGGTTATAGAGTAGGTTCCCTTTTCTAAGCACTTGAATAACCTCTTCTGAATTAATGTTAATTTCAATAGAGCACAAGTTGTGCTCCAGAACTAATATCAACCCTAATCTAAGTGATGTGAGCTCCATAAAGTTATTAGTAGCATACTAAAGCTTTGAGAGAAACCCAGTACCCAATTTCTATTTGAATTCCTTAAAAATCCCCCTATTCTTCCCTTCCCTGAGTTCCTCAAGCAAGAGCCATCAGTGTTGAGCTTGTAAAAATTCCTAGGAGGAGAGATCCAACTAACCATAATGGAGTTGTGAGTATGAGGCTTTGAGTGAGGTTTGAGATGGAAGAACTTCACCGCCTCAGCGTAGGCAGCTTTAAAAGAGGCTAAGATGCATTGTTATCGAAAACATTATTGTTTCTAGTTTACCAGATGGTTCATAAATAAAAAGGAAGGAGGGTTGCCCAATCAATAGTATTGTCAAAGTTGGAGTATCTCAAGATTTTCTAAGTAGTCTCCCAATTGGAATGAGTAAACAATTGGAGATGAATGGTGATGTCACTTTTGTAAATTTAGATATGATCTACCCATAGGAATTTAACATGATTGCACTCAAAGAAAAGGTGATGGATATCTTCAAGAGGATGGTGATAGATATGATACGAGGGAAGAATATTGATGCCTCTATGGAATAGAGTTGCTTTGGTAGGAAGACTATTATGGTAAACTAGCCAGAGGAAAAATATAATCTTGTTTATGATTCTAGCTTTTCAAATCCAACCCAAATGGTGAGGATTATGGGTTGAGATTGTTGTTTTCTCAAATAAGTGCTGATATGTACTTCTACAGGAGAAAATGCCATTTCCATTTAGGAGCCAGAGAGGAATATCAGTTTGGGCTCTGAGACTAGGGAAAAATGTTATAAATGTTGAATATAATATTGTTGGGGATGTCAAAAGGAATGGAGTCTAAGTTTCAAACTCCATTATGCCAAGTAGAGGAAAGCTGAAGGAATGGACATGGGTTAGGAGGAGGACCCTGGATAATATTGTAAAGAGGGGGGAGATTTGAGACCTATTTGTCCTTCCAGGCATCTACTTTTTGACCATCATGGGCAGACCACTAGATGACATTCTGGCAGATGTTCCAACCCCTTTGGATATTCTTTCAGGTCTTGGAGTGAGGAGGTTTAATTCTATTGGGATTCACACTTATTTGTGAGTATTCTGGCCTATAAGAATAAGGAGTTGGAGTGAAGCCTCTAGGACATACTGCAGAGAAGTGTGTTATTCTTAATGCTAGCTTTTTGCATCTATAGACCTCCAACATGCTTGGGCTTAGTGATAATGTTCCAATTGACCATATGCATCTTATTTATGGAGGTAGTAGTTTTCCACATAAAAAAACTTTAGGTTTTTTAAATGAGTCTATGGATTTTACTGGGAAGGAGGATGTATTGAATAACATGGTTGAGAATGCTGCTCAGATAGGCTTTGGCAAAAGTGGTTCTTCCAGCCATATTAAGAAACTTAGTCTTCCACCCTACTAACCCGATATTCATATTATTAATAATGAATTAGAAGTTAGCCAGGTTAGGTTTCCCATGGAAGATTTAAAAGCCCTAGTATTACCCAAAGGAGCAACTAGCCTTGATCTCAAGAATGGAGAAAAAGTCTTCCCGAGTAGCATTATTACAATTATTAGAGAAAAAAACCTTGGATTTTATAAGGTTAATCTTTTGGCCAGAGTGGGTGCTAAAGCTTTCCAGGGTCTTATTGATGGTGTTACAGTTAGCTCTATCAGCTCTAGCAAAGAGGGTTAGTCATCAGCAAAGAAGAGGTGAGAAATATGGGGTCTCCTTCTGGTTTCTATTGATCTGAATAGGAGTCCACTAGAGGATATCAACTTCATTATTAATACTTCTAGATAGGAGTTTCATGCATAGGATAAACAAGCAACGTGACATAGGGTCCCTTTGTCTTATACCCTTCGATGGCAATAAGCTAAGAGTTCTGCTTCCATTGACAACAACAAAAATGAAGGATGTGTATATGCAGGTTATGATAAGCTTGAATAATCTAGGGAGAAGTTGAAAAAAGACAGAGTTTTTCTTATGAAAGACCATTCTAGCCTATCAAAGGAGTTGATAGACCTAGGGATGGAAGGATTAGATTGACATCTATGGTTAACACTTTGGTGATCAGTGGTGAACGGAGAAATATAGAAAGATATTATAGCTTCCTTAATTTCAATTTGATCATAGATCTAGACCTCATTCTCATGCAGAGAGGTAATGGTATTTCTCCTTCTTCTGTCCAGAGTAGAAGTATGAAAGAACTTGGTACTTGTGATACCCCATACTTTTTTTAGCGCAGTTTAGCTCTTAGTGTGTCAAGAGACAACTTTAAAAATATATAACTCATGGTACGTGAAGAATTTTTTCGCTATAGACCCACCAAATTGTAGATAATTGAACAAGCTTCCCAATGATACCAATTTTGCCTTAATTCGATACTTGGTCGAGAAGTTTTGACGATTTTAGTGAAAAATAGTAGAGCACCGCATTGCGGTGAGGTGCAGAATCGCAATTGTCCGATTTTTTGTGAAGCATCGCGATTAGCCCGTATCGTGGTGAAGTCCAAATTTTTGTTCGTCCCTTTTCCAGTAGCTCACCATGATTTACCTGTATCGCACCAAAAATCTTAATTGGGACAGACACCACATCGCGGTGGAGTGCAAAATGACACTTATTCTTTTCCAGGGACGCAACGCGTTTACGCCGCATCGCGCCAAAGGCCAAAATGATACTTGCCCTTTTTAATTGATGCAACGCAATTACGCCGCATCACGCCAGAGGCCAAAATGACACTCGTCCTTTTTCTAATAAACCACCGCGATAAGCACCACGTTGCAATAGGGCCCAAAATCGGAATTTTGGTTCTGAGTTAATTTTTTCAAAGTACAACCTAGTTATTTTCCAAGCCTCCAATTCATGAAAACACTAGATTAAACTTATTCTACGCCTAACACGCTCATTATTCACTAGATTTATCTCCAAGAAACCCTAGAACTTCAAATCCAAACCTCAAGAAATCCAAATTCCACCATTCTTTTTTCAAGATAACCCCAAATTCAAGATTCCCAATTCAAGATCCTCAAGAATCAATCCTCAAAAGCACAAGTAGAAACTCAAAGTTCAAACTTCTTCATCTATTCATCTACTAAGGTATGTGTGGTTATGAACATGGATAATTCTTCCATCCATGTGCCAAAAATTAGTTTTAAAGTTGAATTTGATATGAAATTATATGAATTTCAGTCTAGGGTTTATACTCACTCTATACTATTTGAAGATTACGAGATTACAATTGATTTAGATGTTGAATTGCATGTCTAATTTCGTATTTTTATGCGTATGACATTAATTCCCAGATTTAGAATTGAATTATTAAAATTTTCATTATTTAGCATGAATTTTATGATGATTTGACATAAAATAGATGCATGGGTTATTAGCCCTAGTTTGAATGTCGTTATTTCAAGAAGATTATGCTTGTAAACATCCCATGATTTGTTATATTTAGATTTTGAACAAAGATTTGATCTTT
The DNA here is from genome assembly GCA_030864225.1 of Capsicum baccatum var. pendulum. Classification (NCBI taxonomy): domain Eukaryota; kingdom Viridiplantae; phylum Streptophyta; class Magnoliopsida; order Solanales; family Solanaceae; genus Capsicum; species Capsicum baccatum. The sequence continues at coordinate 229,813,032 of CM061550.1, forward strand.
TGATCTCAGCTTAGATATGGAATCCACTTTACAGCTTTTAACTACAGTTTACAGTAAGCAGATTCACAAGAGGTTTTCATTATAAACCCTTATACTAGTTTTAAAAGTGGAATTCCTACAGAATAAGCATACAGATTAAAGAGAGTAGTGTTTAGCACTGAGTTGGGTATGTTTACATGCCCCAGAACTACGAGCCAACGTAGGTACAAATTATCAGATTATTCTTATTTCTATATGGATGACAGTTACGGATGTGATCACTTAGATTAGGTTACACTCCTTGGCAATAGTATGACATCTCTACTCAACATGAGGTTATCCCATAAGGGAAGTAGACGTTGAACTCTATGTTAGTTCATATAGTTTATGTCGGTTAGAAGAACCTCCCTAAATCCTACGAAAAAGAGTAAAGAATAACAGAAAAGCTTTTAGAAACTAAATGTAAAGGCTCACAGCTTTATTAGACATTGCTTTACATAAGACATTAGTTACTGGATTTTAGCTTCCAGTTTACAGATATAAAAGTGAGTCATTTCTATACTTAGACCGCATGATTTACAGATAGAATACCAGTAGAGGTTTTAGAACTAAGTGTTATGACTTATAAGATTTATATAGTATGTTTTATCACTCATGAATCATGATTTTTAGCTTTCAGTTATTCCAGCTAATGTGAGTCATTTATACTTAGCATGCATTACTTTACAAGTTTATACGAACATAGAGATATTATTTTACTTATGCATTAACCCCCATATACTCAGTACATTCCAGAAGTACTGATCCGCATATATGTCTATTTGCTACATTGTCTCATAATGTAGGTTTCGGTGCTCAGTTTCAGCAGCGTAAGTGATTTCAAGCATCTCCATCTACATCCCAATAGTTGGTGAGTCTTCATAGTTTGGAGACCCAGCCACTCAGTTTTTCTTCTTATTTGAGTAGTTTATTCCTTATTTTCATCCAGTTCGAGTTAGCTGGGGACTTGTCCCAGTGGATCTCTAGTTATTAGTAGTATAGGTTTGTCAGACTGCTAGACATAGTTTAGATTTCCAATATTACTTTTCCAGACTTTGAGTTTAATATTTTTAGATATTATGTTCAGATGATTTCAACTTAGATCAGACAAGCTTCCACATTGATATCATATTCATTTTTCGTTATTATGAGTATCAAGATCTAGTAGAAGGCTTACAAGGTTAGCTTGAGGCTACTCTTAGTTTTGAGCATCGTATGATATCTTGAGACCCATTTTCGAGGTGTTAAAGTACTCCCATCCCCTTCTATGAGCCAGTTGATTCTGGACTTTAACATCTAGAAATCATTTTCATTTCTTTGAATGGAACTGAATTCAGAGGTAAGATTTTACTCAAGGTTATGCAGAAAGAAACTGGTGGGGTAGTGAAAGGATTTTAGTATACTAGCAAGTCTAGCAAGGACATGCTATTTCTTTTTAAAGATGTTTCCAAAGATTTCTCTATTCTAAGTTTTTGCAATATTCTCAAAAGCAATGGTGACCCTAGTAAGGTCAGTTTTTTCTTGGTGATTAACAAGGTTGTTAAAATCTCCATGATTGTACCATATGGATTTAAACCTAAAGGGTTGAGGATATTATTAATGGGTCTCGTAAGACTTGACAAGAAAGGAGAGTGATCAAAATTATTTCTTGAAAGGTGAAGGATAGAAACTTCAGGGAATAGGTGGAGCCAATGGTCATTGGACAAGAACTTATCCAGTCTCTCAAAGATAAGGCTGTTTATTCCTGTATTTCATGTTAGAGCAGGTATATTTACTTTCCCAAAATTCTAAATCAATAAGAGTGCAGTGATTTATGCAATCCCAAAAAATGAAGGACCTAGTGACGTTAATCTTGTTACCTCCAAATTTTATTAGAGGCTTTCAGAATTTTATTGAAATCCCCTCCCACAAGCCAGCAATCACTATCTAATGAGTCTATGGAATAAAAAATGTCCATAAGTTAGTCCCATAATTGTCTCATAATAGTAAAATCAGTACTAGTATTACTACACTAAATATCCAACAAGAAAGAGGATAACTAACCTTAACTGTGACATCAATAGCTTGAGGAGAGATGGAAATGCCATTAATGGTGATGGTTTTATCCTTTCACAAAATACCAATACCTCCTAAGTTACCTATGGCACTTGACTGGATGTGACAAGGATAGCCAAGTTCATCATCAAGATTCTTATGGTTAGTCATCTTGGTTCTAAGGAGAGTAAGGGCTGAAAGTTGGTGGATACTGACTACTGACTTGCGGTGTCTCTTAAACTCTGAGTAATTATCACCTCGGGCATTCCATATTATACAGTTCTACATGATTAGTTTGGGGCTTGAGAGTTCTCTCTCAATACTGTTTTTTTTTTCCAGGATGGTTGGATGGCCCTGCCTGTTCTGGGGCTTTCCTCTTCCTGGATAGAGGTGTGATCTTGGTAATGAAATATTCCCCTATCATTAAGTTTGGGAGATTTAATCCTACTTTTAATTTGGAAAGCTCCTGAGGCAGAAACACAATTATACCATTTCGTGTATAAGTTCCATGAATTGCAAGTTTGCAGGCCTTTCTAAAGTGAGAACATCTATCTTAGGGATTCTTAATTGAGCCAGTAACTTCTCCATCTTTCTATTGCTTTCTCTCAAAGCTTCTAGGGTCTTTTGTCTTCCTAGAATTTCCAGGGTTTGGAGAAGAGGTAAGAGGGACGGAGATGGAATTGGGTATGGGTCAGCAGGTTTTACCCAGAGAGATTCACAAAATTTACACTCTGGGCTAGGAGATTTGGAATTGGTGATGGAAAGAAAGGTAGACTCAAGTTTGTTTAGTCATCAGGTCTGAAATGATTGCTGGAGTGACGTCTTCCTGAAAAGATGTGTTGACCACTTGTAATAGAGTCACCATTTATACATTCGGACCAAATCCCTAGACACCCTGGTTGAGACACTCCATGGCTAGTTGTGCTAAGTAGCCCAAGTCCTTGTAACACCCCGCATTTTTAAGCTAGACTTTGAACCATCATTCCTACGTGTGTAAACTCTAATCCCATGATTTATATTTAATTATATGTGTCATGAGCATTATCCTAATTCTAAGAGTACTTATGAGGTAAAAAATGTTCATAGGAAACACTTAGAGCAAAGTTGAGCAAAGAGTTTTTGATTTGGCCAAATTTTAGTGTTTGATTCTACAAGGATCAACTTTGAACGTGTATAACTTTTTAATATGTTGAATTTTTTATCTCAAGACCCATCAAATTATAGATAATTGAATTATATTTCCAACAATACCTATTTTGTCGTAATTTGATACCCAAGCAAAAAATTATGACCATTTTTGTGAGAAACAGTAAGCCTCTGTGATAGGGTTGCGTCGTGAGGGCTGTTCCTAGGGAATAGGAGTCACGCCACAAAGTCTATTCCCTCACTATTCCAGCTTCTTAAAGGGCCAAGGGGCAATTGGGTTTTTTTCCTCAACCCGAGTCGTCCAAAACACGATTTGGGACAGTCAAAAAGGCATTATTTGCCCATTACCCTAAAAATTTCTCACGTAGAAACCCTCCCCCTCCCTAAGAACGAGAAATTCAAGCCTATTTTCCCAAGAACGATAAATTCAAGATTTCTTTCTCAAGAATTTAAGGATTCAAGTTTCAATTTCAAGCTTCCTTCAAGAATTCATCTAACTACGGTATGTAGGGTATTCATCAATGGGTTCCATTCACCCATTGAACCCAAAAACCCTCTTTTGGTTTTAAGTATGAATTTATATATGTTCAAGATGAATTTAACCCATGCTTATATGTAACACCCCGTAAATTTTTTCGTACGCTTATCGCGATTATATGGAGTCCTAAAGGCTTGCATATGGGTTAAATTAAGTTTATGGTGTTTGGAAGTATCCCGTCAATAGTTGTATGTGTAGGTATTGGAATAAGCTTTCCCACAATATAAAGTTTGCCCAAAACAGAGGAGTATTTCATATAAGCGAGCACATTCGAAATTTCAAAACGGTGGCCGGGAAGCCAGTGAACAGTAAATCTGCAGGAAAATTACTGCAGCTAGGCAATTATTTTTTTGGATCAACTTTAGACGATCATAACTCCTTGTACAAAAAGAACTGTGTGAGCTGCTATATATCGACGAAAAGCTCCGAGAGTCTTCTTTCCGATTAAATTGGTTTCATCCAAATCCAATGTCTGAGTAAGGAGCTATACCCGTTTTACTACAGCCTATCAAAAAACAAATAGAATTGTGGGACAAATTTTTGGGTCAACTTTAAACGACCATAACTCCTTGTACAGGAAGAACTGGGTGGTATACTTTATATTAAAATGAAGTCCCTTTGAATTATCTTTCCAATGCAATTGATTTCACCCAAATCCGATACCGGAGCAAAGAGTTATGATCGATTTACTTCAGCCTGTCAAAACTGTCCACTGGGGACAGATTCGGATTTATTTAAATTTTTAGGGGAAAATGGTCATTTTCTATTACCTCTTGGACGAAAATGGGTCTTTATAAACCTACACTTAGCCTCATATATATCATATATCATCCAATTATTAAGAGAATGTGAAACCCTAGCCTAATTTCAACTTTAAATATTTTGTGATTCAACCATAGAAAATTCGAATTGGTTCCGTAGTTGTGTTCACCATCTCGAAAGCTTCGAGAAGCACCCCATGGTTATGTAAGGAGGATTCTAAATGCAAGAGTCCATTGTTAAGGTATGAATATTATTTATTCTTGATTCTTATCCATGAATAAGTATTGATAAAGGATTATGAGTATTGTCTTGATGTTGGAAGATAACCAGAAACATAGTTATGAATTGTTTTGTATAAATTGTTAGTAGTAAATTATGGAAGTTGTTGTATTGGATTATGGAGGATGAATTGTGGTGATATATCATTATACTAGTGGTTATGTATGCCTAGTGATCATGTTGTTATTGGATGGTGATTAAGAAGGGAAATAAAGGTTAAGAGTGATGTTGAGGGATATTTCATGAAAATGCATGATATGTGAATGTAATAAGAGTATAAGAGGATGTATGTAGCACTCTTATTGATGAGTTAAAGGATTACTTCCTAGACATTATTTGGTGAAGTTAATACCTAAATGGTAAGGTTTGGTTGCTAATACTAGTTTGCCACAAATGACTTATTGTAGATAAGTGTTCGAAGAGTACAGGAAGTCAAGTTGGACTTGTATTGAAGTGGTTATATCAAGGTATGTAAGACATACTCTATCTAATCTTTGGCATGAATAATGACCCATGGCACTCTCAAGTAAGCTTCCAACATTGTCCTACGACACATGACACATAATAACATCATATGATCTTCGACACTGCCAATTGAACTTATTTTCACTTTTAAGATGTCCGGCTAGTCAAAAAAAATGTCCATATACTATTGTTGACTCCGAAATGGTTTAATGAGGTATCCATGATTCTCTACTTCATTTTCATGATATTGATTACCTATTTACATGTTTTTCCCATTGAGGTATCATGGTTTCAAGTTCCATAAGGTGTGACCACAAAGTAACCAATCTCAAAGATTAATTGAATTAAGAAATGGAATGTCTGTATTTTAAATTGATGATATGATGTATTGTATTAGTACCACTGATCAGTTGGCCATTGTATTATAAAGTTTATGTATATATGTTATTCCAGGGGTGGTCCCTGATGTATTGTATTAGTACCACTGATCAGTTGGTCATTGTATGACATATGTTATGTATTGATAAGGATTACGGGAAGTAATGGTATGAAAGTAATGTGCAGGTATCCCATCAGCTCTTTTAAGTGTGGTCTACTCATACTGTTTATTCACTGGTATCTGGGTTCTGTTGATCTTTTGTATCTCATCTTGATACTCACTGCCTTACATACTCAGTACATATTTCCGTACTGACGTCCCTCACGGGGGACCTGTATTCATGCCTGCAGTAACAGATACTTCAGGTCGTACACCTCCGCAGTAAGAGCCAGGACATTCTGTTGTTAGTGGTGAGCTCCAATTGTTTCGGGGCATCCCAAGTCGTTTCTATATGTATTTTTGGCATTTATATAAAAGTCTTTTGCGGGCGGGAGTTTGTACCGACCCTAACTCAGTTGTGTATCTATGTAGAGGCTTTTGTAGACATATTGTACAGCCATAGGAGTGTTTGGTTGATAGACGTGATAGCTCTGACGGCCAATTACTATTTATATATATATTTATGCGTGTTTGCTGGGCTGATACAGGTACTGTTTTCTTCTATTTACAACGAAGTGCTGCCCAAATTTCTAATTTTCATAAGTAATGTAAATGTGAAAGTATAGGTTATGAACGGGTTCTCCCGGGCCTCCTCGGCTACGGGTGCCAGTCCGCTCCAATGGGATTTGGGGTATGACATTTTATTTGTAATTTGAATTCAAGCCATGTCCATATGTGGTCCCACGTAAATTAAGCTATTTCGTGTTCTAAACTTTCAAGAATCCATGTTATACACAAACGATTTCATGTCAACTATCAAATTCATGCAGTAATCCATATGAATATGTTGTTTTCTCAAGTTTAACTCATCCTCATGTTCAAGTTCATGTATTTCAATAAATTATTAAAATGCCTTATGTTTGGGTCTTTGAACTATGATTTTATATCACCGTTTTAAAGTTGTTATCCTATTTTGTGATCATTCAGCGCTGGAAGGTTATGAACACCTGATACCTATGTGTTTTTACATATTTTCCATTTTAAGTTACAAGTCAGTCAGACCATATTTTATTATTTTATTCAGACCACCATGTTCATGTTGAGCACTTTTCAGTATAGCACCACATCATGTTAGATCCATAATAATACCAGGGTCATTTAGTTGGGAGTAGAATTTAGCACCGAGCGAATCCAAGGATAGGGGCTCACCTTCCAGTAGAGGGTATGACCTTTAGTAGCAGTCCCTGAGTTCCAGAACTACGTAGCCAGCATAGGTATTAGAGGTCTTCCTGCAAGTAGAAGGTAGACACTCTTTTAGGGGCACCTGCCAGTAGAGGGTGACTCCTTAGTCCTGCGAGACATCAGTTTAGTGGATCCATATGGCTATGTGTTAGTACCCGTGGAAAGGTACTGATACCCTTTCAACTGGGTTACATGTTGGACCTCAATTAGCTCAGAGTGAGGCATGTCGGTTACATGATAACTCCCATAGTCTCAGTACAGTATTCAAAGTGTGTCAGTTCAGGTTTGCATGACCAAGTATTCAGACATCAGTTATTCAGTTATTCAAATATTAGTTATTCAGATATCAGTTATTCAGTTATTTAGATCATATCAGTACATGTTTATTCTTGGTCTTGCATTCTCAGTTTTACATGTTCATGTTTTTCATGTTCAGTATCCATACATGATCCTTAGTTTAGTTTTACAGCATGTTCAACTATACATGAGATATACATACAATATTTATGTTTTACCTTTTCTCAGTTTCACTTTTACTTATTCTACAAAAGTAAAGATTTAAGAAACTAAGTGTAGTGATTCATCAGCTTATCAGATTATATTTGTTACTCATGTTTTAAGATATTTCATCTGTTCAGTTGGTTTCAATCCCTTGGTGAGTCTACTTGCACTTAACATGCATGTTTTAAGATTTTGTATCTATTCAGTTTACTTATTGCATTCACCCACTTACTCAGTACATTCCAGAAGTACTGATCACATATACGTCTGTGTGTCTACATTGTTTCTTAATGTAGGTACTAGTTATAGCCCACACATTATAATCAGACAGTTTGCAGCTCCAACCATCAGGTGATGAGTTCTCTTATTTTGGGGACTCCAGTCAGTTGCAGTTCGTGTACTATATTGTTATCATTCATATGTATTGATTAGTGGTAGTTGGAAATATGTCTCAGCTATTTATAGTCAGTATAATTGAGGCTTCATAGATAGTCAGTCAGAGTCATTACATGTAATTCAAGTTTCTTTCCTCAATTTTATCATGTTGTAAAATTTATCAGTATTTCATTTATTCAGACTTTCTCATGATTAAGTTTCTACTCAGTAAATTTAGTTATATTATAAATCAGTTGCTCAAGTATCATGCCATTACATGAGTTATCTTGGGATCACTTATGATTTTATGCACCGTATTATGACTAGGGGGTAGTCTCAAGTTGTGAAAGTCCTGAATAAATATTGTCATCTGATTTCCTTCCCATTATAGATGAAGGGGAACAGTCGGATTGGATAAGCAAATTTCCAGCCAAGATGCCAGAGTATGAATTGGAGATAATAACTCTGTGAACATGGTGATCATGTTTGAGGATGGTGGATAGCTCATTGTTTTGGCCTGAACTGGTTTGCATGGTAACCAACTAATCTTTTAAGTTAGAATCAGAGGAGGAAATGTGGAGAGTTTTCGCTTTAGAAAACTCAATAGCATTAAATGTATGTCTGTATAGGAGGCAATATCTCTAGGCTTTTGAGAGCCCATGATGAGCTGGCTAGAATGGGGCCCAACCAAGAGATCAATCCTTTTGTTTCTCATTAATGAGACGAAAGGAACACTATTTAATAGTAGAGGGAGAATACTCGTATTATTTATCTTAGAGTTAAGCTTAAAAAGAGGAACAAAACTTGAGTCCAAAGGCAAGTTAGGCCAAGAAGTTATTGGGTCAAAAGAAGTTGGAGGGGGGGGGATTGGCTGATTGGGCCCAAGTTTGGTCCAACTTAGTCTGTTGATTAGTAGACTTTGGGCCAGGTCCAAATTTGGACATAGGAGTTAGGTTAGAAGAAGTAGGGATGGAGAATTTCTCTTCTTGGACCGAGAAGAGCCCATTATTTCCACTGCCCCAATGTGGACCAACCTGAGGTAGTTGCCCTAGCGAGTCGATCCCACCGTCATTATTGGAAAGGTTGGCCAAAGTGGGCTGGGGAGAAGTAGGTTTAGAGAACTTACCTGGCACTGTCGCTGGTTGCTTATCTTTGGGGTCTAGTGTTACCAATTTTGAGGGGAACTCAGGTAGCCGCTCGAATATTTTCTTCTTTGCAAAGGTGACTATTTTATATTCATCCTTTGCTTGCTTCAACGGGACGGAGAGAGATCTGGTTGAGACTGATTTCGGAAGTTGAATGACTTCTTTTCCGTTGTAATTTTGAGCTATGTGACCCAAAAGTCCGCACGGTTTGTAAAAGATCTTCTCTCCTTCATATACTAGACTCTGTTTATGGTTGCCGATAGTGGTTGAAGTTTTGACCGACATCCCTAGGTTGATTTGAACACAAATTCTGGCATACCTTCCCCTTATATGAAAGAGGTACAGGCATCAACCTTTAGGAGTTTCCCTATCTTCCTGCCTATCTTTTCAAGAATATGCAGGTCAAAGAACTCTGTGGGTAGTTGGTTAGTCGAATCCAGATAGTTATGGAGTCGATCTGGGTTTTACTAGGGATAAAGTTTGGTTTCTATTTCCCAACTAATAAGAAGCTCCTTGCAATAAACCATGGTCCCCATTAAGAGTCTTAGCCAAGCTTTCTGGATTCTTGAATTTTACGTGAAGAAGTCAAACTCAAGATCAATTAGGCAAAGAGGTTTGGATAGCTTCCGCAAGGATTCCAACTTTATCTTGAGGTATTGATGAGTAAATTTACTCCCAAAGGCCTTGATTATGATTGAGAATTTCTATAGAGCATAAAGGTGATTCTTGTCTTCCACCAATAAATTAACTAGGTTATCATCTAGGTCTTCAATATTCTCCTCAGGGAATGCACAATCCATAGGAAGATCAGAGGTCGGGATCTTATTCGAAGCTATATCTCTATATGAGAGTTTGATATCCATCATTTGGATATCAATTGAGAGTTCAGTCGTGAGAGTAGTAGAAGAGGCTTGCATATATGAGGATAAGGGAAGGATTTTTGATTAAATAAGATGAACATCTGATAAAGGTGTTTAGAGAGGGACGGGACTCTCTCTCTAACCCATCCCTCTAATTCAATACCAAGTTATCCTCTTCTTATATAATTAGAAAGGTAGTTCAATATGCTTCTAAATACAAGTTTGAATTTTTAATGTAATATTTTAATATTTTTTATTAGAATTCTTGACTCCACAAATTCAAATAGTTTTGTTTTAGATTTCTATGTCAAAGAATGTCTTTCCTTTGTTTGTTTACCATGATTGTCGGAGTAGGGAAAAACAAGCATAACTAGTTTTAAAAAGGCAACTCACTCATTACTTACTAAAAAAATTACATGAAGCACCAAATTAATAGAATCAGGTGCATATAAAAAATACTTGAACGCCTTTAATTTGACTAAATCAAAATTTAATGGTCCAATTGTATTTCAATTTTCCTCTACTTTATATAGTGGACATGAGTGGATAATGCATTTGCAGTCTTTATCCCTATTTTGTGTAAGGTGAAGAGGTTGTTTTCGAGATCGGCCCTCAGCTCAAGGCGTATGTTTTAAAAACAAACTTGAGAAATGAAAAAGTGAAAGAAGCTCTATGAATATACTAAGAAAGAGAAATATTGACAACAAAAATAGTAAAATAACCAACGCAAAAGGAATGAAAGTAGTGATAAAATTGAAATAAAAGAGTGAAAGAAGCTCTAACGAATATTTATATGAAGAAAAGAGAAGTTTTGACAAAGGGAAAGATAAAATGATTAATATTTATGGTTATTCGCTCAACCCAACCCAACCCAACCCAACCCAACCCAAATGAGTTGTGAATTTTATCATTTCAAAAAATGGTTCAAAAAATGATCAACACATATTATTAATCATAAAATATCCATAGGTATCCATCAACTGTGTACACTCCCCTTAAAGTATGAGAGGTGTAGGAATTTCTAAAAAAACAAATACAAGGGATATCTTGGCGTGAAGAAATACTTTTCAATTTTCTCATATTTAGCTGGCTTAAATATTTTTAAAATACTTTTATTTATTCTAATTAAGAAAAGTGACTTCCCAACATAAATTATAAAAAGATTTTTCAAAACTTTTTAAAAAACTCATGACCACCTGAAATGGATCCTAACCTGAGAACCAACTTTCAATATCAACCCTAGACTCGACTATAGCCACGAACAAAGAAATAGGACTAGGCTCTCGGCTACAAATATAATCCGTATGGGGACCCCACTTTAGACCCCAACCTAAACTTAAGATGTGAATTTCGATCTTAGACTCAGTTCTCGACCCCGACTTAAAACCCACTCTCTACCCCAACTCCTAACCTCAACCCAAAATTCAAATCCCGACACTAACTCAAGACTCATCTCACAACTTCGATTCGAGATCCTGACTTCTAAATCTCGACTAGAGACCTAATTTTTGACTCCCAAATTTGACACTGACCTTAATTGTAACTCCCAACATTTACCCTGACCCCAACTAGGATGCACCTTGACCTTGACTCTCGACCTCAACCAGCCTTGACTTGTAACTTCCAACCCTACTCGAGACTCAGCTTTTTAACTCGTGATCTTACTTTTTGACTCTTGATCCAAGATCTAACTTTCTGATATTTGACCTTGACCTCAAACCCTACTCTTGAGGATCCAATTCTTTACCTTGATTCTAGACCTCACTTTTAATCCCGATTTGAGACCTGATTACTCTCGATCCCGATCCAAAAATTGATTCTCAAGCCTAACTCTGACCTAAGAGCCAACATTCTATCTCAACTTGAGATTCATCTCTTGACCTAGGAGCAGACTTTTGAACCCATACCAAGACACATTTTTTATCCTAACTAGGGACTTAACTCTCAATTCACGGCCCCAACTCCCTATATTGACTTCATATCCCCACCTTGACTTGGGATATAACTTTTGATCCTAAATTTGGGACCCGACTCCTGACCTTGATTCATGAACCGACTCTAAATTTTGACCCAATACCTAGCGTTATTTCGACTTGGGTATTGACTCCCGACCCCACCCTACTTCGACCTGAGATTCAATCCGGACCTTGATTCGAAATTTGACTCACGACCACATATTTTTCAGAAAAATATTTTCTAGGAAATCATGAAAATATTTTTTTTCATGTCAAACATACCCTAAATGGGGTAAGAGAAGAAAAGAAATTCTTGTAATCTAGGAGAATTTATTTATTTATTACATAATAAGAAGCAATGAATAATATAAATATTGATACTATCCATTGGTTACTCATATTTTTTTATTTATATCAACTATGGACTGATTAGATATTTTAAGAAATTTCACCCAATTCATTTTTTATTTACCAATTTGTTACTGTTAATTGACGGAACAGTAAGATTACCAAAACAAATGAAACAAAAGTAATAATACAATCGAAATAGAGAGTTTCTAACGAATATACATGTTTAAGTTGATATGCTATTTGGTTTGCTATTCAAAAATGTACATAAATAATATATATCTATATTTATATCTATAATATATTAAAAGTGTGAAGGTCTTTAAAAAAGTGAATTGAACTTTTTACCCTTTATTAAAAGAGTGCGCTTTAGACAAAACCTTCTTTTACCAAAATAAATACTATACTAAATTTTTTCTACAAGTAAATTTTTTCCAAAATTAACTTTTTTTTCCAATTTGATTAAAACACCCATTTTTTTTTTCCTATTTGGTTAAAACATCCGATTTTTTATCCTATTTAATTTCTACTTGGTTTCTTTCAATCAAAAACACCCTAAATTTCCCTACAATTATAAAACAATTAATTTTGTGACTTTTTATACATTTACTCGTAGCATAATATAACATATGATACATATTAAACATTTGTTTCCTAGAAACCAATTTCAAAACTAATTCTTCCATTATAAAATTTAATCAAAATATATTACGGATCCAAAATTTAAAGTTAATTTATGAATTTTAGATTTATCTATATCTATATCTATATCTATAATCTATAATTTATAATTTATATCTATAATTTGTAATCTATCTATAATATATTAAAAGTGTGAAGAACCTCATTAAAAGTTCATGCTTTAGACAAAATCCTCTTTTCACCATTTTTTTTAGTTATATATAAAAATTTAAAAAGAATTAATTAATGTTTAAGTGCAAAATTAGAAAAGAATTCCTTAAATAGGATAATTAGCAAAGGGCAAATACTCTCATAGTTAATGATTATCTACATGTTCTCAAATATTAGAAAACATATTTTAGGTAAAATTTTGAAGACTTTTAGTTCTTTTTAGGTTTTGAACTTTTTATATAAAAAAAAAAAAAAAAAACTTGAAAGTAATTTAAGTCTTTATTTAATTTAGGTAAGAATACATAATATTTTACACTTTTATCCTTCTCCAACATGAAACCATAAAAATAGTAATAAAAAAAAAATAGTAATAATATATATATATATATATATATATATATATATATATATATATATATATATATATTTAAAAAGGTAATCTATATCTATAATTTATATCTATAATATATTAAAAGTGTAAATGGTTTTAGAAATAGTATTTGAACTTTTTGCCCTTCACTAAAATCTTTTCTTAAAACAAAATTGTCTTTTCACCTTTATTCTTAATAAATTTAATATTTTTAGTTGATATATATTATATATTAATTAGGAGTTGTAATTTCAACTTATGGAAGCAATATAGTATGCCATAGTTAGGAGTATTAATTGTCTACATTTATGCCATAATTGTCGTAGAAAAAAATATAAGATTTAGGTTAAGAAGATTTAGGTTTAGTACTCATTACAATTTTTCTTATTAAATTAATTTTTTATTTGGGTTATATTAGGACTCATTCGTACTACTTGAATTTTGGTTTATTTGGAATAGGAGTTATTTTAATGTTGGTAACAATTTATGAAAGATGAAGTTTTATTTAAGAGAGATTATTCTCCAATAATTTATTTATTAATTAATTATATCTTAAAAATAGTGTTTGAACTTTTTACCCTCCACTAAAAGTCTCTTCTTAAGACAAAATTATCTTTTCACCTTTATTTTTAATAAATTTAATATTTTCAGTTGATATATATTATATATTAATTAGGAGTTGTAATTTCAACTTATGGAAAGAATATAGTATGCCATAGTTAGGAGTATTAATTGTCTACATTTATGCCATAATTGTCGTAGAAAAAAAATATAAGATTTAGATTAAATAGGTTTAGGTTTAGTACTCATTACAATTTTCCTTATTAAATTAATTTTTTATTTGGGTTATATTAGGACTCATTCGTACTACTTGAATTTTGGTTTATTTGGAATAGGAGTTATTTTAATTTTGGTAACAATTTATGAAAGATGAAGTTTTATTTAAGAGAGATTATTCTTCAATAATTTATTTATTAATTAATTATATCAGTCATATATTGGTCAATTGACTAAATCAATTTAATACATAATGAATCTTTTATAATTTCTCTCTTCAATAATTTATTTATTTATTTTTTATATCAGTCATATAATGGCTAATTGATTAAATAAATTTAATGTATTGTGAATCTTTTATAGTTTCTCTTTGTTATCATGCATGGTTTAAGATTTCTTTGTTAGTTTTAGCACAACGCATAAGTCTGTGGAGTATAACACTTTGTTGCTTGACAGATTTGTTGATACTTAATTGACTAAATAAATTTAATATATTGTGAATCTTTTATAGTTTGTCTTTGTCATCATGCATGGTTTAAGATTTCTGTGTTAGTTTTAGCACAACGCATAAGCTTGTGGAATATAACGCTTGGTTGCATCACAAATTTGTTGGTACTTTTCAGGATACACATGGAGAGGACATTCAAGATATGGTACTTTTATCAACTTTTTACGCTCTTTTTTTTTCGTACTTTGTTGAACCTATTTTCCCAAGGATTACTTTTTTAAAGGGACATGATGAAATAACAAACAAACTTTATCAATGGAGTTACAAATTTTAACATTCGCGAGAAAATACTGAAACTAGTTGAATTTGTTAATGTAATTTGTGGTTTGGATGTGTATGCTAATTGTTAAGTATACGTTTTGTTTAATTTAGTTGGTTTGCTTAAATATTTAAAAATTTGAATTCAACTAATTCAACTATATCATGATTTTGATGGAATGTGATGTAAGAATCAATATAAGGTTTTAATATGTAGATTATCGACCAAAATCATATCAATAATATATTTTTTTAGCATAAATTTATTTGTCATCTGATTTGTGTTCATTATGGTTTGCAATTATTATCTTGTGCATAACGCCCTATTTATTTCGACCTCAACACTTTTTTTGGTCATTAGCCTTGGTAGTTTTTCTTACTGTCGTTTAAAATGATTTTTAACATTTTTATATGATTTTGTACGAACATATTAATTTTCTATTTAAGTGTTTTGATATTTAATAAAGCGATTCATTTATTTATTAATCAAGACATATTTTCTTTTATAATATTGAAGTAATTTTATAAAATCAATCTCATTGAAGTGTGAAGGCCTTAAAAATATCGTTTCAACTTTTTGCCCTTCATTAAATGTCTTTGCTTTAGACAAAATCAACTTTTTACTATTTTTATCTAATATTTAATAGTTGAAAATTAATTAAATATATTTATGGTAAACCTTTCCTTATCAGAAGGGACAACTAATAATTTTTTTCATTAGCTTAAAAATTCTAAATCAACTAAATTTGATTTTAAGAAGATTTTAAATGTCTATAAATCAACATTTACATCTACAATATATTAAATTCATTAACCACTTGAAATTTCTGATGATAAAATATAGACGTGCTTACAATAAAATATATGTTTTAAACTTTTTGCACTTCGGAAAACCAGTTTGGATTTATGCCTGGCCGCTCGACGACGGAGGCAATTCACCTGGTACGGAGGCTGGTGGAACAGTATAGGGAAAGGAAGAAGGACCTGCACATGGTGTTTATCGACCTGGAGAAGGCATACGACAAAGTCCCCAGGGAGGTGCTTTGGAGATGCTTGGAGGTGAGTGGAGTCCCGCTGGCATATATTAGAGCAATTAAGGACATCTATGATGGAGCGAAAACTCAGGTGAGGACGGCGGGAGGAGACTCAGAGCATTTCACTGTCTTGACAGGATTGCATCAGGGATCTACTCTTAGTCCCTTTTTGTTTGCTTTGGTGATGGATGTGTTGACGCGGCATATTCAAGGGGAGGTGCCTTGGTGTATGCTTTTTGCAGATGATGTAATTTTGATTGATGAGACGCGAGGGGGTGTGAATGACAAATTAGAGGTGTGGAGACAAACGCTTGAGTCTAAAGGGTTCAGGTTGAGCAGAAGCAAGACAGAGTATTTGGAATGCAAGTTTAATGACGTGAGGCTGAAGAATGAGGTGGTAGTGAAGCTGGAATCACAGAAGGTATGTAAGAGGGATAGTTTCAAGAATCTCGGATCCGTGATCCAGGGTAACAGCGAGATTGACGAGGATGTCTCGCACCGTATTGGGGCGGGATAGATGAAGTGGAAGCTCGCGTCGGGGGTGTTGTGTGATAAGAAGGTGCCGCCCAAGCTTAAAGGCAAATTCTACAGGGCGGTAGTCCGTCCGGCCATGTTGTATGGAGCGGAGTGTTAGCTAGTTAAGAACTCCCACATCCAAAAAATAAAGGTGACAGAAATGAGGATGTTGCGTTGGATATGTGGGCTGACTAGAGGGGATAGAGTTCGGAATGAGATTATCAGGGAGAAGGTTGGTGTGACTCCAGTGGAGTATAAGATGTGGAAAGTCCGATTGAGATAGTTCGGACACGTGATGAGGAGGGGCATGGATGCCCCGGTTCGTAGGTGTGAGAGGCTAGCGTTGGATGGTTTTAGGCGGGGTTGGGGTAGGCCGAAGAAGTACTGGGGTGAGGTGATTAGGTGGGACATGGAGCAATTACAGCTCACCGAGGACATGACCCTAGTTATAAAGATCTGGAGGACGCGAATTAGGGCAGAAGGCTAGGGTCAGTTTCGGTCGCTAGTGTAGGGAATTACTTGGTGGGGGTATTATTCTTGTTATGATACCTTGTTTCATGTTTTATTACGAATCTGTGTGTTTTTCTCTGTTTTTATTACTTATGGGTGCCGTATTTATGTTATGAAATCTTGTTCTGTGCTTTAATATGTATTTGTGCGGTATCTCGTGTCTTGAGCCGGGGGTCTATCAGAAACAGCCTTTCTACCTCTTTAGAGGTAGAGGTATGGACTGCGTACATCTTACCCCCCCCCAGACCCCACTAGGTGGGAATACACTGGGTTTGTTGTTGAAACTTTTTGCACTTCATTACAAGCTTCATAATAGATAAAATCGTCTAATTTAGATAATCAAAAGTTGCACGTGCGAGGCACGTGTGGCTAAATAATAATAATAATAATAATAATAATAATAATAATAATAATAATAATAATAATAATAATAATAATAATATAATCTATCTATATATCTATATAATATATTAAAAGTGTGAAGACCATTAGAAAAGTGATTTGAATTTTTTACCCTTCATTAAAAGAATATTCTTTAGACAAAATTATCTTTTTACTATTTTTTAAATTTATTATTTAATTATTTTTAATTATATTAACTAAACTTCCTAAAATATGTGGGACTCCTAAAATATATGGTAGGAGAATTAATTGATATTTTCCTTTCTACTAGACTTTCTAAAATATATATGACTCCAAAAATATATGGTAGGAGAATTAATTAATATTTTTCTTTCTACTATTCAATTAGAAAAATACTCCTAAAATAAGACTCTATTAAGAAAAATACTTAGTATAAATATTAAGATGTACATTAAACTAGAAGACAAACTGATCTTCCTATTGAGAGAATATGATTGATGCTCATCTAACTTGATTTGGTTGCATGTCTAAATTGATGGATGCTTGATTTTTTAACCCCTAACTTCTTTACTCTTTTTGTCAGCATAATAGAATTTAACATGTGTGTATATATGTATATATATATCTTCTTTTGTTTTCATTCAAAATCATTCTTTAGAGTCAAAATTTCCGTTCAAACAAGAATTAGTTGGATCAAAATTGAAGCTTTATGATCACTATTATATTTTTTTTTTTATAGTTTACAGGTCGTAGATGAATGTCGGTTGAACTCTAAAGAATTTCTTGTGTAAAGGTTAGGTTTAATTGTATTGTTTTGATATCATTATTATCTTATTTTAATTTACAGATGCTAGATGAATGTGGGTCGATTTTGAAAAAAAAATTTAGGCAAAGATTAGGTTTGATTGTATTATCAAAATATCTCTATTAGTTTGTTATTTTGTGGTAATTTACAGTTCGTAGATAAATTTCGATCGAATTTGAATTTTTTTTTTGTGTAAAATTTAAGTTTAATTGTATTGTTTTGATATCACTTTTATGGTATTATTTTATTGCAGTTTACAGGTGATAGATAAATGTTGGTCAGCTTTGAGAATTCTTTTATGTAAAGGTTAGGTTTAGTTGTATTATTTTGATATCTCTATTATTATATTATTTTGTTATTGTTTACAGGTAGCAGATGAGTATCGGACAATTTAAAAACAAATATGTGTAAAGATTAGATTTAATTGTATTATTTTGATGTCTCTATCATTGTATTATTTTGTTATAATTTACAGATGGTAAATGAACATCGATCGACTTTTAAAAATATTTTTGATAAAGATTAGGTTTAATAACATAATAAAAAAATATTAAATTTAATTATTATATTCATCTTTATTATTTAAAAAAAATATTCTATTTAATATAATTTTTGAATTCATTAAAATGAGGTACACGCGCAAGGCGCGTACACTTAAACTAGTTAAAAAAAACACCCCAACGTGAAACCAAAAAAAAAAACTTTTTTTTAAAAAAAATATTCTCCCTTAGAAGACTTTACAATAGATAAAATCATTTAATCTTTTTCCTTTAATTTTTATTTTATTAAATAAATATATAGAATGGAATTAAGAGTCCTAAAATATATTAATATGAAACCTAAAACATATAGGAAAATTAAGAGTCCTAAAATATATGGAAGTAAATTAAGAGTCCTAAAATGAAAAAATATATATTTCTTGAAAAAACAAAAATTACCATAAATATAGCTATTATGATGTACCGTAAATTACCTGATAACTTGGTACCAACCTAAAACTTAAAAAATAATAATTTAAAAAAAAAACACCCCTGACGTGAAACCCACAAAAACTATATAATAATAAAAAAATATAATTAAAAAAACTCAAAAATAATATAATAATAAAAAGTTGTAATTAAAAAAACCCTCAAAATAATATAATAATAAAATAAATTGTAACTAAAAAAAGCCCACCACTACGTGAAACCAAAAAAATAATATACTAATTAATGCATATCTATTCCATAAAAAAAATATATATTATCATAATTAAAAAATTGTAATTACAAAAAAATCACCCCTACGTGAAACCAAAAAAAATTAATGTAATATAATAATTTTTAGAAAAACAAAATCCTTAAGAGACTCTACAATAGATAAATTCATCTTTTTAAATTTTTAGTTCAATTATTATTTTATTAAATTAAAAATTAAGGTCTACTAAAATATATGGAACTGATAATAAAATAAATATATGAAAAGAAATTAAAAATCCTAAAATATATAAATATGATTCCTAAAATATATGGGGAAATTAAAAGTCCTAAAATATATGTAAGGAAATTAAGAGTCCAAAAATATAAAAACAATATATATATTTCTTGAAAAAACAAATTTATCATAAATATAGTTGTTATGATGTTACCGTAAACTTAGTAAGCTAATATTACTTTTTGTTTTATTGAAAAACTATGACATTTTTGAAAAAAAAAAAAAAAGTTACCTACTACATTAAAAAACTTGTCATACAATTATAGGCATAATAGTACATATATAAACACTAATATTAATTATGTAGTCGAATGCCAAAATTTTTTTTGTGAATTCTTTTTGTTTATGTGTTTAGTCTCAAGCTTGAATTTATACTTTATAGGATCACGTTTTTTTTTTTTGCTTATATGGAGTTTGTCCGATGAGTTTTTTTTTATTATTTGTATCTTTTCTGTACTTTGAAAATTCTTTTATAATAGTCACTCTTGTATGATTTTTTTCTTTATGTTTAATTTGTGTGTTAGCTTACAATTGAATTTCTGTGAAAAAAAGTGGTGTGTATAACTTTTAAATATGTTAATAACCTTCAATTTTATTTCGAATATAGTGTATCCATGAGGCTATGATCATGAAGAGCTAGGAAACAAACACCAAGTTGTTGAAATTTCTGACATTCAAGGTAAAATTTCTATTTATATTAAATCTTCTCACTTGGCTCAAAAATACCCCTGAACTATTTGAAATAACTCAAAAATGTCTTCCGTTAGATTTTTGGCTCAAAAATACCCCTCCGTTAAATATTTGGCTCAAAAATATCCCTCCCTCTAACGGAATTCCAAAAATGATCAAAAATACCCCTGAACTATCTAAAATTGGTCAAAAATAACCCTCTGTTAAATATTTGGCTCAAAAATACCCCTCTCTTAATGAAATTAAATTATTTTGATTATTTTATTAATTTATATAAAGTTCATCATTTAATTTATATTTCGTTAATTTCTTTAAGTGAAAATTTATATTTAGTTAATTTCTGTAAAGATTTAAAAGATGTAAAGTGAAAATACCTTTTTAGAATAAATGTATGTTTATTTTCCAAATCAAATTCAACCAATTTATATTATAATTCAAATGTACTTTTTTTCATTATCTTATTTTTTAAATTAAAAAAATAATTTTATGTAAAAAAAAAATAAAGTATTAGGGTTAAAAAGTTAAAGTTAGAGTTTTATTCAATCGAAATAATTTAATTTCGTTAAGGGGAGGGGTATTTTTTAGCCAAATATTTAACAGAGGGGTATTTAACGAAATAAAATTATTTCGATTATTTCGTTAATTTATATAAAGTTCATTATTTAATTTATATTTCGGTAATTTCTTTAAGTGAAAATTTATATTTCGTTAATTTCGTTAATTTCTTTAAAGATTAAAAAGATGTAAAGTGAAAATACCTTTTTAGAATAAATGTATGTTTATTTTTCAAATCAAATTCAACCAATTTATATTATAATTCAAATACTTTTTTTCATTAGCTTATTTTAAAATTAAGAAAATACTTTTATGTAAAAAAAAATTAAGTATTAGGATTAAAAAGTTAAAGTTACGGTTTAATTCAATTGAAATAATTTAATTTCGTTAAGGGGAGGGGTATTTTTGAGCCAAATATTTAACAGAGTGGTATTTAACGAAATTAAATTATTTTGATTATTTTGTTAATTTATATAAAGTTCATCATTTAATTTTTATTTCGTTAATTTCTTTAAGTGAAAATTTATATTTCATTAATTTCGTTAATTTCTTTAAAGATTAAAAAGGTGTAAAGTGAAAATACCTTTTTAGAATAAATGTATGTTTATTTTTCAAAACAAATTCAACCAATTTATATTATAATTCAAATATTTTTTTTCATTATCTTATTTTTAAAATTAAAAAAATACTTTTATGTAAAAAAATTAAAGTATTAGGGTTAAAAAGTTAAAGTTAGGGTTTAATTCAATCGAAATAATTTAATTTCGTTAAGGGAAGGGGTATTTTTGAGCCAAATATTTAACATAGGAGTATTTTTGACCCATTTCAGATAGTTCAGGGGTATTTTTGATCCTTTTCCGAATTTCGTTAGAGGGAGAGGTATTTTTGAGCCAAATATTTAACGGAGGGGTATTTTTGAACAAAAAATCTAACTAGGGGCATTTTTGAGCTATTTTAGATAGTTCGGGAATATTTTTGAGCCTTTTTCGTAGATACTATAAAGAGTTAATTGATGATAAAATTCTCTACCTAAACATGTTCCTTTTTCCGACATGCGATAGTTATTGGAGAATAATCTAAATATAAATAAAGAGACACAACTAATATAAATATTATTAATTAATTGGTTAAATGCATCTTAATTTTAAATAGATTATAAATATAAATAAAATACTAAATTTTTATTTGCCTCCTTTAGGAATGTGACTCAAGTACAATTTTTCTACCACAAATTACAAGATTTTAATTTCTTGAAATCTAAATTAAAGTAATGGTAGAGTTTACCATGTTTCTTTTCTTATTTTACTTTTCATTCTTGATTGTGTTAATAATATTTATACTAATAGTATTGTTGTAAATTTATATTTAAATAATAATATAAATCACTTCATCACTTTGGATACTAAAAAGTAACTTAATTTTGTCAAGCATATGACAAAAGCAGATATTATTTGCGATGGCTTTTTTTTTTGGTATGGAGAACAATAATTAATCCAACAAATGAGATATTAGCAAAGTTTGAATAACACTCAATCAAAGTGATATTACAATCTATTTAAATGGCATGAACTCTGCAGGTAAAAAGATATTCAAATTATTATTTATACTATAATTTTATTAACATTTGAACTCATTAATGTGAGGTACACGCGTAAGACGCGTACACCTAAACTAGTATATATATATATATATATATAAAAAAAAAATTACGAAGAAATTAATACATTATCTTATGAGAAATAAAAAATGAAATAACT
The DNA here is from genome assembly GCA_030864225.1 of Capsicum baccatum var. pendulum. Lineage (NCBI taxonomy): Eukaryota > Viridiplantae > Streptophyta > Magnoliopsida > Solanales > Solanaceae > Capsicum > Capsicum baccatum. The sequence continues at coordinate 229,835,646 of CM061550.1, forward strand.
AATACCCTTAGGGGTCGTTTGGTGTGAGGTACTCAGGTAAATTATCTCGGGATAAAAAAATAGTCCCGTGATAGACTTTTTTATATATTGTTTGGTTGGCAATACTCGGGATAACTCATCCCGGGACTAATAATAATCTCGGGTTAAGTTATACCACATATTTGGTGGTATAAGTTATCCCAAGTTAATTTATCCTTGGATAAAATTATAAATGACAAAAATACCCCCAAACCCTTTTCTTTCCACTTTCTCATATATATATATATATATATATATATATATATAACCTAGTTAGGTGTACACTCCTCGCGCGTGTACCTCACTATAATGAATTTAAACTCTACACTAAATACGATATTTATTCAAATAGTAAGAGAATTTATTTCATTAGATATATAGTAGTTGTAAATATCAAAGATACAAATGAGGTAGGTGTAAAATATATTGACAACCCCTTAAATTACAGTTGGTGTTTTAGAAAGAAAAAATAATCATAATATTTTATATGACTCAAAATTTTGATCATTAATTGTCTATATCGTCATAATCATCATTTATCTTCAAGATACCTACAAAATTGGAAAAAAAGAAAACTACGAAATCAATGCATCCAAGTAAATTAAATATTATAAAAATATATTTCTTTGACGTATTTGGTGACCAAAAAAAGAAGAAAATTCAAATCAAATAATAAAGAATCATTTAAGAAAAAAAATAAATATATCTTGTTCCATATGTTCATATCAGATATTATTGTATTTTTCTAAAAGAATTCTCAATTTATAAAAGTTCAAAACTTTTTTCTTCAATAAAGAAATTATATAAATATGATTGATTTTTACTTTTTTCATTAATTATTTATCAATAATAAAATATTTTAAATTCCAAATAAACTAAACTAACACAAATAAGAGTGATTTTTGTTAACCCTTTTTAGTTTTTGATATACTTTTACTTTCCTTTTATTTAATACAAAATAGAGTTCATTTAAAAAAATATATATATAATTATATCTATATATGTATATAGTCCTAAAAAAGAGGGGGGGGGGGGGGGGAGTGAATTTGATTTTAGTTGGGTTTGTAGTCCTAAAATTAATTAAATATTGTTAGGTAAATAGTAAAAAGACGTTTTTATCTAAAGGACAATCTTTTAACGAAGGGCAAAAAGTTTAAATCACTTTTCTAAGGGTCTTCACACTTTTAATATTATATATATATATATATATATAGTGCAGTAAAATTTTATGTCACTTCTGCTTGCTGCTGTTAGGCTCTTGATATCTACTAAATTGATATACTGAATCATGGACTCAACACACCAGCTGAGATAGGCGATGAGAACCAATGGCCATAGTTACGGATGAGAAAAAGAGAAAAAAAATATAAATACAAACAATATATTGATGGGAAAAGAGACATGAATTTTTAGTTATGTAAAAAAGATATATTCTAGCTATGTAAAAGAGATATATGAATTTCTAATTTGATGGGGAAAAAAAACCCATATAAATACAAACATAAAAATAATTAACTAAAGTGAGGGTTATTTTTGTAAACAAACAATATATTTTTACAAATAATGCAATATATATTATTTTTAGTACCACAAACCAAATAACCATTAAAAAATAATACCAACATAACTTATTCCAGCACAACTAATCCCATCATAACTTATTCCAATATAATTAATTTCGATATAACTTGTTTTCAAACCAAACGACCCCTTACTAATTCTAATCAGCTACAAAACCATTCCTAAATAATTGAATAAACAAAAATCAAGAAGTTAATGAATATGGATGCTTTGAAGTACAAGTAATTAAGGGGAAGAGTACATGGTGAGATCCAGCTATTACGTGTGACATAAGATGATTTCATCCTTACGAAGCACGAAACTCTTTTTTCCACTTTTGTGTTTCATTCACATTAACCAAACTTTCCTTACATTTCTGGTCCAAAATTTACCCAATTAAAGCTTTTTAAGTCCTCCCTACCGTCCACTAATTTTACCCAATTAAAAGATTCTTCAGTCCTCCTACCGTCCACTAATTTCTCCCCTACAAATTTATTACTCTTTTCGCTTTAATTTATGCTATAGTATTTGATAGAGCATTGCGTTTAAGCTTTTGATTAGATTTAAAAAAATATATATTTTTAATAGTTATTTGGTTATAAATTTCAGATTAAATTTTGAAATCTTAACTTCAAAAGGTTTTCAATTTTCAAAAAATACGTCAAACTAGTTAGTAAAAGTTTTTGGGAGAAATTTTAATTTTTCACTCATAAAATTTTAGTTTTTTTGCAAGTGAAAAACATGACTAAATATAATTTTTAAAAAGTCAAATTTTAAAGTTTCAAGTTATAACTTTAAAATTTATGATTAAATGATAGCTAATATGAATGAAAGACTTTTAAATTCTACGTATAAAATAATTAAAAAATAATTATGTGACTATAGATTATTTCGTTAAGAGCTTTTTTTTTTGTTTAAATTTCTTTAAGAGCAATAAGAAGTTAAACACTTTTGCTATATTTTCTGGCCAAATTTTAAATTTCATTCCCATTAACGAAACTTGCTTAACTTTTTGGTCCAAAGTTATCCAATTAAAGCTTTTTAAGTCCTCCCGTCCACCATTTTCTCCCCCACAATTTTATTACTCCTTTCTTCTTTATTTATTTTGTATTTGATACAAATTTAAGATAAACTAAAGAATTTTAAATCATATGATAAAATTAGGTTATATAAATATTTATATAACTATAGATGATTACATAAGGATAAAATTAAGAAGTTCTAAAAGAAAAATTACCACTTTTATGTGGCCTATTTTTAGTTTCATTCACATTAACAAAACTTCCTTACATTTTTGGTCCAAAAGTTACCGAATAAAAGCTTTTTAATTTCTCCCACCGTCCACTAATTTCTCCCCACAAATTATTTGTTTTTCACTCTTACCCTATGCAATCTGAATATGAGAAACAAGTCTCCTTCTATCTCATTTCCCTATTTATTTATCTGTTTAACAAAAATACTATATTTAATTTAAGTTAATTTAATCTTAAACTTCGTAGTTTTATTTTTGATTGTATATCTATTTAGTTGCAGGAATTTCATGATAGATTTATGATATTCAACAGCTTTTCTTATACTCAAGCAAATTATGTCATATAAATTGAACCGATAAAATAGATGACTTTATCAAAATCATGAAAATGAAAAAGAACCAAAATAAAAAGAATACAATTAAATATTACTCCTCTTTTTTCCATAAAAAATTTTAATATTCAAAAATAAGAGAAAAAAATATACAAACTTTAGAAAAAAAATATACAAACTTTATAATTAACAGTAGACATTTTAATAAGTGCCTAGAAGACAACACTTGAAAGAAATTTTGTTTTAGTTTAAGGACGAAGATGTTTAGACGTTTAGTAGTAGCTTTAACAGCTAAGATTACCACCAAAACAAATGTCACAAACAATTAATCTCAACTTAAAAATAATTTTAAATTACAATTAGAAGTTGAGGGATAAACTTAAAATTCTATTCTCAAATAATTTGAACAAGTTAAGTGCACAATAAATATAAAATAATTTGCTATCGCAAACAATGTATGAACTACCAAAGGTATTGTAACAAAAGATAGAATTAAGTAATTTAGAATAATGCGGAGCATATTTGAATATTTTCCTTAGATTACTTAATTTGACACAAACATTAATTATAGATAAAAATTTGTGTCTAAATAATATGAATAAGATTATTTCACCCTTAATGACAAGGTTCAAATCTGAATTTTGAATATGAAAAATGTTTTTTCTTTAAAATAGACTTTATGTTGTGCAAACATAAATGAATTGAAATTTCTGTTCACAATATGAATAAGATTCTTTCATCCTTAATTATAAGACTCACATTTGAATCTTAAATATGAAAATAATTCTAGCAAATGCTTTCCTCTTAAACAAATTTTACATGAGTTGAAATTTTAATATGAATATCTAACATGGAAGAAATTTTGAAGAAAAAAAAAATATTGGCAAAGAGAAACGTCAAAGGAGATTGAGTCTATTTTACGCAAAATGGGTCGTCCATATTCTATTCCCTTATCTTTCAAAATTCTAAAAAATCAAATAAAAACCCATTTTCTTCCACATCCCCCTATTACTATAAAAATAATCCACACTTTCCCTTAAAAACGTACCACACTTTTCCTCTTCTTTCTCTCTACACTATCATATTCTTCTTTTCTTCCTCTATCTATTTAACTTGTCCCACTAACTTGCAAATGACAGAATATTAACTCCTTAAATCTTGTGTTTTTTTTTTTTTATATATTTATATAAATTGTATTATGGAGAAGGTTGATTTTGTGAAGAATGGTGTACTTAGATTGCCACCAGGATTTAGGTTTCGTCCAACTGATGAAGAGCTTGTGGTACAATACTTGAAGCGTAAGGTCTTCTCCTTCCCTTTGCCAGCATCCATTATACCTGAGGTGGAAGTTTACAAGTCTGATCCTTGGGATTTGCCAGGTTGGTTCACATGACTTTGGCTACTATGCTTTATTTAGTGCACAACAACAAGTATCGGCTGTTGATACTTGCGTTAGGATAGAATGTCTATGTGACAGTTTTTTAGGTTGCGGTCTTTTTTAAGGCTCTATTTCAATACAAGATATTTCCTGCACCACATATTGTTACTCTGTTACTTGCTGAGAGAAGTGAAATTCTCTTTGTTATTTTATAGGACGTCTTGAAAAAATAGTAAAAAATCGCTTTTGCATAATTTATAGAATGAGTTTGAATCGTGAAATTAACTATTGAGTGGTCAGAGTAGACTAACTCATAGGATGCAGCCCTTCCTACATGGTATATAAATATGATATAGCTTTTTAAATTGGGATATTTTTTAAAAAATTATTTGTATTTGAAGTGTAGTAGTGTTAATTTCGCGCCACGTAATTCAATAAAAGGAATAAAATGTTTCCTACTAAAGGCTTTGAAACCTTTTTTTTGGTCATTATTGAAGTTATGATTTTGAGCAATCGATTGACGAGTTGATTCAAATTTGGACGGGTGACTCAACTCGCACCATATTTTACTGAATGAGTCATAGCTCAATTTTACCCAATACGACTCTAACAAAGTAGAAAGAGGAGTTGTATACTCTCTTCTAAATTTGTAGTAATTTGTAATTTGAATCTAGGTGATATGGAGCAAGAAAAGTACTTCTTTAGCACAAAGGAGGTGAAGTATCCAAATGGAAACAGGTCAAACAGAGCAACAACGTCAGGATATTGGAAGGCAACTGGAATTGATAAACAAATTGTGATGAAGAGCCAACAACAACAACAATTAGTAGGATTGAAGAAAACATTAGTATTCTACAGGGGAAAATCACCACATGGTTGCAGGACTAATTGGATTATGCACGAATATCGTCTTGCCAATTTTCAATCTAACAACCATCCAACCCAGGTATAACTTCAGTTAGCACCGAAAGAATTGATTGCTGAGGCATATGAGTAACAAATTCTCAAGTACCTTTTTAAGAAAAGGAATTGAACTATCTGTTCAGGCTCAATTAGGTCTTTTTTTATTACCCACTTGCCAGAGTCAAAATCTCCATTAAACCAAATAATAATATTAGTTAATATTTCTAAGGAGATATATGTAATAAAAATATTACGTAGGTTATATTTTTTAAGGAGGTTTAACATATACTAGTATTTTTTTTTTTTTAGAAAAATTAAAATTTATTTATATAATTAAGTATAGTTTTTTGAAAAGGGGTTTTCTATCAAATGACTCCCCTTGGACAAAAATAATTCCATCATTGACAACTCGTTTTTTCTTGATCCATTCTTAGATTTTTGATGTATCTTTTGATATTTTGAAAAACTCTTTAAATGCCCAAACTATATATTTTTTCCTGTATATTTCAGTACACAAATTTGTAAGCTTTGTAAATGAAATTTACATATTCAAAAATATATTGAGAAATGTATTGTAAGTTGTACTAATAGTTACTTCTTCCATTTAAAAAGGAATGATCTACTTTGAATTTTGTGCTATTAAATTAAAATTGTCAAATGTATCAAAATTTCTGTGGTCCTAAATATGCGAACTAAATAGAGGGAGGGAGTAATAATTTACGGTATGTTTGACCAAGTCAAAATCACCTTTTTAGCATTTTAAATAGCTGTAGCAATAGTGTTATACCAAGTGGATTGTTATAAGAACGTGTTCGTTTGTTATTTAGCTTGTTTTTCTTAAACAGACAGTTTAAAGGATTTTTAGTTCATTTGGCTTATATTATTTGTATTATGGTAAATGAATTTTTTAATATAACTATAAAATTTGAATGAAGTTATTTAATTCTGTTGCATTCAGAATTTACGGTGTAACCACTCTGCTCCTGATCCTGAATATCTTAACTTTTAAAATAACTTCTATTTAATCAAAACACCGCTACATAAAATGACACCAAATAGTAACGATGTGATACTACTGGTGGTGCAGGGAAACTGGGTTATCTGCCGAATTTTCTTGAAGAAAAGAGGTACTACCAAAAATGAGGAGGAGAATGCGAGGAATATAGGCGGAGCTGTAGCCTGCATTGCAGAGAAGAAGAAGAAGAAGAAGAACGCGTTAGTCTTTTATGATTTTATGGGGAGGGATAATAAGAACGGAACCGCAGCAACGACAACCTCATCATCCAGTACCACCAGTAGTGGCATTACTGACTTGACTACTAATAATGAAGAATCTGATGAAAGTAGCTGCACTTTTAATACTAGTTTTAGAAGAAAACGTTAATTAATTTATGGTCTTTGAATACATCGGTCTTTTTTTTTTTTTTTTTTTTTTTTTTTTTTTACCTTTTAAGTGGGTAATTCATCTTTTGGTTGCTTTTAATCGAAATAAGCAGCTCAATTTCGATCTTCTTCATCGTATTATTGTACCAGAGCGAGAGGGGCCCACAAATAAATATATAATTAAGTAAAAAATGAAGAATGCAACAATACTTGCGTATTCGATTCAATAAAAGCTACTATAAAATTAACTATTTTTCCTCCAATTGAAGTGATAACAATAACTTGGAGAGCTAAAAGGTGTATTTAATTAGACCAGAACTACAAACAATTTACACTTTTGTTCAAAGATCCCTCCTCCCCTCTCCCCACCAAGTATGGAAGAGGCGGAACGGAAAAAAAAACATTGATTGCAAATGAAAAAACTAAACTAACACAAAGGATTATAAATTTGAAAAAGACTTTTGTCAAAAAGATATTAGTTTGAACGAGATTCCTTCTGTATTTACTAGACATTTTAAATTCAAATCCTAAAATGTAGAAATACCTAGTAAGACGGAGTCAGCCCATTGCCCCTTTGACAGGGCAAACACATTGCAATCTAGATTAGTTGGGCGTGTAAGTAGGGGGGTTTGGGTCAAAGGTGAAAAAAGAGTTTTAAAATGATGTGTAGGTGATACAAGTCTTAATTATTAATTGGAGTTGATAATTATTTTATTATGTATTAAGAAATTTGGGAAAGTTTTAAAATAATTTACAAGTTTTTAAATTTACACTTTGATTTCAATGTATACCTAAAATAACGGGAAACGGGGGAAAAAAAAGACGTCTTTCTCTCTCTTCTCATCTATTGTCGTTTACTCTCTCTTAGCGATTTTTGTTGGTAATTGTTTCTATTTCTGCTGCTTTATTCATCATTTTCTGCTTCATCTTCTTCTTGTCGACCATTGTTGTTGTTGTTGTTGTTGTTGGTACAACGCTACTGCTGCGATCTGACCAATTTTTTAGGTTAAATTTTATTTACTACATCACTTTCCACTTTGGCATTACTTCATAGGTTACTTTGGTAAGTAAAATTATGATTTTTATTCGTATTTGTCATCTAGGTACACTTTTGTTTTTTCAACAATGGATAGAACCCCGATTATGAATCCAGCACAAGTGCCCACAATTTAAATAGATGATTGTGCCCACAATTTAAATAGATCAATCATCTGTTGCATCAGACTATTTATCTGTTGCATCATCGTATTATCTGTTGTATCAGGATGTTTATCTGTTGCACCAGACTAATTATCTGTTGCAATGAATGATTAATCTGTTTGAAACAACACAAATCAACCCTGCCACAAACCCAACATATAAATCTTGCTATTGCTACTGGATTCTAAATTATTCCTTTTTACGATCAATCATCGAAATATTTGTTGAGAAGATAATAGACAGAATGAAAATTAAATATGGATTAAAACGTCAAAGATCAAACATAATTTATTTATTAAACAAATAAAAATACATATAATAGACTAAAAGAAAAATAACAGTCTAATTATTATTATTATTATTATTATTATTATTATCAGCATCATCATTGCCAGCCGATCAATCTTCAACCGAAAGTAGCAAGGCCCTCCGCAGCCTGCGTATCTCGCGGAGCATTCTTGATCTAACTCCTCCCAATTTCCATTGCAGATCACGAACTTGATTCTGAATTTCATTCACAGCGTTTTGCAGAAAAGAAACGTCCCACACTGGGTCAGCCATAATCTTATCTTCTAGAGTGTAATATGAAAAACGAGATGCAATAAATAAATAGAGTGTGTGTTTGAATGAACGATTGAGTAAGGACGGACCTATTTATAGATGATTGAATTTGAATGAGAGGCAAAAAGACGTGACTATTCACCTCCATACATTAATAAATTTTTTGATTAAATTAAAAAAATAAATATTGTGATATAAGTCATGACTTTTCAGATTATTATTAATTAGTCTTTCGAAGAACCATTTTTATTGAGTTGTGGCAACAGATTCTATATCTGTTGCATCAGATAACACATCTGTGACAACAAATATATTATCTTTTGCAACAAATATAAAATATGTTGCATCAGATAACATATCTGTTGCAAAATATAATCTAACTGTTCACCTCCATTTATTAATTACATTTTTTTATTAATGTGAAAAATAATGAATTAATTAAATTAAGAAATATTGTGATAAGTCATGACTTTTCAGATTATTTTTATTAATTAGTTCTTTCCAAGAACTACTTTTATTGAGTTGTGACTCGATATAGGTTGCATCAGAAAAATCATCTGTGACAACAGATATATCATCTGTTGCAACCATAGTGAACCTGTTGCATCAGATAATTTAATTGTTGCAACATATAATTTACTTTTTTTTAAAAAAAAAATAACTATATCATCATATCATTAATTCAAATTTTCTTACTTTTTTATTTTATAAAAAAAATACCTTTTCAAATTCCTTAATAAAATAATAATCATTTTATTATATAATAAATAATTTAAAAAACAAATTCAAAAACAAAAATGGTGAAAAGTCACGACCAGTTATTAAAATTGTGGTTATAAATTGTGTTTATTATTTATTTACGAAATATTTTTCATATTGAATAATCGGAACTCCGAGTCATGTCTTTCTCTTTTCACCCTCTCAATAACAACAATAGACCCTTTTTATTAATAACCGTCAGGTGCAAAATATGATCGATCTGTCATAGCAGATTAACCTCTAATCGTTGACATAAATTGCTGCTCAATCCCTACCACCAACCGTCGACATGTTGAGAACAAGAAATAAACAGAATGATTATTATTAAATGCTAAATAAGAATTAAAAATTCAAAGTCGACAACAAAATAAAATGAATGTTCATAGATTTTTGAATCCCTTGGGTAGATTTGATATACAAAAGGAGGAAAATAATCGCTAAAATAAAAAACATTACCTAATTATTATTACTACTATTATTATTATTGTTAATCAGACATTTTTTATTCATCCGGCAGCCTTGCTCCGAAGTCAGCCAAATATCTCTCTGGAGTTCATCAATCAAACTGCCTTTGAAGTTCACGCAAGGACTCGATATGTATATTCTTGTACGAATCTGGATCATCCATATTTGTAAGGAGGGACCTATTATAAATTATTGTATCTCAGAAAGAAAAGAAAATTGTTGTAAAATAAATCTAACAGATGGGTAATCTGTTACAAAATGTATTCTTTCGGTTAGATAACTTACAACATACTGGCAATCTTTTTGCAACATATATATATATATATCTGTTTGATTTCTACAACAGGTTGATCACTGTCTTAATAGATGTCTCCAATTGATTGACAATATAAACATATAAGCCATCTGTTGCAACAAGCTAGTCATCTGTTTATTTAATTTAAGCCATAGATGGGCTAGGAAGAATAAGGTGCGTGCAGATGGATCCACTATCATATGTGTGGGAGTTAAGTATGTATTACTGATAAGGTTACCGGGACAACACACACAAAGTATAATGTTTCTGTGAATGGAGTTTTTAACCGATTAGGTATTGATCATTCAAACAATGTCCTGCATTGTACCGTTAAGTTTGATGGATTCGAAATTGATAAGGCTGAGGACCTCATGAAGATGGTACAGATACCCTCTTACGAATTAGTGACGATTGGTGCTTGTGTTTATGCATGTCAAGTTTTGAGAAGGGATTAATATTTGTTGTCACTGAAGAGAATCAATAGCGATTGGTTTTCTGTTCTTATTAGATGCAGTGCTAAGCTTCGAAGGCCCTCTAAGGTTTCAATGCACCCTAAAATTTAGTCCAATCGCTATTGAATCTCTTTACAATGACACAAAAACTAGATCCCTTCACAATGCTTGACAAATAAACATGAGCAACAACCGATATTATATCTTAACAGGCTATCAGAACCATATTTATGGTCCCTCAGCCTTATCAGTTCGGACCTACCAAACTTAACTGTAAAATTACAAACATCTTATTTGAACGATATATGACTAATCAGTAAAAACATCATTCAAAAAATCAGTGCACTCTATGTGTGTTTCCACAATAACATTATCAGTAATACATACTTCCCACATATGAAGTGGTTCCATCTACAAGCAGCTTATTCCTCCGATCCCATCTTTACTACAGCTTCTTGAGATAGTCCTTCAAAAGTTGATTAACTGTCAGTTCCTTATATCTACAAAGAAGAGGAAAAAAATTGATGTCATAAAAAGAACATTGTCCATTTGTTGCATCGGATGTGGAGTCTGTTGCAATAGATGTGGAGTCTGTTGCAGCAGATGTGGAGTTTGTTGCAACAGATGTGGAGTCTGATGGAATACATCAAACCAGCCTTTCTGGTGGTTTTATTTGTTCCAACAGTTTCTCCATCTGTTGCAACATCAACAACAACGTAAACATCAACAAAAAAGAAACAACATTTGTTCCAACAACTTCATTAACAACAAAGAAGCAACATCCTTTGTGCCAAAACCATCAACAACACCACAAGTTCCAACAATGCCAACCCCACCAACAACATTAATAACTGCATCAACAATAATGAAACAAACAAAATACATACAAAAAAATGATACTGCCAACAAGGCTTTTAAACTTCTCCCAACAGATGACTTTTTTCTTATATTGTAATAAAAATTCTCGGATTGTTTATTCAACACTTACAAGTTCCTTAATTTTTTTAATAAATATGATAAGGGTAAATAATAATTAAATAAAACAACAGATGTAAATAACATGCAAAGAAGAAGACGAGAATGAAAGAGCAATAATGAACCATACCTTAATATCAAAAAGGGGATCAAAATAGAAATTTAAGTCGAGAAAAGATATGGATGGGTTTAGATCCGAAAAAATCTTTATGAGAAGAGAAGAGAAAAGAGAGAAAAAAGGCTGTGACCCTAAAAAGGAGAGAAAAAAATGAGAGTTGAATAAAATAAACTGCAGCTGAAGGAAGAGATGAGATAATTTCTATAGATATATTGTGTACGTAGACATGGTGGTTTTCAATATTCATTAATTTCATTAATAATTTGAGGGGCACGAGGAAGACTAAGACTACTGACATTGAAAAGACAAGACAAGACTGCTCAATGAACTCACTTTTGAGATATCTAAGAAATATTTTTTATCACCTTTAATAGTAAGTACTACTACTTGATAGTATCTACTCGGACCAGAAGCTTCTTGCTTTAAAATTACAAGAGATAAAAAGATTTTCAAACAGATATGTCATCTGTTGCAACATATATAAATATCTATTTAGAAATCCAAACAGCTCAGTCATCTGTTACAACAGCTATAAATATCTGTTTAAAAATCTCAAAAGCTCAGTCATCTGTGACAACAGATGAAAATATTCATTTGATAATTAATAAAATCAGATATGTCATCTGTTACAATAGATATAAATATTTTTTGAAAATTTCCAATAGTTCAGTCATTTGTCACAATAGATGCAAATATCTATTTGATAATTAAATCAGATATGTCATCTGTTGCAACATATATGTACCTGTTTGAAAATTTTTAACAGCTTAGTCGTTTGTTGCAACAGATTTCATAGCAATTGATTTAGGTGGAACTAGGGATCAATATTGAACTCGCACGGTCAACTACAAATCCAATCAATTCTTTGTAATTGCATGGCGTTGGTATTGCGTTTATACCAACTTAAGTCGTCGATCGATCACTCTGAGTTGAAATAAGTTCTCATCAACTCAATGTTAGGATAATGATAGTACCTAAGTTGATTTAGGTGAAACTAGGGATGAATGAGTGAGCTCACAGGGCCAACTATAAATCCAATTAAGTATTTACAATTGCATGGCTTTGGTATTGCGTTTATCTCTACCTGAGTCGTCGATCGATCACTCTGAGTTTAAATGAGTTCTAATCAACTCAATGTTAGAATAGTGATCGTACCTAAGTTGATTTAGGTGGAACTAGGGATGAATGAATGAGCTCGCAGGGTCAACTACAAATTCAATCGAGTCTTTACAATTGCATGGCGTCGGTATTGCGTTCATCCCGACCCGAGTCGTCGATTGATCTCTCTAAGTTAAAATGAGTTCTCATCAACTCAATGTTAGGATAGTGATAGTACCTAAGTTGATTTAGGTGGAATTAGGGATGAATGAGCTCGCAAGGTCAACTACAAATCCAATCGAATCTTTGCAATTGTATGACGTTGGTATTGCGTTCATCCTGACCCGAGTCGTCGATCGATCACTCTGAGTAGAAATGAGTTCTCATCAACTCAATGTTTTAAAACTATATCTTTTAAAATTTTTAAAATTAATTAAAATCAATTCGGACCAAATTAGCAATTTCAAAACTTGTCATTCTTTTCCAAAATTATAAATCAACCCATACAAATCATCCATTAGCGCAAAAAACTTTTCGTTTCAAATCTTAAGTTCTCACTCTTCTCTCTCTCCCTCTTTTGGGGTGTCCCCTCCCTCTCAACAAAACAAACAATACAAACAACAACTACTCAACATATTGTTCAATCCTTCAAAACAGGTCAATTTTCTTCCCATTTATGACTATATATAGTTATTTTTTTCGACTTCATTCCTGCCTGTATCCGTTGTTTTCTCTATCTTCGCATGTAACAGAGTTCGCGAAGAGTTCTACATTTGTTCTTTATTCTAAAAAATAGGGCTTTTTAGTTAATGATAAAAAAGAAAACTTTTAGTTGTATTATCTTCGAGAATGGGTTAACAATTTTGAGTTTTGATGCTAAAAAAGTAGGAAGCACCCGAGAAAACCCTAGTTTTTCTCTCAGTATTTTGTTGACTGTCGTGGTATTGTTGGATGGTATTTGTGGTGGTGTTGGTGGTTGTTGTTGGTGGTGTAGGTATTTGTGTTTTTTGGCGGTGGTGTCGGTGATCTTGGTGTTGGTATTGGTGGCATTGGTGGTGGTCTTTGTGGCATTGGTCGTGGCATTGGTTGTGGTAGTGGTGGTCCATCTGTTGCAATGGGTGAAAGATCTGTGGGGAGATATTAAATAGGTCTTCAAACAGATTCGGATTCCCCATTTGTTCCAACTGATGGGTTATCCGTTTTGGTTAAGTGGTAAGAATAATTTATTGAAATTTGTCTCACCTTTTTAAAAAAAATTATGCAGACATCAAATACAATGTATTTTTTATTTTTCTTTTGTTTGTAGTTAAAAGTTGTCTCCCAAAAGAAAAGAAACAGAAAGTGGAGAAAGTGGATCAACTTTCGATCACCAAACAAAAAAGGCTAGAGTACAGATAGATTCGGAGGAACTTCCAAAAAAATCTCAGTCAGGGCAAAATGAAACCGAGGAAAGTGATAACTCCTCCTCACCAATAGGGCGTGAAATAACATTGAAATTCCAGCATGATTCTATCAAAACCATCAGTATTGACAAGTTTTGAGTTGTGATGCCGATGAATAACCCTAATGCAGTAATTGGTGATCTTGTACTTAAATGTCAGTTGAGGAAACCTTTTGACGAACTTAAGAGTTTTATGAAGAAGGAAAACATAGATGGACTTTTTAAGAAGAGTTGCTTTGCATACTTTCTTAAGCTGTTTGGGTCCCGCCCTCTCCGTTTCCCAATGATCATGGTATATGGCCTTCTCAAGTGTAGGATCTTATATGTAGGGGATGAAGGAGGTCCAAAGAAGGGCGGAAATAAGATGGATGAAGTCTGGATCAACTACTGTGGCATGTCGGTTTGTTTTGGATTGAAAGAGTTTGCCATTGTGACGGGCTTGAGATGCGATCGTCCAGAAGAACCTGCCATCAAGAAAACAACCCACAAAGGGTACAACAAACACAAGGTAAAAAAAGATTGGTTGTTGGGCATTGTTGGACCTAGCTACAAAGTGAAGGATTTGATAGCGGATCTCAAGAATAAAGACATACCAAAGCACTACAGGGAGAAATTATGCTTAGTTTGGTTTGTTCATTCCGTTTTATTGGCAAGAGACATCAAGAAAGTCATAGAACGTGATTTTTTGGCGCTTGCTGATGATTTTGGGAGATTCAACGATTATCCCTGGGGCTACGACAACTACTACTTGACTGTCAAATATTTACTGAAAGAGCTAAAGCCAAAGACGACCACATTATACGACTTTTCTTGGGCTTTCATGGTAAAATTGATTACTAGTTTTACTCATTCATTAATTTATATTGAATATACTTGTGATTTTTTCTTTGCTTGCTTCTTGTTTACAATTTTTAGGCTTGGGCATGTGAAGTCATTCCTCCCCTCCGAAAGCATTTCATGGATTTTCCAGATAAGGTTTCTCATCAAGGATCCTTATCATTAATTAATTAATTAATCCTCATTCATTAATGGTTGGAGCCCGTGTATAAAAAAGAACATGTGCAAATACAGAGACGAACACGATAACAAATTTTCATTTCAAGCCAATTCACTATACATATAGGGGCAATAATTTTTATGTCTGGCAAAGTTGAATTTTTATAATGCAACAGATTTTATATCTGTCGTAACAGATATAGTACCTATTGTGATAGATTGATTATCTGTTGGAATAGGTTGGCCATCTGTTGCGTTATACAGATGTTCCTCGTCTGTCTGTCGCAACAGATTTATAATCTGTTGCAACATATAACTTATCTGTTGCAATTGATCAGTAATCTGTTGGAGCAAATAAAAAAATAGGAAGACCTGTTATATAACTTTCAGAATATAACCTACGTGTTGCATCTCAGTTGCAACATATGTCTAAATCTGTCTGATAAAATATGTCGTCTGTTGCAGCAGATGTATTATCTGTTGTGATATTTAAATTTAGTACTCTATTTCAATTAACATGTTCAAAACTCAGAATTAATTGTATTCATAGACAGAATAAAATAAATCGAAACCTTCAGAAATTACATGAAATAAAATAACTCAATAAATAAATGAAATGTAAAAAAAACCATTATGAGTACAAATGATCTACTCTACAAATAAATCAACAAGTTAAACCAAGAAGGATAGGTTATTACATTGATGGACTCGAGCTATAAAGATCTAATCAATATGGACAAGTTGTTCTTCATCCAGTGCTATGGAATTTGGCTTTGGTCGTCGTGGATCTTTAACGTCGGTTGCGTACGGCTTCTGAGCTTTCGCTTCACTATATTTTCATAAAAGAGCAGCATATATTTTGCGGAGTAATCCGGCATCAAGTCCATTATTTGGTACTTGTAATCCATCGCTCAAATACTCGGCATAGGCGGCAACAAAAGGACCGCAATCCCTGCGTTATAAAAAATAGATAATCCATATCTTGCAGTTCATGCAAGCGTTGTGAAATTTGTGAAATGAAACTAAATCATGACACTTAAACTTACATGCTACCAATGATTTGTTGAGAAATTTCGTCAACATATTGTACATCAAATGGATTAGCCATTTTATCTCGGTATGCTTCAATCCTCGACCAATCAGTACGAACCTTTTGATCCAAAAATTCACTCATATTAAGGTAAGTAGGCAATATTTTAGTCAGCTTTTGTATCTCAGACAACGGCCAAGAACGTCTCCTTCGCAACATCGAGTCATAAACTCGGATGCGCCTCTCTTTTAGAACGATGACAACCAACACCCAATAGAATTCATCACCACAATTGATTGCGATGTACACTTCGTCGACCAAATGCCAAGGTAAGCCAGCTAGAATGCTAAAATCTTTGATGATGTTGATTAAGCATTCCTCGTTTCTGGAAACTTTCGGTTGCTGTTAACAATACCTATCATAGGCATTATTGATGTAAGCTTTGTACAAATAATTGTCTGTTGTATATCTGTATTATTCTTGTATTTGCAACTCGACCTTCTTTCGAAGGTAGTAAAAAATGACATTGATGTGCTGCATATATTATCAAACATTTTGGATTACGTGATGAAAAAATTAATATGCAGATGCAATTAAATAAAGTATTAATTAATAGTAATATGTATGGCCTTTAAACCTCATCATTCCAACAAGTTTGGGACTGTGACATCAAATAGAACAAATTCTTCATTTTGGAATGTGCAACAACAAAGTCGAACATATCAAAACCAAGACTCGATTCATTTGCTTTGTAGCGCTCATCATTTTATTTTCCACATGATGATTTATATGTGTTAATATCAGGTTCTTACAACAAGAATTGTATAAACTAATATCCATAAAATTGATTTATGTACTTGCCGGTATGATACTTTAACAGCCCATCGGCAATCCATTCTGAATAGTCGTTGATCAACTGTATTAGTTTTTTTGGAGCTTCGTCTGAGATGTTGAACCCTTTAAACGGGTAATTCTTTCGTTCTCCCAAACTGACAGGCTCCACTTTTTCTTCATCTTTGGAAGCAGTTGATGGATTATCAACTATCATATTATGCTCTTCGGCAGTAGCTGTGACATCCACCTGGAAAGCCAGAATTGTCAATGCTAAGTAGAGATATACAACAGATTTTCCATCTGTTACAATAGATGATTCTTATGTTGCATCAGATGGATTATCTGTTGGGACAAAATTCAAACAGGTAAATCAGAGCAGTACGATAATTTTAAATATATAACCCATCTGTTGCAACATAAGACTCATCTGTTGAAACAGCTAACGAATCTGATACAACAGGTTAGATAACATTTGCAACAGATGTATACATCTATTTGATAATTTTCAGCAGATGTATCATATGTTGAAACAGATATGTGCTTGTTTGTTTTTTGGAACAGATAATGTTCATTCACCTTCTACAACTCATGCTGCTCTTCTGTAGCCCTTGCACACTGAACATCGGTGCAAGACAAAGACAGAGGCATTGCAATCTTGCTTTTTTTATGATTGATGATGCCTTGGAAGTGTCTTTCCTTCTCCTCTTAGCCGCCTTGATCTCTAGTGGAGTGTTTGGATATGAAATCCTCTTTGATGAAATGACACCCCTCTTAGATATCATTTTCTTTACAGAAGCAGTTAGTGCATTAATAGCATTAATCACTCCATCGTGTTTCGCCTTGAAGTCTTGACATTTGCATGAAGAACATTCGCTAGATGCGGCAAAATATGGAGAAAAATCTGTACAACCATTATGATCATAATCATAATGGCTTGTTATTTCAAAAACTGTAAGAGGAGCATCATTAGTCCCACCCTCCAAAATTATTTTTCTTGTGATGTTTGTTGCTCCAAACAATTCCATTTTTATTCCATCAACGACCTTAGGGTCCGATGAAGTTTGCACAGACTATAAAGTAAGAAAAAATGGCATCTTCAACTCTCGGTTGGTCAGAATAATCCACGGATGGATAATCTAAAATAAATCGGTACATGTATTAAGAATAATGATGAAATCATTTAATCATTAATTAAAACAAAAACTTGATTAGAATTGGACTTACTGCTTCCTTAGGGGGATTGAAAAGATAATTTTTTTTTGTATTTTTATCGGTTTTGGCCGACAACCATCTCAGAATTCTTGGACAGAAAACTTCTTCCTGGTAGTTCACTTGTTGTCTCAAATAAGGAATGGCTTCAAATGCCCAAGCCTATAACATAACGTCAATAAATCAAAAGCATTATTAAATTAAAAAATGATGAATCATATCATGATAAAAGAAATATTTATCATGAAGGCCCATGAAAAATCATATAAGTTGACTGTTTTTGGCGTTAACGGAGTCAACAAATATTCTACAGCCATTTTGAAGCTTTCATAATTCTAAGGATAGCTGTTAAATGCCTCAAGATCCTCGAAGAGATTTATTAAATCGAGGCTTATGTTGTTGTTAACGTCTCTCGCCCAAAGAACATTATGTACAAACCAAACCAAGCACAATGATTGCTTGTGCTTCTTTGAAAGTCCTTTACCTTTCAACGCTTCAATCAGATTTTTGTTTGAAGTTTGGACTAATAATGGACACCAGGTCATCACGATCAGTCACTTGCGTTTTCCTTTTTTGGGTGTCCGGGGTGCTTTTTTTGGGGTCAGAGTAGGTATAACTTGAGAAGGAGAAGGAGGATCACATTTTAGTCCGGTAACTATGGTAAACTCCTCCCAATCAAAACAAACAGGCATGCCATAATAATTTATCCACACCTCATCCATCTTATCTTTGTTTTCATACATAAACCTGCACTTGAGAAGATCATATACCATTTTTATTTGGAAATGAGCATTGTTGTCCTCCGACAAATCAAGATATTTCCCAAAGCAACTTTCCTTGAAATAAGAATCCAATTTTTGTTCTCGAAGTATTTTTCTGAAGGCGTCGAAATATTTTCCCATGACTGACTTAACCACGAGATCATCCGTTAAATCTATGGCACTATCGCACTGCATTCTCACAGGGTAAAGATCAATGCTGAAGGTTTTGACCAACTCTTCGATGGAAGGGCTATTAGCATTTGGATCATCTCTTTTGAAAGATTCCTCCTCCCCGTGTTTATTATCTTCTGCTCATAATTGAGATAACGCTTGTAAAGCAAGCTCATAGAGTGGTGGATGTAGCTGAGCTGCTGCACTTATTCCTTTACTTGGACTTGATTTGATTTTTTTTATTTTGGGAGCCATGTTATCTTAAATTAACAGGAACATAACATAGATTATAATTGATTAATGCATAACAGTAATATAACAATTCCAACAGACAACTAATCTGTTGCACCAGGTATGTTATCTGTTGGAATATATAACTGACCTATTGCAACAGATAAGTAATACGTGGGAACCATAAAAATGGCACTATTTGTTGCACCTGGTGTTTTATCTAATGTAACACATAACTGACCCGTTGCAACGGATGAGTAATCCGTTGGAAACAATAAAAATAGATCACTAATTTGTTGCACCAGGTATTTTATCTGTTGCAACATATAACCGACCTGTTGCAACGGATGAGCAAACTGTTGGAAAGCATAAAAATGGATCTCTAATCTATTGCACCAGGTATGTTATCTGTTGCAACAGATAACCAACCTGTATGAGTAAATCATTGGAAAGAATAAAAACAGTCCTAATCTGTTGTAAAATTAAGAGTAAACCGTTGGAAAGAATAAAAATAAATCACTAATCAGTTATCTGTTGGATCAATATTGTTTAGATTTCTTCCAAACAGAAGAGTCGTCTGTCGCAACAGATGAATGATCTGTTAGATTGTTCACCTGTTGCATCAGATTTTCATAGTTGCATTAGATTTTTAATCTGTTGCATCAGATTTTAAAATGAAGAGTAAATCATTGGAAAGAATAAAAACAGATCACTAATTAGTTATCTGTTGGATCAATATTGTTTAGATTTCTTTCAAACAGAAGAGTCGTCTGTCGCAATAGATGAATGATCTGTTAGATTGTTCACCTGTTGCATCAGATTTTTAATCTGTTGCATCAGATTTTCATCTGTTGCATCATATGTTTCATCTATTACATCAGATGTTTCAACTGTTGCAATACCATTTCTACCAAGACAAACAACAAATCAACCCAACAACACCAACATGTCACACACACATACACACTAAGAACATCAACTGTGACCAAAAATCACCAACAAATTCAAATCAACAGTACGATAACGAGAAGAAGAAATACAGAAATACTAGAAATTAGAGTTTTATTCAGTCCACATTTCAATACCAGAAGAGTAGTTAGCTCAAGTTCCTCTGTTTCTTCATAATTCTTTACCTATGTTAAAGAACATAGGAGGACGAAGAACTCGAAGTTGTTATCTCCGGAGAAGTATTCACATCGATTGACGGTTGAAAGTCGAAAAGGAACTAGCCCGACTATTTGTCGCCGGAGGTTGAAGGGAGAAATTTTGCAGAACTGTTGATTGGGAGAAGATGGAGAGAGAGAGTGTGGTTGATTAGGATTGAAGAGGGGTGTGAGTTGGGTTGATTTGTATTTTTGAAAAGATTAGAAAGTTTTAAAAATATTAATCAAGTCCACAATTAACTTAATCAAGTTTCCTAATGATGTTTGACCCTATCTGTTGGTCAATTTCACCAATCCTTTATTCAAAACTTAAAAGACACCTTTCCTTCAATTTTCTCTTGTATGAGATACCAAAATATATGAAAAGAAAATGATTTCTTTGAAGTGCCATATGAATATGGATATATTATATATTTTGCAAGATCACCTCTATATTTATCTATCCACTTATGGAACCTAAAAAATGCTTCCTTTTACTTCACTTTTTCTAAAAATAAAAATAAAAATTAAAGAATACACTAGTATGCTAATGCTGAACCATGACATAATTAAGAAAAATCTTCTTACAAATTCATCGAATTCCTTTTTCCTAAGATCACACAAATTAGGGGTGATTTAAAAGTCAGACCAGAAACGAGAGAAAATTTCCCCATGCTGGTGGGAGCTCGCTGCGCAGGGTGCTTATGCTCGCCCTGGAGCTCATCTCATATGGCGAAGCAGAAATGGGCTGAGTGTCCTGCTCAACAACAACGTTGAAGTCAATGTCATGATCAGACAAAAAAGAAATGGGCTAAGTGATCACTCGATCAAGTTTTGTCTTACTATACTAAAATTATGAAATTAATATTTGTATTGAAAACGTCAACCCAATTTTATGTAAGTATCACATAAAACTACTAAAATGCTTTTTTATATCGAAAATGTCTCAACTTACTAAAATATTGCAAAATTCTTTATTTTTCTTCTAGGAGATTTTTGTGATACTTAAATAAAGTTATAAGTTTTATCATAAAAAATATTTTAATGACTTGTGCGATACTTAAATAAAGATTGAGTGATTTCTTTTTGTTTCAAAATACAGTACAACTACTTTGGTTTAGTAAAGTAAAAATTAATGTGTACATCCAAGACAAGAGTCCTTACAACTATGTCCTTTCTGTTATCTCGTGTAAAGGAGGTGAATAGAGTCAACAAAAGAAGCTGCCGAGCAGAAAAAAGAACTTGTCCTTCAGCCTTGGGAACTTTGAAGAAGAAAAATATCTAGATAGACAACTTTTTGGGGGAAAGGACTTTGTGTAGACTAGTTAGTCCAAAAATATATACATTTCATGGCACATTTCAAAGAGGTTGGTGACATTGGTGCTACTAATCTTACTAGCAAATTAACACACAAGACAAAAGGAAAAATTAATTAGGTGTATATTTGAGAAGGGACAGAGTTAACAGAAGTATTGAATTTACAGGACAGGTAGGTGAAACTAGAGAAAATGAAATTTCATATAAAAAAGGACAGCTTCTGAAATATTAAAGAAAGTGGTCCAATGGATTCAAAAAACAAAGGGGTCTTGCTTCATTTTTCCAAATGAAGGGCATGTCATTACACCTAATTGGCCAAACAGAAGAAGAAAAAAATCTGTTTTCTGGGGCCACCCGTGGAAGGGAAGAGGTTCAACTGAATCTCTTCTATTAAGAAATTATGAGTAACTAATCTAAATAATTGCACATTCAATCGTTTAACTTACAATAATCGATGAATATACAATATATGTATAACCTTCTATAATCAATATATTGTTTATGTATATCAACTTGAACATACTCATATATAATATGTATATAACCTTGTAACATGAACCCGATCGGCTATTTGTTTAAGAATGCCAAAAGATTATAATGCTTGAATAGATTGGATGAATAGTTTTGCTGTTTTGGTATATATGTAAGATATTGAATTTTCTTGGACATAAGAATAAAGTTCTAATATAATATCAAAGGAAGTTTAAAAGTTGTATTATATCACAAGTTCAAATTCGAATAATTGACATATTTATTTTTTTTCTTCAAACTTTTTTATATAAATTTCTGAGAACTCTAATTGAAAGTTGATTCCAAATTCTTAGCATTGCCTTGTATAACATAGAAATCTCTATCTACTGCTCTCTTAATTGGAAGGGACATTAATTACCTAACACTCTTATATAAAAAATGTACCATCTTGTTAATCATTAACTAAATTATATGGAAAGCCAGAGAGGAGAAGACTAAGCAAAGAGATTCTCCAACTGTCTTCCAACTACATTGAAAGTTTGACTTAATTAAGCAAGAAATCTATACAAAAATGTTTTAGTTAGCACTAATTATTTTCATTTGTCCTTTTTCTTCTTCTTCAAATGTAAGAAACATGCACGCTTAAGCTTAGCTGACTCATATATGTTATGAAATAATTATAAACGTAATCATAAGTCATACATAGGTTGATGTAATATCGGGACAATAATTATTAGAAAATATTTCTCGAAAGTGATTGAATTAGTCCTTTCTGAAGCGACCATAAACTAGAAATTCTTGATCAATTCGAAAGATAACTTAATATAGTTAAAATAACTGAATGTAGGTTGGTTAGTAAAGGCAACTGAAATTAAATTTATAATTCTCTTAACCTTATAATTTTCATTTTTTTTTATTGTTTGAGTATTCAGGAGCTAAGTGCATTTCAATGCCCCTTTTCACTATGCATAAACTAAATCAATAATTAAGATAAACATAAAAGCGAAAACTTCTATCAATACAAATACACCCAATACGAGCTTGTCCAATACAACTAATACAAGAAATCCATTTCAAGCGACTAGACAGGAACATAATTCGAGCTGAGTTTTGGCCATGCGTCCTTGTATCGCGAGATGGACATATGAGATAGCATCATGCTGAACACAAAAACAGATATAGACTGAACAAATTTAAATCCACTATTACGAAGTAATTAATAGTGGATGACAGTAATATTTATTTAAAATTCTGTATTAGTCTCTCCAAATTTTGACGATCATTCTTTATTTCGCATGCATGACTATAAGAAAGCAAACTAATAGATGGATACTCACTAACCACTTCTTTTAATCATTTGATTAATATCTTTATGCAAACTAAAACAGTAATTAAGAACTATTTAGCAAGTGATATGATTTGGATGTGACATGATCTCATATCTCAGACAAAGATTATACTAATGGGGACATAAGCCCTTTGAAAATTTGCCAAGTGGGCGTTAAGAGTTAGAAGGGCGGCTCACATTGAAAACTTTGGGAGAAGAAACATATGCAATTGTCATGAATTATTAAAGCTAATTTAACACCAATAAAGGATAGTCAAATTCACTGAGAAGGGTTACAGTAAGATGGATATGATCTCGATATTCTTAATTAGAGATCACGGGTTCAAATTATAAGTACAAAAAAATTCTGCTAGTAAGAGTTTCTCCTTATGTGTGCCTAATATAATGCAAATTCAAATAAATCAAGACTCTAAGAGCTCGTTTGGTACAAGGAATAAGGAATTATTAATTTCGAGATTAATTTTATGATAAACTTATCTCATATTTAGTTGAAGTAAAATATATGAGATAATTCATCTCTTAATTAATTTTCCTGATATTATAGTATTATTTTTATTTCACCTTGAAGACGAAATGACTAATCCCAAAATAATTAATTTTTGACTAACTTATTTCCAATCAAATAAACCTAATAGGACATCCAACATCATATGAAGAACCAAAAGAAAAAAAAATGTCCTTTTTCTTTTGAAAAAAAGGGAATAAAACAAAGAAGCAACTTTTGAGAAACGAAAGTATATAAAATAATGCCGACCAGAGTTCCTTGTGACAGTGGTTCAGTATCAGCTAAAAGGCTGTTGAAGTCCTTCACGTCACCTAATATAAATGTATAATTGATATTTCACTTTCATGGCTTTAAGCATTTCATAAAAGGAGGGAGTGTGGAAGGGGTTAGGATAAGACTTGAACTTTTTATTTATTATTTTGGTTTAGTTTGGTACCTAAAATTCACTTACCTAAATTAATTTGGATGTGCATAGACAAGAGTTCGAGGATCATTCAAATTTTATATATCAAAAATCACACTGTATATAAGATGAAGAATGATAAAATAATCCTTTAGGTCCCTTTGACTTTTGCCTTTGACTTTTGGCATACTCAAAGGACAGAAATTGTTAAGCACTCGAGAGAAATCATTTTGAAACTACCCCTATCAAGTATAAAGGATCATTTTTGTCATTTTATCTGTAGTTTACGATGAACTGGTGAAAATCCTCATCCGCTTATGAATTGGTGAAAATTCTGCATTCGCTTTTATCGGATAAAAAAGAATAAAACACTTCATATCAAAAGATCTTTTATTCTCAAAGCTTGAACTCGACGTACATGTTTAGAAGCTCTACTTTCAAATGTAAAAGACTATTTTTGTCATTTTTTCTACATATAGTTGACGATGAACCGGTGAAAATCCTACGTCCTCTTTTATCGGTTAAAGAGAATAAGACGCTTCATATCAAAAACAAATTATCCTTAAAATTCAAACTCGAGAAACATTTTTAAAAGAAGCTCAACCACAATTTCATGGATTTTTTTCTTTTAGGATAGGATGGTATAGTATAGAATTTGATTGGCTGTATAGATTGCTGACTTGACATCGTCAATGGCGTTGGCAAGCCGTCAGTGTAGAATACAAAATATGAACATAGCTTTTATGGCCTCATCTGGTTAGGTCAATTCTTATAGTTAAAGGTACTACCGCACCCCACTTTCCCACACGGAAAGGTAATTTTGTAATGTTGACTAGTTCCAAAACTAATTTAACCACTTCAAAAAGGTGTACAAATTATTGATGCTTATTCGGTTGATTGATTAGTTTCTACACAAATAGTACAAAGTCGTAGCCTTTCAACACATCACATGTGAATTCACTAGATTAAACATACATTTTGTAACGCCGCTAATGCGATTGTGACCAAACAATTGTCTATATGGACTCTTTTTTCTTTAGTTTCTCGAACGTCAAGCAACCAAACTAAACCAAAAACATGACCTATAAGCCCCCACAGAAAGAAGTGAATCATAAGGCTTACAGCCACTACAGATTAAAATTCATATTCTAGCAGAAAGCACAACACTAATCCCAAGTCTTGGCGAGTATAATTTACCCAATGCTTTTGCTCGTGGAATATAACTAATACTCGGTGAAATTGTCTAGGTGCGTGGAAGTGGAGATCAAGTTGATGATTAAATGTATAGAAGTGAAATTGCTAACAAGTACCCCTAGGGATCAACGTGGGTTGAGAACCATGAGGTTTCAAGTTTAAATTTTAAGCAAGGGCAAAAACACTAATCTCTTCACACCTGTCCAAAGTGATGGTGGATGAAGTTACCTGGTTTGCTTGATCTATACTAGTGTCATTTGGTACAAATTACAAGATCGGATATCCAATAGTTCAATCTAGTACTAATTTATATCATGTTGGGTTGATGGTATACATTTATTCCAGGACTAATTTATACCATCAACCAAACATGGTTAGGATCTAATACCAAACTTAATTATATCTCATCCCTCCGACATCAAAATATTTTATATCACCTCCCGTATGGTATAAATTAGTCAGGATTATGATAATTTAGTCTCCGCACCAAATGACCCCGTAGTAGTAAATAGGGAGTGCGTGAGACTACGTTAAAGACAAATTCAGGTCCTCGGTCTCTACCTTAACTAAAGGATTACCTTGAGACTGGGAGCATCTCAATGCTGATCACAAAGAGAGATTTTTACATGACATGTCCAGACGTGGACAATGATTTCCATTTACTGTTTCTACACCTAAGTCAACAGTTCTTATTTTACCAATGAAATGCACTTTGAGGCAAAAGACAATCTAAATACTCCTAGAGTCTTAAACAAAATCACCAGAGAGGAAATGTGCACCCGAAAAATGTGTAGACAACAAAAAAGAATAATCATCCATTTCAAACTTAAGGATTGGCCTTTGCTACTGCAGACAGAACGAAATCCCAAACAAGTGTTGAGACAGAAACACTAGAAGTCTACATATCTCGCACGCTGACCCCATCACCAAAAGGGCTTGTGATCAAACACAAACAGAGGCACGGCCTCGGGATAGATTCCACATGATAAATTGTCATAGATGTAGATATTCAGTACAGTAAGCTCAGATAATTATACTTGGATCACCAACGACGAAGGAGATATTTGTGCCAGCTAAAACATGCATGATCTAGAGTAACCCATGTGGAAGTGAGACATCCAAATCACTTCACTAGATACTAACATAGTACGCTAACAGGTAAAGTAAAAATCAAGTGTAGTCCACTAATGTCGTTAACCAGGGTTAATAATAAAGACCTTGCAAGCAGCTGTGTCCATATTCCATTTTGCCTCTTCATACTCGTTCACCCTTTTCTGAACTAACTCTTACTGTTTTTTAATTGCACATTACTTATTTGTCTGGCATCAACCTCTGCAGTTTTCGATGGAGGTGGTTCAGAACATGCCCTCAACACAGCTTCATTCTGCAGGAAACAAAATATATCTAACATATAAAAGACGCGGATATAATTTCTTACAACAACATACCCAGTGTATTCCCACAAAGTGGGTCTGGGGAGGGTAAGTATACGAAGTCCGTACCACAACCTCAGAGGTGAGACAGATCAATGAGAAGAAATGAATTAAAAAAACAAATGGCATTTTAATTAAATTAGACCAGAACGTTGGAGGCAACTTAAACAGGTAAAACCAATTACCCAATATCGCAAGTCTAACCTGAAATTCCATTATCATTGCTTATTTTGGTTGAGAAAAAAGGAATCTTAATATATAAAGCTAGGAGAATATTCTAATCTTAAAGTTCAGATAATAAGCTTTGAAGGAATCTAACCAGTGTTATACTTTTGTACAACACTAGTAGCATTTCACAGGCGATTATGCATCAGGTTGGTCATATTGCAGGTACAGATGTCGCTAAAGTGCATCTGATCTGTTTGACTTGAAATAATGTAATAAAAAACTTGTCGATAGCGTGTAAAGGTTTTTGGATAAAGCCACCTGATCTGTATGACTTGAAATAATAGAACAAGAAGAAGACACCCATAGTAGTCCCACAAAGTGGGGTCGGGTAGGGTAGAGCATACATAGACCTTACCCCTACTCAGAGGTAGAGAGGTTGTTTCCAAGCAGTACGGAACAAAAAGTAATGGAAGTAGAAGAAACAACAGATAATTACATTATATTACTTGAAATGATGCAACATAAAAACTTGTTGATATCGTGCACAGGTTTATGGAAGAGAAAAAATAAAGGGCAGAAGATTGGGAAAAGAAAACACTAAAGGTTTTTATAGTCGTGGGAAAAAGAGGGAGCTTTAGTGCACTGGACTGTCCATTTTTAAGAGGGCTCTTGGCTCAGCGGCGAACAGGCAACTCTTAAGCACTGTTGGAGCGGCAAGGGCACGCGGTTCGAATCCGTTGGGAAGTGTTTTTGCTTTATGTTCTTCACTGTCCCCTGTGCTTTGGACCTAGATTTGCTACACTTGAGCGGAGGGTCTTTCGGAAACGGCCTCTCTACCTCTCCAAGGTAATGGAGAGGTAGCGTTAAGGTCTACATACACTTTACCCTCCCCAAACCTCACTTGTGGGATTTCGCTGGGTAGGTTGTTGTTGTTGTTGTTGATAGTCATGGGAAAAAGGATTATGGATGGGCATAGAATAATTAGAATGGAACTAAGCTTCAACACGCAGATTTCTTGGCTGATTTTATCAAGATGAGGAGCAAGCATTGGAGCAAATTCAGGAAAAAAGTCATGGCTGCTGTGTATGGTACTGTATATAGCACATCCGGGACGCCAGGAAACAAAAATGATATCTAGAGGGAAACTTGTGTATAGCAATTTTGTCATTCAGCAAATACAAGATGTAACTACAGAAGAGTTGATGAATAGGAACTCTAAGAGGGCTAGGAAATGTGTTACTATGATACATCAAATTTGAAATTAGATTACTGTTTGTCTCGAGGCTCACCGTATTTGACACCCTTCTTGGAAGGTGGTCAAGGCTGTGCGTGATCCTTAAGTGCACTGAGATTTGATTTGTTGCTATGGTAATATTTCACAGTTATTACCCAAAAGAGAAGGTTTTTATAGTCTCTATAACATCGCTTCAAGATAGTAACCTCAGTGAGATAAACCTCTTTCATTAAGCAAACTACAACAACATATCCAGTGTATTCCCACATAGTGGGGTCTGGGGAGGGTAGAGTGTATCAGACCATACCACTAACTCAGGTGAAATAGAGAGGTTGTTTCCGATAGACCCCCGGCTTAGAACCGATAACAGTATAACAAACACAAAAGATAAGTGTAAAATAAACTAACACCGCTAGCAACAAGATAATACTAGGATAAAAATAAGATCTAACCTAAATCATAGACATCACACAGCACCACGCATAAAAAACTACAGACACAAAAGAACGCTCCCTTATTATTACCGGCGCACTCTCACCCCCCAACCCTCTACCCTAATCCGCGTCCTCCACACCTTCCTATCAAGGGTCATGTCCTCCGTAAGTTGTAACTGCTCCATATCATGCCTAATCACCTCCCTCCAATATTCGGTCTACCTCTACCCCGCCTAAAACTATCCATAGCTAGTGCTCACACCTCCGCACTGGAGCATCCGAGTCCCTCTTCATCAAGTGCCCGAACCAACGTAACCTCACTTCTCGCATCTTATCCTCCACCGACGCAACTACCAAGTCTCACCTTCTCCCAAATAATCTCATTCCTCATCCTATCTTTCCTCATCCAAAAGTTGAAGGTGGCGGAACTGATAGATGAATATTCACCCTGGTGATTGAAGACACCGATAGTAGTTGTTCAAATAACTTCCCTAAGAATAGAATTGCCTCGATTAAACTCAAATTGTGATTGCTTACTTATAGAATGTCCTCATAACTCACCTAGAGAAAAGAGGATATTATGAAGCACCAAAACAGTAATTATGATTCATGAATGAAGAAAATATATATGACAACAACATATACTAAATAGTAATCACACATAAGGATGACATACAATTAACTGAACTACACAAACTATATTGACCCTAGAAACGGGACTATGTTTTCAAACCTATGTGGATAATTTTAAACTTATGAGTTACAATGTTAATGAGATTAGTAGATTAAAACATGAACCCTTCATTCAAGTTGAACAATCCCATCCGTCAACTGGCCAAACCAGGTCAAATTGTAAATTTATAAATTCTTTCAAATTCCCCAAATTTCCAATTCAATTTTGATCAAAATCATTCAGTTTTACCCCATTTCGCACATAGACAGTACCTACGCGCTCCTCAATTCCTTAATCCTCAAGAATTCCGTTTGAACTTTGAAAATTTTCCCCAATTCTTATGGTCAGATTTCCCCTCATTTGAACCCTAGTTTCCCATGTATAATAACCTCTTGTAGACAATGGCAACGACACGGGCTATAGTAATCAGACAAAACATTAAAGATGAGGTACCAGTTGCAGAGGAGAAAATTTTCAGCTGAAAGGTGAATTTCCAAAGAAGCTAATCCTCCACCAATGCCTTATTCAGGTAACCATGCCCAGACTGGGATCTGAAAACAAATCAGATAAATCGTTGTGTTTTTTTGTTTTTGTCTCTGTCTCTTTTTTTGTGGTAAGTCTTGTTTGTTTACCCTAGGATTGCTTACAGTTAAGATCAAGACAACAAGACATCAACTATCCAAGACTATATATTTTCTCTCCCTCTGCCGTTGGTAACTTCACTTTTAGGCAAACTATCATTACAACAACAAACCCACTGTGATACCACAAGGTGGGTCGGGAAACTATCTATCAGTACATGAGCAGAAAAAAATGATGATGATCAGTTTTGTCTAAATAGCTCATTTAAGCAATTTTGCTTTTCCATTGGTTGTTGTCTTTCTAGAACCTTACAATGCAAACCTCTACCAATTTAAGCAGGCTATTGCTAATTGAAAGGACCTAGAAGGTAAAATGTAATATAGAGATCTTTTTTTTTTTTTTTGACAAAGGAGAAATCTGTTGCTTATAGCTACGAAACTCGGTGGATAATGGGTCCACCTCTTTACCCTAAGCAAATTAATACATATATCTTTTCTTTTGAACTGATCATACCAGTCGAATAGTTTCACAAGCAAATACGGAGAAGAAAGGTTCACAAGAAAACTACTACTACTACGCCTTAATTCTCATCTAGTTGTAGTCATGTCGCACCATTTAAACCCTTCTCGATCCAAGATAAAGTATCAACAACAACAACAACATACCCAATGTATTCCCACATAGTGGGTGGGGTCTAGGGAGGATAGAGTGTACACAGACCATACCACTACCTCGGGTGAAGTAGAGAGGCTGTTTCCGATAGACCCCCGGCTTAGGATCGATATCAGTATAACAAACACAAAAGATAAGTGCATATAAACTAGTACAGTACGCAAAACAAACTAACAGTATAACACAACAAAAGATAAGTGCATATAAACTAGTACGGTATGCAAAAATAAACTAAGACCGCTAGCCACAAGATAATACTACAGCCACAACACCACGAACAAGAAACTCCACACATAAAAGAACGCTCCCCTACTATTACCGACGCACTCCCACCCCCTAACCCGCTACCTTAATCCGCATCCTCCACACCTTCCTATCAAGGATCATGTCCTCCATAAGCTGTAACTGCTCCTTATCATGTCTAATGTCTCACATCTCCGTACTGGAGCATCAGAGCCCCTCCTCATCACGTGCCCCTCCAATATAAAGTATCCTTTGGGTTTATTCCTCAAGGTAATTTTTTTAAGGGAATAATGACCGGTGAAATTACCTAATTCAGCCTTATTTACATGAATATCTGCATCTTAAGATCATTAGTTCCTCAATAACACAGTCAACATAATTGTCTCCAATTTAAACATAACATAAAGCACATAACTCAAGGTCAATCAAGTGAAACTTGAGTACAATCTGAATCAAGGACGTGTCCCTTGACTTTTGTCCAACTTAAGAAACCATTAAGTGATAAATAAAACATGCAAATCAGTCTTATCAACCAACACTTCCTACAGCCACACAGCATCATATAAGAAAAGGATATCCCACGATCAACAAGACGGACATTTCATTATAGTAAATAATGGCCTCATGACGTTGGAAAAAATATTTCAAAGGAAATTCCAACTAAATAAACCAGTGGAATATAGCTTTGGAATAAGATGATAAAACCGAAAAATTAGTTGGAGCTTGTGTGTGAATAAAAGGAAAAACAAGGCAACCCAATGCACAAAGTATCCCGCGCTCACGCTCAAGTATCGGCTTAAACTTGAAGCCTCGGAAGCAAGAGAGGCAAAATAATAGAATTTACGGGGTCCGAGAAAAAGCAGCACCCCAAAGGGTGTGAGCCAAACAAGACTCATTAAATTTCTTCGGCACTAAAAAAAGTGATTCACTTTCTCCCTTTTTTGTGATGATGGTGCCAAGGCCAGTTTGCACGCACTAATCCACCAAGCATTCTGACACAACCCACAAGCACAGGTGTCAATTAAATCTGCCGACTAAGTCAGGAGAAGATCAGCTCATTCGGACGAACTAAAAAAAGGACTTTCTGGACAAATTAGGCATGCAGGAAAGACTTTTCCGGAAGCAAATATTACAGTCATTTGATCGCTAGCTGGAATTCTTAACATATTGACAAAGTAGTTTAACACAAAGGAATTCTTCTGAAAGGACTTCTAAAGTGGAAGCACCCATAAACAGACATTAATTAGAATTCTGAGCTATGTCAATTCCACCATCATAGACCTTCCTCCAAACTCCAAACTACGGTATGACGCTTTTGGTTTATATAACTGTAGCCAACATATCAATAATCTTAACCCAATAAAGGTCCCCAAAAATTGGCTCAATGTTTGTGATATAGAAGCAACAATCTCAAGTTAAAATTCCAGCAACAACATTCGGTAATTAACAAGGAGCTAAGAAATGCCAAGAAACAAGGAATCATAGTAATCCAATTGGTTAGCTTTCTCCTTATTATTATTTCTTATAACTATTGATTCTCCCCCTTGTAATTCTCTCTCCATTTCTCCATCTCTTCCCCTTCAACGACGACAACATACCTAGTTAATCCCACAAGTGAGATCTGGGAAGGGTAAAGTGTACGAAAACCTTACCCTTGGCCTCATAAAGATGGAGAGGTTTTTCCCGATAGATCCCCCACTCAATTAAAACATCTCAAAGTAATTCTAAGAAGAGAATACGGAAATGAAAGCAATAACAACAATGAAAGAGAGTGCTATGGAAAGTAATACATAGCATACAGAGAAAGAACAATAACAACAATGAACTAGTGCGATAATAGGAAATACAGATGATAACAACAATTGACGAACAAGAAATTACATGGATAGTGAGCTCATTTGTTATCTTTTTCTTGAAATGGTAACATATTTGCATTAAATCAACTTGGCCTGTTAAGGCCAAAGTTACAAGGAAAGTAATCTAAGTAAAAGTTACACAAACAATTGTTGCATAACTAGAGAAACTTATATTTTTGAGAAGGTAGCTTTAGATAACTATAGTGACTTTAGGAAACTCGATGATAGTCTCTGTCAACTATATACTCTTGTTTACACCAAAAATGTAGAAGTAGAACACAATTTAGCTTTGTTTTCTGGATAGGGTTGCTTTTGTTCCTCCTTTCCTACTCCAACTAGATAGCATTTCTAGTGTATTCACTGGGATTGTCCAGCTCAAACCAATTATTGCTAAAAATATGTGCCACAGTTTCTGCATTTCTTCCACATAGATAGCAGACAGAGCAAAGGCGTATTTCCCTTCTATGCAGTCTGTCTTGCGTCAAACAAGCCCTCTTAACTACCAACCAAACATGCCACTTTGTATGGTATCTTGGTTTTCCATAGTTGCTTCCAGGGCCATTGCACACTAAAATTATTAACCAATTTCAAATCATGCACCAGCAGGCCCTTGGAGATTTCTAGGTTATAAAAAAAATTACAGCAACGTTTCTGTCTTGTGGATCAACTAAATCAAACACAGCTTTTATCAACTGGTTGAAAGTGTAGTAAGAGTATTTTGTTTGATCATTATTCTTAAAGAACTTAATCATAAGTAATCTAGCCCCAATTTTTCTTGGGAAAAGAACTGGATGGCTAAAGTGTTGTCCCTAATTAGTTTTAAGAAAATTTCCCAGAACACCTCACTTTCCATGTGACATTATTTTGAATCAGGGGCGGATCTACTTGGAGCCCAGGGGTTCATCCAAACCCCCCTTTTGTCACAAAATGACACTGTATATGTAGAGTCAAGATTTTGTTTTAGGTTATATACATTAAATGTTGAACCCCCTTAGAACAAGATAAATACTTTGCTCAGTGGTAAAGGGGGTTCATCTTTTCTTCGAACGTGAAGGTTTAAACCTCGCTATTAATAGCATTTTCTCAATTTTTGGCTTCCACTGGCAAGCTACAATAATGGGTCTATCGACCCATTTCCTAGGTTGTTTTTCTTGTGTCTATTCATCAATCAGCATACTATATATATATACTTACACAGTTCACAACGGAAAAAAAAAGAGAGAGATGTGATTTGTCACAAAAAGAGATTCTTTTTACTGTAAAAAAACATTGCACAGCTGAAAATGTATAATATTTGGGTTTCTAAATTTACTGTTTTTATTTATTCTCAAAAAGCTGTAACCATAAGGTTATATCTATTATTTCTTGTAATTTAAATAAACTATCTATTTGGTTCAATTTATATAATGAAATTTGATTGGGGTCCATAGTTTAATAAAGAATAAAAGTCTTTTGAAACTTGTTATCTAAACAAGTCATGCATATTTGTGTGATACCAAATCATTTCACCAGCAATAAAATGAAAAATTTTAAATTAAGTTATTTCTTCGTTTACAGATTAATAAAATTGTATCACATAAGTTAGAACATCCTTTTCAACTTGGGTGTGCTTGGTATTATGGAAAATGTTTTCTTGGAAAATGTTTTCCTCGAAAATAAGTTGGTTTCCTACTTATTTTCTCATGTTTGGTTGGTGAGTGGAAAATATTTTCCGAAAAATATTTAATGGTGTTTGGTTGGTGAGTAGAGACTATTTTTTAGAAAAATATTTTCTAGTGTTTGATTGATGAGTGAAAAAATATTTTTTTAGAAAATACTACTAATTGTTAACTAGTATATTAGTGCCTCTAGCAACTCAACAATTTGTAAGAACTAATTTAAGCATAATAAATAATATCAATATCGAATACTAAAATATTACAATCACTAAATTTAAGCAACTATTAATTAGCAAATATAGGAGATACTTTCAATATTTTGTCAGGACAATCTCAAGATACTACAATCAATAGAAATATAACGGAACAACAAGCTTATTCAACCTCGTGAAACAAGCTAAATCGATGACAAAATGAAATATGCAATTAGCAAAAGTAACATAGGTAAGTCTTCCTCTATGCATATGAAAATAACAATACATTCAACGAACATTGGAAATGGGAAAAATTCGGGCTTCACTATTTTTTATTTCGAGCAGTGAAAAAATTGAAGCAAAGCACAGTGAAAAATATTTTCGGGTAACATAAATTTTTGAGAAATGTGAATTTTTTGAGTCATGTGAATATGAGTGTTGTTGGGGTGAGGAAGAGGGGTGGAGGTGGGGTCATAAGTCACATTTGTCATTTTCTGGAAAATGACTTCCCTTAGCCCATGAGAGAAGTCATTTTCCCTCAAATGTTTTCCAAACATTTTATTGCAACCAAACAAGGAAAAATAGGAAAACATTTCCCAAAAAACATTTTCCATCATACCAAACACACCCTTTTTTCTTATTAATATTATATTTGTTTGTTAATTATTATTGAAAGAATACAAAGGAAAAAAATAAGTTCATTCAAACCATCGAAATTCAGCATACTATTGATACTTACCGGAGCATTTTGTACAGCAACAGATCTGCTCCACCTTCCCCCAAATTATCCATTCAAGATTTTTAAATCTTACAAAATATTCTATGGATAGAAAGATTTGGCCTTTCATGTATTCTGTCTTAATTGGCCTCCAAAGGTAGTTTTTAACTGGAGAAACAGAGAATCAAGTGCACGACATTCCGCAAGAAAGAAGATACGGAGCTACAAGAACAGATGTTGGAAAATAATGCTATGATGCTTGATAACGAGCAAATGGCACTTGAGCTCAAGTGCTGTGAAGCAAGTCTTCTAGCAGAATAATGTATCAGCAATGTTTTAGCAAGGCGCCAATACGCGGTCTGTAATTTTCGTTCTTTAAGTAAGCCCTTTCCTATTACCCTTAGAACTTACCTTTTGTCCCTTGTTGCCTGTTTTCTTTGTTTTGGTGTAGGGCTTGCAAAATCCTAACTTGTATGGTGTGGTAGTTAATTTATGGCAGTTTGTTAGGATGTTTGGTGCATCATATCCTTACCAATGTAATTGTGTTTCTCGTTTATACCTGCACACGGTGTTCGGAACAATTTGGAAATTCTAGGATCTCTTCTTAAAGTTGTCAAAGGGTGGCTGAAGTACCACAGGCTTTCCAGCTATGTACCCATATGCTGCCTTGTTGGCCTTTTGGTTCTTATCACTTTGAATGGTGCTAGTACCTAAATTGATGATTGTCCTTTTGTTGCAGTTTTGTAGGTTTTCACCTTGTTAATCATTCCTCCTTTTGCTCCAACTTTCCACATGTTTAAGACCATAAGATTAAAGGGAATTTTGGTTTATTTGACATATCTTTTATTTAAGATCATAAGATTCAAAAGTTTTTTTTATTTTCTTAAACTCCGTGTCAAGTCAAAACAGATCATTCTTTTTTAAACGGAGGGAATACTTATTTTTATGGAAGCCTGCCAAACAATGGAAAATTGGGAAACAATTTGTAGATAATATTTTTCCAAAGCAAGAGAACTACCAACTAACCTTCTACTCTAATCCGCTATCTCCGGACCATATTAAACCTAACCTTCCGCTCCCCCTCCCCCTTACCTATGTATAATTAGTTGATTGACTCGTTAGGTGTTCTCATTTTGTTGGTATGGTAATAGTTCACAGTTTTATTACCCAAAAAATGCCGGGTTTAGTTGAATTCATTGAACACATACTCCATCTACCTAGTGGAGTATGGATTTCCATTGAGAATGTTCAAAATATGAAAAACTAAAGAAAAGAAGCTAAAGGTGGTTAAACATCTATTATATATGGATAACAACAACAACAACAACAACAAACCCAGTGTATTCCCACCTAGTGGGGTCTGGGGGGGGTAAGATGTACGCAGTCCATACCTCTACCTCTGAAGAAGTAGAAAGGCTGTTTCCGATAGACCCCCGGCTCAAGACAGTCGCCACACAAATATAAAGCTAAATATAAATATAAATATAAATATAAATATAAATCTAAATATAAATATAAAGTAACGCATGGTAGTAGGAAACATCGGGAAGCACTCAGATACATAATAAAACATGGAACACCGAAATCGTAACAAGAAGAAGAATAGGAATAGGAATAAAAATAAGAGTAGGAAGAATAACAGGAATAATCCCCCACTCCCTACCCTTGCGCCCCCAAACTGGCCCTAGTCTTCTGCCCTAATCCTCGCCCTCCAGACCTTCCTGTCTAGGGTCATGACCTCGGTGAGCTGTAACTGCTCCATGTCCCGTCTAA
The DNA here is from genome assembly GCA_030864225.1 of Capsicum baccatum var. pendulum. NCBI lineage: Eukaryota > Viridiplantae > Streptophyta > Magnoliopsida > Solanales > Solanaceae > Capsicum > Capsicum baccatum. The sequence goes on from CM061550.1 coordinate 229,873,086, forward strand.
TCACCTCTCCCCAGTACTTCTTCGGCCTACCCCTACCCCGCCTAAAACCATCCAACGCTAGCCTCTCACACCTACGGACCGGGGCATCCATGTCCCTCCTCTTCACGTGTCCAAACCAACTCAATCGGACTTCCCGCATCTTGCACTCCACTGGAGCCACCCCAACCTTCTCCCTGATAGTCTCATTCCTAACTCTGTCCCCTCTAGTCATCCCACACATCCAGCGCAACATTCGCATTTCCGCCACCTTCATTTTTTGGATGTGGGAGTTCTTAACTGGCCAACACTCCGCTCCATACAACATGGCCGGACGGACTACCATCCTGTAGAATTTGCCTTTAAGCTTGGGCGGCACCTTCTTATCACACAACACCCCCGACGCGAGCTTCCACTTCAACCATCCCGCCCCAATACGGTGCGAGACATCCTCGTCAATCTCACCGTTACCCTGAATCACGGACCCGAGATACTTGAAACTATCCCTCTTACATACCTCCTGCGATTCCAGCTTCACTACCACCTCATCCTCCAACCTCACGTCATTAAACTTGCATTCCAAATACTCTGTCTTGCTTCTGGCTCCGCCCGCCTCATTTTAAAAAGAAAACGCTCATCGCTATAAAGTAAAACTAAAAATCTCCGAGTGAAATAGAGTAGGGAATGAGAATGAATATGAAACCCTGAAAGGAAAAGTAGGGGGAATCTGCCAAACACGGCGAAGACATTTCTTGGCACTGGCTTTGCGAGTGTGTGGTGAGTTTAATTCTCAAACAAGGCCACCAGAATCATGTTTCATCACTATTTCCATAACCCTTGTTCCAAAAATTACACCCCATGTCACCATTTTCTTAGAAGCAGTAGGGTGTATCCCCATTTCTCCATCTTTATTATGCCATGGCGCAAGGACTGACTAGGCCTAGTACAATCCCAAGCCCATTCCAAATGACTTTTGTCTTGGACTTTCATCACATTTGGCCCCTTCTCTTCATCTTATGGTTCAGAGAGGTTAGATTTGAAGGAAAGAGTTGGACCAAATGAATCTAATCAACACATTTTTGTACAAAACTAGCATTTCACAAGCCTTTACACCATAAGGTAGGTAATATTGCTGGAAGAGATGTTGCTAAAGTGCATCTGATCTTATGAATTTAAATAATGTTATATAAAAACTTGTTGATATCGTTTAAAGATTTTTGGATGAGAAAAAATGATGTGCAAAAGATTGAAATAAATAAATAAAAGTTTTTATAATAATGGGCAAATGGCTTATGGATGGACAGAAGAACTGGACTGGAACTAAGCTACAACATGCAGATATCTTGGCTGATTTAATCAAGATGACGAGCAAGCACTGGAACATATTCAGGAAATAAATCATGGCTGTTGTATGTGGTGCTATAGAGCACATCTGGGAGGCCAGGAACCAAATGATATCTAGAGGGGAACTTGTGTATAGCAATTTTGTCATTCAGCATATACATGGTGTGAGGGATGGCCTTGGCTCAGCGATAAGCTTGCTTACCGTGGTGTGCCAGGGTCGGGGGTTCGAAACGCCCCTCCAGCGAAGCTGGGGTGAGGGCGCGTAGGTCAGGCCCGGAGTGGTCCCCCCACTCCCCGACACCTACGGAGTAGGTATGAACCGGGTCGTCCCTAGCATATACATGGTGTAACTGGAGAAAGAGTTGAAATATATAGGAAATCTAAGAGGGCTAGGGAATGTATTACTTTGATACATCAAATTTGTAATTAGCTTTCTGTTTCTGTCTTGAGGCTCACTGTCTTTTGGCACCCTTCCTGGAAGGTGGTCAGGGTTGTGGGTGCTCCTTAGGTGTACCAAGATTTGATTTGTTTGTATGGTAATCCAAGTTATTGTTGTGGAGCCTGATTAATATGTGACGTACTGTACCACGTACTCTCAGTCATTAATATAAATAGCCCGTCCGCCGTGGAGTTTACTCACGAGCGTTACCACGTAATTCATCCTTAGGGAAGTTATTTGAACAACTTAAATCAGTGTATTTCCGCAAAAGTGTTTTTTTATAGTCTCTATAACGACACTTCGAGATAGTATCCTCGGTGAGAGAGACCTGCTCTTTAATCAGGGAAAATGATAGATGAATATTCACCCTAGTGATTGAAGACACTGATTTAAGTTGTTCAAATAACTTCCCTAAGGATAGAATTGCCTCGATTAAACTCAAATAGCAATTGCTTACTCATGGAATGTCCTCATAACTTACTAGAGGAAAGAGATGATGATATATTCTGAAGCACCAAATCAGTAATTAGGATAGTGTGCTTGATGAAAGAAGAAAATATATGTGACAACAATATATACACATATACTACATATTAATCACACATAAGGATGGCATACAATGAACAACTACAAACTATATTGACCCTAGAAACTGGACTCTTTTTCAAACCTATATGGATAATTTTAAACTTATGAGCTACAGTGTTTAATGGGCTTAGTAGATTAAAATATGAATTCTTCATTTAAGTTGTACAATCCCATTTTTGAACTTCCAAACCAAGTCAAAAATGAAAAATGAATTTCCAAAATGCCAATCCACCACCAGTGCTTTATTCAGGTGGCCATTATCAGACTAGAATTTGAAAACAAATCAGATAAATTGCGGTGGGTTGTGTTTTTCTTCCTTTTTATTTTGTAAGTTTGTTTGTTTCCTTGCATTACTTACGGTTAAAATCAAGACCACAAGACATCAACTATATGACACTATATATTCTCTCCCTCTGCTGTTGGTAACTTCACTTTTAGGCAAAGTAACCATCATTACAACAAAAAACCCACTGTGATACCACAAGTGAGGTCGGGAAACTATCATTACCTGAGAAAAAGAATAGATGTTGATTGGTTTTGTCTAAATAGCTCATTTAAGCAATTTTACTTTTCCATCGGTTATTTTCTTTCTGGAATCTCAATACAAACCTTTACCCATTTAAGCAGGCTCTTGCTAATTGAAAATACCTAAAAGTTAAATGTACAAAACAGATCTTTTCTTTTTGACAAAGGAGAAATCCATTGCTTATAGCTACAGAACTCGGTGGATAATGAGTCCACCTTTTTACCCTAAGCCACTTAATACATATATCTTTTCTTTTGAACTAATTATACCAGTCAAATAGTTTCACAGACAAAAAAGGAGAAGAAAAGGTCCACAAAACAACTACAACTACATCTCAATTCTCATCTAGTAATAGTCGCTTTATGAATCCTCACTATACATTATAAAGTATCCTTTGGTTTATTTCTCAAGGTAATTATTTAATGGGAATAATGACCTGTGAATTACCTAATTCAGCCTCATCTACATGAATATTTGCATCGTAAGATCATTAGTTCCTCAAGAACATAGTCAACATTATTGTCTCCAATTTAAACATAACATAGATCACCCAACTCAAGTCCAATCAAGTGAAATTCGAGTACAATCTGACTCAAGGAACCAAGTGTACCTTGACTTTTGTCCAACTTAAGAAACCATCAAATGATAAATGTAATATGCAAACGACTCTTATCAACCAACACTGCCTAGAGCCACACAACATCATACAAGAAAAAAGATCTCGAAAGATCAATAAGACGGACATTTCATTACAGTAACTAACGGCTTCATGACGTTGTTGGAAATAATATTTCAAAGGAAATTCTGACTATATAAACCAGTGGAATAAGATGGTAAATCCCAAAATTGGCTGGAGCTTGTTTTCAATGAAGTCAGATGTTATACTTAAAAGGCATCAAGGAGATGCAGAGTAAGTACACAGAAGAGTCATGGTTAACTCCTGAATACAAGGAACATCATTTACTAAGTCAGGGAGTTACCGAGAAAGCAAAATTAGCTGGAGTTTGTATGTGAGCCAAAGAAAAGAGAAAGGCACCCCAGTACACGAAGCATCCCGTGTTCACGCAGAGCCTCGGTAAAAGATTCCACCCCAAAGGCTGTGAGCCAAAGAAGACTCATTCTTAGGAACTAAAAAAATTCAGAGAAGATCAGCTCATTTAGATGAAATAAAAACAGGACTTTTTGGACAAACTGTGTATGCAGGAAAGACGAATCGAGAAGCAAATATTACAATCATTTGATCTCGCGATGGACTTCTTAACATATTGAGAAAGGACTTGAAAAATGGAAGCACCCTTAAACAGACATTAATTAGATTTTTGAGTTCTGTCAATTCCACCATCACAGACTTCCCTCCAAATTCCAAACTATGGTATGCCTTTTTGGTTTATATAACTGCACACCAACATACCAACAATCTCAACCTAATAAAAGTCCCTAAAGATTGGCTGGAAGTCTCGATTATCCTTTCCTATTAGTAGTCGCAGCATTACTCCTGTAGTTTCCTGTTACTAGATTTCTATTACTATCTGCCGCTTCTTGTACTTCAATTGACGTATTCTTTTGTTGTAGTTCCTATAGTATTTTGCTGTGATTTCTTCATTTTTTTTATTTCCTTTTTCAAACTGCTCTGAACTGTTTTTTTCTCGAGCCGAAGGTCTATTGGAAACAGCCTCTCTACCTCCTAGATAGGGTTAAGGTATGCGTACACTCTACCCTCCCAGACCCCACTTTGTGGGATTACACTCGGTATATTGTTGCATAGAAATAACAATCTTGAGATCAAGTTAGAATTCCAGTAATATCATTTGGTATTTAACAGAGCTAAGAAATGCCAAGATACAGGGAATCTAAGTAATTCGGTTGATTTATTACCTGAACATTCGCCTTATTATTATTTCTTACAACTTATTGGTAAGTGTTTCTCCTTCCCTTCCCCTATATAATACCAGAAAAATGAAAAAATGCGGAGAAAACCTCATTGCTATAAATTAAACAAAAATAGTGAATTGAGGGCAATGAGAATGATATAAAACCCTAAGAGGAAAAGAAGAAGTAACCTGCCAAACACGGCGAAGACGTTTCTTAGCATTAGCTTTACGAGTAGTGGTGAGTTTAATTCTCTTCCAAACAAGGCCGCCAGAATCATGTTTCTTCACTATTTCCATTACCCTTGTCCCCAAAAATGCACCCCATGTCGCCATTTTACTCTATCAGAAGCACTAGTGTGTGTTTTTCCCGCTTCTCCACCTTCCCCATTTGCTAATGCCACGGCTCAAGTACAGATTGGGCCTTGTACAAACCCCAAGCCCATTCCAATTGGCTTGTTCTTTTCATTTTGTAGAAACAACATTAGGTAGCCGTTTGGCCATCAAATGTTTTTTTTCCGAAAATTATTTTATTTTTAGTAAAAATTGTAAGTGTTTGACCATGAAAATTTTAAATATAATTTTAAAATTGTATTGAAAAAGTAAAAATAAGTTTTACTTGTTTACACTTTTTTCACTCATACTTCTCTCACAAAATTTTTAAAACAATTTTAATTTATATTCATGGTCAAATACAACTCCAACTTCAACTCCAAAAAATTATAATTTTCATCGCCAAACGGGGCCTAGGTCAAAATTTTTTTGAAGCTAATCACTCCTTGTCTAATTCTTTTCAATATTACTAAAAGTATCTATTTTGCTCCACAGGAATACATCATATTTTTTATATACATCGTTTAATTTTACACAAATATATCATATTTTTTAATACATCACTTAATTTTACGTGAATACATCACATTTCACACAGATACATTACATTTTCCTCGATACATAACTTAATTTTACGTGAATACATCACATTTCACACAGATACATTACATTTTCCTCGATACATCACTTAATTTTATACGAATACATCATATAACTTTGCACATCACGGTCTTTCGTAATATAAGCTTTTAAGTAAAATCAGAATTTATATAATTACTTACAAAAGCTGAGATTTTAAAACTATAATTTATATTTATGATTTACAATCTATAATCTATATTTATATATATATATATATATATATATATATATATATATATATAATATTAAAAGTGTGAAGGGCTTTAAAAGTGTTGTTTGAATTTTTTACCCTTCATTAAAAGTCCTTGATTTAGACAAAATCGTTTTTCCACTATTTTTTTTCTAATATTTAAGAGTTAAAAATTAATTAATTATATTTATGGTAAAACATTTCCTTATTAAAACTTATCAAAATTACAATACTTTTTTTTGATTTAGAATTGAAAATTAATTAAATATATTTATAGTAAAACCTTCCCTTATTAGAAGTCATCAAAATAAGTGACAATTGATACTTTTTCTATTAGTTTAATAATTCTAAATCAACTAAATTTAATTTTAAGATGATTTGAAAAATCTAAAAATAAATATAAAACTATTAGAATAAGACAAATTTAAAAAGTACCACATTTTAAAAAGTTTTAAGTACGTAATAAGAATGTAATCAATGATTTTGTAAAAAATTGACTTTAAAAATAAGTAAAGATTTTAAATATATATAAAAGAAATAACCATAACACAAATATAGTTCAAATTAATGTGTCTCTCTTAGCCTGTGGCAACAAGGGAAAGAGATACTATATGGCAAACGCAAAATAATGATACATCAATCACTTGAAACTTCTGATGGTAAAACATACATGTGTATATGTTTATGTTTACATTAAAGTGTGTGAGATTTTTGAAAAACGATTTAAACTTTTACACTTTATTAAAAATTACTGCAATAGGTAAAATTATTTAATTTTAAATAATCAAACGTTACACATGTGAGGCACATGCGGTTAAACTAGTAGTTATGATAAATTAAATAGTGGTATCATGTAATGTTTGCTTTTATTTTCTATCACATTTGATCGGTTGATCAAAATAATTAAGGGAATTTTCATAACACTATTTATATTTCTAATAATAAAGTATGAGGATATTATTTAGCAGTCGTTTGACCATAAAAATTAAAATCAATCACTTTGTCAAAACGGTTGGAAGTAGAATTGAAATTGTATTTAATCATACTTTTTGAAAGAAATATTTAGAATTAATATATATATATATATATATATATATATATATATATGTATGTATGTATATATTATATTAAAAATCATGAAATACAATCTAAATGGAGTCATTTTATGAAACTAAAATATTTAGAATCTTTTTGAAAAAAAAAAAAACTAAAAAGTGAAAAAAATATAAGCGAAAACGAGGTTTTAGTAGCTTTTTAAATTTTAAATACAATGTTAACATTGTATTTGAATTTTTCAAGATCAAACATTGACTTTTAAATAAAGTAAAAATATTTTTTAAAAATATCATGATCAAACAGATCCCTAATTTCGGCTATAAATTATTCTAGATATGATAATATTATATAAGAAAGGCAGAGAACAAGAATTTTCTTATTCTTGCAAGAGAAACTCTTCCCGATTTTACACAAATAAATCTTTTCTATTCTGTTACCAAAAAAAAATAAAAATTCTATTCACACGGAGAGTTTTGAGAAAATAGGAAAAGTATTATTCGACTAAACAATAAACAACTTAAAAAGAAATGACTATATCATTATCTAAACTAATTTTTTTCCCGTTCTTGCAGCAATATGATATCTTCAGCTAATTTCATTTTCTTTCTCATCTTGATCTTAATCTGCAGCCAAACATGTATCATTAACTTTTCGTTTGTAGGTGCAATAACATCATTAAATCTTGAAAAAATTCCATATATATACAGAGTAACTATTACTTATTACATAAAATTTCTTATTTGAAAAGTAATTACAAAAATCACAAATTAATTACACAGAATCCCTTCTGTTTAGACTTTCTCTCTCTTTTGCCTCATACATTCCAAAACATTTGATTTTTGTTCTATTTTTAGTTTGATTTTTACTCCATTATTGCACTCCTTATTTTATGTCTAAATTCAAGCTACGTGATTTGGGGTATTTCAAATTTGTTCAGAGAAGGTCTAGTATTTCAAATTATTGTGGAAATAATTTATTTCATAGTAATTAGTTGGTCTATTATTTCAAACTATTATGGAAATAATTTATTTCATAATAAATTTTCATAAAATCAAATAATGCATTTTATTTTAAGTCGTTCGAATTTATTCTATATTATAGAAGAGAGATCCATTATTTCTTCTATACCTTAATTTGAACTACTATGCATTATAGATTATTATGAAAATAAAATCAGATTCAATCTCTCTCTATATATAAAGGAGAAATATAGAAGAGGTGATGTGACAACTCTTTATGATCTTCATTACTATTTATCTTTTTTGTGATTTTTTTGGTCATTTTTTTTATTTTAAAAGATTAAAAATTCATTTTAACATTATACACAGCATTAAAGATTGTCATATTAAATTCCTTTCATCATCAATTCTGTTAAACTTTTCTTATTTATGTGCTATGTAAAAAAAAAAAATCACTCCTTAACACTCTTATTCATGAGTAGTACTAGAAAATGAAAAGTCAATAAAACTGTTATCTTTTAATCCTTCCAAAACTAATGTTTGTTTGCTATTTGATTTCACGTGCTTTTTCTAATTAAAACAAAATCAATTATGACAATTAAACTAGACCAAATACATTTTCACATGTTACAACTTATCATTTTCCAGTTCTTAATTGTTAATCCTCTTAACTTCTATTATTAATCACATTCATTCACAACTTTTTATGTACACAACTTATGCCTTTATAAATTGGACAGAAAATGTTAGTCCACTGCACTCTTATGTTTCATCATCTTATATAATTTTTGTATTTGTATGTATAATTTTCTATTTTTTATTTATTGATCATTTTTCCTCCTCATTAATATATTGCTTTGTTTATTTTTTCACATTTTATATGATAAGATGATAGGTATGTCTTTTTTTTCAGGCTGATGAGCTTGATGTTTCAAAGGTTTGCTCTTCAACTTTCATTCATTATTTTTTTCTTTTTAATAAATTTCTTTTCATTATTTCTTTTAATTATGCGATTTTGATAAATTAATAAAACATGTAAGATTGGATATATGTATATACATGTAAATCATTAGTCTATTATTTAACAGTTTAATTATGTATTATGTTATCTAACCTATTATGTATAATAAAGGAAAAGTTTTTACATATCATATGGTGTTATAATTGTTTCAAGTAGAGGTTCCATAAATTTTTCATTCTGATTTTTGAATATTGTTTGAAGATTTCAGCATGGGTAATTTTTTTTTCTAAATCTTACCAATCACACTAGAGATTTGAGAATAAAATTATTAGTAACTTTTTAGCAAATAAAAATAAATAAATCATATCACTTCTACAATTGCTAGCTACTTTTATTAGACCACATTTTCACAATTAATGTCTATATCTCATATTTCATAGTTATATTATTCTAAAAGTAATAACATATAAAGTTCAAAACTGAATTAGCAAAATGTCAATCAAAAGTTCAACCTCCTGTACACACCCATTAAATTCTCACCCTTTAAATTTAATTTAAAAAGAATACGAAAAAGTAACTAGCTCTTTAAACACACACACACAAAAAAAATAGCTACATACACATAATCAATCAATCAATATATATATAAAGGAGAAATATAGAAGAGGTGATGTGACACTCCTCTATGATCTCTATTGCTATTTATCTTTTTTTTGTGATTATTTTGATCATTTTTTAATTTTAAAAGACTAAAAGTTTAGCTTAACGTTATACACGACATTAAAGATAGTCATATTAAACTCCTTTCATCATCAATGCTATTATATTTTTCTCATTTATGTGTTATTTAAGGAAAAAAATAAAAATCACTCTTTAAACTCTCTTAATCATATTAAATATGCAAAAAAAAATGTGAAACCTCAATAATATATATATATATATATATTCATTATTTGTTTTTACTTTAGAAAAAATAACAAAGGAATTGAAAATAATAAGCATATATTGGGCACTGATTCTACATTTTATTCTCATTTATTTTCTTATGATAAAAATGCTAAGAAAGATGTGTGGATTGTATGTTTTCTCTATGTAACTTATTTAGTTTGATTTTTACTATAGCAAGTTTGTATTTTCATTTATATGCAAATTAGTTATTATACTTTTATGTATAACTCATGTTTATAAGTTCTATTCAGTCAGAATAGAAGCATTCCATGAAATCTAAAGTAAAGGAAAGAAAAAAAAATCAATAATGTGCTATTTGTTTACAATGCGTTTATTAACCAAAATTATTTATATTGTATTTACTATATCTAACGTTATATCTATCTATCTATATATAGTAACGTTAGACATTAAGTAGGTGATGTGTCACATTTCTATAATAGTAAATTTATTGTATAAATTTAATTGAGTTAGAAAAATCAATTATAAAAACAAGAAATGACAAAATTATAATATAGATATTTTAGTAGAATCAGAGATATAGAAAAATATTAAAAACTTTTATACATTATGAGAGGGTAATACAAAATTTTTCTCCTTACATTATGTCTAAAATATGTTCAAATATTAAAAAATACTCCATATTAAATTACATAACACAATTAGATATCTAAAAAACAAATAACAAATCATATATTTTGTATATGTAGATATTCACATAAAATTCAATCTATTAAAATCAAACTTTTCATTCATAAGAAAAGTAAAGAGAATAGTTTCACCGATGTACAAAGAATCTTTAAAAAATTTAAATTTACGATCACGCGAAGCGTGATTGAGTTCACTAGTTATTTCTATAGTCAACGGCTTGAAAGTTGATTTGAACTATAATATCCAAATTATTTCTCCTTTTTGGTTGCATGTATGATTTTATCAAATTATCTGCTTTTGCAATGTCATACATAGAAAGTAAAGTATAATAAAAACGTATACACTTGCATCATAAATAGAAATTAAAGTATATTACATTCCCATTCATATAACGCATGCTGTTGTTGGAGTATAAATCACACATATAACATTGGCATCATGCATAGAAAGTAAAGTATAATACGTTCTCATACATATAATGTGAAATGTTTTTACTTAAATATAAATCATACATAGAAGGTAAAGTATAGTACATTCACATACATATAGAACATGTTGTTGTTGGAGTGTAAATCATACATTTAACACTGACATCATACATAAGAAAAATGTATAATACATTCTCATACGTGTAAATTTCATAAACAATGTCAAAATATCATTCAAACTAGTAATGTACTATAATTTCTCATACAATACTGTGTAAGTTTTTACTAAAAAATAAATACACTAAGAGGGGGCGGAGGCGCTATTGTCTATTCGTGATGGCGCCGGTGGTGGAGACAGAGGGAGAGGAACGAGAAACAACGTCGATCTTAATGGCTGATCTCCCTTGCGTGTTTACCGGCATGAGGAAGAAGAGTGGAGCGGTGAAAGCGTCGACTGTTCGTGATGGCGCTAGTGGAGGCGACAGTGAGAGAGGAATGAGAAAGGACACCGATCTTAGTGGCTGGTCACCCTTGCGTGTTCACCGGCGTGAGGAAGAAGAGTGGAGCAGTTAACGGCGGTGACAGTCGTAAAGCAGTGGCGGCGGTGTTTTTTTTTTTAGGGAGATAAAGAGAAATGTTTCAAAATATTTTTTGAATTTGAACTAAAGTTATTGTTTTTAAGCATCCACAAAATCAGAACATTAATTACTGTCGTTATTAAGGTAAGAGAATAATTGGATCTATTTTTATTTCCATAAGTTAAGGAGAAACAGTTTCCTCATATAACGCATGAGGGTACATTGACATGTATATGTATTTTTCTAAATCTGAGAGAGAGAAAGTCAATTCGGGATCTTATGTAAATTAGTTTCATTTAGGATGAAATTTATGTTGTTTATACTTAAATATTTGGTGATGTACCCAATCATTCACAAGTACTTAATTCAGAAAGTGAAAAATTCAAGTTGGATTTTTTTTCTATCCAAATGCACATAAAACTTCTCTTGAATTATGATACTAGTTTAAACGCACGTGCCTTGCACGCGTAACCTTTGATTATTTAAAATTAAAATTTAATTATTTCTTTGATTTTTTTGAGCAAAATCAGAATTAATTCAATTATATATTATTGATTTTTAAAAATACAAAATCAAACCAAATAAAACTCAATTTATTCAATCGATTCGATTTGGATCGATTTTTACCTAAAGCATGAACACCCATGGTCAATCTTATATAAAAGGGAAAAGGCATAAATACCCTCCTAAGCTTGTCTCCAAAACTCACTTTAGCACTTTAACTTTATTAGTAATTATTTACCCTTTTAAACAACTTTTAAATGGATTATATTATCCCCTTAATGGCTGACGTGGCCAAAAAAAATAAAAAAATTAAAACGTGTTTTAATTAATAAAAAGTATATATAAAAAAATAAGTGGGATTCACTTTAAAATTTCCAGCCATTATTTTTTTTCCTTCCTCCTCACACCCATCGCCCCCGTGTCTTCTTCTTCCTCACGCCCCATCACCTCCATGTCTTCTCCTTCCTCTACTTCTTTTCTTTTTTCATTCCTATCCATCAAAAATCTTCAATCAAATACACAATTATAGGAAGAATAAAATACACAAATTGTACAACAAATAAACTTTTCTATGAAGATCAAGAATCAACAAATTAATTTTATTTCTGCACATCAAAATCGAAAAAAAAATCAAACTTATTAATTAGCCACGTAATTACTTTTGAACCAAAAGTACTGCTTATATGAAATTTTTTAATGAAAAATTTAACTTAAGAAAAATTCAAGAACCATGAAAATAACAATAACAAGTATTAATTATTAATTTAACATAAAGAGAAAAAAAAATGGAGTATAGGAGGAGGATGAAGATAAAGAAGTTGTAAGCAGAAGGGAGAAGTGATCAAGAACGGCGAGGTTGGGGAGGGGGGAGGGGCACTCAAAAGCCTTGGGGGAAGAGGGAAGTTTATCAAGAATACGGACTGGGGGTTTGTGGGGGTGGGGGAAGAGACTCAGCAACGTCGGGGGAGGGGGGGGGTATATGAAGAATACGGACTGGGGGGTTGGGGGGAGGAATTTTTCTTATATATATATACATGTGTGTGTGTGTGTGTTTGGGTTGGAGGTGAGATAAATTATTATTTTTTTAAAATAATTTATTTATGTGGCTTTGACGTGACTCCAACGTAGCGCGTGTATGATGCACTCTCTGTAGTGAGAGTGGTATAATTTATTGAGGTGATAAAAAATTTATACAAAAGTTGTTTAGGGGGGTAAATAATTACTGATAAAGTTAAAGTGTTAAAAATATAACGGTATTTATGCATTTTCTTATGCGTTTATGAGGGTATTTATGCGTTTTCTTATATAAAAATATAAAAGATGTATAACCAGTAATATGAGTTGAATCAAATAGTATAATATTATACAATTACATTAAAATACATTTTCTTCCATAAACATTAGATCTTTAATTTTTATTTAAAAAAAGAAGTAACCTTCATCAAACCTAAATATCACTAATGAACCAGAATAAAACACTACGCCATATTTTTATTAACCCAAAAACGTGTGAAAATATATTTATTGTAGGAGAATACTTTTTCAGTAAAAAGAAAAAATTAATTTTACATCTTTTCTCTTCTTAATTGACTTTTACTTTCCTTTATTCAAAACAAAAAAAAATATTTTAGGATTGTTTAATTATTATCATATGTTATAGAATTCTTTAATTTTTAAATAATTAATTAATAATTGAAGGAGATAAGTAAAAAAGATAATTTTATCTATTATAAAAGTTTTTAATAAAGGACAAAAATTCAAACAACATTTCACACTTTTCATACTTTTAATATAGTACTAATTTAGTGTACGTGCTTTGCACGTATGTCTAACGTCAATTAATAAAATTATTTATAAAAAAATAAAATTATTCAAAACAACAACAATTGATTGTTGTTTATTTCAAAGTCTTAAATATTATGAAAATCATTAAATGACTATTTCTTAATGTTGGGAATTAATTAAATGGTTGTTCTTAAATATTAGAAAAATAAATGAATGAAATGACTATTTGTAAATTAGGAAATAACTAAATGATTATTTTTAATATATTTTGTTGTTGATATAGATATTGAACATGGTACTATAATAAATGTTATGTCTTCAATCTGAAGATAATTTTCAATATAATATCATATGTGTAGTCCGTAAAACATAAAATACATATCTTATCACTACCTTTGTAGGGTGGAGAGACTCTTTTCGATAAACCCTCCACTAACTTATAAAAAATATGATTTAATTGTTATGCCTCCAATCTCAAAATAATTTTCAATATAATTTCATATGTGGATGAAATTAAACACCCTGGGTTTTGGCCCTAGAAAATTTCCTGAGCTTTAAGCTCACTGTCCTTGTAACAACTCATCATACGAGTCATATGGTATGGGTATGGGTCAGGTGACCCTAGTTGTAAGGGTCCAATGGATGATGGTTGGGTTTCTGTTGTGGCTACGACTTGATGGTATGGGTTTTTAGGTGTGGTGACGGGTCATCAGGACTATCCTTCATCAAATCGAAAACTTAGTGACTTGACTTGGTTCTAAGTACGAGTGGCTCACTAAGATCCGTGAGGATAGGCTACATGTGGTATAGTTGAATCATATGTTGTCCGGTGTTTAATCCCTTTGAATTATGTTTAGGTACGACTAGGTCATACGAGTCGTATGGTTTGATAACGAGTGGGATCAAGGAGTCATATGGTGGACAATGGGTGTCCAACTCACTGTATTGGTGACGACTCAATGGTACGAGTCATAAGTTGTGGTCACGAGTCACGGGATCGACCCGTAACCACCTGCGGTATTTTTACAGTTTTAAGTTGAGGGCATATTAGACATTTTTCCTTTTAACTTTCTTTGATACCACAACTTAAAACACATTTTGGGACTTTATTACCCTATTATTCCCAATCACTCTTATAATCTCTCTCAAACTCTCTTTCAAGCAAAAGACTAGGACTTCATCACCATAATCAATTAAGGCTTTCAAGGGTGATTTCTCTCTGTCTTCCTTGGTGTCTAAGACATGTTACTCCTACCTCATTGTTATTTTACAAAGAAAATATATTTTAATGTATGGTTCTCATGGTATTATTATGGTTTTGCAATAAAGGTTGGGGTTTTGGGATGTTAATGGTTGAATAATGTTTCTCATGGTTGAATTAAGTTTTCTTTCATGCTTTTGTACGATTTTGACATTTTGGGATGTATGTTAACGGTAAATGTATTTCAGGATATTATGGATTCCCCAAATTACTTAGTTATGGTTATAAAATTTATGTGCCCTCAACCTGTTTGTTAAAATGCCAATGAGAATAATTTTTGTCACCTAGTTTGACTATTCTTGAAATTTTTGCATTGTATAAAAGGTAATAGAACCTGAATAGATCCAATTGATTTTAAATGATTTGGAAAGGTCTTGGTGGCCATGGTCTTGATTTAATTGAAAACGGTAGAGTCTAACTTTGGTTTAAAGGTGTGTATGGCATGGTTGGAATGAACGTGCAAACTCTAATTTTGGTATGACGATACCGATGGTTAATGCCTAATTTAAAAAAACTCCTTGGTAAATGGTTGTGAATGTGTAATTGATTTTAATATGGGCTTAAAAGGGGTTGTGTAGAAAAGCCGTGGAAGGTGGAGGTCCCGGGGGGACTAATACTGAAAACTCATGTTTGCCGATGTGAGGTTTGGTCATGGTGACCGTGTGCATGATGTCACACTTTATATTTTAGGAGATGTACTAATCATCTCAGGTTATTCTTCGATTCATTCGGCTAACATGCACCGGGGCCCTTTTAGTAGGGAGAGCTGAACCTATACAGCCCGTGGGTGGACATTTAGAATGGTAGAGCTATACAATCCAGGTTAAGGTTTTAAATGCATAATAAACCATTTTCTCTACCCCAGCACAGTATATATATGTGTGTGTGATTGCATATGGTTATTTGACTTGGTTTTGAATAATGGCATTATTTTATCTGGGTTTTGAATAATGGCATTATTGCATTAGGTTGAGGTTGTTGGATTATGATTATAGACTTTATTTAATGTCTTTGAGTTATTATTGTTTTTATCTTGTTATATGTTCGGAATTCATCCGACATAGGGTGCAGGGCAGTTACGGTTGGGTATTGAGAGTGGTCTCTGGTCCTAATTGGACTTGAGATTCCTGACATGACTAGGCCATGGTTTGGGTCTTGTTAGATTAGTATCAGAGATCTAGGTTTATGATCAATTGGGAGTCTACAAAACCGTGTCGAGTAGAGTCTCTTTTAAGGGTGTGTAGCGCGCCACACTCATAAGGGAGAGACTACGAGTCATTTAGGAATGTTTCTCTTTCTTGTGTTTTGTTTTCAAGCTGTAGAGCCTAAGGTCCTAAAATCTTCTCTAATACCCATTTGTTTGCTTTTCAGATCATGTCTCCTAGATGATCTGAAGTTCACGGAAACTCCTCTATACCACTCGAGGACAATGTTGATGGGACCCGTCGTACTTATGGGGTTCAAACTCGGTCTAAGGGCCCAGTTCCTGATTGCCCTTTTGGAGTTCCACTGGTCACCTTCGCTCCTTCTTGAGTTCCTCAGGCTGATGTGACGAATGCTGAGTTTCGCCAGTCTATTCATATATTAGTGTAGACACGTGATTTTTGATCCTCCCTAAATTTTAACTTGTCTATCAATATTAAATATTTATATTTAATCATACATTATTTTGATTCTTATTTCTTTTTTAATTTTAATTTTAAATAATATAAAATTAAAAATATATATGTTTTCTTTTATAAATTTTAATAAATAAATAATAGTTTTAATATTATTTTATTATATTTGTTTTTGTCTATTTATAAATTTTTAATATATTTTATTAAATATAAAATTAATTAATTAATTATTATTATTTTATTTATTTAATTAATTAATTTATTATTATTATTACTAATATTTTCTCTCTATATATAAAATAATAATTAAAAAAAGAGGGATTTCTAAATTTTAAATTTTTTCCCCTACCCTTTATCTGATAATGACTAATTATTTTCCCTTTTAAAGTAACCGTTCCCCCTAAAAAAGTCCCCATATATAAGGACTTCTCAACCAGTTAAACAAGGGGGCAGAATACATACATTCTACACTGTACATTCTTACAGAGACTTTGACATCAGAAACCAAAAATCAAAATAATAAAAATTTCAGATAAAGAGAGAAAAGAGAAAAGAGAAAAGAGAAAAGAGAAAAGTTTGAAGATTGAGTTTGATTTGCTGATGAATTTTCGGTGACGACTGTTTCTCGCTTTATTATTCAATTTAAGTAATTACAGGTTCTTTTCAATCTTGAACCATTTTATATTGTAAGTTTATGAAAAATATAAAAAAATGCTTAAGTGATTTTTTTACATTATGTAGTATGTGAAATTGATTAATTATGTGAAATTTCATATCATACATTGTGCAGTCAAAATACTGTGTATTTATATTCTTTGTACATAGAAAAATTCTGTACTCATAAATACATTATACATACGTATAGACGGAAGGAGAGAATCTTCCATTCCTTTAGCAACATATACAAGACACACACATATCCGAAAAATACATGCATATATTGTCACGCGCACAAACACAGTAAAATAATTGACGAAAAATTAGCACAACGAAGGGGAAAATAGTGAGATGAGACAGATCAAAAAGTAAAAAATTAAGTGGAGAATATTTTATTTCTTGAGTTTTCCGGCGAGTTCCGGCGAGTCTATATCGGAAACTCGCCGAAAAAATGCCAAAATCAGTCAAACAACCCTTATCGTCGGAATTGGCCGGTGCCGCCATCGCCACCATCGTCATTTCTTTCCCTTTCCCGCGGCGACCAACGCGCCTCCTCCGGCGAACATCAACCATCGCCGCTGATCCTTTTTCTCCCCTCCTGTTGCCGGAAACCCCCAAGGCTAGCGAACTAGCCTCGTCGCCAATTTTCCCTACCCATTGGCGCCATTCTTTTCTCCAGATTCCGACGTCGCTCCCTTCCTCCTTCCCTTTTCTGTCGCGAACAGCCCATCAACGGGCCGAATTTGGCCGACGCTGTTATTTTCTCCCTTTTTCACGGTCGGATCTGGCCAAAATTCAACGCCACAGCATTGATAGCAACTCCAACCGGCTTACGCGTCTTCTCCGAGGACCAAACGACCCCGCGCTGCTCCACTGCGTCATACCCCAACCTCAAAATCCGGAGAGAATTACTTTACTGCTTATATTTTTGCTGCTTTTTTTTTAATCCATTTTTCTCTGTACACGTAGATATATAGTAGTGATTCATGTAATTGATTTAATATGTTATTTTATTTTTTAATTTTTATTTAATTATTTTATTTGTTTAATGTTACGTATATATATATATACTTTAAATAATTATTTTGTTTATTATGAAAGTAGTGATAACTTAATAGAATATGATTTAGTTGGTTTAGAATAAAAAATAAGATAAAATTATTACTAGTTTGCAAGTGGTAAATCAATATTTTTAACAGTAAATAAAGTTTAATCACAATGAAAATATTCGTCTCTAAGAATGCGGCATACGCATCTTTTTGAGACATTTTAAAAATTCAAGGATGTAAAAATGCACCTTGACAAATATTTTTTAAAATTAATTTTCATCAATTTATTTAACATAAGAGGCGTAGACAAACATTTTCAATATAATTAAAAATGAGCGAATTTAGGCCTTAACACGATTTATTCAAATAATTTTAATCAAGCATAAGTCAATAAAAGCGACCTTGCTAGAACCACGGGATTCGAGGGGTTTCTCACACCTTCCCCTCAGTCAACAGAATTCCTTACCAGGTCTTCTATTTTCGCAGACCAATAAAAAAAGTCATTTCTTTTGACTAGGGATTCAAAAAGGTGACTTGGAACACCATAACTCAATTCCAAGTGGCAACTCTGTAAATAAATGATCCCTATTCAAAGCCGTCACTTTAATTGGAAAAACGCTTCGACTTGATCCCTTGGGTGAAAAAGGAGTGTGACATCTCTGGCGACTCCGCTGGAAAAATAACAAGAATTCGAGCTTTACATAATTGACTTATACTTGCTTTAATTATTGTTGATATTGTATTTGTTAGCCTTATGTGCTACTTGTCGCTTATTTACCGCTTTGATATTGATTGAACTGTATTATAAATTGTCTTCTCTTGGGCATCCCCTCTGAGTCTCTGAAATAGGATAGAAGGAATGCAGCGCATGCATCCTACTTTCTTTTTGAGATAGCCGGAGTGTCAAGACACCTGGTGAAGGATATAGTCACACATGTTAGGTGGGGTTCGGATCTGCAACGAAGGCGGTGTTGCCCTGCTACCGACCAAGTTGTCCCTCTCCGGCTCGAGTTTCCGCTCGATTAAGACAGTCTAGACACTTATCCCTATTAGGTTTTAACTTAAAAGAACTGAAAACTCAGAATCTGGTTATCCTTATTAGGTACCGCTTTATTTGCATCATATGCATTTGACTTAGCGGGACTCAGCACAGGGGCCGGGTCTATCTAGGAGAGGTGACCTAATTTATAAAGACCAACATGTGCATCCTACGTGCTCTTTGACATTTGCTTGAAAGGCTATTTATTTATTTATTTACCGGCTTTAGACAATTTTAAAATGCGAGAGATTAATTTATCCTCAAATTTAGTTAATCATTTTTTAAAGAAAAATTTTATTTTTAAATAAAGAAAATTTTCTATATACAGCAACATAGTTTTTACAATCTTCATGAACTACGAGGGTCTGATTCTCACTTTTTGTGAGATACGTCGGAAGTCCTACCCAGGATACAACCATTTATTTGAAAAATAATAATAATATATTTATTCACAGATTTATCGAAGGATATTTTTAGAAAAATAATAAAAATAATAATAATAAGAAAATGATTGTTTTCGTGAATATTATTATCTTTATTTTACTTTTCATTTTTATTTTCAAAATTAATTTTAACGTAAAAATCATAATAGCCTGAACCTTTAGGGGTCGTGAGCTGAATTTTTGTAAAATAATAAAACATATAAACATATATTTTAACAGTCCTGAACCTTTAGGGGTCATGAGACTAAAATTTTATACAACTTCATACATAAAACAACCATTCTTCTTTTCTTTATTTCTAAATCCTTTTATTTTATTTTTGTTCTTTTTAAATGTACTTAATGGGGTATTGTATCTAAACATATAGTTAAATTTGTCTAGAGGTATGTTATTATAAAATTTTAGATAGAGTCAATTTAAATAAATATTTTTCCTAAAAATATTATCAGTCATGTTTTTCTTATTTTGGTTTTGATAAAATTGTTCTTTGCAACAAAGTCCGAATAATGTTTGCACTAGGTTTCACAAGTCAAGCTGTAAATTCTTTGCAAATTGATAAATTAAGAATTGTCTAACTCTAGACATTTATTAATCTTATGTCCCTGCCTATAGGTATAAAATGTCTCTCCCTGTTCATGGACAACGTCCAAAGAGAAAGAGAGACGGAAGTGTACCGCTTCAAGTTGTGGATTGTACTCCTTTACAGCTTTGGTTGTGGTGGAACGAAATGGATACATTCGATTATGACGAGATACATAAGTATTTGGGTTTTTTGACGAGTATTATGTCAATCAAGCCTAATAGGGAAGTGATTGATGCATTACTAACCTTCTGGAACCCGAAGAACAATGTATTTCATTTTTCAGATTTTGAGTTGACTCCGACTGTAGAGGAGATAGCAACCTATGTTGGATATGGGGATATGCATCGGAAGAAACTTATAGCCCCAAGACTCATTTCGATAAACAGATTCTGCAAGCTTATGAACATACGAAATTCAAAAGAAGAATCAATGAAAAAAGTTGGGTTTCCTTGCAGTTTTTATATGACAGATATGGAAGACGAGAGGGGTTTGAAAAGTATGGTAAACAGCTTTGTAATAAGGGAAGTTTTTAGGCTTGGAAAGTTCACAGACGATTTCTATTCATGGTAGCCTTTCTAGGCACTATGGTTTTCCTGAGGAGAGAAGAAAAAATTAATATTCGTTTAGCGGGGGTGGTACAAATACTGATTAAGAAAGATTACACTATGGTACCAATGATCCTGACAGATATCTACCGTGCTTTGACTGTTTGTCAGAAAGGAAAGAGTTTTTTCGAGGGATGTAATATCTTGTTACAGATGTGGATTATGGAATATCTCAACCGACGTCCTACAATAGCAAGATTCAATCCTGAAAGATTCAATCGCATCAAAGATTACGAAGAGAGGTTAGAGAAATATAAATGCCTAGAAGGAGTTAGAGATTGAGATAAGCTTTTTCGTTCTCTGTCAGCAGATAAAATCACTTGGAATCTCCCTTGGTTCCCTTGGAGGCAAGTCATACATAGTTCTGTCATTCGACCGTTCTTATTATTAATGGGTATTAAGGGTGTTCAACCTTACGTTACATTGAGAGTTTTACGTTAGCTAGGAAGACGTCAAATAATTCCCATTACGGAAAATATGACCGAGTTTGTATTTGAAGTCAGACCAGAGATCCCACTTCCAAATTTGGGAGGATTGTCGTATCATGGGGATTAAAATGATGGTCATAGAGCGTGAGAAATGAGAAGTGCACCTAGATTACCAAGAATGGTTTGAAGAACAGTTGAGTCCGCCAGTCAGACCAGAAAGATCGGTTAGGAGACCTATAGATCAGGAAGCTGCAATCAGAATAGGAATTGAGAGAGCCATGCGAGAACATCATGAGGCTAACCAAGCTTTGAGAGCAGAATTAGAGCATGCCAGGGCAAAAATAGACGAACAACAAAGGAAATTTGCGGAAGAAAAATCTAAATCAGCAGATATTGAGGTTGCACTTCGGGGACAAATCAAACTAGCTACCACTAGGGGTCCACACGTTGCAGAACTTGCCGCATCTCGCTGACAGCAACTGCAAGAAGTTAAAAAGAACATGCAAGAAGAATTTGATCGAGATCAGTGGATCCGTGAAAGAGAAATATTATGAGAACAGTTGAAGGTTTCTTCTGCTCGTGAATAACGTCCAAGAGAGATGGTTGATTTCCGAGATCGACAGGCCTATGAATGGGATCAGGCCTTCAGTTCCTTCGAGAAAAGGTCTGCCGTGTAGCACAGGATACTACCAGAATGGGTTTGGATTATCAGTAGTTGGATCGTGAAAACTTTTTGGCACAAGTACCAGCTTTTGCACAACGTCTCACTACTTCATTGGAGGACATATACTTGAGTTTGGGAGGACATATTAAACCGAAGTCTCATTGAATAGATAGTTGTTTTTCTTTGTCGTAGTTTTTCATTTTCAGTTTTAAAACTTCTTAGATGTTATGTCTTTTAATTTTCAGATATTAGTTAGTAGGTTTTATTTTAGGAGTTGGGTCAGTTATTTTGTCGTATTATATTATAGAATGTAATGAAATTGACTGTTTATTTTTATATATTACATGTGTTTTACTTCACTTACTTTATTTATTTTCTTCAATAAAAAAAGGAGACAAAACAATCTTTTTGATAATTTTTTCCCGAACTACGCAAGATCTGATTCATGTCCTGGCATGATATGTAGGCAACTCTCCAAAGGGTTCGATCATAACTTTTGAAAAAATATTCCTAGAAAAGTCGGAATGAAACACAAAGCCTTGGTTACAGAAAGATAAAGTAATTGGTGGTTGGTTTGTGGTTTAAACTAGCATCACATCCGTATAACACCAGATACAAGGGTACAAGATAAATGACCAACAGAGAAGGTATAGATTTGACAGTGAAGAAGAGCAAAATCAGTTGATTTCGCAGGAAGTAGTATTAATGGAAGAAATAAAGTCATTGAAACAACAGATGACAGAGATGTACCAAGCTTGGTTGAATGGACAAGCCCCGTCTTCTTCAATCCCTGGGCTTTCGACTTCGAATGATCCAAATTCTAACCCAGCTCAAACTAGTGATCCATTTTACCCACCGGGATTTGGCCCATTTGTTAATATGTCTGGAGTTGCTGGTACTTCTACCATGCACCCACCAAATTCGTCTGTCACAAATAACCCGTTTTTTACTTATGTAGCACCAGCTACTGTGAGTACTCAACCGACAGTACCGAAGAATATAGGGAAACCAAGTCATGATATGTTGTATCCTCCTGAAATGACTTTCAAATCCCAAAATCTATATTATTATGTTCACCAACACGATACTCCTATCGTGGTTGAGAAGACTACTAAGAATGAGGGACAAGAGGAGATGGCTAGAAAAGTTAAAAGCCTGGAGCAGAGTATGAGAAATATGGAAGGATTAGGTGGACCAAAAAGTGTTTCATACAAGGATTTGTGTATGTTTCCCAATGTCCATTTGCCGATAGGGTTCAAAATGCCAAAGTTTGACAAATACGAAGGACACAACGATCCTGTAACTTATTTGAAAAAGTTTTGCAATCAATTAAGGGGAGCAGGAGGAAAAGAAGAATTATTGATGGCTTACTTTAGAGAAAGCCTTACAGGGATAGCTTCTGAATGGTTCATTTACCAAGATATTTCCCATTGGCACGTATTGGATGACATGGCTCGGGATTTCATTCAATAATTTCAATATAACATTGAGATAGTTCCAGATCGAACTACGCTTGCCAACATGAGAAAAAATATGACTAAAAATTTTTGAGAATATGCTATCAGATAGAGAGAGCAGGTTTCAAGAGTCAAGCCATCAATAAAGGAATCTGAAATGATTGATATCTTTTTGCAAGCACAAGAACCAGATTATTTCCATCATTTGCTTTCTACTATTAGAAACACATTCATCGAAGTAATCAAAGTTGGAGAGATGGTAGAGAAAGGAATCAAGTCAGGAAAGATTATTAGCCAGGCTGCTTTGAAAGCAACAACACAGGCAATTTAAAGTGGTGCAGGAAGTTTTGGGGGAAAGAAAAGGAAAGAGGATGTAGCAACTGTCGTGGCAGATTCACGACAAAATTAGAGAGGTACGATTCAACCATACACACAAAATCCATTATATTTCATTCCATCCCCTCAATATCCCATTTACAATGCACAACCATATGCTCAGGCTCCTTCTTACCCATAATGGCGTGCACCAACCATAAAAAATTATCCACCGGTCCCGTAAGTTCAAAGAGGCTCTCCCAGGTCTAATTTCTGGCCTAGAGCAGACTTTAAAAGGGATAATATGGTCAAAGAAAATTTCACTTCTATTGGAATATCTTACACTAGTTTATTTCATAAGTTGAGAAAAATGAATGTACTTAACCCAATGAGAGAAGGATCTCGAATCCTCCCCCGAAGAATTTGGATTATTCTAGAAGGTGTGAATACTGTTCTGATGCCCCAGGACACGACATAGAGAAATGTTGGTATCTGAAAAGAGCTATTCAAGGGCTGATTGTCACCCAATAGATCATGGTAGAAAGTCCAGACACTCCAAATATCTATCAAAATCCGTTGCCAGATCATAATAAAACAAACATGCTGGAAGTAATACCCAATGATGAAGATGTTGTAATATCCTTCAAGCTGATCATTAAAATTAAAACTGATTCAGAAAAATAAGCAAATGTTGTAGATTTGACGAAAGAAAAGCTTGCAAAAGCGGAGGTGGTGATAACAAAACTCAAATCATCGAATGTTCCCTTGGTGGTGGGGAAAGAGATTTCAGAAAATATTTGGTCAAGTCAAATAAAGCCAAAACTCATTATTCCCGGAAGATCCAATATGACTCTTTTAATTATAAAAAGAGCTCCTATAGCCCCTATTATTATTAAACCAGTGTCACAACTGCCTATGGTTGATACCAAGGCAGTCCCCTGGAATTATAATCATATTATGGTGATGCACAAGGGAGAAGAAGTGATTGAAGATATAGATGAAGTAGGGGGACTAACTCGATCTGGAAGATATTATGCTCCAGTAGAGATAAGAAAGAATAAAAAAGGCGGTGAAGAACAAATGATGGTCAAGAAGTCTGTCACTGATGAAGAAGCTGAAGAATTCTTAAAGAAAATGAAACTGCCAGAATATTCTATTGTAGAACAGTTGAAGAAGACACCAGCACAGATTTCTTTATTGTCTTTATTGATACATTCAGAGGGACACCACAAGGCTATAATGAAGATTCGTATTGAAGCATGTGTTCTCAGTAAGATTAGAGTGAATCAGCTGGAAAAAGTTGTTGGAAGGATCCTTGAAGCAAATAAGATAACTTTCTCTGACGATGAATTGCCTGTGGAAAGTACTGGACATAATAAGGGTCTCTATATTACTATGAAATGTGAGCATTCTGTCGTCACTCGAGTATTAATTAATGGAGGATCGGGCACTAACATTTGTCCTATGTCAATTTTTTAAAAGTTGAATATTAATGTGGAAAAGATTCGACCTAATAATGTATTCGTCAAAGGTTTTGACGGATCAAAAACTGATGCAATTGGTGAAATAGAGTTCATATTGACAATCGGGCCTGTGGATTTTGCTATGGATTTCCAAGTACTGAACATTGAAACTTCATATAATATGTTATTGGAAAGGTCATGGATTCATAGAGCTAAAGCAGTCGCATCAACATTCCATCAAATGGTCAAATTTGAATACTACATGCAAGAAATAGTTGTTCATGGTGAAGGGGACTTATCCATGCATAAAGACTACTTTGTTTCCTCCATCAAAGAAGATACTGTGGATAAAATGTTAATTCATCAAGCTTCGGAGGTAGTGGCCGTTGAGCATATCCTCAAGGGGAATCTCATTGCAAGACCACAACTGTCCTCTGCACCTGTTATGGTAGTGAATGAAATCTTGAAGCATAGTTTCAAACCAGGAAAAGGTCTAGGGATGTTTTTGCAAGGCATAGTTCACCCAGTAAACCTCTATGAGAACCTTGGTACTTTTGGTTTAGGATACGAACCTACTGTTGAAGATATAAAGAAGGCTAGAAAGCATAAGAAAGAGTCATGGTCCCTTACCAAGACGATACCACCACTTCACGAGTCTTTCATCAAAGTCAATGATGTTGGGTCCTCCAAGTTACCTGCAGCAGAATCAACGATTGATGATGACATAGAGTTGATTGATTTTTTTCAGAATATGTTCATTAAAGCTGATATGGTTGAAATTGGGAAAGGTACCAGTAATGCAGATGTGTAGTTTGTCGGCCCTGATGTCCAGCTTAACAATTAGGAGGCCACTCCTCTCCCTATTATGAAGGAGTCTTGGTAGTTTGTTTGTTTTTCTTACAGTCTTAGTAGTTTGTTTGTTTCTCTTTTTGTGATTTAAATTGTTTTAGTATTGTAATTCAGATCTTTTAATTTGGTATTTTGTTAAAACTCTTGCTAGCTTTATTTTTAATAAGGTGTAGTCTCCTTTCATTTTATTTTGAGTCTGATTTTTATTTATTTATTTTCTATCATACAGTTCTTTCTATGCCGATTCTAATGATATGACATGCATAAAGAATTATCAACTAAATTTAAAAATCCAATATAATTTTGAAATAATGAATAAGAAAGTTGAATACGATGAAGAGGAAACATTTGAGGATATAAGCAAAGATTTTAAGCAGTTTGAGAATAAATCAAATCTCAATTTAGAGGAAATTGAAACGATCAATTTAGGAGATCATGAAAATATTAGGGAGACTAAGATAAGTGTACATGCTCAACCACAATAAAAGAAAGCTATAATTGAAGATTTGCATGAGTATAAAGACATTTTTGTGTGGTCTTACGATGATATGCCTGGTTTGAGTACCGATTTGGTAATTCACAAGTTGCCAATTGATCCTGCTTTCCCTCCTGTCAAACAAAAGCTAAGAAAGCTCAAAACTGATATGAGTGTAAAATTTAAAGAGGAAATCACGAAGCAACTTGAGGCTAAAATCATTCGAGTGGCCCAGTATCCTACTTGGTTGGCAAATATTGTCCCTGTTCCAAAGAAAGATGGCAAAGTTCGGATGTGTGTTGATTATCATGATCTAAATAAAGTAAGTCCAAAAGATAATTTTCCACTTCCCAATATCCATATTTTGTTGGACAATTGTGCCAAACATGATCTTGCTTCTTTTGTGGATTGTTATGCGGGTTATCACCAGATTATTATGGATCCAGAAGATGCGAAAAAAATATTATTTATTATGCCATAGGGGATATATTATTATCGAGTCATGTCTTTCGGACTAAAGAATGCTGGGGCAACTTACATGAGGGCAATGGCCACACTATTTCATGACATGATGCACAAAGAGATTGAAGTTTATGTGGATGACGTGATCATTAAATCAAAAGAACATTCTAACCATGTCAAAGATTTGAGGAAATTCTTTGAAAGGCTTCGGAGGTATGATCTCAAACTTAATCCAACAAAATGTGTATTTAGAGTCCCATCAGGAAAACTCTTGGCATTTATAGTCAGTCGGAGTGGCATTGAGTTAGATCCTTCAAAAATAAAAGCTATTCAAGATTTACCTCCACCAAAAAATAAAATGGAGGTGATGAGCTTATTTGGAAGTTTGAATTATATCAGTAGATTCATTGCCCAACTTACAACAACCTGAGAGCCAATATTCAAGTTATTGAAGAAAAATGTTAAAGTTGAATGGACTGAGGAATGTCAAGAAACATTTGACAGAATTAAGGGGTACTTGTCGAATCTGCCTATTTTGGTTCCCCTGGAGCCAGGTAGGCCCTTGATATTGTATATGTCTATGTTAGATAATTCTTTTGGCTGTGTATTGGGTCAATATGATGTCATGGGCAGAAAACAGTATGCTATATACTACCTTAGCAAGAAGTTTACCATTTATGAGGCTAAGTATACTCTTCTTGAGGAGACGTGCTGCGCCTTAACTTAGGTTGCTCAAAAGCTGAAACATTACTTGTCATCTTATACTACTTACCTCATCTCTCGTATGGATTCTTTAAAGTATATTTTTCATAAGCCTATGCCCACAGGCAGACTCACGAAATGGCAGATGTTGCTCACAGAGTTTGATATTGTTTATGTGACACGAACTATAATAAAAGCTCAAGCCTTGGCGGATCATTTGGCTGAAAATCCTATTGACGAGGGATATGAGCCATTGAAGACTTATTTTCCAGATGAAGAGGTATTGTATGTTGATGAATTTATTTCTGATGATTGTTATTCAGGCTGGAAGTTGTTCTTTGATGGAGCTGCTAATGTAAAAGGAGTGGGAATAAGAGCAATTCTTATTTCTGAAACAGGATAATATTATTCTATAACGGCCCAACTTCAATTCTACTGTACCGATAATATGGCAGAATACGAAGCTTGTATTCTGGGATTGAGATTTGCCATTGACATGGGGATTTAAGAACTGTTGGTATTAGGAGATTTAGATTTATTAGTCCACCAAATCCAAGGATATTGAGAGACTCGTGATTCAAAGCTCGTACCATATCGAGGCTGTTTGCAAGATCTTTGTCAACGATTTGTATCAATAAAGTTCAAACACATTCCTAGAGCTCATAATGAGATTGTTGATGCTTTGGCAACCCTATCTTTGATGCTTCAACATCTCGATAAAACTTATATTGATTCTTTGCATATACAGATTCATGATCAACATGCATATTGCAATGTGGTTGAGGAAGAACTCGATGGGGAGCCGTGG
Organism: Capsicum baccatum var. pendulum; assembly: GCA_030864225.1. Taxonomy (NCBI): domain Eukaryota; kingdom Viridiplantae; phylum Streptophyta; class Magnoliopsida; order Solanales; family Solanaceae; genus Capsicum; species Capsicum baccatum. The sequence goes on from CM061550.1 coordinate 229,901,741, forward strand.
TTCCATGATATCAAAGAATATATTCAAACTGGAAAATATCTTATACATGCCGATGGTAACCAAAAGAGAACCATTCGATGTTTGTCTAGTGGATTTTTTCTAAGTGGAGGAATCTTATATAAGAGGACTCCTGATTTGGGACTTTTGAGGTGTATAGATGCTAAGGAAGCTTCAAAAATCATGACTGAAGTTCATTCTAGAATTTATGGACCACATATGAGTGAGTATGTTTTGGCAATGAAAATACTCCAATCAGGTTATTATTGGCTCACCATGGAGCGAGATTCTATCAATTTCATTCGTAAATGTCATGAATGTTAAGTACACAGAGACTTAATACATTCCCCTCCATCTGAGTTGCATACAATGACTGCTCCATGGCCGTTTATGGCTTGGGGAATGGACGTAATTGGACCAATTGAACCAAAGGCTTCGAATGGACATAGGTTTATCTTGGTAGCCATTGATTATTGTATGAAGTGGATGAAAGCAGCGACTTTCAAGTCAGTGACCAAGAAAGCGGTGGTTGATTTTGTTCACTCCAACATCATTTGTCAGTTTGGCATTTCAAAGATAATTATAACGGATAATGTTGTGAACCTCAATAGTCATTTGATGCAAGAAGTATGCCAACAATTTAATATTATGCATCAGAATTCAACTTCTTATCTCCTAAAGGCAAATAGAGCTATCGAAGCTGCCAACAAGAACTTAGAGAAAATACTCCGAAAGATGGTCCAGGGTTCCCAACAATGGCATGAAAAGTTACCTTTTGCTTTGTTGGGTTATCGTACTATAGTTCACACTTTAATTGGTGCAACTTCTTACTTGTTAGTGTACGGAACTAAAATAGTTATACCTGTAGAGATTGAGATTCCATCTCTTCGAATAGTTGTGGTAGCTGAAATTGATGATGATCAATGGTGGGTCAAGGATCGTTTGGATCAATTACGCTTGATTGATGCAAAAAGATTCACGTCAGTATGTCATGGACAACTATACTAAAAGAGAATGGCATGGGCATACAACAAAAAGGTGCATCACAGACATTTTGAAGTTGGTCAGTTAGTACTAAGACGCATCCTACCCCATCAGATTGAAGCCAAAGGCAAATTTTCTCCTAATTGGCACGGACCATTCATAGTGAAGAAAGTGTTACCTAATGGCGCGTTATATCTGACTGATGTAGAAGGCAAAATGAAAGGAATGTCGGTCAATGCTGATGCAGTTAAAAGATATTATGTATGATATTCATGTACGATTATGTTATGTATGTTTTGTACTTACATTTTTAAAGATTGAAATTATGAAGGTATTTTGTTCTATTATCCGAATAATATATCAACCTTTGCTTACCCTTTTGAGCTTTTATTTTTCTTCGTACCCCTCTTTTGGAATCAAATTAAAGCCAGAAGATTGAAAAAAAAGAAGTTAAAAAAAGTTGAAAAAAAAAATCAATCAAAAATTCAAAATAAAGCAAAAGAATGATGTTGCCTGAACTACGTTTGACCTGATTCTTGCTATGACAAGATACGTAGGCAGCCCTACTCCGGGGTTTGGTCTAACCAAAAGAAAATTCAAATTACCTAGAATGAGATAAAACAGGGGTAAAAAGTTTATTTCCTTAAAAAGAGTCGATTCCAAAATTTGTATGTGTTACCCAATGATTATGTAAATTTTTTAGCCTCATGCCGCCCTTTCTTTCTATCCCGATCCAAAGCCAAGTTACAACCAAATAAAGACCTTCAAATCAATCTTTGTGTTATGAGTGAATGATATTTTATATTTTGGGTGTTATTTTCTGAAAAAAAAATAAAAATGAGAGAGTTTTATTGGTTAAAATCCTTTCGGACACCATAAGACGACTGTGAGTTGAGATAGAAATGAAAATAAGATAGGCTCGATGGCAAAAACCCATTGAGGTGCCACAAGCCGAAGGAGGATAGTAATTTAGAGTGAATAAATTCAAAAATGACTCAGTTTCAAACTCAATAAGTGGGCAAAAGTTGACAAATGATTGGTGCGGGTAGATCTGGCCGTTTGATTCAAAATGCATGTCATTATCACTAAAATCAGTTTCCATGTACAAATAAGTTTTCTGTTTGTTTTGAAAAAAAGATGCCTATTGTCTTTTTCTTTTTGTTTTATTTTAATTTTTGATTCTTTGTGTCCTTGTTATCAAACGAAAATATTTTGTTTTCTTTTGAGTCAAATTCACGTCAGGTCGAGTGAGAAAGGACTCAAAACTCGCTACTAACTCCTTTAAGGGTACAAAGCAAGATAAAGGATCGATGCATAGAGACAACGTTTCAAAGTAAAAGTAAGGTACTCAAGATGATTGTGATTTGACCATTTTAAACACGTAAAAATCTAAGGGATGTATAGGAAGCTAAACTCAGAAGCATCATACAATAGAAATATGATTTGAGTTGAGGATCCTAGTTGTCAGAATTCTGATTTAGAAGTATGACAATTCAATGAATATTATCATGGATTGAAAAAGAGTTGAGCATGACAAGTGTAAGAGCGGCCACTTCAAAAGCCAAATGCCACAAACCAACCACCACATGTTTTAAAACTCACAATTTTTCTTTTTTTGGAACAGAGATGAAATAATTATTTTCAGATAAAGGATGCAATTTCACACTTCTCTCAATGCAAAAATCATGGTTATAGCATACGATTCTAGATATCAGTCATGGAGCCCGCCTGGAAATAGGGTGAAGAAGTTGCAAGTCAGGAGCCCGACTGAAGAACAGGATGAAGAAATTGCAAGTCAGGAACCCGCCTGAAGAACATGGTAAGGAAATTATAAATCCAGGAGCCTGCCTGAAGAATAGGGTGAAGAAATTGTAAGTCTAGGAGCCCACCTGAAGAACAGGGTGAAGAAGTTGTAAGTCAGGAGCCCACCTGAAGAACAGGGTGAAGAAAAAGAAAGTCCAGGAGCCCGCCTAAAGAACAAAGTAAAGAAATTATAAGTCCAAAAGCTCGCCTGAAGAATAGGGTGAAGAAATTAGAAGTCCAGGAGCCCGCCTGAGGAACAACGTGAAGAAATTGGAAGTTTAGGAGCCCGCCTGAAGAACAGGGTGAAGAAGTTGTAAATCCAGGAGCCGACCTGAAGAACAGGGTGAATAAATTGGAATTACAGGAGCCCGCCAGAAGAACAGGGTGAAGAAATTATAAGTCCAGGAGCCCACCTGAAGAACAGGGTAAAGAAGTTGTAAATCCAGGAGCCCACTGTAACACCCCGTACTTAATTACGTGCATTAGCCATGGTTATATGTGTTGGAGTATATGTATTGATCCTAAGTTAGGTATATATGAGTTTAAGTATGAGTATTGAGTATTTTGAGATGGTTTCAAGTGTATAGTTTGATTTTATGTGTATAGGAATCGACTTTATTTATATCGGAATTTGCCCGTCGATGGTTCCATACGAAGGTTATTGAATAAGATTTCCAACAATATAAGGATTTCCAAAAACGGATAAATTTCGGATATAATCGAGCACGTTTGAAACTATAAAACAGCGTCCGGGATAATTGTGAACAGTAAATGTGCAGGAAAATTTCCTGCACACAAACTACTGAGGCCTGCCAGTTTTTTGGGTCGACTTTGAACGATCATAAATCCCTCAATATAATGAACTGGGAGGGATTCAACCTATCAAAAGAAAGATCTTTGAGTATTCTTTCCAATGCAATTGGTTTCATCCAAATCCAACATCTGAGTAAGGAGTTATACTTGTTTTACTTCAGCCTCTCAAAATAGTTTTTTTGGGTCAACTTCAAACGATCATAACTCCTTGTACAGGACGAACTGGGTGGCGTACTTTATATGAAATGAAAGCCCTTTGAATTATATATCCAACGATACTAATTTCACCCAAATACGATATCGGAGCAAAGAGTTATGACTGATTTACTTTAGCCTAACAAAACAGTCCACCATGGACAGATTCGGATTTACTTAAATTTTTAAGGGCAATATGGTCATTTTCCATCACCTCATGGACGAAAATTGGTCATTATATACATATAATTAGCCTCATATCCATCATTCATCATCCAATTATTGAAAATAAGAAACCCTAGCCTAATTTCAACTCCAATTATCTTGTGATTCAACCGTAGAAAATCCAAATTGATTCCGTAGTTGTGTTCACCGTCTCGAGGGCTTCGAGAAGCACCCCTTATTTGTGCCAACAGGACTTCGAAATCAAAAGGGCCATTTTATAGTAAGGATGTAAATTATGTTGGTGTTATTTATATGGATATGTATATATATGCATGTGAGCATAAGAAGTATGTTATTTGATTGTTGTTGAAAGATGATTGGAAATGATGTTGGATCATTCTTGTACATGGTTGGATTATGTTGAATTGTGAAGGGATTTGGTGTGATGATGTGGTATTGAAATTATGATTATATATATATATATACACATAAACCTATTGTTCAAGTTGGTTTTTGGAATGTTTTGCAAATATTGATTGTATGGAATTATGGAAGAGAATTGTGGTGTTGGGTTGCTAATACTAGATGCCAAATATTTCATTGTAGATAAGTGATTTGTAAAGGCGGTAAGTTGTGTTGAATTGGTATCCGAATCTACAACGAGGTATGCAAAGCATACTCTAACGATGTTCTTTGGCATGAAAACACCAATGTTCCATCAAATAAGATTCCGAGGTTGTCCAAAAACATGTATTGTTCTACATTACCAACGAAGTTGTTTCCATTCTATAAAGTGTCAAAATGTTTCATTGATATACCAAAAGGCTCCTATTTCATTGTGGTGATATTGATGATTCTGAAACACATTGTTGTTGTACCAATGAGTCTTTATTACATCGTTATTGTATAGAAGGTCTATTACTTGATTCCTATTGATGTATCATTGTTCCAAAGGTACTATATTGGCATGAACACTAATGTAATAACCTCAAAAGATTTTGAACTAAGTTATTGGAAAGATCTCTTATGTGTGTTACTTGATATACGTGTGGGTGGTAGCTCAGGGGCTTAAGCCTAGCATGGGCCGATCCCGATACTTGATATGATTACAGTTGATATGTACTGGGGGCAGCCTAATGGTCACAGTACGGTACAGTATTGATTATTGTTAGGTGGTTGGAGGTTTGGGAGGAGGAGGTAATGGCGAATGATAATTGTAAAGAATGAAATAAACGAATGTATACCGTTCCACAAATGTGTTTGAATTCAGGAACCCAATTCAGATTAATGATAATGTACATGATCCTAAAAGTGTTTATGAAGTGTGGTTCACTTCTATTATGATTTATTCACTTGCGTCTGATTTTCTTGATCCCCTATATCACATATGATTATTTACAGCTTTACATACTCAGTACATATTTCGTACTGACGTCCCTCACGGGGGACCTGCATTTCATGCTGCAGGCACATGTGCTTCAGCTTATTCACAGCATAGATAGGAGCCAGGTCATACAGCTATTGTTGGTGAGCTCCAGATTGCTTCGGAGCTTTCCGAGTCGGTTCCTTATATTTTGTTATTGTACAGGAGTCATGTGTGGGCGGGGGTTTGTCCCGACCCTAGTTATGTCACGTATATCCTAGAGGGTTTGTAGACATAAGGAAGGGTAAAGTCATGGAAGTTTATATAGTGATGTTATGTTTGTATATGTGGTGGCCCCGATGGCCAAGTATTATATATATATTTGTGCGTGTTGTGCTGATACAGGTAATTAGATTCTTATATATGCAACGAAGTGCTGTCCAAATTTTTGGTGACATGTAAGTGAAAGTACAGGTATTTGAACGGGTTCTCCCATGCCTTCTTGGCTTCGGGTGCCAGTCTGGCCCGATGGGATTTTGGGCCGTGACACCCACCTGAAGAACAGGGTGAACAAATTGGAAGTCCTGGAGCCCGCCTGAAGAACAGAGTGAAGAAGTTGTCAATCAGGAGCCCGCCTGAAGAACAAGGTGAAAAAAAAGAAAGTTCAGGAGCCCGCCTGTAGAACAACGTGAAGAAGTTGTAAGTCTAGGAGCTCGCCTGAAGAACAAGGTGAAGAAATTAAAAGTCCAGGAGCCCACCTAAAGAACAGGGTGAAGAAAAAGAAAGTCCAGGAGCCCTCCTAAAGAACAGGGTGAAGAAGTTGTAAATCCAGGAGCCCGCCTGAAGAACAGGGAGAACAAATTGGAAGTCCAGAAGCCTGCCTGAAGAATAGGGTGAAGAAATTAGAAGTCCAGGAGTCCGCCTGAAGAACAGGGTGAAGAAGTTGTAAATCCAGGAGCCCACCTGAAAAACAGGGTGAAGAAATTGAAAGTCCAGGAGCCCGCCTGAAAAGCAGGGTGAAGAAGTTGCAAGTCAGGAGCCCGCCTGAAGAACAGGGTAAAGAAATTGTAAGTCCAGGAGCCCGCCTGAAGAACAACGTGAAGAAGTTGTAAGTCTAGGAGCCCGCCTGAAGAACAGGGTGAAGAAATTGGAAGTCCAGGAGCCCGCCTGAAGAGCATGGTGAAGAAGTTGCAAGTCAGGAGCCCGCCTGAAGAACAGGGTGAAGAAGTTGTAAATCCAGGAGCCCGCCTGAAGAACAGGATGAAGAAATTGGAAGTCAAGGAGCCCGCCTGAAGATCAGGGTAAAGAAGTTGTCAGTCCAGGATCCCGCCTGAAGAATAGGGTGAATATTCAAATTCAAGCCGCGAAGGCTTGAATCAAGATTCTAGAGATTGCAATTTTTTATATTTTTCATTTTTTATCTTTATTAAGTCAATTGAATGTAAAAGCAAAAGTCGTCCACCGAAAACTTGACGGAATCTCACACGACTTTATCTTTTTCTCTCACTAAATTACCTTTGAAACTACTCGTGACCTGATTCCCTTATAACCCGGGATAGGTAGGATGTTCAAAAACAGGACTCGATCACATTCTTTCCTTTTATTTATGTTTTTATTTTTATTTTTATTCTTAGTTTTCAAATAATTGAAAGGTCAAAAATCATATCATGTCTATTTCTTTCTATGAAAACTCTTTGAGATTCCACACAAAGAGGGACAAAAATGTAGACACGTGATTTTTGATCCTCCCTAAATTTTAACTTGTCTATCAATATTAAATATTTATATTTATATTTATATTTAATCATATATTATTTTGATTCTTATTTCTATTTTTATTTTAATTTTAAATAATATAAAATTAAAAATATATATGTTTTCTTTTATAAATTTTAATAAATAAATAATAGTTTTAATATTATTTTATTATATTTGTTTATGTCTATTTATAAATTGTTATTATATTTTATTAAATATAAAATTAATTAATTATTATTATTATTTTATTTATTTATTATTATTATTACTAATATTTTCTATATATATATATATATATATATAAAATAATAATTAAAAAAATAGATTTTTAAATTTTAAATTCCACCCCCGCACCCTTTATCCGATAATGACTAACTATTTTCCCCTTTAAAGTAACCGTTCCCCCCCAAAAAAGTCCCCATATATAAGGACTTCTCAACCAGTTAAAGAAGGGGGTAGAATACGTACATTCTACACTGTACATTCTTATAGAGACTTTGACATCAGAAACCAAAAACCAAAATAATAAAAATTTCAGATAAAGAGAGAAAAGAGAAAAGAGAAAAGTTTGAATATTGAGTTTGATTTGTTGACGAATTTTCGGTGACGACTGTTTCTAGCTTTATTATTCAATTCAAGTAATTACAGATTCTTTTCAATCTTGAACCATTTTATATTGTAAGTTTGTGAAAAATATGAAAAAATGCTTAAGTGATTTTATTACATTATGAAGTATGTGAAATTGATTAATTATGTGAAATTTTATATCATACATTGTGCAGTCAAAATACTGTGTATTTATGTGTGGGCGGGGGTTTGTTCCGACCCTAGTTATGTCACGTATATCCTAGAGGCTTTGTAGACATAAGGAAGGGTAAAGTCATGGAAGTTTATATAGTGATGTTATTCTTGTATATGTGGTGGCCCCGACGGCCAAGTATTATATATATATATTTGTGCGTGTTGTGCTGATACAGGTAATTAGATTCTTATATATGCAACGAAGTGCTGTCCAAATTTTTGGTGACATGTAAGTGAAAGTACAGGTATTTGAATGGGTTCTCCCGGGCCTTCTCGACTTCGGGTGCCAGTCCGGCCCGATGGGATTTTGGGCCGTGACAAAAGTGGTATCAGAGCGGTTCGTCCTAGTGAGTCTACAAAGCCGTGTCTATGTAGAGTCTTGTTTATCGGTGTGTTGTGCATCACATCTATAAACAGGAGGCTATGGACATTTAGGAATTGTTTCTTTTCTTCATGTCTTAGATCGTGCGATAGAGCTTATATTGTATATGAAGTCATAGTTGACCACTGAATCAGTTTGTTTCTCTTATTATAGTAATGATGCCGGTTACCAGAAGCAAGAATACCGGTAAGCAAGTAGATGTGGCTGCCGGAGAGGGGACTAGTAAGTCATCCACTATACCAGCTAATTAAAGTGAGGCTCCAGCTGAGCATGCATCAGAAACTTCCCCCAGTCCGAAAGAAATAAGGGGGAGGAGAACTATATCCCCAGAGCCACCTATTAATGCTGTTGATCAAGATCTTAGAAATGCAGTGCAACTTTTGACTCGTATAGTTGCTGGGCAAGTCCAAGGGCAAGCTATTCCTACCGCGGGTTCTAGCGGTACTGATAGGGCGGCTAGTCTTCGGACGCAAGATTTTCTTAAGATGGATCCGCCTACTTTTACCGGATCCGATCTTAATGAAGATCCGCAGGACTTTATTGATCAGATCCAAAGGGCCCTAGAGATGATGCATGTATCGGGCAGAGAGACAGTGGAGTTAGCCACGTATAGATTCAAAGGTGAGGCTATATATTGGTATGAAGACTGGAAACGGTCAAGGGGCATTGATGCACCCCCAACTACTTGGAAAGAGTTTAAAGAGGCATTTATTGATCATTATCTTCCATATGAGACTCGTCAGGCCCGTGTGGATCAGTTCTTAAATCTTCAACAGGGTAATACAAGTGTGAGGGAGTATAGTCTTCGATTTAATTCCTTGTCTAGATATGCTCCTAATGTTATAGCTACTATGGATGACAGAGTTCATCGGTATGTGGATGGATTGGATCCGTATTTGGTTAGGGATTGTACTATTGCTGCACTGAATAAAGACATGGATATAGCTAGGATCCAAGCATTTGCACAGAAAATGGATGATCAGAGGCAAAGAAGAAGAACACAGGAATTTGAAAGCGGATCTTCTAAGAGGGCCAGATCTACAGGGCAGTTTATGGCGCTACAGGGAGGTTTTAGACCTCAATTTTTTGCTAGACCACCTAGGCCATTATTTTCTTATTCTGCAGCTAGTGCTCCACCACAGTATCAGGGGTTCAGAGACAGTCAATTTGGGCAAAGAAGTGAGGGTCATAGTTCGCGATTAGTGGGTTATCATGGGCAAGGGAACATGAGCCAATCGAGATCTTCTCGAGAGCTATGTAATCGATGCGGAAAGCATCATATGGGCGTATGTCGAATGGGAACAAATGTTTGTTTTTGGTGCGGTATGACGGGGCATATGATGAGAGAATGCCCACGAAGGGGCGCAGGTGGCGTAGCACGACCTTTGGGATCAGCTGTTGCATCATCGTCACCGATATCTTATTCTGGTAGGGGCGCACGACCTGCGGGTCACGCTAGAAATGAAAAAAGAGTTGCCAGTTCCAGCGGGACTCAGAATCGCACTTATGCTTTAGCGGATCGACAGAATCTAGAGGCTTCCCCAGATGTGGTTACGGGTACGTTGTCCATATTTTCATTTGATGTATATGCTCTAATTGATCCCGGTTCTACATTATCATATGTTACTCCTTTGGTTGCTGGAAAGTTCAAAAGAACCCCCGAATTGTTAGAAAAGCCGTTGGAAGTGTCTACCCCGGTTGGGGAATCTATTATTGCTAGAAGAGTTTATAAAGATTGTGTAGTAACTGTGTGTGGTCGAGACACGATGGTCAATCTTGTGGAACTAGAAATGGTATATTTTGATGTTATAATGGGTATGGATTGGTTGGCATCTTGTTATGCCAAAATTGACTGTTGTACGAAAAGGATGTATTTAGATTTTCCTAATGAAGCAGTTATTGAATGGCAAGGTAAGATTGGCGCACCAAGAGGTAGATTTATTTCTTATTTCAAAGCGAGAAAAATGATTTCCAAGGGATACATATATCATTTAGTTAGAGTAAGGGATACAGAAGCGGAGCCACCAACTCTTCACGTTATTCCGGTGGTAAATGAATTTCCTGATGTATTTTCTGAAGATCTTCCAGGTTTGCCTCCTGAACGAGAAGTAGAGTTTGGTATTGATGTAATACCAGGCACCCAACCAATCTCCATTCCTCTGTATAGAATGGCCCCAGCAGAATTACGAGAATTGAAAGAGCAATTGAAAGATTTGCTAGAGAAGGGATTCATAAGGCCTAGTATGTCTCCTGGGGAGCACCAGTGTTATTTGTGCGCAAAAAGGATGGCTCGCTGAGGATGTGTATTGATTATCGGCAATTAAATAAGGTGACTATTAAGAATAAATATCCTCTCCCAAGAATTGATGATTTATTTGATCAGTTACAGGAGGCTAAGTGCTTTTCTAAGATTGATTTGAGGTCAGGTTACCACCAAGTGAGGGTCAAAGAGAAGGATATACCCAAGACAGCTTTTCGAACACGGTATGGTCATTACGAGTTCCTAGTTATGTCATTTGGGCTAACAAATGCACCCGCAACTTTTATGGATTTGATGAATAGGGTGTTTAAACCATTCCTGGATGTATTTGTGATAGTTTTTATAGATGATATTCTAGTTTATTCTAGATCAGAAGAGGACCATGCCAATCACTTACGACAAGCATTGCAGACTCTTCGTGATTGTAAGCTTTATGCAAAGTTCTCTAAATGTGAGTTTTGGTTAAAGTCGGTGGCATTTTTGGGTCATATTGTATCTAGTGAAGGGATAAAGGTTAATGCTCAAAAGATAGAAGCTGTGAAGAACTTGCCAAGGCCCACAACGCCTATGGAGATTCGTATTTTTCTCGGGTTGGCCGATTATTATAGAAGGTTTGTTAAAGACTTTTCTTCCATTTCAGCACCCTTAACCAAGCTAACGCATAAAGCATCCAAGTTCTAATGGAATGATGCGTGTGAGGAGAGTTTCCAAGAATTGAAGAATAAGTTGACTTCTACACCTGTGTTGGTACTTCTAGAAGGTACAGAAGGGTATATAGTGTATTTCGATGCTTCGAGAATTGGTTTAGGATGTGTATTAATGTGGCATGGTAAGGTGATAGCATATGTCTCAAGGCACTTGAGGCCACATGAGAAAAATTACCCCACACATGATCTTGAGCTGGCAGCGGTTATCTTTGCTTTAAAAATATAGCGCCACTATTTATATGGGGTTCATGTTGATATATATACTGATCACAAGAGCTTACAATATATTTTCAGTCAGAAGGATCTAAATTTAAGGCAGCGGAGATGGCTTGAACTATTAAAGGACTATGATGTTGATATCTTGTACCATCCAAGAGAAGCAAATATGGTAGCTGATGCGTTAAGTCGTAAGGCTATGATGGCTCCTATAGAAAGGCAAGGGATGATTAAAGATCTTCATCAATTAGCTAGTCTAGGAGTTCGTCTTCTCGAAACTCCGGACGAGGAGCTTATTGTGCATAATGCCGCGGAATCCTCATTAGTAGCTGAGGTGAAAGAGAAGCAAGATGCAGATCCTATTTTACTACAGCTTAAGGAGAAATTTCAGAGTGGGGCGACCAAGGCATTTGAGCTTACGCGAGAAGGAGTACTTCAGTGCCAAAACCGATTGTGTGTGCCGAATGTAGACGGGCTAAGAAAGAAGATTATGACAGAGGCACATTTTTCAAGGTATTCCATTCATCCAGGATCAACCAAAATGTATCAAGATTTGAAGGATGTATATTGGTGGAATGACATGAAAAGGAACATCGCAGAATTTGTAGCTGAATGTCCAAATTGCCAACGAGTTAAAGTGGAACATCAAAAACCCGGAGGCTATATGCAATGCATAGATCTTCCAATTTGGAAGTGGGACATGATCAACATGGATTTTGTTACAGGTTTGCCTCGTACAACTCGAAAATTTGATTCTATATGGGTGATTGTGGATAGGCTTACTAAATCCGCACATTTCTTACCCGTTAAGACCACTTACACAGTTGAAGAATATTCGAAGCTGTATGTTAAAGAAATAGTCCGATTACATGGAGTGCCAACTTCTATTATATCGGATCGGGGAACTCAATTTACCGCAAACTTTTGGAAGTCTTTCCAACGGAGTTTGGGAACACAAGTTAATCTGAGTACAACTTTTCACCCTCAGACGGATGGACAAGCAGAGCGCACATTCAAACACTTGAAGATATGCTACGAGCATGTGTTATAGATTTTAAAGGCAGCTGGGATGATCATTTAACTCTTATAGAGTTTGCCTACAATAATAGCTATCATTCAAGTATCAAAATGGCACCATATGAAGCTTTATATGGGAGGAAGTGTAGATCACCAATAGGATGGTTCGAAGCGGGTGAAACTCTTATGTTCGGATCGGATCTTGTGTATCAAGCCATAGAAAAAGACAAGATGATTCAGCAACGGTTAAAAACAGCCCAAAGTCGACACAAGTTATATGCGGATAGTAGAAGAAGAGGGCTAGAGTTTTCGTTAGGCGATTGGGTATTTTTGAAGGTATCATCAATGAAAGGGGTGATGAGATTTGGCAAGAAAGGAAAGTTGAGTCCACGATATATAGGCCCATATAAGATTATTCGAAGATGTGGGCAAGTTGCTTATGAATTAGAGCTACCCCAGGAACTCTTATCAGTGCATCCAGTATTTCATGTATCGATGCTTCGAAAGTGCATCGGAGATCCGTCCCTTATTACTTCTACTGAAGATGTGCAAGTAACAGAAGATCTTACCTATGAGGAGATGCCTATTGCTATATTAGATCGTCAAGTTAAGAAGATGAGAAATAAAGAAGTAGCATCGGTGAAAGTACTTTGGAGAAATCAACAAAGGGAAGAGATTACATGGGAAGCGGAGGAAGCAATGAAATCGAAATACCCTTATTTGTTCAAAGGTGAAAAAGAAGTGCAAGGAGTGTAACTGGGACACTAACAAGTAAGTTTTTACATATGCATAATATCTATATGATGACGTGAATATCAATTATGAATTCGAACTTGTTTTGGCTACATAACTACATTTACATTCGAGGACGAATGTCCTTAAGGGGGGAAGGATGTAACACCCCGTACTTAATTACGTGCATTAGCCATGGTTATATGTGTTGGAGTATATGTATTGATCCTAAGTTAGGTATATATGAGTTTAAGTATGAGTATTGATTATTTTGAGATGGTTTCAAGTGTATAGTTTGATTTTATGTGTATAGGAATCGACTTTATTTATATCGGAATTTGCCCATCGATGGTTCCATACGAAGGTTATTGAATAAGATTTGATATAAAGATTTCCAAAAACGGATAAGTTTCGGATATAACCGAGCACGTTCGAAACTATAAAACGGCGGCCGTGATAATTGTGAACAGTAAATGTGTAGGAAAATTTCCTGCACACAAACTACTGAGGCCTGCCAGTTTTTTGGGTCGACTTTGAACGATCATAACTCCCTCAATATAATGAACTGGGAGGGATTCGACCTATCAAAAGAAAGATCTTTGAGTATTCTTTCCAATGCAATTGGTTTCATCCAAATCCAACATCTGAGTAAGGAGTTATACTCGTTTTACTTCAGCCTCTCAAAATAGTTTTTTTGGATCAACTTCAAACGATAATAACTCCTTGTATAGGACGAAATGGGTGGCCTACTTTATATGAAATGAAATCCCTTTGAATTATATATCCAACGATACTAATTTCACCCAAATACGATATCGGAGCAAAGAGTTATGGCTGATTTACTTTAGCCTGTCAAAACAGTCCACCATGGACAGATTCGGATTTACTTAAATTTTTAAGGGCAATATGGTCATTTTCCATCACCTCATGGACGAAAATTGGTCATTATATACATATCCTTAGCCTCATATCCATCATTCATCATCCAATTATTGAAAATAAGAAACCCTAGCCTAATTTCAACTCCAATTATCTTGTGATTCAACCATAGAAAATCCAAATTGATTCCGTAGTTGTGTTCACCGTCTCGAGGGCTTCGAGAAGCACCCCTTATTTGTGCCAACAGGACTTCGAAATCAAAAGGGCCATTTTATGGTCAGGATGTAAATTATGTTGGTGTTATTTATATGGATATGTATATATATGCATGTGAGCATAAGAAGTATGTTATTTGATTGTTGTTGAAAGATGATTGGAAATGATGTTGGATCATTCTTGTGCATGGTTGGATTATGTTGAATTGTGAAGGGATTTGGTGTGATGATGTGGTATTGAAATGATGATTATATATATATATATACACATAAACCTATTGTTCAAGTTGGTTTTTGGAATGTTTTGCAAATATTGGTTGTATGGAATTATGGAAGAGAATTGTGGTGTTGGGTTGCTAATACTAGATGCCAAATATTTTATTGTAGATAAGTGATTTGTAAAGGCGGTAAGTTGTGTTGAATTGGTATCCGAATCTACAACGAGGTATGTAAAGCATACTCTAACGATGTTCTTTGGCATGAAAACACCAATGTTCCATCAAGTAAGATTCCGAGGTTGTCCAAAAACATGTATTGTTCTACATTACCAACGAAGTTGTTTCCATTCTATAAAGTGTCAAAATGTTTCATTGATATACCAAAAGGCTCCTATTTCATTGTGGTGATATTGATGATTCTGAAACACATTGTTGTTGTACCAATGAGTCTTTATTACATCGTTATTGTATAAAAGGTCTATTACTTGATTCCTATTGATGTATCATTGTTCCAAAGGTACTATATTGGCATGAACACTAATGTAATAACCTCAAAAGATTTTGAACTAAGTTATTGGAAAGATCTCTTATGTGTGTTACTTGATATACGTGTGGGTGGTAGCTCAGGGGCTTAAGCCTAGCATGGGCCGATCCCGATACTTGATATGATTACAGTTGATATGTACTGGGGGCAGCCTAATGGTCACAGTACGGTACAGTATTGATTATTGTTAGGTGGTTGGAGGTTTGGGAGGAGGAGGTAATGGCGAATGATAATTGTAAAGAATGAAATAAACGAATGTATACCGTTCCACAAATGTGTTTGAATTCAGGAACCCAATTCAGATTAATGATAATGTACATGATCCTAAAAGTGTTTATGAAGTGTGGTTCACTTCTATTATGATTTATTCACTTGCGTCTGATTTTCTTGATCCCCTATATCACATATGATTATTTACAGCTTTACATACTCAGTACATATTTCGTACTGACGTCCCTCACGGGGGACCTGCATTTCATGCTGCAGGCACATGTGCTTCAGCTTATTCACAGCATAGATAGGAGCCAGGTCATACAGCTATTGTTGGTGAGCTCCAGATTGCTTCGGAGCTTTCCGAGTCGGTTCCTTATATTTTGTTATTGTACAGGAGTCATGTGTGGGCGGGGGTTTGTCCCGACCCTAGTTATGTCACGTATATCCTAGAGGCTTTGTAGACATAAGGAAGGGTAAAGTCATGGAAGTTTATATAGTGATGTTATGTTTGTATATGTGGTGGCCCCGATGGCCAAGTATTATATATATATTTGTGCGTGTTGTGCTGATACAGGTAATTAGATTCTTATATATGCAACGAAGTGCTGTCCAAATTTTTGGTGACATGTAAGTGAAAGTACAGGTATTTGAACGGGTTCTCCCGTGCCTTCTTGGATTCGGGTGCCAGTCTGGCCCGATGGGATTTTGGGCCGTGACACCCACCTGAAGAATAGGGTGAACAAATTGGAAGTCCTGGAGCCCGCCTGAAGAACAGAGTGAAGAAGTTGTCAATCAGGAGCCCGCCTGAAGAACAAGGTGAAAAAAAAGAAAGTTCAGGAGCCCGCCTGTCGAACAACGTGAAGAAGTTGTAAGTCTAGGAGCTCGCCTGAAGAACAAGGTGAAGAAATTAAAAGTCCAGGAGCCCGCCTAAAGAACAGGGTGAAGAAAAAGAAAGTCCAGGAGCCCTCCTAAAGAACAGGGTGAAGAAGTTGTAAATCCAGGAGCCCGCCTGAAGAACAGGGAGAACAAATTGGAAGTCCAGAAGCCTGCCTGAAGAATAGGGTGAAGAAATTAGAAGTCCAGGAGTCCTCCTGAAGAACAGGGTGAAGAAGTTGTAAATCCAGGAGCCCACCTGAAGAACAGGGTGAAGAAATTGAAAGTCCAGGAGCCCGCCTGAAAAGCAGGGTGAAGAAGTTGCAAGTCAGGAGCCCGCCTGAAGAACAGGGTAAAGAAATTGTAAGTCCAGGAGCCCGCCTGAAGAACAACGTGAAGAAGTTGTAAGTCTAGGAGCCCGCCTGAAGAACAGGGTGAAGAAATTGGAAGTCCAGGAGCCCGCCTGAAGAGCATGGTGAAGAAGTTGCAAGTCAGGAGCCCGCCTGAAGAACAGGGTGAAGAAGTTGTAAATCCAGGAGCCCGCCTGAAGAACAGGATGAAGAAATTGGAAGTCAAGGAGCCCGCCTGAAGATCAGGGTAAAGAAGTTGTCAGTCCAGGATCCCGCCTGAAGAATAGGGTGAATATTCAAATTCAAGCCGCGAAGGCTTGAATCAAGATTCTAGAGATTGCAATTTTTTATAT
The DNA here is from genome assembly GCA_030864225.1 of Capsicum baccatum var. pendulum. Classification (NCBI taxonomy): domain Eukaryota; kingdom Viridiplantae; phylum Streptophyta; class Magnoliopsida; order Solanales; family Solanaceae; genus Capsicum; species Capsicum baccatum. The sequence continues at coordinate 229,918,579 of CM061550.1, forward strand.
TTTTCATTTTTTATCTTTATTAAGTCAATTGAATGTAAAAGCAAAAGTCGTCCACCGAAAACTTGACGGAATCTCACACGACTTTATCTTTTTCTCTCACTAAATTACCTTTGAAACTACTCGTGACCTGATTCCCTTATAACCCGGGATAGGTAGGATGTTCAAAAACAGGACTCGATCACATTCTTTCCTTTTATTTATGTTTTTATTTTTATTTTTATTCTTAGTTTTCAAATAATTGAAAGGTCAAAAATCATATCATGTCTATTTCTTTCTATGAAAACTCTTTGAGATTCCACACAAAGAGGGACAAAAATGTAGACACGTGATTTTTGATCCTCCCTAAATTTTAACTTGTCTATCAATATTAAATATTTATATTTATATTTATATTTAATCATATATTATTTTGATTCTTATTTCTATTTTTATTTTAATTTTAAATAATATAAAATTAAAAATATATATGTTTTCTTTTATAAATTTTAATAAATAAATAATAGTTTTAATATTATTTTATTATATTTGTTTATGTCTATTTATAAATTGTTATTATATTTTATTAAATATAAAATTAATTAATTATTATTATTATTTTATTTATTTATTATTATTATTACTAATATTTTCTATATATATATATATATATATATAAAATAATAATTAAAAAAATAGATTTTTAAATTTTAAATTCCACCCCCGCACCCTTTATCCGATAATGACTAACTATTTTCCCCTTTAAAGTAACCGTTCCCCCCCAAAAAAGTCCCCATATATAAGGACTTCTCAACCAGTTAAAGAAGGGGGTAGAATACGTACATTCTACACTGTACATTCTTATAGAGACTTTGACATCAGAAACCAAAAACCAAAATAATAAAAATTTCAGATAAAGAGAGAAAAGAGAAAAGAGAAAAGTTTGAATATTGAGTTTGATTTGTTGACGAATTTTCGGTGACGACTGTTTCTAGCTTTATTATTCAATTCAAGTAATTACAGATTCTTTTCAATCTTGAACCATTTTATATTGTAAGTTTGTGAAAAATATGAAAAAATGCTTAAGTGATTTTATTACATTATGAAGTATGTGAAATTGATTAATTATGTGAAATTTTATATCATACATTGTGCAGTCAAAATACTGTGTATTTATATTCTTTGTACATAGAAAAATTCTGTACTCATAAATACATTATACATATGTATAAATAGAAAGAGAGAATCTTCCATTTCTTTAGCAACATATACAAAACACACACATATCTGAAAAATACATGCATATATTGTCACGCGCACAAACACAGTCAAATAATTGACGAAAAATTAGCAAAACGAAGGCAAAAATAGTGAGATGAGATAGATCAGAAAGTAGAATATTAAGCGGAGAATATTTTATTTCTTGAGTTTTTCAGCGAGTCTATATCGAAAACTCCTCAAAAAATGCCAAAACCAGTCAAAGAACCCTCATCTCCAGAATTGTCCGGTGCCGCCACCGCCACCACCATCCCTTCTTCCCTTTCCCCGTGGCGACCAACGCGCCTCCTTCGGCAACCATCAACTATCGCCGCTGACCCTTTTTCTCCCCCTCCCGTCGCCGGAAACCCCCAAGGCTAGCGAACTAGCCTCGGCGCCGATTTCCCCTACCCATTGGCGCCATTTTTTTCTCCAGATTCCGGCGTCACTCCTTTCCCCCTTCCCTTTTTCGTCGCGAATAGGCGCTGTCATTTTCTCCCTTTTTCACGGACGGATCTGGCCGAAATTCAACGCCACAGCGGCAACAACAACTCCAGCCGACTTACGCGTCTTCTCCGGGAACCAATCGTCCCCGCATTGCTCCACTGCGTCATACCCCAACCTCAAAATCCGGAGAGAATTACTTTACCGCTTATATTTTTGCTTCTTTGTTTTGAATCCATTTTTCTCTGTACACGTAGATATATTGTAGTGATTCATGTAATTGATTTAATATGCTTTTTAAATTTTTATTTAATTATTTTATTTGTTTGATGTTATGAATCTATATATACTTTAAATAATTACTTTGTTTATTATGAAAGTAGTGATAACTTAATAGAATATGATTTAATTGATTTAGAATAAAATATAAGATAAAATTATTACTAGTTTGCAAGCGGTAAATCAATATTTTTAATAGTAAATAATTTTTAACCACATTGAAAATATTCGTCTCTAAGAATGCGACATATGCATCTTTTTGAGACATTTTAAAAATTCAACGATGCAAAAACTCACCTTGACCAATATTTTTTAAAATTAATTTTCATCAATTTATTTAACATAAGAGGCCTGGACAGACATTTTTGATATAATTAAAAATGAGCGAATTTAGGCCTTAACATGATTTATTCAAATAATTTTACTTAAGTATAAGTCAATAAAAGCGACCGTGCTAGAACCACAAAATTCGAGGGGTGCCTCACACCTTTCTCTCAGTCAACAGAATTTCTTACTCGGTCTTCTATTTTCGCAGACCAATAAAAAGAGTCATTTTTTTTTGACTAGGGATTCAAAAAGGTGACTTGGAAAACCATAACTTAATTCCAAGTGGCGACTCTGTAAATAAATGATCCCTATTCAAAACCGTCACTTTAATTGGAAAAACTCTTTGACTCGATCCCTCGGGCGAAAAAAGGGTGTGATAGTTAGCGTAGTTGATAGCTTCTCAGCCTGAGCGTGGAACTTCTGTTACTCTATCTTCTGAGGCCACAAGGATTGGACAATTTATTAGGTTGAACTCTCTTGTGTTCACTGGTGTTAAGGTTGAGAAGGATCCTCAAGGTTTTATTGATGAGATTGAGAAGATCTTTCTCGTTATACATGCCACGAACGTGGAGGGTATGAAATTTGCTGCCTATCAACTGAAGGATGTGGCATACTAATGGTATGAGGAACGAGAACAGTCTAGGGGTGACGATGTGAGTCAACCCTGTTGGATGATATCTCTAGTGCTTTTCTAGACCACTTCTTTCCTTAGGAGTTAAAGGAAGCAAAGATAGAAGAGTTTGTTAACCTAAAACAATGCAAGATGTCAGTCAAGGAGTATGCCTTGAAGTTTCACTAGATATCTCGGTATGATCTAGAGTTGGTTTCTAGCATGAGGGATAGAATGAGGAAGTTCACTTTTGAGTTATCTCGAGACTTGACTTTGGAGAGTAATGCTACCTTGTTGAACAAAGACATGGATATCTCCAGGTTAGTTATGTACATACAGCAGGTTGAGAAAGAGAAAAAGAAGCAAGCTGAAATGGGAGAAAGGCGGAGCAAAAAGTTTAGATTTTCTAAGCAGGGTAGTGGTCAACAACAGAGTGGCCGGGATGGAAAAAATTAGCCCAAAAAGAAGTGGGGCAATTCTGGGTCTTACTCGACTGCTAGTGCTCCCTACCCAAAGCCGTTTGGTGAATGGTATTTTCAGAGTGGCGACAATTATAGGGCACAGGGTGCCCCATCCCATGTTAGTGGGGCTCAATTAGCTCCATCCTATCTTTCATATAGATTTTGTGGTCGATTGCATTGGGGCTACTTTGATGAAGGAAAGGACAGGTGCTTCAACTGTTGTCAACCAGGGCATATAATTAGGAATTGTCCTGCTGGTAAGGTTACTTCTAGGGTAAACAAGGTTCTTGTTGCCTCTTCTTCAGCTTTGACACCAATGGGTGCACCGCTCCGATACTGGTCGAAACCGACTCTATGCTCTCACTACCCATCAAGAGTCTAAGGCATTACCTGATGTCGTTACTGGTATGTTGAAACTCTTTTTACGTGATGTGTACTATTTACTTGATCTGGGGTCCACTCTATTTTATGTCACCCCATTTGTGGTTGTGCATTTTGATTTCGATCTTGAGTGTATCTTTTTTTTGTTTCTACCCCGGTGGGTGACTCTTTGGTTGCTAGGAGAGTCTATAGGGACAGTGTGGTATCTGTGGGCAGTCGGGAGACTTTGGTGGATCTGTTTGAGTTAGACATGGTTAATTTCAATGTCATATTAGGGATGGATTAGTTGCACTCGTGCTACGCGTCTTTATACGGCCAAACCCATAAGTTCATCTTTAAATTCCCTAATGAACCGGTTATTAAATAGGAGGGTAGTTCCCTAGGTCCTAAGGAAAGGTTCATATCATATCTTAGAGATCGGATATTAATCTCCAAGAGGTGTCTCTATCATCTGGTCTAGGTTAATGATTCTAACTCGGAGGGTCCTTCCTTATATTCCATTTCGGTGGTGAATAAATTTCCTGAGGTCTTCCCGATGACCTTCCTAATGTTCCTCTCGACAGGGAAATTGATTTTGGGATTGATCTTGTTTTGAACACTTGTCTTATTTCTATTCTCTCGTAGAGAATGGCTCCAGTTGAGTTAAAGGAGCTTAAGGAGCAACTAAAGGATCTTTTAGACAAGGGTTTCATCTGTCCTAGTGTATCTCGTAGGGTGCACCGGTGTTTTTTATGCGTAAGAAGGATGGTTTTCTTCATATATGTATTAATTATCGGTAGTTGAATAAGGTAACAATAAAGAATAAGTACCCTCTTCCAAGGATAGATGATTTGTTTGATCAACTTTAGGGTGCTAAGTTTTTCTCTAAGATTGATCTTCAATCCGGGTATCATCAGTTAAATATTAGGGAAGTGGATATCCCTAAGACTACCTATTGTACTCGGTATGGGCATTTTGAGCAATTAGTCATGTTTTTTGGATTGACTAATGCCCCGACGACATTCATGGACTTGATGAATATAGTTTTTCATCTGTTTCTGAATCTATTCGTTAATGTGTTCATAGACGATATTCTGGTGTACTCTAAGGGTGAGGTGGATCTTGTCGATCACCTCCGCATTGTGTTGCAGACCCTGAAAGAGCAATATTTGTATGCCAAATTTTCAAAATGTGAATTCTTGTTGAACATTATCACTTTTTTTGGTCATGTCATTTCTAGTGAAGGGATCATGGTGGATCCGCAGAAGTTGCAGTGGTTAAGAGGTGTCCTAGACCCATGACTCCAATCGATATTCAAAACTTCTTGGGTATAGCTGGTTATTACAGAAGATTTGTGGAAAGTTTCTCTTCTATAGCTGCTCCGTTAAGCAAGCAAACTCTGAAGAAGGTAAAGTTCTTCTGGTCTGATGCTTGTGAGGATAGTTTTGAGAAGCTGAAAGATAAGTTGACTTTGGCACCGGTCTTGACTTTTCCCGAAGGCACAGATGGATTTATGGTTTATTGTGATGTGTCCCGTGTGGGGCTTGGTTGCATCTTGATGTAGCATGGCAAGGTGATAGCTTATGCATTTAGACAGTTGAAGGTGTATGAGAAGAACGATCCGACTCATGACTTAGAATTGCTAGTTGTGGTGTTCGCATTGAAAATCTAGAGACACTATTTGTATGGAGTCCATGTAGATATCTTTTTAGACCGTAAGAGCCTGCAATATGTGTTTACTCAGAAAGAAATGAACCCCAGACAAATAAAATGGCTTGAACTGCTTAGGGATTATGACATGAGTCTTCATTACCATCCAGGTAAAGTTAACGTGGTTGTTGATACTCTTAGCAGGTTAATCATGGGGATTCTAGCTCATGTGGATAAAGGGAAGCGGGTGTTGGTGAGAGATATTCACCTTTTCGCTAACCTTGGAGTTCGTCTTTTGGACTCTGAGGATGGTAGTGTGTTTGTGCAAAATGTGGCACAGTCGTCTCTTGATGTGGAGATAAAGAAAAACAAGTGTTGGATACTATCTTGATGAGAATCAAGGGTGGTGTAGATGGACAAAAGGTGATGGCCTTTGCAATTTGTGGTGATGGTACCTTGCGGTACCAAGTAAGGGTGTTAAGTGGGTTGGGCTGGGTCAACCCAGAACCAGCCCATTAAAATTAACCGATTTGTGGGCCGGGCCAGGTTGGGTTGAGGTTAAGTGGGTTAGACGGTTCTGGGTTAAACAGTAAAATTTTAAAAAACAACCCTGAACCGGCCCACTTAACCCAACCTGATATAACCCACCTAAACCCGGTTAAAAAACTAATCAAACGCGATCAAAAATAAAATCCATTATACACTATATATACCCACCTATATACATTTTAAATATGCTAAACAATATATGTACACTATATATAGTATATACTACATTATAATTTAAAAAATATACACACATATACACAATTACACAGATATACGTAATATTCAATATATACGACTATACGTACTACTTTAGATAAAACATATACTACAACATATATATACAACAATATATATAAGTGTATATAGAGAGTTATATACTAATTTATAAAACATATACACATGTATATGTTAAATATATACGTCTATAGAAGATATATAAACATATATACGCACCATTCAATATATATGTACTACTTTAAATAAAACATATACTATAATATATATATATATATATATATATATAGTACAATATATATATAGTAATATACTAATTTATAAAATATATACACGTGTATACATTAAATATACACGTCTATAGAAGATATATACACAAATATACGCACCATTCAATATATATGTACTACTTTAAGTAAAACATATACTACCATATATATATATATACTACAATATATATATAGTTATATACTATTTATATAACATATACATATGTATACATTAAATATATACGTCTATTGAAGATATATACACATATATACTACAATATATATAGTTACATACTAATTTATAAAACATATATACATGTATACATTAAATATACACGTCTATAGAAGATATATACACAAATATACGCACCATTCAATATATATGTACTACTTTAAGTAAAACATATACTACAATATATGTATATACTACAATATATATAGAGTTTATATACACGTCTATAGAAGATATATACACAATTATACGCACCATTCAATATATATGTACTACTTTAAGTAAAACATATACTACAATATATATATATACAGTACAATACATATATAGTTATATACTAATTTATTAACATATACATGTGTATACATTAAATATACACGTCTATAGAAGATATATACACAAATATACGCACCATTCAATATATATGTACTACTTTAAGTAAAACATATACTACCATATATATATATATATACTACAATATATATATAGTTATATGCTAATTTATATAACATATACATATGTATACATTAAATATATACGTCTATTGAAGATATATACACATATATACTACAATATATATAGTTACATACTAATTTATAAAACATATACACATGTATACATTAAATCTACACGTCTATAGTAGATATATACACAAATATACGCACCATTCAATATATATATATATTACTTTAAGTAAAACATATACTACAATATATATATATATATATATATATATATATATATATATATATATATATATAGTTATATACTAATTTATAAAACATATACACATGTATATATTAAATATACACGTCTATAGAAGATATCTACGCAAATATACGCACCATTCAATATATATGTACTACTTTAAGTAAAACATATACTACAATATATGTATATACTAAAATATATATATAGTTATATACTAATTTATAAAACATATACACATGTATACATTAAATATACACATCTATAGAAGATATATATACACAAATATATGCATCATTCAATATATATGTACTACTTTAAGTAAAACGTATACTAAAATATATATATATATATATACTACAATATATATATAGTTATATACTAATTTATAAAACATATACACATATATACGTTAAATATATACGTCTATAGAAGATATATACACATATATACACACTATTCAATATATATGTACTACTTTAAATAAAATATATATATATATATATATATATACATATATATATATATATATATATATATATACTACAATATATAATTATATATATAGTTATATATTAATTTATAAAACATATACCCATATATATATTAAATATATACGTCTATAGAAGATATATATACACATATATAAATAAATAATACTTGATAGTATATTAATAATATATTAAAACTAAGTTATAATTAAATCTTATTTTTTTAAAAAAAGATTAATCGGGTCGGGCCAGGCTGGTTAACCGGCGGGCCCGATCCGAGTTAACCGGGCCCAACCAAAAAAAATAAACCGACCCGGGACTAGGTATCCTACAGCCCGTGGGCTGATCGGGCCGGGTCAAATCGGGCCGATTTTTGTAAGTGGGCCGGGCTGGGTTGGGTCAGCTCGACCCGTTTGACAGGCTTAGTATCAAGGGAGGTTATGTGTTCCCAATATAGATAATTTGCAAGAGAGGATCTTGGTTGAGGCGCATGAGTGCTCTATGCAATTCATCCTAGTTTGACGAAAATACATCATGACCTTAAGGAGATGTATTGGTGGAATAATATGTGTAACGCCTCGAGACTATCCCCTGGACGTTACACGGTGCTTATGACCAAAAGTGATCCCAAGCTAAGCTTATACTGACATGATGCTTGAGCTGATTAAAATACATAAGACTGGAAGTAACACATGGAAGAGATGTATTTAGTTGAACATGCTAAAAACAAAACTATTTAAAATAATTACAACTCTGGTTATACAAAATAAAACTGGAATCAAATACATCAACTCTATTGACTATCTTTGAAGCCTCTACTATTATTGGCTATAGGTAGCCGAGACATGACCCCCAGCTATCCTTATTCAATATGACTGAATAAAGAAAACAGAATACTACTCAAACTATCATTGAATCGAGCCTTCGAATCAAAAGGACTCATCACCTGCTGACTAGAAGCCATACACTGTCTGATTATGATGTGTAGGCTACAACTGGTATCTACATTATGAAACATTATAGCACATAGACATATATGTGGATCAATACTTTTGGAATGTTCTGAGTATGTGAGGGTTAATACATAAGTAAAATAATAACTCAATATATAAATATAACTTCAAACCAATGCATGCTAAGTATAGATGACTCACCTTGGTTTTGAATAAAATAACGACTGCAAAAGCATAAACATGATTAATGAAGCATAAGGATAAACTTTGTGAGCCATAACACTGAGTTTCTAAAAAATTTACTTTTTGTTCTAATTTGGGAGGTTCTTCTAACTGACATAAACCATCATGGATTCCAACGTGTTACCCACGTTGGGGAGAGTTGTTCTACCCTTGTCATCAGAATAAAACCTTAACCTAAGTGATCACTATACTTAACCTACGATGGGACTTAAACCTACAATGACACGTAGTTCTGGGGCATGTGACCTTGGACTCATACCCAACTCGGTGCTAAATACTACTCCCCTATTACTTATATGCTCATACTTTTAGGAAATCCACCTTAAAATAGCACAAGATTTGTATAATGAAAACCATGTATGCTTCTCTTTGCTTTAAATCATAACCAGGATGAACAAATATGGATTCCATATCTTGGACTAAGATCAATCTTTACTTTAAATCTTGGTATAACTTACAAAAGGAACTTAAGAGCATAGCCTTCTTGAAATTTCAAAACTTGTACTTAGGACTTATAATATAAGCTTAAATTTTTAGAATTTCTTAACAATATTTCATGCTCAATAATCTTCTTGAAATATTTTAACAATTTTTGTCAAGATAATGAAATCAAAATCACAATATGAATCTTATAAATCAAAACATGAGCATATGTAACCTTGATGCACTTAAAGCCTTTAAATCTCATGCTCTCTTTCATATAACTTGTAACATAATGCCATGCTTAAAACTCAATTGACAATCTTTAATCAATATTCAAATCAAACTCATGATATACAAATCATAATAGAGAATCTTTAAGTCAAAACATAATTAGATGAGAATAAGCATGCACTTTAATACTCAAATCACTTTATAAATCCACAAACTCAAAACAAGATAGATTGAGTATGAACCCTAATTGCAATTAACATAATATTAAATTTAAAACAAGTTTTGCGAACAAGGATGAAAGAGTATCTTTGTTCATAAACCCCACATACCTTAAAGTTCTTGGCTTGGAAGAGAAACACAATCTTGGTGCTTTTATTAAAAGTTCTTGGATTGGGGAACTTGAATTCTTGGCTTTCCTTGGAGAGAAAGGAATGAAATTTGATGATCTTGGGGGATGATTAGAGTTTGTTTTTAGAGGAATTTGAAGAATATGGGCAAATAATGCCCTAACTAAAGCCTTAAGTCATGTTTTTATGAATTGAGTTGAGGTGAAAAAAGACCCAATTGCCCCTCAATCATTTAAACCAAAAATTCATAATTGGAATGTGGATTAAAGGTTTATTTCGACGCAGTCTTATCTCGGCGCCTTACTGGTTCTGACGAAAATGATCATAACTTTTTGCTCGGGTATCGAATTAAGGCAAAATTGGTATAATTGAAAAGCTAATTCTATTATCTACAATTTGGTGGGTATTGAGATGAAAAATTCCATGTATATCAAAAGTTATACACCTTTAAATTTGACCCTTGTAAGATCAAACATCAAACTTTGGAAGAATCAAAGACTCTTAGCTAAACTTAGTTATAAGTGATTTCTATAAAAAAATTTTACCTCATAAGCACTTCACACACTAGGATAAAGATCATGACATATTAATTCAAATTATAAATCAAGAATTAGACACAACACCTTCACCGCGATGCGGTATATGTGCCAATGGGAATAGCACTACAACACAATGCTATCGTGGTGACTTGTTGGATTCGTGATCCAAACGTGAGCTAATTCTCATCCAAAAAATTTAGAACTCCCCCGAGACATACTCCTTACATCCCTAAACATAAATTAACTTAAAAACTAAGGTCTTGGGGTTCAGAAGGTCAAAATAAAAATCCTCGAAGTTTAGGGGTCTTGAGATGACTAAGTTCCCAACACTTAGTGAAAATTGCAAGCCTTAAGGCCATTAAGCATGCAACTAAGAGATAAATCGATCTAATATTAGTACGGGGTACTACAATATGAAGTGGGATGTGGCTAGTTTTGTAGCTAAGTGCATGATATGTCAGCAAGTGAAAGTTGAGTAGTTGAGGCCCGGAGGATTGTATCAAGAAATTGAGTTACCTGTGTGGCAGTGGGAGGTGATTGATATGGATTTCATACTAGTGCTTCTCAGTCTCAAAACCAGCTTAATTCGGTTTGGCTCAACGTGGATAGTATATCAAGGTCTGCTCATTTCTTGCTAGTGAGGACCAATTTTTTGGCAAAGGATTATGCAAGGTTGTACCTTTAAGAGATTGTGAAGTTACATGGGGTGCCTGTTTCTATCATCCCGAATAGCGGTACGTAGTTTTCATTGCTCTTTTGGCGGTTATTATAGAAAGGTTTGGGAATGAAGGTGAGTCTTATTACTATGTTCCACCTGTAGTCGGATGGACAATTGGAAAGAACTATTCAAACGTTGGAAGATATGCTTAGAGTTTGTGTGATTGACTATGGTAGTAGTGGGGTTGAACATTTTCCTCTTATAGAGTTTGCGTATAATAATAGCTAACACTCTAACATTGGGATAGCTCCATTTAGGGCCTTGTATGTTAGGAGGTTTAGGTCTCCTATCGGGTGGTTCGAGGTTGGTGCAGCGGAGATGTTTGAGTTGGATTTGGTTCACCAAGCCGTAGAAAAGGTGAAGGTGATTAGGTATAGACTTAAAGCTACCCAAAGTCTCCAAAAGTCGTATGCGGATGGGATAGGGTGTTCTTGAAAGTATCTCCCATGAAAGGAGTGATGCGGTTTGGGAAGAAGGGAAAGCTTAGTTCTCAGTGTGTTGGTCCGTACTTGGTTTTAAGGAGGGCTGGCAATGTTGCTTATGAATTGGAGTTACCTTCTAATTTGAGCTTCATTCACCTGATATTCTATGTTTCGATGCTGGGAAAGTGCATGGGTGATCCATCGACGGTTGTTCCTTTAGAGGAGGTGGGTTTTTTAGACTTATTATCTTATGAAGAGGTTCGGATTGAAACCTTGGACCGGCAGATTCCTCGGTCACGGACCAAGGATGTAGCTTTGATAAAGGTTCTATGGAGGAATCATAAGGTTGAAAAGGCTACCTGGGAAGTTGAAGAGGACATAAAGTCCAAGTATCCATCTTTGTCTTCCGCACTAGAAGATCGTGCATAAGGTATGTATCATTCTTAATATCCTTTTTCTAACTTAGTTAAAGGTTGGAGTAGTGGCATTTGGGGTTTAATCGTGCTAGTCAATGCCTTGACCCTGTAGACACGTAATTTTGTCCCTCTTTAAAAATTATTTTTTACCATTTTAACCCATCTTACCACGTACCTTACCCCTATGTGATTATCCCTCCACAATAGACAAAAATAATAATTTATTCAACAAACTAAAAACCTATCCATTTAAAATTGGACACCTCACCCTAACAAAATAACCACCACCCCTACCCCTACCTAACCCCTTACCTACGTCACCCCGATCTCCTTCACGTTTTTTTCCTCTCACTGAAATACTTACATACATACACACACATACACATATCCATCATGATTCTTTTCCATTAACAACTCTCACACTCCCACCCAATACATACAGACACTTACAAAATACGTATACACGGACCCCTCACCATTAACACATATCACTCTTTCACTGGAAAACACTACACATAAAAAATTTACACACAGATTCATATATACACAAACACACTCACACATGGATTCATTCAATTCATACACAATACACAATTCTCACAGAAGGGGAACACAATATGCACAACACATACTGACACAAACTCACAACACATAGAAAATAGATGAAGAAGAGAGAAGAGAATTGAAGAAATAGTAAAAATTGAGAGAGGGAGAGAGAAAGAAAAAACAAGAGAGAGAGAAGAGAAATAAGAAAAATAGAGCCAGCGAATAGTAGAAGGCTATCAGAGAAGAAAGGAAATCTAATTGTATCTGAATTATTTGGTAAGTTTTCTTACCGAAAATCCACCAAAAAACTCACCATCATCTTAAAACCGACCTATTTATATCAAGACCCGCCAAAACCTGATCCCGCTTCCAAAGACTATAAGGAAACAGTGAGAAACGGCAAAACCTAAGCCCGATTTGTTGATTTCGATGATAATCCATCGGAAATTGCTATAGCTCCGATCCGACTCATCCTTGAGGCTCCTAATTTGAGATAATTGCTTCGGGTTGTTTGGTTTTTGAGGTTTGATCCGAGCTTATGGTTATTACCAAGGTTTTAAATTGAGTTTCCGAATCGAGGTTCTTCGGCATGGATTCTGCCCTTTCATTGAAGTATTATTGAATTTTGAAACCTTTGAATTAAGGTCTAATTCTATTTCTTCATTCTTTTTATTTCATTGTTTGTCATATTCGATGCATTGAATTGAACATTTGATGTTGATTGATCTGTGTTGGGTGGTGAATTTTTTCTTGTTTTGATTTGGTTTTGGTCTCTTGATTGTGAACCGTGATGAAATGATATCTCCTTCGAGAGGTAAAATCAATTATTTGGGGAGGCAAAAATTGAAAATTGGTAAAAAAACAAGCGTTAGTTTTTTTGATTCCTTTATGTCGTTGATTGTGATAGCTCCATGATAGGTCGAGCTGGGTAGGTAAATAGTAGGCTCGGGTAGACAAATTTGGAACTTTTGGATTGTGCAATGCTTAGAATATTTGTTGAATGGTTTTGTTTTATCGCATTTGAAGCAATTGTACTTATTTGGCCAGGGAATTCCCCAAGGTTATTTGTACTATATTATTCGGGGAATGCCCCGAAGAAGTTTTACTCGAATATGGTTCGTGATCAAGGCTCGAGGCATCGGGTAGAGCATAGTCTAGAATTAGTTTAGAATAGGATTTATGTTTCCATATTTTTCTATTTTTGGGATTGTATAATTCGGTGTGGACATTATTTTAGTTTTGAATTTTATTTGATTTGTTTGTTTTGCTTGTTTTATATATTTTGTTGGTCTATTCACTTCATAGCCTTAAACTAGCCGATATACTCCACGAAGCGACTGTGGTCGAACCACGGGATCGAGTGGTGCCTAACACCTTCCCCTCGGTCAATAGAATTCCTTAGCCAGAATCTCTATTCGTGGATCAGTTTTAAAAGAGTCAAATGTGATTTTGAAAAAGAATTTGCAAAGGTGACTTGGCACACCAGATTTATGCCAAGTGACGACTCTGAGTTTAAATATAAAAGAATACTTTTTGGAATAAATTTTCATTCTTTGTCACTTAATAATAAAACTTTTTCAAACTTAAAATCATATCTTTTGGTTAAAAAAAGAGTGTGACAGACCTGGTGACTCTACTGGGGATTTTTCAGAATTCGAACTTATATTTTTTGAGTTGTATCGACTTAGTTTGATACTATAGGTGTATAGATATTTATTTGTGTTATTGTTTTATCATTGTTGAGTGCCTACGTGCTACATGTGTACAGTTTTTCTCTTATGTGTTACCGCTTTATCTCTGGCATCATGTGCATTATCCTGAGTCATTCTTCCGCAATAAGTTCTAGAGTACACGTCGCGTACACGAACTTTAGTCGAGTCACCATTATTTAAGGAGGAGGAGCCGTCGGATGTATGGTGTAGGTGGAACGCAATCGCTACCATTATAGACCATATGCTCCCTCGAACGGCCTTGTTAGTGGATCTCAGCCTAGGTAAGCCTTTAGGCCATGCTTATCTGCATCATATTGAAACCTAGCGGGAATCACTTGGTACTTTGTAGAATACTCACCCCTAAAGCATCCCTACGTGCTAATTATTGCATATTTCAGGGCAATAAGGTCATTTGACGGACTGATTTGGGGAAAAACATGCGCTAGAATGTTGGCAAGGAAAGGTTGAAAAAAATGAATAAAAAAAAGAGTTTCCTAGTTTTTTAAGTTCTTTATGGTTTTTGTTTTTTGTCACAATTCAAAATTTTAAAAAGATTTTTACCCTTTGCACTCATTTTCTTAAAAAATACAAACATCAAAAGGATTTTTCTTTTGTTCTCTTCAACAAGTATTCATAATTCAAAAAATTTTAAAAAATATATTTTTTTTTTTCAATAGGAGTTTTTCATAAAAGATTTTTTTAAAAAAAATGATAGAAGTTTTGTATATTTCTTATAACGAAAATACCAAAAATTATTTTTTTCATAGTTTTTGGTGTTATTTTTATGTGAAGTATCAAATTGAAAAAATAAAAAGATTCTTATGATGTTTTTCATCATTTGTCTTGGTCGTGTCTCTCAAGTCGTGGTTTAGTCTATTTGTTATGTTTAATTGTTCATTTTGGACGAACTACGCACACCCGATTCTCCTCTTTCGGGAGTAAGATACGTAGGCAGCCCTTCTAGGGTTCGGTGATTTTATTTAAAAAATCCAACAAGATTTTCTTTACTCTTCATATAGAGTAGGTGTTTCATATATATCTTTAAAACAGAACTAAAAAAAAAATTTCCTAATAGTTTGAAGTTTCATTTTCGTAAATTCAAAATCGACCCCCCCCCCAAAAAAAAAAAATTCTTTGGTAATCATAAGCTTCATTTTATATAGGGATTTTAAAGCTGAAAAAATTTAAAAATTTCTTCGTCAATTATTTTGACAATTTGTTATTTTTTTAAAGTTTCAAGAAAAAGAAAAAGAAAAAAAAAGATTTTGTGAAAGTGTTGAACTCTAACGCATTTGTTATCTTTTGTTCAGTTTGTTTAAGGTGGTTGATTTGTGGAATTCTGGCTGGTCCTCCACTTCACACCAAATTCAAAGAAGGGTTAGTTGTGTCCAACAAGAATATATAGGTGACATCATGGATCAAACAAAGAGTTAGGAAAATGAGAGTTTAAAGCAAGAGATTTTGAGACTAAGGCAATAAATGACGAAAATGCACCGAGATTGGGCCAGTGGGTTGCCTTCTTCTCCATTCCCTACTATTGACTCTGCAAATACCCTGAGTTTTCCATCACAATTGCAAACTCCATTTCCTAATGTTGTTGATGCACCACAACATGCCTTAGAATTCATTCCAAGCCAAAAGCATCCTAATGCTTCCATCACTCATTCTCTATCTCTTCAGTATAAATCTACCATATTGACAGAACCACATAATGTCTGTACTTTTGTTGCTCAACCTTCTACTGAGGTTTCCACTTTGGCTATCAATCCAACGATTGTGTTGTCCCAATCTGCTAGTGGATCCATGTTCAAGGCTCTTGATGATCATTGTTATACTCTTGAGCCCACATCAATGTTAATTAGACCACCAAAATTTCTTAACAAGAAGCCTAGCGTGCCAGAAGATCCAGATTAAATGGTTAGAAAAATGAAGAGTACAGAAAATTCTATGAAAAGTTCCCTAGGACTTGCGGATAAAGAAGATGTTTTATATAAAAACTGTGATATGTCTTCAAGTGGTAACTTTCTTCCAAGCCTTGAGATATCGCAATTTGAGGAGCATGATGGATACGAGGAATCCTTAAAATATTTGGGATGATAATGCAATCAATTAAGGGGAACTGGAGGGAAGAAGAACGAGGAAGATGAAATTGATATTGTAGATGGACAACGGGCACGTCCAAGAAGACCACGTCATCGTTATCCTCAGTCCCGAGCCCAAGTTCATACCCAAGATCTATATAATCACTCCCAAAATCCATTATACTTTATTTCCCTACCTCCATACCCAGTATACAGAGCACAACCATGTGTTCAACCCCCTTCTTACTCACAATGGTGCACACCAACTCCACAAAGTCATCCTCCAACTCCACAAACATATCAAAGCCCTTCTAGGCCCGATGTTCGATCCAAGTCAAACAATGAAAAGAGACAGAATCCTAGGGATAGTTTCACGCCAATTGGAGAATTATATGCTAGTCTATTCCAGAGATTAGTATAATGGGGGATAATCACTCCTCTCCTTGGGTATACTCCTGACCTACATTTAAGAAATTTTGATCTTTATGTATGATGTGCATATCATTCTAATGTTCAGGGTTACAGTATTGAGGATTGTAGTGCTTTGAAAAGAGAAATAGAAATGATGATTCAAGAAAAATTGATTGTAGTGCAAAATATTGACACTACGAGCGTCACACAAAATCCTTCACAGACACATGGTAAGGCATAATACGTGGGAAGCAATGAGTTAAGCATGAAAATCCATAACTTATTTGTTGAAGAAAATATGTTGGACAGTGGAGGAAGCTTTATTTATGTTGATATGCAAACCAGTGGCTAAGATGTCAAGCTTAACAATTGGAGAGTCACTCATTTCCTTACTTGGAAGGATTGTTGGTAGTTTGTTTTATTTTTCTTTTTGTTTTTCAAATTATTTCAGGGTTGTAGTTCGGAATTTATCTTGTTTTGTTTCTCAGTCATTTTTGTTTAAACGCTTCTATCTTTTCTTTTAATAAAATATGGTGTCCTTGTTGTTTTGTCTTATTTTAAGTTGTTTGTTTTCTTAACACAATTCATACTATGTTGGTTCTAGTGATATGGCATGCTGGCGGAATTTTTAGCTAGATCTTAAAATCCAGTTTAAGCGTGAACATTGAATTAGAGGGCTAAAGTTAAAAAAAGGCATATGAGAAATTGGTAGAGTGTTGAGACATTTGGTGACCATGTTGAAGCCTTATTTCAAAATTAAGGCAATTATTGTGAGAATCACAAAAATAACTTGATCATCAATTAAAAAACATATCTCCATTAGGTCAAATAGTGGAAGCGTGATTCCTATATCAAGAGAAACAAGAAGATAATTAGGTCCACGAAGGCATGGGTCATTCGCTGTGAGGGATGTACAACAAATGTGGGGTTGTATGTTTGACAAGTGTAGAATAAAAAGTGGCACACATGCTCAGTTAAATTTAGTGTTGTCAAAGTGTCATAAATGATTTCATCTTTCACTTCATATTGCATGATATGTACTTGAATTTTCAAGGATTGATATGAAGAAGAAATTTCATTCTTCTATCCAAACATGGTGTCATTCTTTGTTTACCCAATTTGTGCGTTAGTTCTATTTTCTTTCATACCCCTCTTTTAGAATCAAGATAGAGTCAACAAAGCTTGAAAGAAAAGTGTCGAGCAAAAGAATGGAGTTAGAAAAGTATAAAAAAAAAGAAAAAATATGTCAAAAAGAAAGAAAAAAGAGGAGTGTCAAGAAAAATAAAGTCAGACAAGGTCCTAAAGAGAAAAAGAGCCAATAAAAAAAGAGAAATCAAAATCAAGCAAATGAACAAATTGTCGGAACTACGCGTGACCTGATTCTCCTCTCTCAGGGGTGAGATATGTAGGCTGCCCTACTTTGGGCTCGGTCCAGCCAAATAAACAATTTAGAATTACCAAACCAACAAAAACTAGGCCATGAGTTAATCTTCGTTGTTTGAGTCAATTCCAAAAGTTGTAAGTCCAGCCCCACTTCAAGTGTCATTTGGCCTCATGTTATCCTTTCTTTCTAACCATATCCAAAAGCCAAGTTACAACCAAAGAAAGACCTTAAGCTAAGCATGCAATGGATGTGATGATGCATTTGGGTACTACTTGTCTTCTTCAGCATAAGGAACCAGGTGAGAAGTAAAAATGAGAGAGTCTTATTGATAAAAACTCTCATAGGCACCATAAGGCGATGATAAGTTGAGAGAAATAAAAATAAGAGAGTCTTATTGGTGAAAACCCTTATGGGCACCATAAGGCGAGGGTAAGCTAAGAGAAATAAAAATGAGAGTCTCATTGGTGAAAATTCTCACAGAAACTCAGATTGAGAGAAATGAAAATAAGGGAGTCTCATTACCTTAGGGAAATGATGAGCTGAGAGAAAGAAAATGAGAGAGGTTTATTGGCGAAAACCGTTCAAGGTGTCACTAGCCGAATGAGGTCTATAAGTGTAATTGACCTAAGGAAGCAACTCAATTTCAGGGTCATTAACTCAACAACAATTGGTGGAATGTTTGGATTAAAAGATCAGACAACTTAATCCAAAATGCATGGAATAATTATTAGAATTGATTGTCATTTTCAAATAATTTTTTCTTTTCTTTATTTTCAAAAAGGGACAAACATTATCTTTTCTTTCTTCTTTATATTTCTATTTTTGTCCTTTTTGAGTCTGTCATTCGAATAAAAAATCATTTTTATCATGTCTTTGAGTCAAGTCCATGTCAAAACAAGTGAAAAAAGATTTCAAATTTTGCTATCAACCTCTTCAATTGCACAAAGCAAGATAAAGGCCAGAACATGAAAGAAACATGATTGCAAGTCAAAACAAGACAAACAAGAAATTTTGTCAGAAAATAAGTCGGGGAATCATAGAAAAACCAAGGCTCGAAAGATTCATCTGAGAGACATCGTAAAATGAAGATACTGTATTTCTTTCTGAGTCACTTTTAATAATATGAGTTTGGATCAGTTGTGCAAAAAGTCAGTGACATATGCCATTAGTTGAAAGCAAAATTAATGGGACAACAACAAGAGAAATCGCCTCAAATGTCAAAGCCGCAAAACAACCACCCTATTTTAAACTCACAGGTTTTCTTTGTATGAAATAGGAACAGTTGATACCCTCTAATCAAAAGCTTCAAAGCGCAATTATCTAAAGGTACAATTCCTCATTTCTGTTAATGCAAGAGACAACATTGCTGTATAGGAGCCCACCTAAAGAACAGGGTGATGAAATGGCAAGTCAGGAGCCCGCCTTGAGAACAGGGTGATGAAATGACAAGTCAAGAGCCCGCCTAAAGAATAGGGTGATGAAATGGAAAGTCAGGAGCCCTCCTGAAGAACAAGGTAAAGTAATTGCAAGTCAGGAGCCCACATGAAGAACAGAGTGATGAAATTGAAAGTCGGGAGCCCGCCCGAAGAACAGGGTGATGAGATTGAAAATCAAAAGATTAAAAATAGCAAGTCAGGAGCCCGCTTAAAGAACAGAGTGAAGAAATTGAAAGTCAAGTAACAAGGTGAAACAATCGAAAGACAATAAAGTGAGGAAATTACAAGTTGGGAGCCCGCCCAAAGAACAAGGTGATAAAGTTAAAAATTAAAAGATTAAAAAATAGCAAGTCAGGAGCCCGCTTGGAGAACAGGGTGATGAAATTGAAAGTCAAGAAACAAGGGGAAAAAATTATAAGTCAGGAGCCCGCCTGAAGAATAGGATGAAGATTTTTAAATTCAGGATCAAGATTCAAAAGTAGCACCGACAGAACCTGGTCAATTTGTGAGTTCATCTCCAACATCAAATTTTGTATAGAGAAATAATCTATTCTCAAGTTCAACCCAAAGATCAGCACTCAATTCAAGAGTCCAGAAAAGATGCATGATAGAACTTTTATAATTTCAGTTATCTTTTTTTAACTTCTAATTTTTATTTTGATTTAATGACAGAGCCATGGACTGAAACCTTGATGGGACCTCACTCGACTCTCCAAATCGGTATAGTCCATATTCTTGTCAATCCTTTGAACCACATGTGACTTGACTCTCACAAAACTTGGGATAAGTAGGATGCTCAAAATCAAGACTCGGTTGCCCTTCTTTCTTCTGTTCCTTTCTTTTGAATAATAGTCGGGACAAAATTCTATCTTATAGTCTACTTCTTTGTCTGAAAACACTTTGTATTTACACCCAAAGAGGGGCATGATGTAGACACGTAATTTTATTCCTCTTCGAATATCATTTTTTACCATTTACCTCGCTTACCACGTAGCTTACCCCTATGTGATTATCCCTTCACAAAATACAAAAATAATAATTTTTTTAACAAATTAACAACCTCTCTATTTAAAAATGGACACGTCACCCTAATAAAATAACCACCACCCCTACACCTACCTAACCCTCTACCCACATCACACCGAACCCTTTTACATTTTTTTTTCTCACTAAAATTCACATATACATACACACACACAAACACACATTCATTATGATTTTTTCCATTAACAGCTCACACACTCCTACCCAATACATATACACACTCATAGAATACATACACGTGGACCCCTCACCATTAACATACATCAGTCCCTCACTGGAAAACACTACACACACAAAAATTGTACATACAGATTCACATATACACAGCCATACTCACACACAGATTTATTAAATTCACACACAATACCTAATTCTCACAAAATAGGAACACAATACACACAACACATAGTGATACACACTCACAACACATAAAAAATAGATGAAGAAGAGAAAAGAGAATTGAGGAAATAGTGAAAATTGAGAGAGAGAGAGAAAAAACAAAAAGAGAGACAGAAGAGAAATAAGAGAGAGAGCCAGTGAAGAGTAGAAGGTTGTCGGAGAAGCAAGGAAATCTGATTGTATCTAAATTTTCCAATGAGTTTTCTCACCAGAAATCCATCGTAAAACTAACTATCATCTTAAACCCGACCCATTTTTGTCAAGACCCACCAAAGCCCGACCTCTCTTCCAAAACCCATCTGAAACCAGTGAGAAATGGCCAAATCCGAGCCTAATTTATCTATTTCGGCCATAATCCATAAAAAATTGCTATAGCTCTGATTCGACTCAACTTTGGGGCTCCTAATTTGAGACGATTGCTTTGGGTTGTTTGGTTTTTGAGGTTTGATCTGAGCTTACGGTTACTATCGAGGTTTTAAATTGAGATTCCGAATCGAGGTTTTTCAACGCGAATTCTTCCCTTTCATTGAATTATTTTTTAATTTTGATACCTTTAAATTGAGGTCCAATTCAATTTGATGCATTGAATTGAACATTTGATGTTTGTTGATCTGTGTTGGATGGTGAATTTTTGCTTGTTTTGATTTGGTTTTGGTCACTTAATTATGAATTGCGTGATGAAATGATATCTCATTCGAGAGGTAAAACCTGTTATTTGGGGAGGCAAAAATTAAAAATAGATAAAAAAGCAAGCGTTAGTTATTTTGATTCATTGATGTTGTTGAATGTGATAGTGCCATGATAGGTCGAGATGGGTAGGTAAACAGTAGGCTCGGGTAGGCAAATTTAGAACTTGTGGATTGTGGAATGTTTGGAATATTTATTGAATGTTTTCGTTTTATCGCATTTAGAGCAATTGTACTTATTTGGCAAGGGAATGCCTCAAGGTTATTTGTACTATTTTATCCGGGGATTGCCCCAAAGGAGTTGTACTTAAAGTTGGTTTGTAATCAAGGCCTGAGGCATCAAGTAGAGCATAGTCTAGGATTAGTTTAGAATAGGATTTACATTTCCACACTTTTTTATTTTTGGGACTATATAATTCGGACTAGACATTATTTTGGTTTTGAATTTTGTTTGATTGGTTTATTTTGCTTGTTTTATGTATTTTGTTAGTCTATTCACTTCATAGTATCAAACTAGCCAATATACTCCACGATGTGACCGTGGTCGAACTACAGGATCGAGGGGTACCTAACACCGTGCCCTCGGTCAACAGAATTTCTTAGCCAGAATCTCTGTTCGTAGACCAGTTTTGAAAGAGTCAAATATGATTTTGAAAAGGAATTTGCAAAGGTGAATTGGAACACCAGATTATGCCAAGTGGTGACTCTAAGTTTAAATGTAAAAGAATACTTTTCGAAATAAATTTTTATTCTTTGTCACTTAATAATAAAAACCTTTTCAAACTTAAAATCATATTTTTCAGTTAAAAAAGGGGTGTAACAGTCCCATCATTTAGGGACGAATGATCCAGGTGGGGGAGAATTAAAACACCCTGGGTTTTGGCCCTGGAAATTTCCTGAGCTTTGAGCTCACTGTCCTTGTAAGAACTTATCAACGAGTCATATGGTGTAAGACCCCATAAAAGTCCTAGTTCAATTCAGTCCCATATAGCTTATAATGAGGGGTCCCAAACTTCGGACAAATTCAGCTAAGTGTTGAGACTTAGAATCATTTTAGCCTTTGTAATGGGAAGACCTTATTTTTTTTATTTGTACGACCTTAGAATGTCAATTTTTAAGTTGATTTACGATTAGGGATGTTAATAGGTCTTCTTGGGTGAGTTTCAGAATTTTTGGGCAAGCATAGAGGTATGTTTGGGAGTCCAAAACAGTGGCTGCACGTGATTAGCGTGCGGTGCACGCTTCAGTCCACCCCTAGGGACCATGCGACGGACGTTCCATAGTATACTTCTAAAATTTTTAGCTTTTAATTTTGCTTCTAGAGGGGTAAATAAGTCATTTTCTCACCTCATATCAGCCCTAATATACGAGATTAAGCCTTTCAAAAGGCAAAATTCACTTATTATTCATAAATCCTCTCAAGAACAAACCTTAACCCATCAAATTCAAGATTCAAGTCCCAAGAAATTTACCATAATTTTTAGAGAATTAACAATCAAGGTATGTTAGGTGTTGATTCTTGGGTTTCCTTCTACCCTTGGAGTTTTAGAACCCTTTCCAAAATCTCAAGTTAATAGTTTCATGAATTCATGTATTAGTTGGGTTGTTTTCATGTCATGTTGTTTGTATTATCATGTTGTTTGTATGGATTTTCAATTCAAGATTTAATTATAGTTTTCATGAGTATGAGATATCATGCATGAAATTATTGTAATCCCGATGTCACAACCCTTGAATTGTGAATTGATGGTTGTAGTCATGATGCATCAACA
The DNA here is from genome assembly GCA_030864225.1 of Capsicum baccatum var. pendulum. Classification (NCBI taxonomy): domain Eukaryota; kingdom Viridiplantae; phylum Streptophyta; class Magnoliopsida; order Solanales; family Solanaceae; genus Capsicum; species Capsicum baccatum. The sequence goes on from CM061550.1 coordinate 229,942,189, forward strand.
TGTTATTTTTACCCAAGTACAAGATTATGCCTCCTAGGTGTTTGACAAAATACTTAATTAAGTTAATTGTGCAATTGTGATTCAATTGTGACCCTAATATTGAACTCATTCCATTACTACATGTTTAAATTACTATCATGTTAAAGCTATTCACTAAAACTATTTGATAGAATGTCTTTATGGATTGAGTAGTATATCCATGACATGTTGGCATATGTCCCTATTCATGTACAAGATCGTGACTTTCAAGTGTTTTGACAAAAATGTCTAACTGGTTGCAATGTGAACAATTGACTACTGCCATGTTTTCAAGTATTGCCATGTTCTATTAGTATTGATGCTATCGAGTCCTGGGGGTATTCAATTGTAACGTCTCGAGTCTGTACCCCAGACACTACATGGTGCTTACGACCCCGAAGGACCACAAGCTAACCCATGACTGATATCTGTTGTGAGCACTAAATAATAATACTATAGTAAATGTGGAAAATAGGCTGAAATGCCATAAGGTTCAAAACATCTAAAATACTGATAAAGTATATTACTGAAATAATAATCTGCAAAACTGAATACTGTCTGAAAGTCTAGTCTGAAAAGCCTCTAACTGGACAGTCTGAAAGTGGAGTTGATGGGACAAACCCCAACTAACTCCAGCTACTGAAATACTAATAAACTGAAATATTGAAATAAAAAGCATGCCCTCGATAGATGAGGACTCACTACTAAAACTGCTGTTGATAACTGGATCTGTCTATACGCGATCAGGAACCTGAGCGTCCGAACCTATGATATGAGACATCATAGCATCAAGAAAGAGTATTTGTCACTACACAGAATGTACTAGTATGCTAGATGAAGTAAGGCTGAATGCAAGGGTTCATATGCATGAACAATAACTGACTGAATGATATAGAGTAACTGAACATGAGAGTACATGGATAACTGATATTACTGTAAATACTGAGTACGCACTATTATGCATATAAATAAATACTATGACTGAGCTTGTCTGAAGCTAAGTACTGAGTTCTGATACTGTGTAACTGATATTTAAAGTTACTGATACTGATTGGCTGTATCTGACAGTCCTGATTTTGTAGAACTGAAATAAGTTCTATTCTAAAGTCTGAAACTGAAACTTTAGAAGGTAATCATCTAACCGACATTCTCCAAATAAGATAACTGAGTTGGGGTCCAACTTGTGACCCCAGTTAGAAGGGTGTCAGTACTGTGCCACGAGTAAAGACACTGAAGAGTCACCCTCTACTAGCATGTGCTCTAAATGAGAACGGTGGTACCCTATACTAGCAGGCAACTCACCTCATCAACTCTCAACTGGCAGGTTAATGTCTCAACCTACGCTGGCTACATAGTTCTGGAATGCAAGGATTGCTTCTAAGGATCACATCCTCTACTGGCAGGTGAGCCCCCATCCTTGGGTTTACTAATGATGAATCCTACTCCCAACTGAAAGACATTGAAATGAGTATACTGAACTGAACTAGACTGATACTGAGTTTACTGATTTTTTCTGAGTTCTGTAACTAACTGAGTTCTACTACATTTTGTAACTGACTGAATTCTACTGATCGTGATATGATCGATACAATTCTGTAACTAACACTGGCTCTAGGTAAACAGCTAGATTATCAGGTATTAAATACCCCTAGGACTTGATAGCATGAAAATAAAGCATAGCATAATCTTGAAAGACATAACAATAATTACTCATCCATAATTCATTCATAGAGATTTTTATCAAACACTTGTAAGGAATAAGCTTATACATATACTATTATGTCATGATTGCATCATTTAATTCACATGGACATTCTATCAAACACTTGGGGAGCACAACTTAATGCACATAATCATGGATAACATATAAACATTGTAACTAAAATGCCTAAACTTACAAATTCATGGGTTCAAAATGCAATTCATATAATTCCCTATAAATACTATTCTATTTTATGAATCTTATCATAATCATGGATTGAAACCAAATTAACATCATAGATATGCGTACAATCAATTTCAAGCATTGGAATCATGAATCTATAACTAGTAATTTAAAAAGAGGTTCTTGGGCTTCATGGGTGAAAGGCACCCATGAATGAACACCTAACATATCTTGGGTTGTTAATTCTTGAAGTTCTTGGAGAAATTCTTGAGATTGACCTTGATTTCTTGAAGCTAGGATTTTTTTATTTGGGAGAGAATGCTTTTTGATATTGAGAAAATAATGGAATAATGAGCAATTAGTGCTCCTTTAGGGTTAAATTTTGTGTTTAGGACTGATTAGGACTGTGGAAAAATACCAAACTACCCTGAGAATAATATAAAATTCATCATTGAAAAACTCAATTTGGGCATCTGGTGCGACGCACCACTATCACACCAAGCCACTAGATTCCACTGAAAACTGTTTAAAAAGGACGACTGGGAAATTGACCTATGGCGCGATGCGGTACAATCATGGAACGCCACTGGAAATTGACAATTTTGAAAATGACTAGTGGCGTGACGTGGTGGTATCGCGTTGCCACACTGGATGAGACCTGGAAGTTCACCGAGACACGGGGTTATCACGTTGGCTCACTGGTTTCTGACAATTTCCATTTGGCATGCCTCCGCGACGCGCTGAAGTGCCAGTTCGCACACTGTTTTACTAAAATAGCTAACTCTTCACCCGAGTATCGGATTTAGGTAAACTTTATATCATTGGAAAACTAACTGAATTTCCTACAAATTGGTAAGCTCTAAATTAAAAATACTAAGTATTTCGAAAATCTTATATAGGGTAACCTATGTATTGAGGGTTAATTTAAGTTAGGGAAATACGGGTTATTATAATATCTCTCACTTGGGAACATTCATCCTCAAATGAGACTGACTAAGCTGAGGAACAGTGATAGACTGAGCTTACACACAGAACATACACACTGAAATATGACTACATGACTGAACTACTGATAAGCTGAGTTCTCATACTGAACATGCATATCTGATGCATGGAATACATGACCGAAGTTACTGATAAGCTGAGTTTTCATACTGAACATGCGTATCTGATGCATTAGTACATGTCTGAACTGATTCATAAATGCATGACTGTAACTGAATATGGAACTGAGTAAATCTAAGAAAGACTGTTACCTTAAGCTGAATCTGAGTTTGCGGAGAAGAGGTGAGGATACTTGGTCTTCACATCTTCTTCTTCTTCCCAATTAGCTCCCTTAACAGAATGATTCTGCCAAAGAACTTTGACTAAAAGAACTTCTTTGTTCCTCAGTCTACAAATCTGACAATCGAGGATCTGGATTGGAACCTCTTTGAAAGAGAGATCATTCTGAATATCTACGCCCTCTAAGGGAACTATGACTGATGGGTCACCAATATATTTCATTAGCAAGGAGACGTGGAATACTGGGTGTACTGAAGCTAGATCTGAAGGCAATTTGAGCTCATAAGCTACCTTTCTGAAATGATTGAGAATTTTGTAAGGACCGACATATCGGGGATTGAGCTTTCCCTTCTTGCCGAACCTCTTTACCCCCTTCATGGGAGAGATTTTCAAGAACATAAAATCATCGATCTCAAACTTGAGATCCTTTCTCCTCACATCTGCATACAGTTTCTGTCGGCTCTGGGCAGCCTTAAGCCTTTCTCTGATCAGCTGAACCTTCTCTAATGTATCAAATACTAAGTCAGGCCCTACTACTGCGGCCTCACCTACCTCGAACCAACCAATTGGAGATCCGTATCTCCTACCATAAAGAGCCTCAAACGGAGCAATCTAACTACTGAAATGATAGTTGTTATTGTATGCAAATTTGATCAAAGATAAGTGATCATCCCAACTACCTTTAAAATTGACTAAGCAGGATCTTAACATATCTTCTAGAGTCTGAATGGTCCTTTCTGCTTGTCCATCTGTCTGAGGGTGGAAGGCTGTATTGAGGTAAACTCGGGTACCAAGACCCTTTTGGAATGCCTTCCAAAAATGAGAGGTAAACTGGGTACCTCTATCTGAGATGATGGATATTGGGACTCCATGTAACTTGAACAACTCTCTGATATAGATTTTGGCATAGTCCTCACCTGAATAAGAGGTATGAACTGGGAAGAAATGAGTAGATTTGGTCATCCTGTCTACGATAACCCAAATAGAATCATGCTGATGATGAGTACGAGGCAAACCCATCATAAAGTCTATGTTCACTTTCTCCCATTTCCATATGGGAATACTTAACTCCTGGATGGATCCACTAGGCTTCTGATGCTCAATCTTAACCTGCTGACACGTAGAGCACTTAGCTACAAACTCTGCAATATCCCTCTTCATCCCACTCCATGAATAGATCTCCCATAAATCACGGTACATCTTAGTGGCCCCTGGATGAATAGAGTATCGCGTACCATGCACTTCTATAAGAATTCATTGCCTCAAGTTATCTACACCTAGCACACATAAACGACCATGGCAGAGCAACACATCATCTCTCCCTTGAGAGAAAACCTTTACTTTTTGATCTCTGACTAACTCTTTCAACTTCACTAGACTGGGATCTCTATCCTACTTTTCCTTCACTTCAAAAACTAGAGATAATTCTAAACTATTCTACACCCACACACTACCCTCTGCTGTTGACTAAGCGGACACCTAGTCGGGTAAGCTGATAAATTTCCTGAACTAACTTCTTCTTATTATTCTCAACATGAGCAACACTACATAATCTACTGAGAGCATCAGCCACTATATTGGCCTTGCCCGGGTGATACAAAATACTCATATCATAATTTTTTAATAACTCTAACCACCTTCTCTGATGCAAGTTCAAATCTTTTTGAGAGAACACATACTGCAAGCTTTTGTGATCTGTGAACACATCTACATACACCCCATACAAGTAGTGCCTCCAAATCTGTAAGGCAAACACTACAGCTGCTAACTCGAGATCATGGGTTGGGTAATTCTTCTCATGGGTCTTAAGCTATCTGGAGGAATAGGCTATGACCTTATCTCTCTGCATGATGACATAACCCAAACCTACTCTGGATGCGTCACAATACACAACAAACCCATCTGAACAATCTGGTAGAGTCAAAACTGAGGCTGAGATGAGTCGAGTCTTCAACTCCTGAAAACTCTTTTTGCAAGAATCTAACCACTGAAACTGGACTTTGTTCTGAGTTAATCTGGACATGGGGGATGCAATAGACGAAAAACCTTTAACAAACTAACGATAATAGCCAGCTAAACCCAAGAAACTCCAGATATCTGATGGAGAGATGGGTCTAGGCCAGTTTCTCACCACCTCGATCTTTTGAGGATCAACTATAATGCAATCACCAAAAATAATATGACCAAGTAATGCTACTGACCTTAGCTAAAATTTGTATTTACTAAATTTGGTGAACAACTAATGAGTTTTGAGAGTTTGAAGTGCAATTCTGAGGTGATCTGTGTGATCATTCTCGCTATGGGAATAGACAAGAATGTCATCGATGAAGACTATAATGAACATGTCCAATTACTGCTTGAACACGCGATCCATTAAGTCCATTAAAGTTGTTGGTGCATTAGTAAGACCAAAGGACATGACTAGAAATTTGAAGTGATCATACCGGGTTCTGAAAGTTGTTTTTGGAATGTCACATTCTCTGACTCTGAGCTGATGATAGTCTGATCTGAGGTCTATCTTAGAAAAGTAACTAGCACCCTGAAGTTAGTCGAACAAGTCATCGATTCTAGGAAAAGGATATTTATTCTTGATTGTGACTATGTTCAACTGACGGTAGTCTATACACATTCTAAAAGGACCATCCTTCTTACGCACGAATAAGACTGGTGCACCCCACGGGGAAACGTTAGGTCTGATAAATCCCTTATCTTGGAGATCTTTCAACTATTTTTTTAACTCTTTGAGTTTTGCTGGTGCCATTATGTATGGCAGAATAGATATGGGAGGAACTCTAGGAAGATCTTTGAAAAATACATCTGAGAATTTATTTACTACTGGAACTAACTCAAGACTGGGAGTCTCCGAACTAGAGTCGTTGACTCGGACAAGATGATAGACATATCCCTTGGATATTATTTTTCTCGCTCTAAGGTATGAAATCAATTGACCCTTAAGCACTATGGTACTATTCAAAGACTGGTTTATTTGGAAACTAAAAATAAACTATTCTATTTCTACAATCAACTGAGGCACAACATGAATGGAGCCAATCTATGTCAAGAATGACATCAAAATCCGCCATCTCTAGCTTTACAAGGTCTGCTGAAGCAACTTTCAGAGGTATCATAATCGGATAGTTCCTGTATACTCGTCGGGCTATGATAAATTTACCCACTGGGGTAGAAACTGAGAAAGTCTCTGTTAGGATTTCTGGACTGACTCCAAAATTAATGGCTATATAAGGAGTTACGAAAGATAAAGAAGCTCCTGGATCTATCAAGGCATAAACATGTAAATGGAATAATTTTAACATACTAGTGACCACATCAGGGGAATTTTCCTGATCTTGTCTGGACTAAAGTGCATAAAGTCTGTTTGGGCGTTGCCCACTGGTGGCACTGGAAGCGGCACCCTGCTGATTCGAGCAATCCGACTAAGCTGAAGGACGATTATACTGACCATGAGAACTTGACTGAGGACAATCTCTAAATCTGTGGCCTGACTTTCCACACCTAAAACAAACATCATTGCCAGCTTTGCAAACATCCTGATAGTTTCTGCCACATGTCTGACAAAGAGGATTTGTTCTAGCACTGCTGACACTGCCTTGAGATTTAGAGTCTGGCACCCTATCTTTGTTACCATATCTGAACTTAAGTACTGGAGCACTGGTTGAGGACGGAGCTGGAACTAAAGATTTCGAGCAAAATTGGAAACAGTTACTGCCCTCTGACTTAGGCTGATTGAAATTGAAGCTACCTATTCTAGATCTCTTGTTCTCTCTCTCTCTCTTTCTATTGTTTGCCTCTTATATCTGCTGAGCATGGACCATGATCCTGGATATGTCTATCTCTTTAATCAACATCGCAGTTCTGTACTCTCTAACCACACTATCTGACACCCCAGACACGAACTTTCTCATTCTGGACCTACTGTCTTCTACTACATGGGGAGCATACCTGGTTAACTGAGTAAACTTGAGGGAATAATCTTTCACACTCATACTTCCCTACCTGAGATTGATGAACTCCAATACCTTGGCTTCTTTCAGCTCTAAGGGAAAGAATCTATCTAGGAAAGCAGTAGCAAAATCTTCCCACTCTATGGGCTCTACATCTGTACCCCTGTCTACCTTCCACTGCTTAAACTATATATAAGCTACATCTTGTAGCTGATAGGCAGATAACTCAGCGCTCTCACTAGAATTCACTCTCATAATATCTGTAACTTTCTAAATCTGATCAAGAAATTCTTGTGGATCCTTTTCTGACTTAGATCATAAAAATAGGGGAGGATTTATTCAGGTGAAGTTCCGAATCCTGGCTGCAGTATTATTAGACACTGGGTTGGCCTGAACAACAACTGGCCGTTCATTCTGAGCTGCTACAAAATTTGCTAAAGTAGTGAACGCAACTATGAATTCTGCATGAGAGACATGCTCGTCCAGGGGATCTGCCTGAATGGGCTGAGGTGCTGACTGATTTCTGATTCTCTTTTCATTAGTCTTTTTGGGAGGCATATTCTGTAAACAAAAGAAAGAAATGGATTAGACTGATAGTTTAACTTGATCTCATGCTCACTCGCACGACGTGAATACTGAAAAAGGGAAATTTTTTCTAAAACATCTTATAGCCTCCTGTTCATAAATGTGGTGCGATACACACCCATGCACAAGACTCTACTTGATGCAGCTTTCAGACTCCCTAGGACGTTGTTGAACCTTAGGATATGATACCAAGTTTGTAATGCCCCAAGTCTGTACCTCGGACGCTACACGGTGCTTACGACCCCGAAGGACCACAAGCTAATCCATGACTGATATCTGTTGTGAGCACTGAATAATAATACTGTAATAAATACGAAAAATATAATGAAATACCATAAGGTTCAAAACATCTGAAATACTGATAAAGTATATTACTAAAATAATAATCTGCAAAATTGAATACTGTCTGAAAGTATAGTCTGAAAAGCCTCTAACTGAACTGTCTGAAAGCGGAGTTGATGGGACAAGCCCCCAACTAACTCCAGCTACTGAATACTGATAAAATAAAATACTAAAATAAAAAGCATGTCCTCGATAGATGAGGACTCACTACTAAAATTGTTGTTGATAACTGGATCTGTCTATGCACAGTCAGGAACCTGAGCGTCTGAACTTATGATATAAGACATCATAGTGCAAAGAAAGAGTATGCGTCAATACGTAGAATATACTGGTATGCTAGATGAGGTAAGACTGAATGCAAGGGTTCATATGCATGAACAATTACTGACTGAATAATATAGAGTAACTGAACATGGGAGTACATGGATAACTGATATTGCTGTAAATACTGAGTATGCACTTCTGTGCATATAAATAAATACTGTGACTGAGTTTGTCTGAATCTAAGTCCTGAGTTCTGATACTGAGTAACTGATATCTGAAGTTACTGATAACTGAGTTACTGATACTGATTGACTGTATCTGACAGTCCTGATTCTGTAAAACTAAACTAAATTCTATTCTGAAGACTGAAACTAAAACTGTGGGAGGTAATCATCTAACCGATATGCCCCAAATAAGATAACAGAGTTGGGGTCCAACTTGTGACCCCAGTTGGAAGGGTGTCAGTACCGTGCCACAGGTAAAGACATTGAAGAGTCACCCTCTACTAGCAGGTGCCCTAAACGAGAATGGTGGTACCCTCTACTGGCAGGTAAAGCACCTCATCAACCCTCAACTGGCAGGTTAATGTCTCAACCTACACTGGCTACGTAGTTCTAGAACGCAAGGATTGCTTTTAAGGATCACACACTCTACTGGCAGGTGAACCCCCATCCTTGGGTTCACTCGATGCTACTCCCAACTGAAAGACACTGAACTGAGTATACTGAACTGGACTGGACTGATACTGAGTTTACTGAGTTTTTCTGAGTTCTGTAACTAACTGAGTTCTACTGCGTTCTGTAACTGACTGAATTCTACTGATCGTGAAGGGCCTTAGAAATATTGTTTAAACTTTTTGTCCTTCATTAAAAATCTTTGTTTTAGACAAAATTATCTTTTCACTATTTTTCTTCTAACATTTAAGAGTTAAAAATTAATTTAATATATTTGTGATTAAAACTTTCCATAATAAGAAACTAACCTAAAATAAACCAAACTCTTAACTAATACACCTTCGCTACGTTACTTTCACCAAACTAGCCTAATCTAACAAAAAAAAACTCTATTAAATTCACTGTCCCAAACTATTCAACCACCATATCTCTACTAACACACAAAAATCAAATACTAATTAATCCTAAACTCTAATTACCCCTTTCTCCCTACACCTAAACTTCCCGATACTATTACCACTATAAAACCATTAGCCCCACTCACATTTTCCAGCAAATCTATAGGGGTATCAAAATGAACCTAAATTGAGTTGACCCGCCCAACTCGTCTAAAATTTAGTGGGTTGGGTTCAAGATAATTTGAATATTGGATAAATCTCAACTCATTAAGTCCCAACCCATTTTCAAATTAGGTTAAAATGAGCCAATCAATCTCTACCTCAACCCATTTAAGAAAAAATATGTTCTGAATGAAAATAGGGAAGAAAGTGACAATGTGTCCTCCAACTCTCAAAATCACCCACCTCACCTCACTCTAACCCCACTACACCCTCAGTTTACCCCCACCCTACCGACATCCATTAAATATATTATTTTTATTTCTCAAAAAGTTTTTTATAAATTGTTTTGCCCCCACCCCACCTTATTCTCATCCCCTTCCCTACCCCGAACCCTACCCCTACCTCCACCCTAAAAAGTTAATTCTTTTATTTTTGTAAAAATAATTTAAAAAAATTCTTACCTCACGATCAAAATCCTACCCTCCCCCTTCACTGCATCCCCTACCCCTCCCCAAAAAGATATTTTTTTAAGAATAAATAGATAATTTTCTTTTATAAAAAGAAATCTAACCCCAACCCCCATCTCCCCCTCCCCCCTTATACGATAATATCACATCCCAAAAAATATATTTTTTAAAAAAAATTAAATTTTTTCTTTTAGAAAAAAAAAACTTTTACCTCAACCCCCATCCCTTTCCTATCCCACCCCGCCCCCCACACCCCCAAACCCAATTTTTTTTTAAATAAAAAATATTTTTTTAGAAAAATAAATTCTTATCCCACCCCCATCACCCCTAACCCCCACCCCATCCCACCCCTATGACATACCACTTTCCCAAATAGTTATTAAAAAAAAAATCTTTGAAAAAATAAATTCTTACCTCAATCCCATCCTAACCCCCTATGCCCTACCCCACATCCCTCTCCAAAAAATGAATTCTTACATTTTAAAAAATAAATTTTAGAAAATATTCTTACCCCATTCCTACTCCTACCCCTACCCCACTCTCTACCCACCAACCTAACTTTCCAATCCCATCGAAATTTATTTTCTTGAGTTAGATTTACAAGGGATAAATATCAATATGTTAATATTTTTTAGATTAAGCGGGTCAAATTGGGCGGGTCAAGATTTAACCCAATTTTTCTCCATTTCAACCCAACCATTTCAACCCAAAGTGAATTTGGGCGGGTCATGACCCAACCCGATAATCAATTCAACTTATTTAATATTTTCAATCTCAACGCAACCCGCCCATTTGACACATATAAATCTACCACTACTATCAAATTACTCCCACACGTAAAAATTCCAAAACAGCCACCAAATTACTCACTTAAGCTATCTACTCCAAAACAGCCACCAAGCAACTCCTTCACATCCTATTTTGAGGGTTTTCCACGATTTCAAGTTCATGACCTTTGAATGCTAGCTAGTGATGATTAATCCACCACTTAAAAATTTTTGTTGATAAAATATATATGTGCTTACACTAAAATATATGTTTATGTCTACATTATTATACTAAAGTATGAAGGATCGTTGAAAAGTGTTTTAATTTTTTTACACTTTATTAAAAATCTCCGTAATAGATAAAATTATTTAACTTTAAATAATCAAACGTTACACGTGCAGTTACACTAGTATATTAAATATTATAATTATTGAAAGAGCACAAACTAAATTATGAATATAAAGCTTCTGTGCGATTTACTGGAATTTAAGGAGAATATATACTGTAGAAACTATTTATGCACACCTTTTGTTAAGAAAAAATATAAATATATATTTTCTGAAACTCTTGAATTAGAAACAAACACAATCTACTTAATAAAATGTAGATTTTACATATTTGACAAATTGTTCTTACAATTTATATATCGATATTCTTAAATGTTGAAATGCCATCTCATTCTTCTAAAAATTTTAAACTCTTTATACTGAAAATCCTACATAAATATTCAAATTTCATCTAGCTAAGTAAATTTAAAATAGTTTTTATATGAGAATATGTAAGTAAACACTAACAAAAATGACAAATTTATACATAATAAAATATTATAATTAAAATAAAAATATAAATAATTTACATGTTTAAAATGGAAGAAAGTTATTACTGATAATGATGTGTTTTATAAATATACAAGTTTTTCATTTCTTATTGACGAATTCTTACTTTTAGTGACAGTGAGCAGGCACGATACCATCATCATGTCTGTAGACACCTAATTTTATTTCTTTTAAAAATTTAATTTATCCATTTTTATCTTACGTTATCATACATCCTCACTCATATAATCCCTACAAAATACAAAAAAATAATACAATTTTAATAAATTCCTGACAAATTAAATTTCTAATATTTTCTTATCCTAATAAATTTTATTTCAACCAATTCATACCCCCTCACCCCGCCCCGTATCCCACTCCACCTCACACCTCCCATACCCAACGTTACACATACACACAGCTTCACAGAAGAGCACAGGGGAGGGACCCACTCAAAATTTCATCTTCCACAATACAGAAGTTACATATACACACACAGCGTCCATTTACAATCAATCACACGCAGCCTTCACTCCATCATCACAGACTCACCAGACAAATTCATACATACGCACGTACTCTTTTTTTCAATACACACACAGTAATACTCATGAACACACACACTTATCCTCACCATATCTGCATTGATATATATATAAAAACGACAGAGAAAGAGAAAACGGAGAGAAGTGAATTGATCGGAATCGAAAGAAAAATAGTGAAGATTGAAGGTCGATTTAGGAAAGAAATGGCGTGAGAGAAGAAAAGGACGACGGAAGGGTAGATCGGGTATAGGAGTTCGAAAATGGAGAGCTGAGAGGAAAGTAAATCACTGCGTTTATCACTGTTCGGGCAACCAGATCTCGCCGGAGCTCCGGCGACAATCGAAACCGGCTTCAAAATCCCAAATTTTTCTCTGATTTTTTTGGTTTTTCGGCGAAACCCAGCCGAGAGACCCCACTCTGTTGACTGCCAGATCAGTCGGAGCTCCGGTGAGTTGCAAACGGCATCCCAGTTACGATTTCGATGGGATCGGTTACGGTTAGTTCGAAATCCGACAGTTGGAGTTCGTTTTCTAGGTTTTTGTTCCGGTTTTAAATCTGTTCCATTTGTATTTATCATACCGAGTTGGAGTTATTCATGATCGAGGTTTAAATCGGAGTTCTTCGGACGCGGTTCTATCTCCGATATATTGAAATCGATACTTGAGGTCTAATTCTTTGACTCTCTCTTTTCGTTTTGTTTTGATTTGGTGCATTGATGTTATGATTGTGTGTTGTTGGTTATGATTGGATGATCTTGTTGATGTTCGATATTGTTTGTCCGTATAATTAATCATGGTATAAATTTGATGTTAGCATGGATTTGGATAATTGCTTTGTGTGAAAAATTGACGTATAAAAGAGATTTGGGAGGGATTGATCTTGATAAAGTGAACTCGGATTAATTTTGGTTCATGATTGAATTGATTTGAAATGTTTATTACTTTCCTCGAATGTGGTAGTATCATGATTAGATCGTTAAATGGATAGGCAAACTAGGTTGGGTAGGTAAATTTTAGGAATCGTGCAATATTGAATGCTTGAAACATGTGTTGAATGGCTTGGTTTTATTACTTCTTGGATCAAATGTATCATTTGGCCGGAGAATGCCTCGAGGTATTTGTGTTTATTCGTCGGAAAATGTCCTGAGGTATTTTATACCCGGAGGACGTTCGTGACGAAGGTCCGAGGCATCGGGTGGAGCTTAGTCTAGGACTAGTTTAGAATAGGATTTATATTTTTCGCATTTTTTCTATTTCAACAACAACAACAACAAACCTAGTATATTCTCACATAGTGGGGTCTGAGGAGGGTTGAATGTACGCAGTCCATACCATTACCTCCGAAAAAGTAAAGAGACTGTTTTCGATAGACCCCCGGCTCAAGACAAAGGACAATAGACAAAAACATCAAAAGCATGAAACCTGATAAAAATAACAGAGGTACGGCATCAACAAAAATATTGTACATTATCAAACAAAGGACACCCCTTCCCCCAACCTTAAAACTAATAGCCGCACCAAAGTCTTCCTAGCTACTGACTACGATTCATTCACACACTTTAGCCCTCGATCCTAATTCTTTTCCTCCATACCTTCCTATCAAGGGTCATGTCCTCAGTAAACTGTAACTGCTCCATGTCACGTTTAATCACTTCTCTTCAGTATTTCTTCGGTTTACCCCTATCCCACTTGAAACTATTCAAGGTCAACCTCTCACACCTACGAACTGCGACATTCCTGTCCCTCCTCATCACATGATCAAATCATCTCAACCTTACTTTCCGCATTTTATCTTCCACCGACACCACTCACACCTTCTCCCGAATCAACTGTGACAAAAAATCACCAACAAATTCGAATCAACAGTTCGACAATAACAAGAAGAAATGTCAGAAATTAGGGTTTTATTCAGTCTACATTTCAAATTTAAGCTAGAAATATTGAAATTGTTAACCAATGCTAGGAGAGTAGTTGGCTCAAGTTCCTCTATTTCTTCATAATTTTTTACTAATGAAAAAGGAAATGGATGACGAAGAACTCGAAGTTGTTGTCACCGGAGAAGTTTTCACGTCGATTGACGGTTGAAAGTCGAAAGAAAACTCGCCTGACTATTTATCCGTCGGAGGTTGAAGTCGCCGGAGATTGAAGGGAGAATTTTGCAGAACTGTTGGTTGGGAGAGAGTTGAGAGAAGCTGTCAAAAGAGAGGAGAGAGATGGTTGATTTGGATGGAAGGGGGTGTGGATTGATTTGTACAATATTAATCAAGTCCACGGTTAACTTAATCAAGTTTCCTAATGATGTTTGACCTTTTAAGTTGGTCAATGTCACCAATCCTTCATTCAAGACTTAAAAGACACCTTTCCTTCAATTTTCTCATGCAACTTGATTATTCTTAAATTACTAATTATCTAAGTGGTAAAATAAATAAAACATATCTTCTATAATAATAATATATAATATATAATATATAATATTAAAAGTGTGAAGGACCTTAGAAATATCGTTTGAACTTTTTGCCCTTCACTAAAAGTCTTTGCTTTAGATAAAATCGTCTTTTCACTATTTTTTTAAAAAGTTATTATTTAATTTAAAAAATTAGGAATCCATAAATATATGATAAAATTTTAATTTATGATAAATTAGGAGTTAATTCTATTCTATTTTGAATTGGATAATAGCATTGAAATAAATTTTACCTATATAAAGAATAAAATTGTGCTCACGCCAAATTAGCAAGACATCTCTGCCCAAATTATTTTAGAGGTGATAACAAATTTCTCTCTTTTAGTGTCATATTTTTTTATATATGCATGTTGGTTGATATATTTATTTGCATCTTTATTATTGTGCTTCAATTTTTATATTTTATATGTGTGATTTTGAATGATACTTAAAATAGAGACTAACATCAATTCTTCATTAACCTTTTACTTGCACTTCATTAAAAATCTTCATAATTGACAAAATTGTCTAATTTTAAATAATTAAAGATTGTACGTGCAAGACGAGCGGTTAAACTAGTAAATTAGATAACCAAGAAGACAGAAGTGACACAATCAATACAACAAATATTTAATTATCTACCGCTAAAATAATTATACAAACTAAATTTATTCAAAAAATATTGCAGAAAATTAATGAAGGATGTGAGAAATTTATTAAAGTGTCGCAGAAAATATTTAAATTGCGCAGAAAATTAAGCAATAGTGTAGGAAATTTTTTAGTAGTGCACAAAATTACTGTTTTAAATGCAGAAAATTAAGCAAACAATGCAGGAAATTTTAATAGTGCAGAAAATCATTTAAATAGTGTCAAAAATTACTTAAAACGCGTAAAAAATGCAAAAGATTAATAAACAATGCGAAAAATCAATGGACATGCTTGAACTAATTTTAATAAATTGCAAGTTAATTCCTACTCCTAAAATATAATTTCTTGGTGGCAAATGATCAACATGTCCAATGTTTGATTAAATTCTACAACATGATTTGTAAGTGTTTGAAAGTTAGTTAATAGTCCTAGAATATAATATTGCCTAGGTGATCAAATAATTGTTATTAAACAATCTGATCATAAAATCCTCGCACTCTATAAGCATTTCACGTTCTTCATTATACAGGTTATTTTTTATACGTATTATTACAGACCAAAAGAATGAGTAAATAAAAGATAAACAAGACATAATAAAGTAATGATTGAAAAATCTCTAAAATCTTAAAATTTCAAAGCAACTCTCCTCTAAATGCTTCCCTTTTAACCTGTGAACATAACACAAAACACACTCCGAATTCAAACATACCTTTGGCACAAACAACCAACCGTTATCTCAGGCAGGCTCACACCAAAGGGATTATGCGATACTCAAAAATTATTTTAGATTCACATACAACCACACTCCGTTTAGGGAAAACATCTTATTGCGAATAGGGGAAGGAAATGTCACAAACAGATAACACAACAATCAATAGATCGTGAAAATGCACAAAGGAATAGGAGACTTAATAACATTTTTGAGCATCGTTTGCAAACAACATATATCATTTCAAAATATCGTTTGCACAAATGATAATGATGATATTATATCAGTCTATTCGAAACTCTGTTGCATATTTCATCAAACAATACTTTATCATCTACAAACAACATATCATGGTACATGCACGATTAACCATCGCTCAAATATATAAAGGCATCGTTTCCACCCCAAACTATACCCAAAAAGTCGAAGCCACACCTAAACTATACTAGTGACCTATTACACACCTAAACTATAAAAAAGTGAAACTATTTACACCCTGTCAGGCTACCACCACTTGCATGTGGTGTAGTGTTTTACACGCGCTGCCACATCAGCACCATGTCAGTAAAAAGTATCACTTTTTTATAGTTAAGGTGTGTAATAGGTCACTTATATAGTTTAGGTGTGGATTCGACTTTTCAACTATAGTTTGGGGTGGAAACGATGACTTTTCCCTTAATGTTTTTAGCCGTTTACTTTTGTTATTTAATAGGCTGGACGCGCCTAAAATAAGTGTAACACACGCGCCTTAGAATGGGGGTTGCGGGGAGATAATAATATCACTTTTTTATAGTTAAGGTGTGCAATAGGTCACTAGTATAGTTTAGGTGTGACTTAGACTTTTCGGGTATAGTTTAGGGTGAAAACGATGTCTTTTCCCTATTGAAATATTACACATTAAATAAAAAACAAAAGAAATAGATGTTAAAATTTATTAGCAAGTTGAGCAATTAGAAAACTTAAGAAATCATAGCAAATAATATATAGCGATACTTTAAATTGCATACCTTGAAAATCTATTGACTTTGGTGTTTCTTGATCTATATATTTATATAGTCCTAAACCTTGTTAACTAAATTTATCGTATAATTTTTTTTTTCATAATTAGCTGATATATATAAAAAGTCTAATACTTCAAGTCACGAAGAAATTAAAGAAACCTAGTTGCCTAGCATATATTAATTCAATTAGCGCCGAATTTCATCCATCTTCTACGTGAATTAGTGCTTACTTTTGGTGAAGTTCAAATGTGGTTCTTTACTATATTTTAGTAGAACTCTTAATTCCTTTTCATATATTTTGAGATTCATATATTTTAGAATTTATATATTTCATATATATTTTAGGACTCTTATTTCTTTTCATGTATTTATTTGACAAAGCTTCTTCTCATATATTGTATGAGTCCTTAATTTAATAAAATAATAATTGAAGAAAAAAGGTAAAAAGACGATTTTGTCTATTACGAAAACTTTTAAAGAAGGTTAAAAAGTTCAAACGACATTTTTAATATTATAAATTATAGATATAAATTAGAGATATAGATATAGATATAGATCTCTATCTATAATCTATAATCTATAATCTATAATCTATTAAAAGTGTGAAGACCGTTAGAAAAGTGATTTAAACTTTTTACCCTTCATTAAAAGTCTCCACTTTTGACAAAATCGTCTTTTGACTATTTTTCTTTCAATTATTATTTAATTATATTTATAATATTAACCGAATTCTTAAAATATATAAAAAGAAATATATTTGAATTAAGGACTCTTAAAATATATGGGAAAAAGTTATTTTACATCTTTGTTTATTGAAGATAATTTTTGAAAACTTTCTATACGTATACAAATGCACCTTTTATTTTCAATCTAAAAGTAAAATTTTAAAATAATATAGTTTGGTAAAATATTGATTTTAAAGTATTCTATTATAAAATAAAAAAAATAGAAGTACAAAAGTTTGACTTTCGTATAAAAAGTATATCTATATTTTTCAGGGTACAAATAGTTTGACTTTCTTTTTTATATTATATTAATCGGATTTCTAAAATATATGAGACTCCTAAAATATATAAAAGGAAATTTTTTTTTTTTTAGTGATCAATTAGAAAAAAATACTTTTAAAATAGGATAGAGAAATACTCCTAAAATAGGACTGTATTAAGGAAATACTTCTATAAATATTGAGATACATGTTAAACTAGATAATAAATCAATTTACTTATTAGGAAAATGTGATTGATGCTCATTTAACTTGATTTGATTGTATGTCTAGATTGGTAGATGCTTAATAATAGAATTGAACGTGTGTGTATATATATCTTCTTTATTTTTATTCAAGTAATTTACAGATGGTATATGAATGTCGGTCGGCTTTGAGAATTTTTTCTGGATAAAAGTTAGGTTTAATTGTATTATTTTTATATCTCTATTTTGAGATTTTTTTATGTGTAAAGATTAAGTTTAGTTGTATTATTTTGATATCTCTATTATCGTATTATTTTGTTATAGCTTACAGATGGTAGATGAGTGTCAGACGACTTTGAATTTTTTTTTTGTGTGTAAAGGCTAGACTTAATTATATTGTTTTGATGTCTCTATCATTGTATTGTTTTGTTGCAGTTTACAGGTGGTAGATGAATGTCGATATACTTTGATAAATATTTTTAGTAAATGTTAGATTTAATTAAATAAATTCTCCAAAAAATGTTGAATTTAATTACTGCATTCATCTTTATTATTTAAACAAATATTCTATTTAGTATAATGTTTGAACTCAATAAAGTGACGTACACGCGCAAGACGTATACACATAAACTACAACAACAACAACAACAACAAACCCAGTGTATTCCCACCTGGTGGGGTCTGGGGGGGGGGTTAAGATGTACGCAGTCCATACCTCGACCTCTAAAGAAGTAGAAAGGCTGTTTCCGATAGACCCCCGGCTGAAGACACAAAACACCAGATATCACACAAATACAAATACAAAGTGAAGCACCGAACAAGGTTACAAGAGTACATGAGTACATAACATAACATCCATAACATAGATACGGCAGCCATACGTAGAAGAAAAAGAAAACAGAAAACAAAAGGAAAACAGAGGAAAGCACCCATATTCGTACCCTCAGCAAGTAATTTCCTACACTAGCGACCCGAACTGGCCCTAGTCCTCTGCGCTAATTCGCGTTCTCCAGACCTTCCTATCTAGGGTCATGTCCTCGGTGAGCTGTAACTGCTCCATGTCCCGCCTAATCACCTCACCCCAATACTTCTTCGGCCTACCCCTACCCCGCCTAAAACCATCCAACGCTAGCCTCTCACACCTACGAACTGGGGCATCCATGCCCCTCCTCTTCACGTGCCCGAACCAGCTCAATCGGACTTTCCGCATCTTGCACTCCACTGGAGTCACACCAACCTTCTCCCTGATAATCTCATTCCGAACTCTATCCCCTCTAGTCAGCCCGCACATCCAGTGCAACATCCGCATCTCTGTCACCTTCATTTTTTGGATGTGGGAATTCTTAACTGGCCAACATTCCGCTCCATACAACATGCCGGACGGACTACCACCCTGTAGAATTTGCCTTTAAGCTTGGGCGGCACCTTCTTATCACATAACACCCCCGACGCGAGCTTCTACTTCATCCAACCCGCCCCAATACGGTGCGAGACATCCTCGTCAATCTCCCCGTTACCCTGGATCACGGACCCGAGATACTTGAAACTATCCCTCTTACATACCACCTGTGAATCCTGCTTCACTACCACCTCATCCTCCAGCCTTACATCATTAAACTTGCATTCCAAATACTCAGTCTTGCTTCTGCTCAACCTGAACCCTTTAGACTCAAGGGTTTGTCTCCACACCTCTAATTTATCATTCACACCCCCTCGAGTCTCGTCAATCAGAACTATATCGTCCGCATTTACTACGACATGCTCTAACTCCACAAGGGTCCTATTACCCCTAAACTTAATTTTAGTGTATTTTTGTCATTCATGTGGAACCTTTTTAGCTGATGTCGCATCTTTGATGTGAACTCTATTTTTACGTAATAAAGGTGTCATGTTAGCATAAAAGTGATA
Organism: Capsicum baccatum var. pendulum; assembly: GCA_030864225.1. Taxonomy (NCBI): domain Eukaryota; kingdom Viridiplantae; phylum Streptophyta; class Magnoliopsida; order Solanales; family Solanaceae; genus Capsicum; species Capsicum baccatum. The sequence goes on from CM061550.1 coordinate 229,962,254, forward strand.
AAAAATATGTTAAAATTGAATTCAGGGATAATAGAACCCATGTGAAGTTATCATAGTTCAAGGGATTATGAATTCTTTATCTCATTATAAATATAGATAAATTATAGATGTATGTAATATATGAGAGAGAAGTTATGAATAATTAATTATTTAGATTCAGGCATGGCAACTATGGAAAGAAGGGCGTGCAATAGAGCTGACGGATTCAGCTCCCGGCAAGCGTGCCCTTTGGCGCAGCAGATGAATTTGTTCATTTTCGGCCAAATGGTTCTGGGTTCGAATCTATCCTGTTTTTTTTTTTTTTCTTTTTTAATCTCACATCACAGGTCACAAGCTACACCACTAAGAGCGGGACACATACACTCTAAATTATAGTCATCCACCTATCATTCTTGCAACAAATAAATGATTTATTTAGTTAACTTTAATTTATTTAAGATTCTTAAATATTTATCAAGTTTCTTATAATTTTAATCATCATAGAGTTATATATAAATAAATTACTTTATTTTTGAAACATGTTTTATAATTAGTAATTATATTTATAATTTTATTCAATGTAAACTATATTTTTAAAGGGTAAAAATTCAATAAACGTTTAATTTATATTTAATAAAAATTTAGACTCATTTGTTTAATCAGTATTATCTTTATAAAATAATCTACATATTTTTATTAATAAAATTAATGCAACCTATTATTTTTATGCAATAATCTATATATTTTTATTAACAGTGGCGGACTCAAAATTTAAGGGTTTTAGTGTTCGGAAGGTTCGAACACATATATTGACGTTAATAAAGTCTGCCTGTAAATTAAAACAATCAGTTATCTTCTTTGTTTATAGGGTGTTTTTCTAAATCTTTATATCAATTTTTATATATTGGTATTGGAGCATCAAATATTTGGCTCTTGATCTGCCCCTATTTATTAATAAAATCAATGCAACCTAGGTTACTAAACTCTTTACAAATGTCGAGGGGTGCATGTTAAATTCTTTAAAAATAGTATATATCTAAAGAATTTGATACGGATACAATGATATTTTTAGAAAGTTCAGACAACTTACCGCACAATAGAAAAAAAATCTTGATTGATTGTATTTGGCAGAAATAGTTATTGTGTTAGTTCATGACAAAATCACTAGGTCAATCAAGATAATATTAGATCTGCTATAAAATAATAAAGAATAAAAAAGAAGAGTAGAGAGAAAAAAAAGAGTAATTCTTATTCTCTTGATGATTCTTAAGGGGTTTCTTGATTACAATTTACAATGAAGGAAAACTTCTTTATTTATAGGGAAGAATTAATTTTGGGATTTCTAACTTTTTCATAAATAGACATTCACTATATATGATAAAATAGACATTCATTATATATGGTAATATATTTATAACACCCCCTTGAATGTCTAATTGATAGATAATGTGTCTCGTTAAAACCTTACTAGAAAAAGTTCAATGGAAAAAAACTGTAGTGAAGGAAAAATAGTACACATATCTAACAATACGCATATAGGCTGCCTCATTAAAAATCTTATAAAAAAATTCAATGGGATAAAACCTCGTAAGGAAAAAAAGAGTACAACACGTATTAACTCCCCCTAATGAGAGAACATCCTTGAACTTTTGCATCTCGATCTTGTGCATCATCTTTCACCATTCTTTTGGAGCTCATGTATGTAGAAGAGCTTTGATGAAGTGTGTTTCGTTCTATCTCCTTTTATGAATCCTCTCTTAAGTTGTGTTATACATGCTGCATTATCTCCATCTAAAATTCTGGGTATATTGTAACATTCACACCACATTTTTCTCGAATGCGATATATCATGAATCTCAATCATACCCATTCTCGGCTTGCTTCATTTATAGATTTTATCTCAGCATGGTTTGATGAAGTGGCTACATAAACTGCTTTATATATCTCCAAGATATGACAGTATCCCCACACGTGAACATATTGCATGTTTGAAATCAAGATTTATGCGGGTTAAATAAATACCCAAATTCGGCATAATCAACAAGGTTAAGACTATAATCTTTAGAATAAAATAAGATCATGTATTTGATCTTATTTCAATGTCTCATAGTATGAAGAGAACTATATCTTGCTAACAAATTAATCGAAAGGCTATATCGGATCTTGTAGTAGTTAAAAGATACATTAGTGCATCAATTACACTAAGATATGGTACTAATAACCAATTCGATTCGGTATATTTCTCATTTCAGCAAATAATATATTGCTTTTGAAAACTCTCTACGAGTTTCAATAATTTTCAAACCATTAATTTATCCCTTTTAAGGATAATAAACAAGTTTTTCAGAACACTAGAAAAACTTACAATATTGCGCTAATATTGTATCAAAGATATTGATGGTATATCATTTTGTATCGGTTCACAGTGTGACATAACATTTTGAGATCTCACCATTTCATTATTTTCAGGTACCTGAACCTCTTATAAGGTTTCATGAAGTGTTATGTCGTAGGTTTTTCAAGTTCACATTGTCTTCTTATTATGATTATTTGCTCCTTATCCTTTTCAAGGATTATTTCATTTGGAACTGATTGTTCTACCACGCTTCACGCATGTTTAGATTTTATCCTTTAGGGACAAAAGATAGGAGCACTTGCAGCTTAATATGAGATGCTTTCGACATTTGACTTGAATTATCTTTTGAATGAGGATCTGATGATAATTCCTAACATATTTCATAGTTGCTTATAATCGCCTCCTTATGTTAGGAAAAATAACATACATCCTCCATCTTCTTTGAAGAATCCATCTATGTGCATCATGGTATATTTATTAATTATATATCGCACATCAAAACTATTAGATGAACAATATGTGGTTTCTGACTCAGAACCAACTTTGAGGGCGAATTAATCATAATTAATTAATTTGATGCATACAAATACTTTTGTATATAATATTTCAAACCAACACGTGAAGTTTTTGTTCTCATTAGCAATGTTTTAACTATTTATAAAAGACATTTAATGCCAAATTAGCATTATCTAGATGAGTTGTCTTGATTACACAATCTGAAAATTATGCTCTTAACTCAATTTTATTGAGCAGACAATTTTTTGAATGTCAAACTGCAGGTTGACAATAAATGTACATGTGATCATCTTATTGATGTATTTTTTCAATGTATAACATGATAGGTGCACGGATCCTTATTCACCTTTTATACTTTTCAGATTTTAAGGAATCCAATCCCAAAATTAGTTGGTCCAACCAACTTATCATGAGAACAAGCAACATTAAAAGTAATGAAGAATTTTTTAATTCTTCAATATATGTTCAATACTCAGTATGCACATCTTTGGAATGTCGCAATCGTTCATGTCAATTTATGAACTTTTGTTCTAGCAAACTCCAAATTTACCATGACACGTACCTTTTACTTTAGTAAATTTTAGATTTACTATTACATTAATAAATTTCAAACTTACTACTTTAGAAGTAAATTTCAAAATAACTCTTCTTAATTATTCAACCTCTTTCAGAGGTGAGTTGTGGTACCATCACAATCAAGTGCACATTTTCATTAATAAGCTTTTCATTCCCCAGAAATGAAATATAATCGTGCCATAAGCCTATCAAATTATGATAGCTCATAACCTTTTTCAAAATATTGCTAATTCAAGAGCAAATCGAGGTATGCATATAATGTAGAGAATTTTTCTCTCACATTCCATATAATCATAATAAGCGTGTGAAAATATTATCACTTTTGATGATTATTATCATATTGTCCCTCCACGCTTATATTCGTGCATTCAATCACTTGTTTTCTTTCAGACATATTATGCACTGCTACCACATTCACTTCAGAGAATGAAACATATTCAATGGGACATGTCTTATGACTTTTTACAAACACCCATTATTTTGCCTTAGCTATCACAGTATCATCAATATGGTTTATTGAGATTCAAACTCAATACCTTATCCATATAAAAAGGCATCTTAGTCTATAACTAGATAGGACTTGAACCCAATATTTTATCATCATGGTGCATTAGAACTTTTAACTCAGTGTCTTACTCTTTTAATGAGATGAGAGTGAAATTCATCATCATATCTTTAACAATATTGTTCTTCATGAATAAATTTAAAGCATGTGGTTCCAAATCAATTATTTTTTTCTCAAATTCAACAATAATTATATAATTAGTAGCAAAAGACAAATAACATAAGAAACCACTAATCTTGAAATTACCTTTAGATTTATAATCTCACATTGTTTTGGCAGAGTCTCGTACTGATAACGTGTTATGAAATATAAGACAAAGAAAAAAAATAGAGAGAGAAGAGAAAGTGATTATTATTTCTCTTGAGAGACTCCTGTTGGGATAAATTATAATGAAATAAACCCCTTTATTCATAAGGGAAAACTAACCTTGGAATTTCTAACTTTTCCATAAATAGACATTCAGTATATATGACAAAGTAAACATTCACTATATATCTATAATATATTAAAATTGTGAAGACCGTTAGAAAAGTGATTTGAACTTTTTACCCTTCATTAAAAGACTTTTCTTTAGACAAAACTGTCTTTTCACTATTTTTAATTTATTCTTTAATTATTTTTTATCATATTAACTAGACTTCCTAAAATATATAATACTCCTCAAATATATGGTAGGAGAATTAATTATTTTCTTTTTTACTGTTCAATTAGAAAAATACTCCTAAAATAAGACTCTATTAAGAAAATACTTCTATAAATATTAAGATATACGTTAAATTAGAGAACAAACCGGTTTATCTATTTAGAGAATATGATTGATGCTCATCTAACTTGATTCGATTGCATGTCTAGATTGGTAGATGCTTGATTTTCTAACCTTCAATTTTTTCACTGATTTTGTCAGCATAATAGAATATATATATATATATATCCTTCATTTTTTATTCAAAATCATTCATTAGGGTCAAAATTTTCGCTCAGACAAGAATTAGTTGGATCAAAATCGGAGCTTTGTGATCACTATTATATTTTTTTTTTATAGTTTACAGGTCATAAATGAATGTCGGTTGGCTTTCATTCAAAATCATTCATTAGGGCCAAAATTTTCGCTCAGACAAGAATTAGTTGGATCAAAATCAGAGCTTTATGATCACTATTATTATTATTATTTTTTTAGATAGTTTACAGGTCGTAGATGAATGTTGATTGACTCTGAAGAATTTCTTGTGTAAAAGTTAGGTTTAATTGCATTATTTTGATATATTTATTATCTTATTGTTTTATTTTAATTTATGGATGCTAGATGAATGTGGGTCGGCTTTGAAACTTTTTGTTAGGTAAAAGTTAGGTTTAATTGTATTATCGTAGTATGTCTTTTTAGTTTGTTATTTTGTGGTAGTTTACAGTTCGTAGATGAATCTCGATCGGCTTTGAGAATTTTTTGTGTGTGAAATTTAAGTTTTATTGTATTGTTTTGATATCACATTTATCGTATTATTTTGTTGCAGTTTACGGATGATAGATAAATGTTGGTCGTCTTTGAGGATTTTTTTTTTTATGTAAAGGTTAGGTTTAGTTGTATTATTTTGATATCTCTATTATCGTATTATTTTGTTATTGTTTACAGGTGATAGATGAGTGTCAGACGACTTTTAAAAAAATTTTGTGTGTAAAGATTAGATTTAATTGTATTATTTTGACGTCTCTATCATTATATTATTTTTTACAATTTACAGATGGTAAATAAATGTCGATTGACTTTTAAAAATACTTTTGGTAAAGATTAGGTTTAATAAATAAATTCTTCATCTTTACATATTCAAAAGATATTAAATTTAATTATTATATTCATCTTTATTATTTAAACAAATATCCTATTTAATGTAATGTTTGAACTCATTAAGGTTAGGTACACGCGCAACACGCGTACACCTAAACTAGTGATAATATATTTATAACAAGATCCATTTATATTTTAAAAAAAATCTTAAACGCCCTTAATAAATATTTTAACTCCACAGCTGACATCTCGTAGATACTAATACTAATTGTACATTAAACAGAAAACATTATCATCAAACTTTCTCGTAAATATAAAAGAAGACCAATGTATATACTAGATCGAATTTAGATGGAGAAAAAAATCTTTCATAAGCGTTTTGAATTAGGTAAGAATTTCTAAAGTATATATTAAGATAAGTCATGCATGGATCTTTTATAAGGTATGAAAATAATCCTTGTAAATTACTTTATCGTAAAATATCAATATAATTACATGTCTCATTAATCAATAACAGTTCACAGCAACCTTAAACGTAATTTCAGTTCGTACAAAAATTTGAGATAGTGATTCACGATAATTATAAATTTTCTTATGAAGTATGGATATAATTATCAAATGACAATACTTGTTTGTTTTAATTAATCACAGTTAGGATATCAGTTTAATTAAATTAATTCCAACCTATAATAAACAATATACATATCACACATCTATATAGAAATTTGAAAAAAAAATGGAGCGGGAGATTAAGATTACAAAAAAAAAAAAATCAAATATATCAAACACCACAGGTAGGAGATTATAGAGATCCTCAGATCAACGGTTAGGGTAGGTTGAAGGTTAATAAATCATTGAGGATTTTCCTTTTCTATATCATTATTATTATTTTTATATTATCTTATCCTTAATTTAATATTACATGTTATTTTTTTGTCCAATTATAATCTTATTTCTGTTGCTATTTTTTTTTCTTTTATTTTCAACCTAATTTTTTCTCTACTGCTTTCCTTTTTCATGCCCGATTTGATATGATTTTTTATTTACTTGAGTCGAGAGTCTATTAAAACAACCTCTTTCTCTATTTTACAAGGTAAAGAAAGTTGGGTACACTTTACACTTTATTTTTTTTAAATTTCAGTTATAAGATCACACTAAGTATGTTATTATAGTATCATCAAATTAATCATGGAGATGATTACATATTTAAATCGTGAAAATATAAAATGAAACTACGTACATACACTCTTATGATCCGACATAGGAGTGACTCAAGGGTAAAACTAATAAAATATTTATTTTAGGCTCCAAAAATTTTGAGGCCCCAAAAAACTTAATATGAATTTTATGATTTTAATTTCACTTAAAGTAATATTAAAGAATGTAAAATATAAAAGATAAAAAAATTGAATTAAATTAAAAAGAAAGAAGAACTACCTACATTTTATTTAAAATATGTTAAAACTTTTTATCAGTCTTCATATTAATAAATAAAGTTTTCGCAATAATATTTAACACAATACATTATAAACAAATGACTAACATCTTATTAATTAAAATTAATTTTTATTTTTATGAATAATAACATTAGTATGTGAAGTTAAATGCTTAATGTATTTTAAAAATATTATATTAAAAAAATAGTATATAAAAATCAAAAAATAATTTTAAATTTTTTATAATACTTTTGTTATATGCATATATATTTATTTAAGATATTATATTAAAATTTAATTTTAAATTATTAATTTTATTGAAATAGTCTTGATTCAATACTTCTTTAAATTTCATAAATAAGGAAAACTTCAATGCACTGAAATACCGTTTAGTACCATCAGATGAAATATTATTTACTGATTTCTATGGTAAAATAATAGTAATTGTAAAGAAAAATTAATAAACAAAGGAAAGTTGAGATTGTAGATGCAAGGAGGCAACTTTGTTGTACGCCACTTGGCCATGTACACGGAAAAATCACATAATACGTGTTTGCATCATACAAGTTGGCAGAGCCATGTAATTCATTGTACTTTAATTTTAGAAATGGTGTCCAAGTGTGTACGTAACTCACTCATCAATACCATCAATACCATCGTGGCTACCTTCCATATGGGACCTCAACGGCTCAACCACTTTCACATGGCAAGTCATAGAACTGCTCCTTTTCCCTAATATATGGCTTTTCACCATCCTAGCTGAACGTAACTTTTTAATTACGAATTTATTTGAAGCCATAACTTTTAATATCAAAATATTATTTTTTTCGATTTAAAAAAAATGATCTAATTTAATTTGTCATGAAGTTTAAGAAAATAATTTTTTTATAAATTTTATAGTTTTAAATTAAAATTATGTCAAATATATTAAAATATCTTATAATTTTATGATTTTAAATATATCATGTGAAAACTTGAATTAAAAATATTATCAAAAAAGAAAAGAATCCATTTTTTTAAATAACTAAAAAGAAAAGTAAGTCATTCTTTTTGAAATGGAGAAAGTAATATTTAAGAATTTACTAAAATTTTAACAAATATTCAATTTGAATTTATACTTATAACATTACAATGTATTTCATACTGAAAATCTTACAACTTAAACACATTAAAATTAAATTTATATCTTCAATTCAGCTTTTTCATTACCAACCTTCTATGCTAAATATGTAATGTATGCTAAAATAAATAGAGAGATTTGACACCGTTTTAGGTCGGCTAGCTACGATATTTCACAGGTCATATACCTGCAAGTCATTATTACTAAAGTATATATATTAATATATATAAACTAAAGTATATAAACACACACTCTCATATACACAACAAATTTATATGAATAGCAGTGGCTGTACTTGTATAGTTTAAAGAAGAGGAGAAAGAAGTAGCAGTTCAGCCGCACACAGCGTGGCTCCATCAAAAACACGAAAGTTGAAGATGGATGGTGCCACGCTGTGTGCGGTCGAAATATGCCTTCTCTTTATGAATATGGGCGAAGTTTGAATAACATAAGGAGTTTTGAATTCTTTTTGTTAAAAATTACGTTGTCTTACTTATATATATGTGTGTGTTGAATACTCTTATCTTCTGTCTGTATTGATAGATGCACATGAAGGTTGTTGTTCTTAAGGTGTGCCTATCTTTCTCCATTTCTAGATGTTTTAGTTCTTGCATCATGAGTCTTTTTGAAGTGTGACCATATATCTTCTTTCTTGCGTTATGACTAGGCTAAAAGAACATACTTGTACACCTTATAACGTGTGGCTTGGTTCATGGCTAATTAAGCACGTCAAAATTCTGATGATCGATAATTGATAATCGGTGGTGCAAAGAGTCGTTTGTAGTGTAATTTTATTATTATTATGCTACTATATATATATATATATATATATATAACCTAAATTATTAAAAAGAGCACATTTATTTATCTAATTATATCTAATTCATAAGTTTGCATTTATATGAACGTTGATATTCTTTTTCTTCCTCCTCCTTTCCTTTAGTGTTCTTCCATATGACACTTGCAATGGATCATTAGTGGTGGAGTTTTGAGTAGTCTTAGCAGTGGTGTGGTATAATTATCCATGCATGCAGATGCAGTTCATCTCCCGGGCAAAGGATGAAAAAGAGTTAAAGGCCATTGTAAGTGTACGGTACGTTTCTCACATTTCACGCTTTCTCATATATATAATATATGCATGAAAAATCAAAACTGTAGGAGCAGGACCGGCTTAGCAAAAATGGTGATCGAAACCCAACTTATAATGGGAGGTTTTAAATATATGTATACATTGAAAAATCTTCATACATAATTTTATTTAAAATCTATTCTTTTACTTTTTTGAACTGCAACATTCTTCTTACAAATAAATTTTATACAGTGACAATTTGTGCACTCAAAGAAACTGTATTTGGCCATCCCCAAATATAGAAGCAACATCTCAACTAATCTACTTATCCATTTGTAGTTTCAATCTTAGCTATACATCTTCTCTAGGGATAATAGTTCAATTATTCTCATTTTTTTGCCACTTCTTTTCATGGCTTCTTGTATATTTTTATTTTATTTTTAATAAGTAATAGGTTAGTTACTTGTTTATTTAAAAAACATTCTTATATCTTCTTAATTTTCTTATTGTTAATTTTTAATAAAATCTCCTTTTTGAGATTGTATTAAATTAATTTTTCTTTGTTTTTGGAGTTTTTCTTAATCTATATTTTTTAATCGACACATTAAATCTGATTAATAAAGTCGGATATGTTTACATAGCACAATAATTGAATTTTAAAAAATAAAGAAGATCTAGAATAATGGAACTTGGTTGTAGATATTGTTAATTCACCGCTTCAATTTGTTGGCTGTACTTTTGGGAGTGAACATATCTAAAAACTAGTCAAGTGGACGTGCAAAAGCATGTGTATTTCATGTTAATAAATAAAATTATTTATAAAAAAATAAAATTATTATAAATAATAATTGAGTTGAAATAAATATTAATTTATTTAAAATATATAATTTGACATTATAAGTATTTCATTTTAATTAATAAAATTATATAAAATAAAAAGTTTAATGAATTAAAATTTCTACTCAGCAAAAAGAAAATGAAGAGAAAAATTAAGCAAGTGTTGTATCTATACGCCGTATCTATCTATATTGAAAGTATTAAAACCTTTAAAAAAGTGAACTTTTTGTTCTTATTTAGATAAAATTATTTTTTCATTATTTTCTTAAATTTATTATTTAATTATTTTTATTTTATTAAGTAGACTCCTAAAATATATGGAATTTCTAAAATATATGAAAGAAGAATTAATTAATATTTTTTTGTACTGATCAATTAGAAAAATACTTCTAAAATAGAATAAAAAAATACTTTTAAAATAGAACTCAATTAAAAAATACTTCTATAAATATTGAGATGTAAGTTAAACTAGAGAAGAAATCGATTTACTTATTGAAAAAATATGATTGATGCTCATCTAACTTGATTCGATTGCATGTCTAGATTGGTGGATGCTTAATTTTATAACTCTCAATTTCTTCACTATTTTTGTTAATACAATAAAATTCAACGTGTATATATATATATATATATATATATATATATATATCTTCTTTGTTTTCATTCAAGTAGGGTCAAATTTTTTGCTCAAACAAGAATTATTTTCATCAAAATTGAAGCTTTGTGATCACTATTATATTATTTTATTGTAATTTATAGGACGCAGATGAATTTACAGGTAGTAGATAAATATCAGTCGATTTTGAATTTTTTTTTAGATAAATGTTAGATTTAATTGTATTATATTTAGATCTCTGTTTTTAAAATATTTTTGTGTAAAGGTTAAATTTAGTTGCATTATTTTAATATCTCTATTATCATATTATGTTATAGTTTATATGTAGTAGATGAATGTCGATCGGCTTAATAAATATTTTGGTAAAGATTAGGTTTAATTAAATAAATTTTTCAAAAGATGTTAAATTTAATTATTGTAATGTTTAAACTCAATAAAGTGAGGTACACCCATAAAATATGCACACCTAAATTAGTAGTATATATAATAAAGGAGAATAGTGTATCAAATTTAAGCCAAAAGGCAGCTCTTAATTGATTTCTATTGATGAAAATTATTATGATTTTTATTGTTTATTAATTTATTTATTTAATATTATTTTATATTATGGTATAAATAATTTAAATAATGATATTATATAGCAAAATATTTATGATTTTACTATAATTGGGTAAATCAACATTCAGAAAAATTCATAAGTGAATAATCGATTGCTAAAAATTATTATGATAAAAAAAGTTATTTCAAAATAAAAAATATTTCAATAGAGATGTCATTTCTTAAATTATGAAAAGTAGATGTTTATGATTTCACTATAATTGAGTAAATTAAGAAAATATTACAAGAAATTAATTAGTAAATAGTAACTAAGCAATTTATATGAATAAGATTATAATAATCAAAGAGTTATTTCAAAATTAAAAATATTATGAAAAATATGTTATTCCTAAAAAATATACATAATTAATTTAAATAATATAATAATAATATTACTTAAAAACATTTATGATTTCAGTATAATTTAGAAAATTAAGAAAGTATTACTACAACTTAGAAAATTAAGAAAGTATTACGAAAAAATTAATTAGAAAAATAGCTAATTAATAATTAAGTAACTTATATGGAAAAGATTATTATGATCATTGAGTCATTCCAAAGTAAAAATATTATGAAAAAGATCTCATGACTCAAAATAAGTATATAATTAATTTAAATAAAAATATTATATAAAAAAAAATTTATAATTTGACTACAATTGACTAAATCAAGAAAGTATCAAGAAATATCAATTAAGAAAATAACCAATTAGTAATCAAACAACTTATATGAAAAAAAATTATAATAATCAAAGAGTTATTCTAAAATTAAAAATATTATCAAAAAGATGTCATCACTCAAATGGTAACACTTTGGACTACAAAATGGAAGGAATCTATTTTAATATATTTCAAGTAATTTATATTTTTAAAAATATGCATTCATATTTATTTAAGGATTTTCATTTGATAGATTTAAGTAATTTATATTTAAAATAATATGCATTCATATTTAATGAAAGAATTTTCATAATTAAGAATAACTATCAATAATAACTATCAATAAGTAATTACATTATCATTCTATATTATAAAATAAATAAATGATAATCTTGAATTTAAAAAGACGGTAGATTGAAAACAACTGAATATTGAAAACTTTTTGAAATGAATATTACTACACAAAAAAATTACATAATGTTTATCGGAAATAACTAGTAAAATTATATACTCCTAATTAATATTTGAAGTCAAATAAATTTATTTTTACCTTATAAAAAAAATTGCATAATGTTTATTGGAAATAGCTAGTAAAATTACATACTCCTAATTAATATTTGAAATCAAATAAATTTATTTTTACCTTATAAAGTTATTTTTTAATTGACCAATTATATAACCTTATATATGTCTGTAAGAATAATTATGAATTTAAAAATAATCAAATTTGAAAAAGATACCTTTTTTCGATGAACAAAAATTAATTTAAAAAAGTGAAATTATCTTATATAAAAATTTAACAATATGGATCTTACAATTATTTTGTAGTATTGTAATATACATGAAAATAAAATTATAAATTAAACTAACTTGTCATGAATAAATAAATATATTATAATGACTTCTTTGCTTTCAAAATGAATTAGAAGTAAATATTTCTTAATAATAAGAATATTAATAAAAATTTGTAATAATTTTTATATGATGAAATATATGTGTGAGTTACTAATAAATTAGAATATATGCAGTTGAAGTATTATCATAAAAAAATATTTACATATGAATATAAGTATTTATGATTTCATTGAATATAAGTCAATTAAAGAAGCATAACAAGGTTGATTGAGAAATATAAATAGAAAATTAATAATTAGTTAATAATTGCATACATATATATGGAAAAGAATATTTTACTAACTGTCAATTAATTTAGAAATTCTTATGCGATAACAATTTACCATTATAGAAGAAGACTATTTTGAGTAAAAGCTAATTAATTTCTGTCATCACATGTTGGAAAAGATGAATTGTTCAAATGATATGTATGGACTTTCTAACTAAAATCTCAATTTACTTTGAGTATTGTTTTAGAATAGATTTTTCTTGATTTATCGAGTCAACTAAATATACATGTTATCTTGCATATTCATTTTATTTTCAACATATTTGGTAAAAATTTTATGAACCAGCATTCATATACTTTATGTTTTATAGAAAATATAATTTGTACTCTTTGAAGATTTAAGTTAGTGATCTTTTAATATATCATACGTTTTTAAAGACTTATAAAAATTTATCTTGGAATCAAAATGTGCAATGAAAATTCTATCAATAACATAAAAATTTACACTTTATACATTAAATATGAAGAAATTAATATTGATATTAGATAGTTAATTTTCTTACATTACAAATATTGTTGCTTTAGATTTTAGTGAGATAATAATATGATTTCAAAAATTAATCAACTATGATACTAAATTACTAATCCATTATATTTCTATATGTTAGGATTAACACCTGATTTATCTATACTATATTTTTTTTTTTTAATTTCTGCATTAATAATGATTAGCCCTGGATTATTGTTATTATGTTGATTTTATGATAATATCATCTCAAATCTCAATATTGACTAAGTGTGTAACACCTTGTACTTTTACCTAACTTAAATTCGTCCCAAAAAAGTTAAAAACTTGCTTTAAAGATGAATACACTTTTATACATGTGTAATTTTCAAGATTTTGACTTTTTGTTGTGTGGAAAATTAAATAAGCTTTTCATCGATACCAAATTCGCCCAAATTTGACACTCAGGTGAAGAGTTAAGAGCCATTTGAGTCATTTTAGTAAGATAGTGTACCACCTGATACTCTAGCGCATCGCGGAGGCAGTTCAGATGGCATTTATCATTTTTAAGTGAGACAACACGATACCACCGCAACGCGCCGCCAGCCTTTTTCCCAGTTTTCAGTGAGGTACCGCGATATTGGCGCGTCGCTCCATAACTTAGTTTCATATTTGTCAGTTTCCAACACAACAACGCGATCCCACCGCGCCGCGATGAACTTTCAGGTCGCACCCAAGGGGTAACGCGATTCTACCACATCGCGTTGATGGTCCAATTCACAGTTTTCCACTTTTCAATGTCTTGGGTGTGATTCTACCGCGTCGCGTTGATGGTCCAATTCGCAAGTGTCCACTTTCCAGTGACACGACGCGATAGCACCGCGTCGCGCCAAGGGCCCAGATCGGGATTTTTCAGTTAATTTCCAGTTTAAAATTTTAAGTTTTTAAATCATTCCATGGGTATTTGAGTGTTTTTCCACGACCCTAGTCAGCCTTTTAACACGAAATTCAACCCTAATAAACCTAGTTACACCATTATTCATTTAGTTTCCCCCCAAATTAAATCACTCTCTCAAGAGGTAAAAACCCTAGTTCAAGAATCAAGGTCAATTCTCAAGAATCTCTCCAAGAACTCTTCTTCTCAGGTATGTTAGGTGTTCATCTGTGGGTTTCTTTTACCCATAGAGTTTAAGAATCCCTTTCTAAATATACAAGATCTCAAATTTATGATTTCCATGTTTGAATTAAATTGAATTCATGTTCATGATAGTAGTTGGGTTTCAATTCATGATTTAAGTGCAAGTTTCATGAAATTAAATAACATGTGTGGTGAATATGTGATTATCTTGATAGACCCTTGAATTTACAAAGTGATTAATGTGTTTATGATGTTAATTGGGATTTAAATCCATGATTATTATATGATTTATGAAATTAGATTAGTATTTTTTTATGGAGAATTATATGAATTGCATGCTAAACCCACAGAATTGTAATTTGAGCATTGTAGTTGCCATGTTTATATGTTATCCATGATTATGTGCATTAAGTTGTGCTCCCCAAGTATTTGATAGAATATCCATGTGAATTAAATGATGCAACCATGACATGCCGGTATATGTACATGTTAATGCATTACAAGTGTTTGATGAAATGTCTCTATGAATGAATTATGACCCAGTGAACATTGTTATGTTATTCAAGATGATGCTTTGCTTTACTTTTCATGCGATCGAGTCCTGGGGGTATTTAATACCCGATAATTTAGCTGTTTACCTAAAGCCAGTGTCAGTGACAAGATAGCATTAGTTATGTCATAAGCAATAGTACTCTCAGTCCATTACAGAACTCAGTAGAACTCAGTCAGTTATAGAACATAGGAAAACTTAGTAAACCTCAGTAAAATCTGTATCAGTCTAGTTCAGTATAATCAGTTCAATGTCTTCCAGTTGGGAGTATAATTCAGCACCGAGCGAACCCAGGGATGGGGGCATTTATGTTAGTGTAGGGTTTGACCCTTAGTAGCAATCCCTGAGTTACAGAACTACATGACCAGTGTAGGTTTAGATGAGTTCCTATTAGATAAGGGTTGACACATCTGTCATAAGTTTTTCTGTCAGTGAGGGTTGGCAAAATGTATTCCTGCTAGTTAGGGTTAACTCACAACCAGTATTAGTATCCGTGGCACGGTATTAGCACCCTTCCAACTGAGGTTACAGGTTGGACCCCAATCAGCTCTGAGAGGGGCATGTCAGTTAGATAATTACCTCCTACAATTTCAATTTCACTCTTCAGTTTAGAACTCAGTTCAGCTTTACAAAATCAGGACTATCAGACACAGTCAATCAGTATCAGTAATTCAGTTATCAGTAATTTCAAATATTAGTTATACAGTATTTAGAACTCAGTACTTAGCTTATATGCATACTCTTATAGTCAGTTACTCTATATCATTTATTCAGTTATTGTTCATGCATATGAAACCTTGTATTCAGACTTACCTCATCTAGCATACCAGTACATTCCCACGTACTGACGCATACTTTTCTGCGCTATGATATTTCATATCATAGGTTCGGATGCTCAGGTTCCTGCCGCGCTTAGCCAGACTTAGTCAGCAGTAACAGATTTAGCAGTGAGTCCTCTTCTATCAAGGATATTCTTTTATTTCAGTACTTTATCTTAGCAGTATTTTAGTAGATGGAGTTAGTTGGGGGATTGTCCCATCAACTCCACTTTCAGATAGATTCAGTTAGAGGCTTTTCAGACCGTATTTCAGATGTTATATTATCAGAATTTAAGATGTTTTTAACCTTATGGCATTTCAGCCTATTTTTTCGAATTAATTTTAGTATTATTATTTAGTGCTCACAGCCGATATCATTCATGGGTTAGTGGTCCTTCGGGGTCGTAAGCACCGTGTGACGACTAGGGGGTAGTCTCGGATCATTACAAAGTGATTGAGTAATAGTTTGATTTAGATGGTTCTCTCACATGAAGATTAGTGTGGGTTCCACTCATGGCCATTTGGGTTATGACAGAGTTGGTATCAGAGCCCTAGGTTTGTCGATCTCATCATACAAGAACATGTCTAGTAGAGTCTTATGGAACGATACAGACGCGTCTATAATTTTCTTTGAGAGGCTATAGGGTAATAGGAAAATTCAAAATTTTCTTTCTTACGTGCTACTACTTGATTTCAATTGGTATCTGGCGATTCCAATTGGTATCTGACTATTTTCACGTTTTTCTTGCAGATGGTAAGAACTCAAAAGAATAAGGCAAGAGTTGAGGTGCCTAAACCGGCTGCTGAGGATACAGTTCGGGTTAGAGACCAGACAAGAGGGGGACGAGGCAGAGGAAGGAGAGCAGCACCCGCCAGGGGCAGAGCTCAGGCCACGAGACTTGTTAGGGAAAGGCCAATATCTCCTCCCCTACATGAGGATTCGCCTGAGATAGCAGAGGATAGAGCTATGCAATTATAGAATAAATGAGTATCGATTCATGATGGGGTTGCACCAGTTCAGGGAGGTGCAACTCTGATTCAGATGTCAGCCTCTATAATTCAACAGGTTCTGAGTTTTCTGAGTGGTTTGGCAGGATTAGGGACTATGCCCGCAGTACCCCTAATTAAGCATAGGATACAACATACTACTGTTGTAGCCCCTCGGATAGAAAAAACATCAGGATCAGATATTTTTCCAAGATAGGTAATGGGTTCGATGATGACCGGAGATGAGCATGAGTTATTCTGTAAGTTTATTAAGATGAAACCTCTTGTTTTCCATGGAACTGAGTCTAAGGATGCCTACGAGTTTATTATTGACTGTCATGAAAGGCTTCATAGTATGGGTGTGGTTGAGAGGTATGGTGTAGAACTGGTTAATTTTTAATTTTAGAGGGATGCTAAGATCTGGTGGAGGGCTTATATTGAGTGTAGGGATGCAGGTTTTCCTCCCTTGTCTTGTACATAGTTTTACTCATTTTTTCTAGAAAAGTACGTGCCTCATACTTTGAGAGATAGAAAATGGGATGAGTTTGCTAATCTTAAGCGAGGGAATATGTCAGTTATGACCTATGTAATACCCCAAGAATCCCAACCGATAGTAGAACCATGATTCAAGCTTATGTTAAATAAATCTTAGTGATTTGGTAGTTTTATGATCAAGTTTGATGTGTATTAAGTCCTTAAATACGTCCTAGCTATTAGACGAATCAAAACATTCCTTACCGATTGAATTCTTAAGAAGGACATTTCTATAGTCAACTTTAAATGAGAATATCTCCTATTATACAAAGAATTTTTGAGGTCATGATCTACCAACAGATATATAATTGAATTATCTTTCCAACTATACCAATTTCTCCAAAATCCGATATCAGAGTAAGAAGTTATGGCCGTTTTACTAAGAGCTATCCGAGCTGTCCAGAAGTGACGGACAAACTGACGGACCGTCAAGTCAGTGACGGACCGTCAAGTCAGTGACACAGACCGTCAAGTCAGTGACGGACCATCACTTTGGCCGTCAAAACTGAAGCAGTAAGGCCCTTTTATGGACCAATAGTGACGGTGGGAGTGACGGTCTGTCACTCTGACCGTCAGAATTTTCCGATACAACGCTGAAGCACCTTTTTAAAGGAAGTTTTGGGTCATTTTCACCCTATTTAATACCCAATCACCCCAAATCAAAGCTTATAACTTCTCCTTTATCCAAAACATCAAATTAGGGTTTATTTTCAAGATCAAAACCCTTATTTCTTCTTCAAGAAAAATCAAGAAAAGTCAAGAAATCAAGAATCTCTCCAATAACCTTCAAGAAAAAAGTTTCCCCAAGGTATGTAGATGTTGATTCTTGGGTCCCTTTCATCCAAGAAGCTCAAGTACCCTTTTCTAAATCTCCAAGATTTATGTTTATGAATTTTTAATGATTCTTGTGAGTTGTGATTCATGTTTGTCTACAAGAATCAAGTCTTGGCCTTAGTATGTGGTATTTGTGTGGTAAATGAATTATGTACTTATTGTTGATATTGAATGATATCCAAGATGGGATATTTATGTGTTTTGTATGAATCTATGATAATATATGAGTTTGAAACATGTAAATTTGGTTGTTCATGATGAGTAGTTGGGTTATTATACTTATGCCTAAGTTGTGCATGTGAGATGTTCGATAAAATGTCTAAGAGACTAGAAATCAAGCATTGTAGTTAAATTGTGATCTAATGAAAAATGCATGCTACACCCTTATGAAAATAATGACTTCTAAGATATTGTTATGTGTTATGGTTGTTGATGAAATATTCGTGAAGCTAGGTCGATGGACGTATGACATGTTGTTATATGCATTGCCCTCCATGTATAAGACTTTGAGAACTATGAGTGTCACGAAATGCCCTAGTTAATGAATTGTACCATGATAGTGTGAAATCCCCAAATAAGTGTGAACCTATGCATGTCTAGTGTTTGTTGAAGGACCTTAGTGAACAAATGGAGATGTGATAGTAGTAAATTCCCCAATTATGTGCCCTTTTACATATGCAAAGTTTTTAATACATGCCAAGTGGTTAGCAAGTAAGTTATGACATGATAGTATGAAGTTTCCCTAAGCCATGTGATACCCAAACATATGTCAAGACTGATATAGGTATGAAATAGTTGAGGTAAAAACCTTGTTGAATGGAGTACGATCTAAAAGCATGTTTTCCCTATGTTATTAAATGATTATTATTCTGAGATGCTTAAAGCGACCCTTTGGTGATTGTGATGATGAATAGAGGCCTATGTTTCTTAAATGCTTGATGCGATGCCTTAAGGATTTTTTAGGGGGAAAGGATGTTATGACTCCTAATTACTTGGAGAAATGCTTTGTAACACCCCGTACTTAATTACGTGCATTAGCCATGGTTATATGTGTTGGAGTATATGTATTGATCATAAGTTAGGTACATATGAGTTTAAGTATGAGTATTGATTATTTTGAGATGGTTTCAAGTGTATAGTTTGATTATATGTGTATAGGAATCGACTTTATTTATACCGGAATTTGCTCGTCGAAGTTTATCGAGTTAGGTTTCCAATGATATAAATATTTCTAAAAACAGATGAGTATCGAATATAAGCGAGCATGTTCGAAACTTGAA
Source organism: Capsicum baccatum var. pendulum (assembly GCA_030864225.1). Lineage (NCBI taxonomy): Eukaryota > Viridiplantae > Streptophyta > Magnoliopsida > Solanales > Solanaceae > Capsicum > Capsicum baccatum. Next base: position 229,982,129 of record CM061550.1, read on the forward strand.
AATGGTGGACGCAATGAACAGTAAATGTGCAGAAATTTTCTGCACATAAAAGTACTGCAGCCAAACAGATTTTTGGGTCGACTTTAAACGATCATAACTCCTTGTACAAAATGACCTGTGTGAGATGCTATATATCGATGAGAATCCCCGAGAGTCTTCTTTATAATGCAATTGGTTTCACCCAAATCCATTATCGGAGCAAAGAGTTATGGTCGATTTACTTTAGCCTATCAAAACAGTCCACCATAGACAGATTCGGATTTACTTAAATTTTAAGGGCAATATGGTCATTTTCCATCACCTCATGGACGAAAATTGGTCATTATATACATATACTTAGCCTCATATCCATCATTTATCATCCAAGTTATTGAAGAATAAGAAACCCTAGCCTAATTTCAACTCCAATTATCTTGTGATTTCAACCGTGGAAAATCTAAATTGATTCCGTAGTTGTGTTCACCGTCTCGAGGACTTCGAGAAGCACCCCTTATTTGTGCCAACAGGACTTCGAAATCAAAAGGGCCATTTTATGGTAAGGATGTAAATTATGTTGGTGTTATTTATATGGATATGTGTATATATGCATGTGAGCATAAGAAGTATGTTATTTGATTGTTGTTGAAAGATGATTGGAAGTGATGTTGGATTATTCTTGTGCATGGTTGGATTATGTTGAATTGTGAAGGGATTTGGTGTGATGATGTGGTATTGAAATGATGATTATATATATATATATATACACATAAACCTATTGTTCAAGTTGGTTTTTGGAATGCTTTGCAAATATTGGTTGTATGGAATTATGGAAGAGAATTGTGGTGTTGGGTTGTTAATACTAGATGCCAAACATTTCATTGTAGATAAGTGATTTGTAAAGGCGGGAAGTTGTGTTGAATTGGTATCCGAATCTACAACGAGGTATGTAAAGCATACTCTAACGATGTTCTTTGGCATGAAAACACCAATGTTCCATCAAGTAAGATTCCTAGGTTGTCCAAAAACATGTATTGTTCTACATTACCAACGAAGTTGTTTCCATTCTATAAAGTGTCAAAATGTTTTATTGATATACCAAAAGGATCCTATTTCATTGTTGTGATATTGATGATTCTGAAACACATTGTTGATGTACCAATGAGTCTTTATTACATCGTTATTGTATAGAAGGTCTATTACTAGGTTCCTATTGATGTATCATTGTTCCAAAGGTACTATATTGACATGAACACTAATATAATAATCTCAAAAGCTTTTGAACTAAGTTATTGGAAAGATCTCTTATGTGTGTTACTTGATATACGTGTGGGTGGTAGCTCAGGGGCTTAAGCCTAGCATGGGCTGATCCCGATACTTGATATGATTACAGTTGATATGTACTGGGGGCATCCTAATGGTCACAGTACGTTACAATATTGATTATTGTTAGGTGGTTGGAGGTTCGGGAGGAGGAGGTAATGGCGAATGATAATTGTAAAGAATGAAATGAATGAATGTATACCGTTCCATAAATGTGTTTGAATTCAAGAACCCAATTCAGATTAATGATAATGTACATGATCCTAAAAGTGTTTATGAAGTGTGGTTCACTTCTATTATGATTTATTCATTTGTGTTTGATTTTCTTGATCCCCCATATCACATATGATTATTTACAGCTTTACATACTCAGTACATATTTCGTACTGACGTCCTTCACGGAGGGGGGGGACCTGCATTTCATACTGCAGGCACAGGTGCTTCAGCTCATTCACAGCATAGATAGGAGCCAGGTGATACAGCTATTGTTGGTGAGCTCCAGTTTACTTCGGAGCTTTCCGAGTCGGTTCCTTATGTTTTGTTATTATACAGGAGTCATGTGTGGGCGGGGGTTTGTCCCGACCCTAGTTATGTCATGTATATCCTAGAGGCTTTGTAGACATAAGGAAGGGTAAAGTCATGGAAGTTTATATAGTGATGTTATATTTGTATATGTGGTGGCCCCGACGGCCAAGTATTATATATATATATTTGTGCGTGTTGTGCTGATACAGGTAATTAGACCCTTCTATATGCAACGAAGTGCTGCCCAAATTTTTGGTGACATGTAAGTGAAAGTACAGGTATTTGAACGGGTTCTCCTAGGCCTTCTCGGCTTCGGGTTCCAGTCCGGCCCGATGGGATTTTGGGGCGTGACATGCTTGAATGCTTGTGTTGATGAATGAATGATTGTGATGATGAATGGATGATCGTGATGATGCAAGCATGATTATGTTTCACTTTTATGTTATCGAATCCTGGGGGTATTTATACTCGATAATAGAGCTGTTGTCTAGAGCCGGTGTCAGTTTCACGATAATTCCAATCGGGCCATGATTCTTAAAACTCAGTGAACTACAGAACTCTGTATCCTCGACAAGTGCAGAACATAAGAAAATTTTGTAATCTCAGAAATCTCTATAATCACTGTATCGCTAGTAATCTAGCCTCAGTCCTATAAATTAGCTCAGATCTAATAGTATTCAAATGATTCAATTTTAATCTCAGAAGTGATTTAAGTAATCTATTCAAGCTCTGTATCATTATTCAGATACCATGATTCGATACCTTTTTTCGTCAGATACAGAACTAAGTAATCTCAGCGTAACTCAGTCAGATCTCTTGAGAAACATGATCAGTATTAGATTCAGCTAAGTCTAAGTTCAGTTAAGAATCAGATCAGTGTCTTTCAATTGGGAGTAGGATTCAACACTGAGTGAGCTCAAGGATGGGAACTCACCTACTAGTAGAGGGTGTGATTCTTAGAAGCAATACTTGCACTCCCGAACTACGTAGCCAGCGTAGGTTGAGACATTATACCTGCTAGTTGAGGGTAGATGAGGTGGCTTGACCTATTAGATGAGGGCTCCACCATTCTCGTTTGAGTACCTGATAGATGAGGGTAAAATAAAGTTGTCTTTACCAGTGGCGCGGTACTGACACCCTTCCAATTGGGGCATAGGTTGGACCTCGACTTAGCTAGGTGGGGCATAGTGGTTAGAAGACTATTTCCCACAGTCTTAGTTTCAGAATCAGTCTCAGACTTCATGAAAGAGCTCAGTTTAGTGTACAGAATGCAGGGCTATTAGATACAGGCCATCAAGTATGATTATCTACAAATTCGAAGATCTGCTGCTAGATAGGCCGATCTCAAAATCAGTTATCAGATCTCAAAATCAGTTATAAAGTAGTATTATTATCCACAGATTTAGAGACTACCTGCTAGATAGGGTTGATCTCAATTTCAGTCAATCATTCTTATTATTAGCAGATTTGAAGACAACCTGTTAGCTAGAGTTGCTATCAGTTTCAAAAGCTTCAGATACTCGTAGTCTCAGTATGTCTATAAATTTTAGAATTTCAGTATATTCAGTATCAGTTACCAGAGTTATTTTGAGTATGCTCAGTGATAGTATGCGCAATATGTTCAGTAATTACAGATTCTTTAGGTATGCTAATCCAGCTCTTGCATATTATTCAGTTAAGTTATGTTCATGCATAAGCCCTTACATTTAGCCTTACCTCGTCTACATACTCGGTATATTTTTGTATTGACGCATTTACGCTATGGTGTTTTATTTGACACCATAGGTTCAGAGGCACAGGATCAAGAGTATCCCTATCAGTTCAGTCCTAGTCAGCAGCAGTAGCAACGAGTCCTCTTCTTTCGAGGACAAATCTCAGTTTACTATTATTGCATCAGATTTTGTTTATATTTTTTCAGTTGACGGAGTTAGTTGGGGACATGTCCCATCAACTCCACAGTTCAGACAGTTTACAGGCTTTTCAAACGGATGTTGATGTATTAGTATTCAGTTTTCAGTTTTGAGTATGTGCAGATGTATTGAACCTTATGGACAGTTTTCATATTTATTTTAGATAGGATGCAGTGTACAGGTACAGATATCATTAAAGGGTTAGCTTGTAGTCCTTCGGGTCCATAAGCACCGTGTGACGTCTCGGGATGGGATCTCAGGGCGTTACTGTTGACACCTAATTTTTTTCCTCCATAACTAAGCTCAATTCGGAGTTTCTTCGATTTTTAAATAAAATTACAATATTTATCTGAGTCAAATAAAAGATTTTTTAAAATATTTTTTGTATGTAATTTCGTCATTTTAAGAAGCGATTATACATTACCATATTCAATTATACCAAGTTATATAATTTTGATACCTCCATATTTTTTTTACCAAATATCAAATCTTAATCAATGTTCGTGTTGAAAATAATTTCAAATAATTAAGATATTAATTTAAATTTAATTTATTCTCCAAAATAATTTATTTGGATCAATATGAGTTTGATTTTATTGAATTAAGAAACTTCGGAATTGAATTGGTTGTTAATTCATTTCAGATGTCGTTATTTTAGTCAATTTATTGAATTAGACCTTATCTAAAATTATTTTGACCATAACAATTGGTCAATTTAATTTGGGGTTAGGCTAAATTAAATACGATCATCTAATTTGTCATTCAATGGATATTTAATAAATAGCCTAAATCCCTAATTTATCCAAATCAATCTAACTTTTTTTTTACTATTTAAAAAACTCAAACCAGCCTCTTTATTCTTTTTTATATCAGCCCAACCAAAACTACCCAACCAGCTCAAACCCAAACACTTAAACCGGCCAACTACATCCATTCCTCTTCCTCTCGAAAATAAGATCAGCTTCCAACCTCAACAAAGAAAAAACAAGCTCCATCCACGTGCAGTTCACCTGTGTCCGACCCGAACTATCGACTAAATTCTATCAGCTCACCCAACCCGATCTGATTTCAGGCCCTAAATCGACCCCAAAACCGCTCTTTTTCCCTATTGTATTCATCACATGACTCTCACACGAGTCCATACAAGGAAAATTTGAGAGCCTTCTAGAACTCGTGTACGTGTCCTCCCTAACGTCCAAGTTCGATTCTTCTTGGATAAGGTGGTACGAATTCGTACATATCTGGGGGGTTTTAATTGGTTCTCGAATGGAATTTGTTTGGCTCCATTTTTATTAGTCCAACATTTCTATCAAAATGGGTACATTTGTTGAGGAAATCCCAAGCCAAAGGGGGATTTTCGAATTTCAAATTTGAAACGTCCTCTTGTTTCAAGTCCTTAAAGTACCCCTTGTAATATCCTATATAAGGAGGCCCTGCGTTTATTGAAAAAAAAGAGAGGGGGGAGGAAGTCAGGGTTCGAGAATTAGGGCAAAAAATTCTAGGGTAGGAAACAGGGGGATTTTTTTTAGTTGGCGGAAAAATCTAGGGGTTAGGTTCTCTGCAGAGAAAATTTGGGAATTTTATTCTCTCCTCTTCTTTGCCTTTTGAGTTGGAAGTTTTAGAAGCAAAGTGGGTTCGAAATATTTTCAAAAAAAAGCTAAGGGTTGAAGATATTTAATTTGAAAATCTGGGGGGTTTCAAAATCTCTAAGAGGTAAAACCAAAAGGACGCTGTGTTGGTGGTCAACGTCGTGAGATTCTAGTAGCGATAAGTTTGCTAATAGCTTGTCAGCCCGTTTGCTATCCCGAAAGAGGTAAATGCATGCTCGTCCCTCTTTCTGCTTCATTTTGATATTTCCTGCTTCACCCCTCTTTCTTCTTAGAAAATGGTCATCTGTGTATCTTGAATGAGGCTGGGACTGTGTATCATAGAGGTTATGAAGGCCGTTAAAATTGTTTTGAATTTGTTTTGGTATTGTTATTCTGCTAGTATGACGTGAAAATCGGTTCCATGGTTGATCCCGTAGTTATTCTCGTCTTTGAGGAGTTTCTCATTTTATATTAAGGTTGTTAGTCCGCCATTTACTTCTCTGTCAGCGTATATTGTGTTGTGGACGTCCCACCTTCCAGTTGTTGATGGTTGAGTTCATTGTTTGACTCAACCATGTTCATGGGAAGGGTTAGAATGCTAATTTAGTGTCATTTTTGCTCAACGAGATTTAAATGCTAATATGTCACATAGATTCTTTGTTTTATTTAAAAGATCTCTATCGACGTGTTATTGTTTTCTTAATGTCGTAATATCAATTTTGATGTTGATGGTCATCTTGCATAGATGTTATAAAATCCATTGATATTCTTTGGAGTCACAATTTTGTTTTTTTTTCCACCCGTGAATGTTGTTTATTCAAGATGGATTGGTTTTGTCCTTTCTTCTTTTCCCGATTAGCTAAACGTTCCCAATGGTTTGCACTCCTTATTTTGTTCAAGTTTTATTGTTATTCGATTTAACCAATCACATGATTTCAGCCTAATATTTATAACTTACGAATATTTATTGAATGACTATTGGATCCTGCTCAAACTAGATAGTTTATTTAGCATGAAATTTATTTCAAAATTTATGGTTTAGATGGATCGTACATGTCTGCTGCTAACTCTCGCAGCCTCTAGAGTCAATTGAGATAGTGGGTGTATGTTCAAAATTCAAGACGCCAGTACAATGAACTAGCAGGGGCCTTCTCCTTAACATTTGTGAGTTCATTCTGAATTGGTCAAAGAGAAGATAAGGGTGGGGTATTGGTATATCCTTGGGGGTCACAAACTGTGCTTTCTTTCAGTGGGTGAACTCTGAATAGTGTTATTCTTACAGATGAGATTATTTGTGTAGCTATGTTTTGCTTCATTCCTTTACTTACTCTACTAGATATGTTGATTTTGCCTCTTAGATATGAAAATTTGACTGACTTGATAACTGCACGATAGATCCGTGTACAAATGCCGTTTAAATTTGACATTGTTTCCTTTTAGCTTCCCGTCACTGATTAGTTTATTAAAGCGGAAGCTTATCTGTTTAAAGATGACCTCTTATCACTTTCTTTGTTTTTAGTTGTTCTGTATCTTGTTTCTTGTGTAATGGGAATGGTTCATAATCATTTTTCTTAAAAAAGTATTGGCCTAATCATTGCTGATGGACTCTGTACTTGCTATATTTTGGTTGAAAAAGTGATTCGTCTCTATACTCTTCTTCATACCTTATCTATTTATGGAATGTTACGTGCCTATTGCCTATAGATTTTTTTATTTACTTCTATCTCATGTTTTATCTCATAAGTTATCTATGAATATAAAATCCTCAAACAAGTGTGTTAATTCCCTCGTTTTCTTTTCTTTTGCATGAACCCATTTGGGAATCCAAATGGACTCTTTCCCCTGCATTACGTAATGGACCATTGAGGCCCAATCCTTTTTAGAAGACTTTTGCAAAATCCAAAAAAAAACCTAGTGCGGGGACACGAGGAGTCAAAAGAAGAAGGAGGGGTTGAAATCCCACATTTGAAGCAGCTACGAGACCCAAAAGTCTCATTTGTTATTTTGTCTATTCACTTATTGTTGTCCTTATTTATTTTATTTTATTTTCCTTATCTTATTCATTTGGGCCTCGAAGTCAAAGTTGTACTTAATACAGGTGAAGTGAGACTCAAGCTAAAAGGCTTGAAAACATAGAGTTAGGACAGGTAAAAATGGGTCGAAAACTCAACTAGCTTACGATAGGGTCGATGGTTTGGGATAAAAAGCCTAAATCACTACTTCCCCATTTTTTCCCCTTTTCCTTTTATTTGCTTGTTCGCTTATCTCTTTGCGAACCTAGTTAAATCAATAACTAAGTCGCTAAAAAACTAATTTTGCGAAAACCTTTTCCTTAATCAATCACTTTTTCAACAAACCGATCTTCCAAAGTTAATCAAAAGAATGTTTTCAAACAGTTTGGATAACCGCAAGTTAGCGGACGTTTTAGGTGAGTAACACCTTCCTAAAATGTTAATAGGAACCACTTATCTAGAATCTCTAACTTTAAATGATTTTTCTGTTTTGAATCGTTTGAAGTATTTTATAAAGGTTTCTTAATTCCTTTTCAAAATTAAGTGGAGACTCTTCTCAATAAGTCAAAAATTTCTTCAAAACAGAAACGACGACTCTGCTGGAGATTTTTAACTAGGTTCTAACCAAATGTTTGATTTCGTCTTTTTATTAACTGTTTATGTGTTTTGATTCTGTATAATTTAAATATCGCATCTCATGGCATATTCCTACATTATTTAAACTGTTTTGGGGCTTCGTGGGTATCCCGACCCCTATTGATCAATTCCAAAAATGTGTTGGAAATACAAACAATATATTAGCACCTGAGTCATCTGATGGTTGTTTGTATTTTAAAACTCAAGTTGTCCGCTTGAGAACCAGTGTTCAAACCCACTCTAGATACCTAGGATAGAGCAAAACCAAAACCCTATTTCAGGCATGAGCCTAGGACGACCCAATACCCGAGCGGGGTACTGGGCCCATTAGAAGACCTGCCCTGCATCTATTGACCTCGACTCAATTATAGATGAACCATATTTATGTGTTGAAGAAAATGTATGCCTGGCTAATTAAATCCATTATCCTTTGGGGGTCAGGAAATAGCTTGATTTGCTTACTTTTATAAGAACAATTGAAGCAAGATAAGCAAGAAATTGATCGATTTGGGAGGTTGCATCTAAGGCATAGTTTGAACGTCAATGAATGTCACCAATAAAAGAAGTGGATGAAGCTAAGAAGATGAAGGTTGATAGAAGAAGCACTCGAGAATTAGTATTTTCTATCCCTTGTGTGGGAACGTGTCTTCTTTCATGTTATTTCCCTTTTCTTAAAGATTGTATCCCTATTTTGTTATCGTTTGTAAGCATTTATGCCCTTTTCGTGTCTATATAAGTTGGAGGTTAATGGATTGACTTCGAGGAATCATATATTTCCTTCAAAAATCGTTAGGCCTGAACCCTTGGCTCAAAAGGGTCACCCCAGCTAGGATACGCGTTATTATAATGTTTTTATAACTGTCTTATGTGTTTATATGCGTTTGTTTGGATCAAAGGCAAGTTTATCCGCTATGCTCCTATGGATGAATTTGGCTATGACACAAACAACTCTACATGGCTATTTCTTGTCAAGTATTTTGCATTGTTTATCACATGTGGAAACTAAAACATTTGCCTTTGAGTTGTTTTACTTTACAGATAATAGAAAAACTACTCCGTGTTGAAATAAGCTGGTAGAACATCCTTACTTCACCCGGTCAAAAGCGCACGAAATCCCATCCTCTGACCATCATTCAATAATGACTAGAAATGATGAAGAAAATACATTGACCATTAGGGACAATGTAATAGTGGAACAGAGTGAGATGATTGTGGAACTCGCAAGAAAGCTAGAAATGCTTCTGGAGGAAATAAATTGTACTCGAGATTTGGCTAACCTGTCCATCACTGTCAATGCTCCCGCTCCAGGAGGACACGGGATTCCTCTCCAAATCCCTCCCCTCAGTATGCCTATTCTCGGGGATTATCCAAATAATATATCGTCCGTATCTGCCCCTCCACTTGTCCAAAATAACAATCGTGAAAATAACCCAGATGCTTATCATCCACAAAATCCATCCCTCGCCCCACAAAACCCTTTTCTGAATCCATAAAATTCAATCCCAAATACCCAAAACCCATTGTTAAATCCACAAAATCCATCCCTAAATCCATCAAATCTACCTCTGAATCCACCAAATTCATTTCCAAATCCGCAAAATCCTTCTCAAATTCCACCAAACTACTCTCAAATTCCACAGAGTTTTTCTAATTTTCAAAATGCCCTCCCCACCTACCAACCAACTTCCTTTCATCCATGAAATCAAACCGCTCTTCCATATCCTCCTCAAGTCATCATATCCCTTGACATCTATAATGCCCTTCCTAATCTCGAGATAGACCATTACGAGGAAAAAGAAAATGAGTGGAGGACCGAGCATGAAAAGAAGTGGCTAGCCATGAATGAAGAGATCATGAGAATCAAGGAATCTCATGGGGTAGGTGATAATGATGCTTTGGGGTAAGATGATTTATGTGTGCACCCCGAATAGATCTACCAGAAGGTTACAAGATCCCTAAATTTGAAGTGTTTGATGGTACCGAAAATCCAATGGCCCATCTAATAAAGTATTGTGATCAGATGGTTGGGATAGAAAGAAATAAGGCATTATTGTTGCGCTTATTCAGCTGAAGCTTAAACGGTGAAGCCTTAGATTGGTTCTTGTCTCAAGAACTGAAAAGATGGTCTAATTGGAAGGCGTTGGCTAAAATTTTTCTCGATAGATTTACATTTAACATTGAGATAGTCCTTGCTCAATACTCACTAGATCGTATTAAGAAGAAGAATGACAAAAGCTTTTGAGACTACGCCTTTCGTTGGAGGAAAGAGGCTGCTAAAGTGTAACTTTCTATGCCTGAGGAGGAGATGGTATTCGTATTCTCTCATGCTCAGGAGAAAGAATTTTATACTAGGATGGCATCCACAGTCAGGGCGACATTAGCAGATTTGGTGAAAATTGGGGAATCTTTAGAAGAAGGCATTCGAACAGGAAAGATTGTCAAACCCCCAACATCATCTGGGACTTCCATGTTCCCAAAGAAGAAAAGCAAAGACGTAGGTCAGGTCTCTACTGATTCTTTCGATAAATTGAAGAGGAAATTCAAGCCTAGGAATATTCTTTCCTCACCACCATCACCAATTCTTCAGCCTGTATTCTATGCCCAATCCCAATATCAAGCTCCATTTCCCCAGTGACAAGTTCTGCAGCCAAATTATCAGTCTCATGTTCAAGCTACTCTTCCAAATAATCAAATAAACTTCCAAGCACCTCCAAACTATCATCAAGTACCTCCTCCTACTAATCAAAATCAGTATAACCCCCCACGTATAAACCTTGAAAAGAAGCCCCCTAGAAAATTCACTTCATTGGCTAAAAGTTGTACCTATCTCTTCGGAAGATTGATGAAGGCTGGTTATTTACAGCCTATTCCACCAAAGCCTACCAATCTTAATTCTCGATTCTTTCATGCCGATCAAAATTATGCTTATCATTCAGGAGCAGTAGGGCACAGTACCGAGGATTGTATTAACTTTAAACATAAGATCCAAGATTTGATCGATCAGAAGGTCATCACGCTTTAGTCGCTGACACCAAATATTAATAGTAATCCACTGCCTAATCACGGGGGACCTACCGTTAGCATGATTGAAATAGAGGGTGAATGGGCGTCTAGCAAGGCCATCACTAAGGTAAATTCTGAAGGACTCAAAAGAACAGAAGAAGTGGAGAAGATAGAGAAAGTTGTGGCCGCCTTATGTTAGGATTTGGAGGGAATTATTGAGCCTGTTATCATCCCAGAAAAAGCATTTAAGCAGGGAATAGAGTACCAACCAAGAAAGGAAGATGAGATTTAAGATAGTTCAAAGGAGAGTCTATTTAGGCCCTTGCCGCTCTTGTACCAATCATTTCCCGTACATGAGATGTCAAATGATGATGGTATTTGGGATGGGATAGGAGATATATTCGAAGAATGCAATGCTCTACCAGATGATTTCCCAAAGTTCGGTGGGGTGAAGGAGATTGCATTAGGGGAGGCCTTGCAAAGCTGGACCTCCACTCCGCTCATAACCCGTCACCCATCGTGGTAGATGAAAAGGCAATTACTAATAGTTTTTAAAATCGGTGATGATCCAGAGGAGGCCCTGTGATCCACCCTTTTATGTCTCAAATTTTTGTTTCGTGTTTTACAACTTTCAAAAAGGTATGGGCCCACATTTGTGTGGGTCATGAGCCATAGTTTTTATTTATTTTTAAAAAAAAAAACTCCCTTTATTTAAGAAGTTCTTTTTTTTAAAAAAATATAATTATCGAGCATGATTTATTTTGGTAGCAATAATTTAAAAACCTGCCAATGTCATGTCATGACAAGGTTTAGACGAACAAAGCGAAGGAAATAGTGATGAACAGAAAAGGTGATGAGAAGCAGTTAGTAGTAGATATAGAGGAATGTGAAAATCAAAAGAAGCCCAACCTGGAGGAGCCCTAATCCTACCTGAGATGGATGGTCAAGAGTGGACCAAACCAACTAATTCTGATGCGGTAAAGATATATTGTGCTTGAAAGATGTTATAGTTTTTATTTCTCGGCTTATTTGCAATCGTCTTTATAATAGTATCAATTTTATGATGTGTAATTGAATAGAACCCCTTCCTTCTTATTTACGAACTATGTTTGACCTGAATTCCCAAGAAAGGGATACGTAGGCGGCCTATGTCGGCTTCAGTCAACCCCTTAGGATAATTTATCCTTTTCTCTTATGTACGAACTACGTTTGACCTGAATTCCCAAGAAAGGGATACGTAGGCGGCCTATGTCGGCTTTGGTCAACCTCTTAGGATAATTTATCCTTTTCTCTTATGTATGAACTACGTGATGACCTGAATTTCCAACAAAAGGGATACGTAGGCGGCCTATGTCGGCTTTGGTCAACCCATTAGATTTTCTATATATATCCCTAGCGTAGTATTGAACTACGCTTGACCTGATTCCTGCTTCAATGGGATACTTAGGCACCCTAACGGCTCGGTCATATAACCCCAGGAAAGGAAAACTGGGGCAGAATTTTTGAGAAGGAATCTCAAAATTTACAAGAGAAGATCGACATCTAAAAAAAAGAATGAAGATCAACAAAGACTTCAGATCCACTTGGATTGGTATTATCTCAAATAATTTTAAACTAGGGCAGAAATTTTGAGGAAGACCTCAAAATTTCCACCAAATGACTGAATATATTCCAAATTCCCCAGCACCAGAGGTTAAAACTTTGGAATCCACCAACTGTAACAAAGTCTGGGTAGACTCAATTTTTGGCTATGATAGAACTACTTGAAGAAACCCTCCAACAATGATCATGAGTTTTGGAAACCATCCATCGAATATAGTCAAAACCACGAGGAAGACGTTCGTTGAGCTAGTACATGACATGACTGGCAGAGATTTTCTAAATTTTACAGAAGTTTTTGAAATTATTTTTAAAAATTTAAAACTATTTTCAAAATCATTCATTTAGTACTTGCCTAGACATCAATTGGGATGTATCAGGGTGGAAGTCCCAATATGGCGGAATGCCCAAGAGATGAAAAGGAGCAAATCGAGGATCGAAGAAGGTCAACACGGAGTAATTTTATTCAAACTAATCATTTTTGTGGATGCAGGGAACGATACACAAAAATGAGGGTCTCTTTCAAAAATCCCCAAGCAAAGTGGGAGCCACAATGGAGCATTAATACCTAAGAACGGTATTTTAGGGCAGCCCTAAAAATAGGTTTAATGCCCATTTATTGAGGACCTTTTGATTTGTCCATCTCATTTCTTGAGATCGTAGGTGACACACAAAAGCTCTTTATCTTCTTTACACATATTGTATTTAGAAGTTTCCTGAAAAGAGTCGCTAGTAAAAGAGACTTTGTGTCTACTAATCATCTACCTTGAGTACAGGTACATGTAGAAAGCAGGACGCTGACAAATGAAGTCAGGTAAAACTACGCATCATAGCTGCAAGGCATTTCCTCAAGAGTTATTGCATATCATTGCCCCAAATGCCATTACATATCATAGCCACAAGGCATTGCCTCAAGAGCTATTGCATATCATTGCCCCAAGGGCCATTACACATCATAGCCGCAAGGCATTGCCTCAAGAACTATTGCATATCATTGCCCTAAGGGCTATTGTATATCATTGCCCCAAGGGTCATTACACATCATAGTCGCAAGGCATTGCCTCAAGAGCTATTGCATATCATTGACCCAAGGGCTATTGCATATCATTGCCCCAAGGGACACTACACATCATAGCCGCAAGACATTGCCTCAAGAGCTATTGCATATTATTGCCCCAAGGGCGATTACATACCATTGCCGTAAGGCGTTTCCCCAAGGGCCATTACATATTATTTCCACAAAGGTCATCTCGTACCATCGCCCCAGAAGGTATTCAATATCTATTGACGCGCTAGACAGAAATGCTGGCATCGAGGATATCTCATCATTTCATGAATCAGCCTCTGAATGCATAGCAAACACACAATTTCAAGGGACGCCTTTAAGTCGCTATCTAAGGATGAATGATATATAAGATTTCCTAGAAATTGACAATTTGAGGGTCATCTATAAGTCATATTATTTGAAATAAGATCGTGTGCAAGATCACCTATGAGTGATAGACTATAGGTCATCCGTAAGCCACAACAACATCCTAACCGGATAGTGTACAAGATTGCCCAAAAATCGATAGTTCAAAGGTTATCCATAAGTCGCAACTAAATCCTTACCAGAGAATATGCAAGATTATCAAATTGATACATCCAAGGGTTCTATATAAGATGCGTCATATCCACGATCGATTATGTGCAGGATTACCCAAAGACTAACAATTTAAGGGATTATCTATAAGTCATATTGTATCCAAGGTCGGATAATGTGCAGGTATACCTGAAAGCTAGCGATTGGAGGGATATCTGTAAGCCATCTCTTATCCAAAGTCGGATAATGTGCAGGATTACCTAAAAGCTAGCAATTCAAAGAATATCTGTAAGTCGCCTCATATCCAACAATCAAATAATACGCAAGATTATCCAAAGATTGATAATTTAAGAAAAACTTATAAATCGATTATCGGCTATAATCGAAGAGGTTTTGATTCCACATACAACAAGTTATATAGGTAACCAAAAAGGTTACCACTCCAGCACAAGATTACACGGTTGTAGAGACCGTTCTGCATAAAGTATCGCCGGTGTCCAAAAGGGCCACCCCACTTTGAAGACATATTGAACCGACAAATGTCATAATTATACAACAACCAAGGAGGTTGTTGTGTCTATTATTGCGAGTTATTTCCTATCAAACAGGTATAAGAAAGGATGAATTTGATTTTTAGACAATAACTCACGCGGAGATATGATGCGAACGACTCCAAAAGGACGCAGCACAACGTGGAACTCTTTCTCAGCAGCAAAACGGGACATAGTCTGGAGAGGAATGTCAAACTCTCTTGATGCGAGCTAAATAATGATCACCACCAACATCTAACCACGCCTATATTAGAAGGCATGTGGGTATTTTTTGGATATTATGGTCTCAGCTTTACCTCCGGGATGTTGTCTTAACTCATAACGAGGGGAACTTTCTCTTTATTTCAAATTCGGGTGACGACTTGCTTAGAGTTTTGGAAATAATGTCTGGGTAAGTTCTTGTCTATGGGTGTGAAGGATCCCATATTCATGGTTAAGAGGTTGCAAGCCTCTTTTCCGTAACTCGACCAACTTGTCACTCATCATGATCCAAAGATTGTCTGAAAATAGAAGACTATCTTTTCCACGGATAAAGTCGAACTACAAGCAGTATGATTCCCTGAATCTTGAGGATATATAGGCTATGCTCTGTGTAGAAAACTTGGCTGCATTCCAACCTCCCCTCAAATCCCTCTATTCCCCAGCTTCTCGATTTAACCAAAATTCTTAAATTGTGATAGTTGGTAAATTATTTTCGAATATCGTGCTTTAAATCAAGTTTTATGAACTACAAGTGGCCTGAATTCTCATATAACCTGAGATATGTAGGAAACCTAATACCGAGGTTCGGCCATAACTCCTTGAAACTCGTGCAGAAAACCAACCTCTCTTAGATACAAATTTATGGTCGGACAAAATTAGGAACGTCAACCTCCCTTTGCCCAGGTTTACTTACATCCACCCTACCCAAAGGGAGGGGGCATTTGGGGGAGGGGGCAGTTGTTGACACCTAATTTCTGCCCTCCATAACTAAACTCAATTCGGAGTTTCTTCGATTTTCAAATAAAATTACAATATTTATCTGAGTCGAATAAAAGGTTTTTTAAAATATTTTCTGTACGTAATTTCGTCATTTTAAGAAACGATTATACATTATCGTATTCAATTATATAAAGTTATATAATTTTGATAGCTGCATATTTGTTTTACCAAATATAGGATCTTAATCAAGGTTCATGTTGAAAATAATTTCAAATAATTAAGATATTAATTTAAATTTAATTTTTTCTCCAAAATAATTTATTTGGATCAATATGAGTTTGATTTTATTGAATTAAGAAACTTCGGAATTGAATTGGTTATTAATTTATTTCAGATGTCGTTATTTTAGTCAATTTATTGAATTAGACCTCAACTAAAATTATTTTGACCATAACAATTGGTCAATTTAATTTGGGTTTAGGCTAAATTAAATAGGATCATCTAATTTGTCATTCAATGGCTATTTAATAAATAGCCTAAATCCCTAATTTATCCAAATCAACCTAACATTTTTTTTTCTATTTAAAAAACTCAAACCGGCCTCTTTATTCTTTTTTATATCAGTCCAACCAAAACTACCCAACCAGCCCAAACCCAAACACTTAACCTGGCCCACTACATCCATTTCTCTTCCTCTCAAAAACAAGATCAGCTTCCAACCTCAACAAAGAAAAACAAACTCCACAAGCAGTTCACCTGTAATCGACTTGAACTATCGACAAAATTCTATCATGGTTCACCCAACCCGATCTGATTTCAGGCCCTAAATCGACCCCAAAGTGGCTCTTTTTTCCTCTTGTATGTGTCACATGACTCTCACACGAGTCCGTACAAGGAAAATTTGAGAGCCTTCTAGAACTCGTATACGTGTCCTCCCCAACGTCTAAGTTTGATTCTTCTTGGATAAGGTGGTACGAATTCGTACATATCAGGGGGGTTCTAATTGGTTCTCGAATGGAATTCATTTGGCTCCAATTTTATTCGTCCACCATTTCTATCAAAATGGGTACATTTGTTGAGGAAATCCCAAGCCAAAGGGGGATTTTCGAATTTCAAATTTGAAACATCCTCTTGTTTCAAGTACCTAAAGTACCCCTTGTCATCTCCTATATAAGGAGGCCCTTCATTCATTGAAAAAAAAGAGAGGGGGGAGGAAGTTAAAATTATAGTTAGAAATTCTGAGGATAAAAGTCAGGGTTCGAGAATTAGGGCAAAAAATTCTAGGGTAGGAAACAGGGGGATTTTTTTTAGTTGGGGGAAAAATCTGGGGGTTAGGTTCTCTGCAGAGAAAATTTAGGAATTTTATTCTCTCCTCTTCTTTGTTTTTTGAGTTGGAAGTTTTAGAAGCAAAGTAGGTTCGAAATATTTTCAAAAAAAAGCTAAGGGTTGAAGATATTTAATTTGAAAATCTGGGAGATTTCAAAATCTCTAAGAGGTAAAATCAAAAGGACGCTCTGTTGGTGGTCAACGTCGTGAGATTCTAGTAGCAATAAGTTTGCTGATAGCTCGTCATCCCATTTGCTGTCTCGAAAGAGGTAAACGCACGCTCATCCCTCTTTCTGCTTTATTTTGATATTTCCTGCTTCACCCCTCTTTCTTCGTAGAAAATGGTCATCTGTGTATCTTGAATGAGGCTGGGACTGTGTATCATAGAGGCTATGAAGGCTATTAAAATTGTTTTGAATTTGTTTTGGTATTGTTATTCTGCTGGTATGACGTGACAATTGGTTCCATGGTTGATCCCATAGTTATTCTCGTCTGTCAGGAGTTTCTCATTTCGTATTAAGGTTGTTAGTCCGCCATTTACTTCTCTGTCAGCATATATTGTGTTGTGGACGTCCCACCTTCCTGTTTTTGATGGTTGAGTTCATTATTTGACTCAACCATAATTATGGAAAGGGTTAGAATGCTAATTTAGTGTCGTTTTTGCTCAACAAGATTTAAATGCTAATATGTCACATAGATTCTTTATTTTATTTAAAAGATCTCTATCGACATGCTATTGTTTTCTTAATGTCATAATATCGATTTTGATGTTGATGTTCATCTTTCATAGATGTTATAAAATCCATTGATATTCTTTGGAGTCGCAATTTCATTTTTTTTTCACCTGTGAATGTTGTTTATTCAAGATGGATTGGTTCTGTCCTTTCCCCTTTTCCCGATTAGCTAAACGTTCCCAATGGTTTGCGCTCCTTATTTTGTTCAAGTTTTATTGCTATTTGATTTAACCTATCACATGATTTCAACCTAATATTTGTAACTTATGAATATTTATTGAATGACTATTGGATCCTGCTCAAACTAGATAGTTTATTTAGCATGAACTTTATTTCAAAATTTATGATTTAGATGTATCGTAATGTCTGTTGCTAACTCTCGCAGCCTCTAGATTCAATGGAGATAGTGGGTGTATGTTTGAAATTTAAGACACCAGTTCAATGAACCAGCATGGGCCTTCTCTTTAACGTTTGTGAGTTCATTCCGAATTAGTCAAAGAGAAGATAAGGGCGGGGGATTGGTATATCCTTGGGGGTTATAAACTGTGCTTTCTTTCAGTGGGTTAACTCTGAATAGTGTTATTATTACGGATGAGATTATTTGTGTTGCTATGTTTTGCTTCATTCCTTCACTTACTCTACTAGATATGTTGATTTGTCCTCTTAGATATGAAAATTTGACTGACTTGATAGTTGCACGATAGATCCGTGTACAAATGCCGTTTAAATTTGACATTGTTTTCTTTTAGCTTCTCGTCACTGATTAGTTTATTAAAAGCGGTAGCTTATCTGTTTAAAGATGACCTCTTGTCACTTTCTTTGTTTTTAGTTGTTCTGTATCTTGTTTCTTGTGTAATGGGAATGGTTCATAATCATTTTTCTTAAAAAAGTATTGGCCTAATCATTACAGATGGATCTGTACTTGCAATATTTTGGTTGAAAAAGTGATCCATCTCTATACTCTTCTTCATACCTTATCTATTTATGGAATGTTACGTGCTTATTGCCTACAGATATTTTTTATTTACTTCTATCTCATGTTTGATCTCATAAGTTATCTATCAATGTAAAATCTCAAACAAGTGTGTTAATTCCCTCGTTTTCTTTTCTTTTGCATTAACCCATTTGGGAATCCAAATGGACTCTTTCCCCTGCATTATGTAATGGACCATTGAGGCCCAATCCTTTTTAGAAGACTTTTGAAAAATCCAAAAAGAAACCTAGTGCGGGGACACGAGGAGTCAAAAGAAGAAGGAGGGGTTGAAATCCCACATTTGAAGCAACTACGAGACCCAAAAGTCTTATTTGTTATTTTGTCTATTCACTTATTGTTGTCCTTATTTATTTTATTTTATTTTCTTTATCTTATTCATTTGGGCCTCGAAGTCAAAGTTGTACTTAATACAGGTGAAGCGAGACTCGAGCTAAAAGGCTCGAAAACATAGAGTTAGGACAGGTAAAAATGGGTCAAAAGTCAACTAGATTAGGACAGGGTCGATGGTTTGGGATAAAAAACCTAAATCACTACTTCCCCACTTTTTCCCCTTTTTCTTTTATTTACTTGTTCGCTTGTGTCTTTGCGAACCTAGTTAAATCCCTAACTAAGTCGCTAAAAAATTGATTTTGTGAAAACCTTTTCCTTAATCAATCACTTTTTCAACAAACCGATCTTCCAAAGTTAATCAAAAGAATGTTTTCAAACAGTTTGGATAACCGCAAGTTAGCGGACGTTTTAGGTGCCTAACACCTTCCTAAAACGTTAATAGGAACCGCTTATCTAGAATCTCTAACTTTAAATGATTTTCCTGTTTTGAATCATTTGAAGTATTTTATAAAGGTTTCTTAATTTCTTTTCAAAATTAAGTGGCAACTCTTCTCAATAAGTCAAAAATTTTCGCAAAACAGTTACAACCTATGAGGCCAAATTACATTCATTGTCACAGTATGTATCTCACTTGCTAAAAATTGAGGAGGAGAGGATCTGTCTTTTTATGAAGGGGTTGAATACAGGTCTTCAGATTTTTGCTTTTCAGATGACATCTTCAGGTAGGTCTTTCTAAGAGATGTTTTATTTTGTCAAGAAGGTAGAGGGCATAAGGCAAGAGGGTTATGCCAGGGCAGTAGAAAAGAAGGCCTACAGAGGAGACAGTTTTAGTGGTTCTTATTCTAGAGGTCAGAGTTCACAGGGATGCAAGTGTCTATTGGGGGTCTTTCAGGAGCTATACAACTATTTCCAAACTTTGGTGGTTACCTCACTTCATCTTCGTCAGCTTATCTGCCTATTGTGGATCGTTTATGTTATGAGTGCAACAAAGTTGGTCACATCAGGAGGTTTTATCCTAATGTGAGGTAGTTTTGTCCACATCAGTAGTTCCAGTAGGCAGGGAGGTGGTGGTAATGATAGAAGTCATCTATAGGGTGGTCGTAGTGATCATTAGGCAGGTAGGGGTGATAATCAGCCCCATCGACTTGGCAAAGGTAACGTTCAGATTGGTGGTAGGGCCCATATCTATGCTTTTCTAGGCAGCCCCAAGGCAGAGGCATTAGACGCTGTTATTATAGGTACTATTATTATCTATGACCAGATGGCCACTGTATTATTTAATCTTGGCTCTACTTTTTCATACGTATCTGCTAATTTTGTTGTGGGATTTGACATGATGGTGATTTACTTGACTTTTTGATTCACGTATCTACTCCTGTTGGTGATTCTGTTGTTGTTGATAGGGTTTATTATTCTTGTTCTGTTATGTTTATGGGGTATCAAACTTGGGCAGAGTTAGTGATTCTAGACATGGTAGATTTTGATATCATATTGGGTATGAGTTAGTTGTCTCCGTATCATGCTATATTGGACTGTCATGCTAAGACAGTGGCTATAGCTATGCCGAGAATGGATTGACTTGAGTGGGAGTGTGATTATAGTCCTGCTCCAATGAAACTTAATTTCTTTTTCTATGCAAAGAGGTTAATTGGGAGAGGTTGTTTGGCCTTCCTAGCACATCTTCGGGATACTCCATTGAGGTCCTATCTATTGAGTCAGTTTTTGTGATGTGTGAGTTCCAAGAGGTTTTTCCTGAAGATTTTCCTAGTATGCCGCCAGACCGTGATATTGATTTCTGTATTGATTTAGAGCCAGGTACTCATCCTATTTCCATTTCTCCCTATAGGATGGATCCAACTAAGTTGGGGGAGCTAAAGGCTCAATTGCAGGATTTGTTGAGTAAGGGTTTTATCCCTCTAAGTGCCTTTTCATGGGGTGCTCCTATCTTGTTTATAAATAAGAAGGATGGTAGTCTTCGTATGTGTATAAAACATAGGCAGTTGAACAAAGTTACAATCCGTAATAAGTATCCTTTGCCCCGTATTAATGATTTATTTGATAGTTGCAAGGTGCATCCGTATTTTCCAAGATTGATTTGAGGTCTGGGTATCATCAGCTTAATATTCGGCCTAGCAATATTCTTAAGATTGCATTTCAAACCAGGTATGGGAACTATGAGTTATTTGTGATGTCTTTTGGGCTGACTAATGCCCTAGCTGCTTTTATGAGTTTGATGAATGGGATATTTAAACCCTACTTTGATACTTGGATTCTTTTGTGATTGTCATTATTGATGATATTCTGGTTTACTCTAAGAGTGAAGAGGATCATGAGAATCACTTAAGAATTATTTTGGGTTTATTAAAATTGAAAAAACTTTATGCAAAATTTTCTAAGTGTGAGTTCTGGTTGGCTTCTGTATCCTTTTTGGGGCATGTGGTTTCGAAGGAAGGGGTGAAGGTAGACTAATAGAAAATTGAAGCGGTTAAGAATTGGGCTAGGCCTACTTTAGTGACGGAGGTTCGTAGCTTCGTTGGCTTAGCAAGTTATTACCGCTGGTTTGTGAATGGGTTTGCTTCTATTGCTACTCATATGATGTGGTTGACTCAGAAAGATGTACCTTTTATTTGGTCTGATGAGTGTGAAGAGAGCTTTTAAAAGCCCAAGACCTTGTTGACTACCACTCTTATTCTTTCCTTGTCGGTAGAGGGTAAGGATTTTATTATTTATTGTGATGCCTCACGTTCTGGTTTAGGTGTTGTGTTGATGCAGCAAAGGAATGTTATTGGTTATGCTTCAATGAAATTGAAGCCCAATGAGAAGAATTATGTCAATCATAATTTGGAGTTACCTGTTGTGGTTTTTGCTCTTAAGATATGGAGGCATTACTTGTATAGGGCTCGTTGTAAAGTGCTCACTGATCACTACAGTTTACAGTATATGTTCACGTAGAGGTATTTGAATTTGAGACAGCGTAGATGAATGGATTTGCTCAAAGATTATGATATCATCATTCTCTACCATCTGGGGAAGGCTAATGTGGTCGCTGATACATTGAGCAGGAAGTCAGCAAGTATAGGTAGTTTGGCTTATTTGAATGCTAGCAAGCGTTCGTTGGCTAGAGAGATTCAGACTCCAGCTAACAAGTTTATTCGACTTGAGGTAACTGAGAGAGGAGGAATTCTAGATAGCATTGAGGCAAGGTCCACATTTATTGATCAAATTAAGGCTAAACATTTTGAGAATGCTACGTTGAACAAGATTCGTGATAAGGTTTTGCAGGGTGGGGCCAAAGAGGCCATTCTTGATAGTGAGGGTGTGTTGCAAATTAAGGGTCAAGTTTGTGTGCCCCGTGTTGATTGGATTCCTATTATTCTAGTTGAGGCTCATTGTTTGAAATATTCTATACATCTGCTGTAACCAAGATATATCGTGATTTGAGACAACATTACTGGTGGGGTCGGATAAAACGTGACATAGTTAATTTTGTTGCTAAATGCCAGAGTTTCCAGCAGATAAAATATGAGTATTAGAAGCCTGGTGGTGCTCTTCAGAGGATGCCCATTCCTGAATGGAAATGGGTGAGGATAGTTATGTATTTTGTTGTTGGTTTTCCCAAGACTTTGGGGAATTATGATTCTATATAGATTCTTGTGGATAGGTTAATGAAGTCTGCACATTTCATTCCAGTTCAGGTGACTTATAATGCAAAAAATATGACCAAGATTTATCTTAAAGAGATTGTTCGGTTGCATGGGGTCTCAATTTCTATTATTTTGGATTGGGGTACTCAATTTATCTCTATCTTTTAGAAGAAGTTGCATGAGGAGTTGGGTACAAGGTTGGACCTTAGTACACTTTTCACCCTCAGATCGATGGGTAGTTCAAGGGAACGATTTTGGTGTTGAAGGATATGCTTTGTGCATATGTGATGGATTTTGGAGGTCATTAGGATTAGTTCCTACTGTTGGTCGAGTTTGCATATAATAACAGTTATCATTCAAGTATCGACATTGCGCCATTTGAGGCATTATATGGGAGGAAGTGTAGATCTCTAATTGAGTGGTTTGATGTATTTAATGTGAGACCATGGGGTACTGATATGTTGAGGGACTCATTGGAGAAGGTTAGATTTATTTAGGAGAAACGTATAGCGGCTCAAAGCAGGCAAAAGGAGTATGCAGATCAAAAAGTTATATGGAGGGTGAGCAAGTGTTGCTCAAGGTTTTACCTATGAAGGGTGTCATGCATTTTGTGAAGCGAGGTACGCTCAGTCCTAGGTATATTGGACCATTTGAGATTCTTCAACGTATGGGTCCGGTGGCCTATAGATTAGCTTTGCCTCCGAGTTTGTCAGGAGTTCACCCTGTGTTCCATGTATCTATGTTAAAGAAGTTTCATGGTGATGGTAACTACATAATTCATTGGGATTCGGTCTTGTTAGATGAAAACCTCTCTTATAAAGAGGAACCTGTTGCCATTCTTGATAGATATGTTCGTAAGTTGAGGAGTAAGAAGATTGTGTCTATAAAGGTCCAGTGAAAGAATCGTCCTATTGAGGAGGCCGCTTGGGAGATCGAAGAAGACATGCGTAGCAAGTATCCACATCTTTTCGCATATTCAAGTTATTCCTTATTTTCCCTTTTTGTCTTGAGTTTGCACATTTGAGGACGAACTGTTGTTTAATTGGTATCTGATGTAATGACCCTCCCGATCGTTTGTAAAATTTTCTCATCTTCTCTATTTTAGCGCTCTCCATAATTTGTATGCATGATTTATGACTTACGGAGATGGATAGTACCGATTCTTGAGGTGTTTCAGGTGAGTTAAGTCATTAGTTGGGTATCTTAGATATTATTTTAGTTGGCAATTAATGGACTAAATAGATATTTTCTTAATTTTTGAGACTTATGTATAAGGATTGATTTAAGTGGGAAAGGTTTAACATGTTATAAACCAAAATATATTAGCAAGAACCCTCAACTAGGGGTGGTTGAACACAAAAGTTACGGTTAGGCTTTTATACACCAGTAGAGAAAAAGAAAATAGAGAGAGATGACAGTTTCCAATAAATTCACCAAACTATGAGTAGTGTTCAATTATATGTAATGGGTATGTGATATGTTTAAGCCTTATTACCAAGCTATTGGAGGAGAAAGAATTGAATTTGTCACTGTTAGAAAAAAAAGACGTATGGCTAAGGTAGTGACCATTGGCAATTGTTGAACTTTGGTGTTGTTGCGAGCCAATCGTGTTGTACAGAATTGGTAATCAATTGGCACTATTACTGAGTCTTAATGCTAATTATATGTTATAGATTAGAATAATATTTCTACCACGTGATGTGATCTACAGTACCACTAAGTTTGTAATTGTTTTGATCCTTAGAGTTAGTTAATTGAATAATGAATATTCTTGGCAGTAATGGCGAGGAAAATTTTCCTTAGTAATGACAAAAAGAAGAAAGGATGATCATGAATGAGGAGTTAGTGGAAGTGACATTAATTGGGCCCATTGGGCATCCACTGTTTCAATGGTTCACTTCAATTTTGAAGTGAACCCTAATTAAATTAAAAATAATCATAATAGTAGGATTTTTATTAGATTCGTACTATTATAGGGATTATATTTTTAAACAGATTTTGATCATTTGGAGACCTTAAGGAAGGGCAAGAACCTTACAAATTAGCTTGCATTTGGATTCTTTGGTTAAGGCAGGTTAAAGTTTAATTGAAGTTTAGACTCGATTTAATTAGGTGTATACTCCTATATTGGATACTTGTTGATTGGTATTCGAACATGCTTGAAATTGAAAATGTTTGGATTATTGAGGCGTGTATAAATAATTATTGAAATTTTACTTGATGGAATTGTCTTATGACTTTAAGTTTACTTGTAAACTTGGTATGAGTAGTGTAAATTTGATATTGATATTACCTGTTTATGGTGGATCGGGTACCACACCGGTACGTATATGTATATTGATATTATTTGATTGTGAAGGATCGGGTACCACGCCGGTACGGATATGATATTGATATTACTTGTTATTGAGGATCGGGTACCATGCCAGTACGAATATGTATATAGATATTACTTATTTATGGAGGATCGAGTACCACGCCAGTACAAATATGATATTGATATTACTTGTTATTGAGGATTGGGTACCACACCGGTACGGTACATGAACATAGATCATTCCCTGCAAGTCATGACTATTTGGGGAAAAATAAGTCTCATAGCATGTGTGTACATATTTGTGTTGATTCTGTGGATGTTTATAGTATGGTTGACACTCTTAATGGTTATGTGACTTGATTGTGAGTACTGTTTGACCTGTTATTATTGTATTATTGATTCATTGAATTGTTGTTTTGTGACGATGCCTGTCTACTTGTTATTTGATTTGTGTTGTGTACATGCTATTAAGTTTAGTTGGCCTATGATACCTACCAGTACATAGTGGTTTGTACTCCTACTACCCTGTACTCTTCTTTTTTTGAGTGCAGAAAGCGTTCCAGAGGCTCAGACACGACCTCACCTATAGAGTTTGATAGAAGATCTTAATCCAAGGGTGAGCACTCCGTCTTCAGGCAGCCATGGTTCATCTTATTTGTTTTTGTCCATCTTTCAAGCAATGAAACATTCTTTATTTACTTTATTTTTGGGTATCTCTTTGGACATGATCTTTGTTAGTAGTTCTTGTACGATGATTTTCGGGTCTTGGGGCTTTTAGTAAGTAGTTTGTTTGACTTCCGCATTAATAATGATTAGTCCTGGATTTTAGTAAGTAGTTTGTTTGACTTCTGAATAAATAATGATTCGGCTTGACGATATTTCTAAGACTGCATTTCAAACCAGGTATGGGCACCATGAGTTTCTTGTGATGTCTTTTGGGCTGACTAATGCCCCAGCTGCTTTTATCAGTTTGATGAATGTGGATTTTAAACCCTACTTGGATAATTGGATTCTTTCGTGATTGTCTTTATTGATGATATTCTGGTTTACTCTAAGAGTAAAGAGGAGCATGATAATCACTTAAGGATTATTTTGAGTTTGTTAAAAGAGAAAAAATTTCATGCAAAGTTCTATAAGTGCGAGTTCTGATTGGCTTCTCTATCCTTTTTGGGGCATGTGGTTTCGAAGGAAAGGGTAATGGTAGACCCGCATAAAATTGAAGCAGTTAAGAATATACTATTGTGTTTGAATTATATAAGAGTGACCTGACCTCGGGCTTTGTCGTAATGGGCATCCCAAGTCCAACCAGGATCGAGGACCACCCCTTGATACCCAACCCGTTCATACCTTTTCAGCCTTTGATGGGCTGAATTTCGAACATATAACAAGATAGAGTAAATGTTCTCATCAAGACTCTGGGATAAGGTCACAACCGTGACCAATCCAACCTAATCCAACTGTATCATACCAACCATCCAACTACACCACACCAAACCATAGGCCATAACCCAATAAGTTAGACAAAAATTAATATAATTAATCCCAAAATGTAATAGGACGGAACAACCGAAAATATAGTCCAAGGGTGTAAGCCCCAACACCAATACCAATTCCTAGTAAAACACTAATATCGATCTTATCCATACCAACCCCCAGAAGTACCACAACGCCTCTATCCAAAAGAGTAAACAAATTCGATTGGGACATGCCCCCAACCATGGACAAAACCAATATCCAAAATAAAAGAAAAGTGTAAAGAAATCCATAAAATGAAATGATGTCTTCCAAAATGATGAAAGCTCACCACTTCAGTCCAAATGCCGATACCGAATTCGCGTGCTAAATAAGAGGAGTAGAATGGTTGGTTCTTGCATAGCGTGGGTATACAATCACTAGTAGACGAGTTAGCGAGTGACCGCTAGCATGAATCTCAGTATAAGGATATAATAATGCCAGTTCTAAAACCAAGTAAAACCATCCATAATGCATACAACCATACATATATAAGTGTCGGGAAAGGGAACCGGGTTTAGCATGCATTGAAAACCGTTACCTGAATTGTGTAGCTTGGCCGTCCTAAACCACCCACAGGCGATATAGGTTTAACTCCCCCTGATGAAATCCCAGTATATGTAGCCGCACGACCAGAGAAGTATCCCATGGGATGATTAGTACATACCCCAATAGTGTGATATCATGAACACAGTCCACTAAGGCCAATCCTCATATCGACAAATACGAGTTTTCAGTTTTGGTCTCCCCGAGACCGACATCTTCCACGGCTTTGTTACATACCATGCTATTAATTTCCAATTAAAACCGTTTCCAAATAACCAAACAAATCCATTTACCATTTTATTAACTAAGGCCAATATTAGTTGTATTGTCATATCACCCTTTACTTGCAAGTAATATCCATAACTAAATCATTTAGGTTAAGGGGACTTCCAAGTGCCCTTTCATACACCATATTAAACTACTTGGGAGACTTTCATATTCTCCACAAGCATAACCCTTTAGCCTTTAGCCTTTTCAAACTATTTAAACCATGCAAAGTTCCTTTACCAAGTTTAAAACATGCAAGAGTTCCATTAAATGAAGTCAATACAATGAACATATCCTTATAAACATTTTATCAAACACCTTAGGGGCATAATATAACTAAAACCAATTTCAAAGACCATTAAACCATTACCATGCAATCCAATTATCCAAAATCACCATTAATGCATATAAAAGTATAATTAAAACCATAGGAAACTATAACCAAGCATTTAATATCAAAACCTCCAAATAATAGTTGAAAGCCATAATTATGAAATAATAAAATCATGAAATCAATCATATAAACCATGCATTTAGTTGAAATTACAATGAGGGAAGATAATTGTAACACCCCAACTTAGGAAGGAGTCCCACATTGGCAAAACACAGGAGGGATGCTGGGTATATAAGTGAGAAAGACTTACACCCTAGTGACGCATTTTAAAGCCGTGTGGGCCTAGGCCCAGAGCGGACAATATCACTAGTGGATTGGATGGAGGCAGGGGTATTTCGGGCCTATGTGGTTCGGGATGCTCGTCGCGGCCAGGGCCTCAGGCCGGGTCATGACAGAATGGTATCAGAGCCGCTCCTGTGTCGTCCCTGTCGATGTGGGCCAGAGTTCAAACTGAGTTTAGACGAATCTCGATAAGGCGGGGCAAACCTTAGTCCTGAGTGTAGGCAAATCCCATTCAGTGGGGCAAACCTCAGCGAGGACGTTGAGTCCATAAGGGGGGATATATGTAACACCCCAACTTAGAAAGGAGTCCCACATCGGCAAAACACAGGAGGGATGCTGGGTATATAAGTGAGAAGGACTTACACCCTAGTGACGCGTTTTAAAGTCGTGCGGACCTGGGCCCAGAGCAGACAATATCACTAGTGGATTGGGTGCAGACAGGGATATCTCGGGCCTGTGTGGTTTGGGGACATCATGAACACAGTTCCCAAAGCAATCCTCAAGATGAAATCCTAGCCTTTTTGCTCCAAAAGCTTTTGAGAGAATTATAGTGTTTTTGAAATAGTTTCTAAGTGTTAATGAATAAAATAATAGGATAAATAACCTCTTAAGTGTATTAAAATTAGTGGATCTTAATTTGGGTAATTCGGAAAATGTCCAGAATACCCCCACTTAAGTCCGTTAAAAATCTATCATAGGGATACGATAGGCCTATACGAGCCGTACCGTCCTAATATGATTGGTATCCACCACTCGTATCCAAGCCTTAACCTTGGATCAGAAACTGTCCAGTATACGGCTCATCCAACCAAGTCGTAACCACAGTATACAATCTGTACCCATGACCCGTATCCCTGGAAGAATGAAATACCTGGAGGATCAAACATTGCCCACCATATGAGTCCCTGATACTACTCATACCAAGCCCTTACGACTCACACCCCTAAGTCGTACCCATTTCAGTAACCAAAACCATCCCACCAACTAACATTGGTCAGTATACGACAGGACCATACCACTCATACCCCAACATACGGCTCGTACCCATGAATCATATTGGGTCCAAAGAATGAAATTCCAGGAAATTTTCTAAGGATCAAAACCCAGGACGTTTCAAAGAGTATATTATTGTGTTTGACATATCACTGATCTGTCTTACTACAACTAATGATCGTACATTGGGCAAATTTTTTACTCTCTTCAATTATTCAAGATTAATATTGTATATGTCTTTAATTAAAAAAACGTATATAATTAGATGTAAATATTTATATGATACACTTACGACAGCATCATGATGCATATTAAAAGCGATAACCTTAATTTCTCTGTGATTAATCAATTGACCCAAATATGATCAATCAAAAAATTATTGAGAGAATACTTTTCTCTTAAATAATAAATTTAGATAGATCATTTAACTTTCAAAAAATAATAAATGGTATGTTAAATTAAATTGATAGAAGTTATACCTCAATTATCTTTGTTCTTTTGAAACTTAGAATTTGAATTAAAATTTTTATTCTTATCACATTTTTTTGAGCGAGATCACAACCTATTAAACATAAATTATGATGAAATCTCAAAAATTAAGAATAAAATTTTAAAATATCACAAAGCACACATAAAAAATAGCATGATTAGACAATCAAAACAATGTTTTAAAAACAACGAACAACATATAGCTAATAAAAATAATTTCAAAATGCAAAGAAAATATAAATTTAATAAAAAAATGAAGATTCGTAGAGTTTTTTTTTTTGGTGCAAGAAGATTCATAGAGTTACTTAAATGCTAACACTAAAAAGGAGAGTTTACTTAATTTTTTTTATTTTAAGTAAAATTCTTGCCAAAGTAACCTATCTATTTTTGTCAAATTATTATTAAAAATTAGAGACTTATAAATTTGATAAAAAATAACTACTAAAGTAGTAGTTGGCTAGTATTAAAGTTCATATTTGGTTAGTATCTTGTTAGGTAAGTCTTATTATGTAAAAGATTAATTTCTTAAATATGAATTAATCGTTGAAAATTAATAGTAATTTTTATTATGTTTGAATAATGAAAGATTTAATAACCAATTTTTTATGAGACACCTAAAATAATTAAATAATAATTTAGTAAAATAGTAAATGATAGATTTGTCTATTGTAAAAAATTTTAATGAAGGAAAAATAGTCTCAAATATATCTAAATTTTGATGAACTTTGTTGTAATACGTCTGAACTTTGCTGGGGTTCTATGACCTCCCAGAACTATTTATTAGGATATTTTAGTGACATTTATAAGCTAATAAAATGTAAAAAATGCTAAACAAAAATTAAAAAATTTAGTGCAAATAAATGACGGTAAAATACGCTAATAGTTTAGGAGATCATAGGACCCTCACAAAGTTCTAGAGGGGTCATAGGACCCCCACAAAGTTCAGGCATGCTACAACAATTTCGTCAAAGTCTAGATATATTTGAGAGTATTTTTTCTTTAATGAAAGATAAAAAGTTCAAATTACTTTTTCAAGGATCTGCACACTTTTTTAATATGTTGTATATCTAATGTAGATATAGATGCAAATGTATATGTATATTATGCAATACACTCTCTTCGGTCCATAGAGAACAATAGTTTTTAAAGAGTGTCAAAGTTTTTTTTTGAAAAAAACAGAAGCAATTGGATTATGTATCCTACTGATAAATTAAAGAGAATGGTCCAAGGATAAATGGATAATCTACATTATATGGAAGGTAAGAATCTCGTTGACAAAATAATGTAGGAGACTCTTGTACTCAACTTCGTTTGTGAGCTAAATTTTTCTAAACATTTTGCCAACTAAACTTTTAAATTCATTAAAATATAGTATTTTAAATTCTTTGTTTGACCTATCATCCTATGTGGCATTTTGTAGTAAAGAGCGTGTAACACACATTTTAGTAGCGTGAAGCCTTTTGAAAAAGCAATAATATTCACTTTTTGGCCTTTATAGCAATCATCTTCTTCCTTAATTATTTCGACACTATTATTACTCAAAATTTGAGCTCTTTGTTGCCTCACACAATTTTTTTGTCCAAATTTCTTCTCCAATATTTTTTTTTATTTTCGTTGCTGCTCTTGTTTATATCCTTCATCATCAATCAATTTTTTCTTCAATATTTTTTGATAGATCATCTATACTCTTATCTTGAACCCAATTATCAACTCTTTGCACACCAGTAATATTGTAAGATACTCAGATAAACATATTTATGAAATGGACTTCATACTGATACCAAATCAATAATTACATGAGTTATAAAGTTATCACGATTCTAGACTATCCCCTAGTCACAACACGGTGCTTAGAGTCACAAGAGACTCTAAGCTAACTCATGATCTAGTACCTGCCGTGAGCACTGAAGATAATAATAAAATAACAAAACATGCGGGAGCTAAACTGGGGAAAAGCTACTAAGATATAATAAGGAAGTAATTCTCAATGTAGCTAAACATATGATAAAATTAAAATGAAATCTGACTATCTAAAAGCCTTTAAACATGGGGAATTGATGAGACAAAATCCCTAACTAACTCCGAATGATAGTATTAAAAGAAGTACTGTAAGTAAATACAGATAACTTGTCCTCAAAGGATGAGGACTCATCACGGTTGTTGCTGAGAAATACAGGAACATACTACATGTGATCTGGGAACTGAGCATCCAAACCTATATTGTGAAATTAATATAGTGAAAAATAAAGTATGCGGTCAGTACTTTGAATGTATTGGTATGTGAGATAAGGACTGGCTTATGCACACATACACACATATATAAAGTATGCGGTTAGTACTTTGAATGTATTGGTATGTGAGATAAGGACTAGCTGATGCATATATATATATGTATGTTTGTATGTATGTATGTATGTATGTAATGGTATTGGACATGAAGGCATGAACATGTAAATCGAATGTAAGACTAAGTAAAGCATGTGTTGTAATAATTTGTAAATCTGTTAAGTGATGGACTGGACACTTGGTCATGCAAACCTGAATTGGTATAATCCAAATATTGAACTGAGACTGTATGAACTAACTATAAACGTCATGCCCCAATCTGAGCTAATCAGGGTCCAACCTGTAACCCCAATTGAAAGGGTGTTGGTACCTTGTTAGGGGTACCAATATTGACTAGCGTGGATCCACTAAACTGATGTTCCAAAGGACGAGGGTGTCATGCCTCTACTTACAAGAGACCCTCAAAATCTACGGTGGCACCGTAGGTCTGGAACTTAGGTACTGCTACTAACGACTCATGCCTAACCGATGGAGGAGCCGTCATCCTTACATTCACTCGGTGCTAAGTGTTACTCCCAATTGAATGACACTGGTAATGGTAATTACTTAACATGATTCAATACTACTAATGCTCAACTTGACAGTGTTATAAACTTCATGGTATAATCATGGTGTGTGTATGTGTCTATATATACATATAACTTGAAATCTTGAAAACTATAACATGTATGATCATCTAAGTATCGGGTTTTCATAACCCACCCACATTGAAAAATACAATTAAGTACGATAATTTCAAGGTAATGACTTGATAAAAAATTTCATGAATTAAACTTAAGAATCCAAAAATTTCATCAATGTAACGAATCATCATGATTAAGGTACAGAAAAATGCTTGAATTTATGAGGAAACACTTGTTCATAGTTGAATTCAAGAATTACAAAAAAGAATCATGAAATTTATAATTGTTATGGAAACCTAAACCTAAAAGGGAATTAACTTGAAAATTGAAAAAACTTTGAAACTCAATGGGTGAAAGGAGTCCATTGATGAATATCCCATATACCTGAGTGTAGAAGGTTGGATGAATCTTCTTGGGAATTGGACTTACCTGATGAACCTTAATTGCTTCTTGAGAGAAGAGAAAATCGCCCGTCTGAAAGATGACAATTTTCTCCATTTTTAAAGTGAATGTGGTAGCAATATATGATGTACTCTGAAAGATACATTCTTAAAGTGAAGCAATATATGATATACTCTGAAAGATATGTTAAGAGAAAAATTCTTGACATTATATGTATGCCTCGATTTGCTCCTGAAGTAGCAATATCATGAAAGAGGTTAGACGTTATCACAATTTGATAGGCTTAAGGCACGATTATATTTCATTTCTGGGGAATAAAAAGCATATTAATACAAACGTACACTTGATTGTGATGGTATAACAACACACCCCCGAAAGAGGCAGAATAACTGAGAAGAGTTATTTTGAAATCTACTTCTAAAGTAGTAAATCTGAAATTTATTCATGTAATAGTAAATCTAAAATTTACTAAATAAAAAAATATATGTCACGCTAAACTTGTGTTTACTATTATAAATGAGTTCATAAGTTGATATGAATGATTGTGACATCTTGAAGCTGTGCATATTGAGTATTAGACATGTATTGAAGAACTAGAAGATTCTTTAAGAATTATTTATGTCGCTTGTTCTCATGATAAGTTGGTTGGACCAACTAATATTGAGATTGGATCCCTCAAAATCTGAAAAGTATAAAAGGTGAATATAGGCCCGTTCACCTACCATGTAATCTATTAAGATGCATAATATAAGATGATCACTTGTACGTTTATTGTCAACTTGCAGTTTGACATTCACAAAGTTGTTGCTCAATAAAATTAAGTTAAGAGCATAATTTTTAGATTGTGTAATCCTGACAATTCATCTTGATAATATTGATTTGGCATTGAATGCATTCAATAAATAGCTGAACCATTGCTAATGAAAACATGCAAAGCTTCATGTATTGGTTTGAAATATGACATACTATATACAAAAGTACTTGTATGCATCAAATCAATAAATTATGATTAATATTTCCTCAGAGTTAGTTTTGAGTAAGGAATCAGACATTGTCCATCTAATAATTTTGATGTGCGGTATATGATTAATGAATATACTATGATGCACAAAGATGGATCCTTAACGAAGATAGATGATGTATGTTAGTTTTCCTAACATAAGGGGGAGATTATAAGCAGTTATGAAGTATGTTAGAAATTATCATCAGATCCTCATTCAAAAGATAATTCAAGTCAAATACTGAAAGCATCTCATATTTAAGCTGTAAGTGCTCCTATTTTATGTCCTTAAAGGATAAAGTCTACGCATGCGTGAAGCGTGGTAGACCAATCGGTCTCAAATGAAATAATTCTTGAGAAAAATAAGGAGCAAATAATTATAATAAGAAGACAATGTGCTCTTAAAGAGCCTGCGACATAATACTTCATGAAAACTTATGAGAGGTTATGGTATCAGAAAATAATGAAGTGATGAAATCTCAAAATGTCATGTCACACTATGAACCGATGAAAAATGATATATCATCAATATCATTGATACAATATTGACACAATATTGTAAAAGATTACGAGGATCTGAATTCTACCTTTATTTAAGCATGATGATCTAGAAACATTTTTCAAGTGACATGAAAGGATGCATCTTGGTAAGCATAAAACTTATTTAATTTGCAGTCCAAACACTTGAAGATGTCATAAATGAAATATTGAATATTGTCACCTGACAAAATTTATACGAAAATATTTTTAAGGATTCAAAATATTTGAAGCATATAAAAGTTTCTGGGAAACTTATTTATAATCCTTATATGGTATAAGCTTATATCTTCAAAAGCAATAGATTATTTGCTGAAATGAGAAATTTACCAATTTGGATTGGTTATGAAGTATCATATCTTAGTGCAATTGGTTCACTCATGTATCTTGCAAATACTACAAGGCCTGATATTGCCTTTTCAATCAATTTGTTAGCTAGGTATATTTCTGCTCCTTCTAGGAGACATCGAAATGGGATCAAAGACATGAGCTTATTTTAGTCTAAAGCTTGCAGTCCCGATCTTGTTGGTTATGCTTATGCTGGGTATTCATCTGACCCACATAAAGCTTGGTATCAAACAGGCTATGTGTTCATATGTGGGGATACTGCCATATCTTGGAGATATACAAGGCAATCTATCTAGCCACTTCAGTGAACTATGCTGAGATAATATTTATTCATGAAGCAAACTGAGAGTGTGTGTGGTTGAGGTCCATGATACATCTCATTCGAGAAAAATATGATTTGAAATGTGACAAAGTACCCACAATTTTATATGAAGATAATGCAGCATGCAAGCACAACTTAAATGAGGATTCATAAAAGGAGATATAACGAAGCACATTTCGTCAAAACTTTTCTATACACATGAGTTATAAAAGAATGGTAATATTAACGTGCAACAGATTCGTTCAAGTGACAATGTGGCTGATTTATTGACCAAGACTCTTCCAACTGCAACTTTCAAGAAGATGGTGCACAAGATCGGGATGTAAAGGTTCATTGATGTTCTCATAAGGGGAGCAAATACGCGTTGTACTTTTTTTTACTTTCAAGGTTTTTTCCTATTGGGTTTCCTTGTAAGGTTTTTAATGAGGAAGCCTATATGCATATTGTTAGAGATGTGTACTCTTTTTTATTCGTTAGATTTTTTTTTTCCACTGAATTTTTTCTAGTAAGGTTTTAACGAGATATATTATCTATCAATTAAACATTCAAGGGGAAGTGTTATAAATGTATTTATATTATAGTGAATGTCTATCAAGAATAGAAATAAGATCTATCAACATCTAGTTGATATCTACTAGGATATGAAATAACTATCTTTTAGAGAGAAATTAGGAGTATTTTTCCCTATAAATAGAGGAGTTTTGTTCATTGTATTCTCAATCTTATGATCTCTCATACCAAGATAATCACTCAAGAGAAATAAGAATTACTCTCTATTCTCTCTCTACTTTTATTCTTTATTCTTTATTATTTTATAACAATTTTAGCTTATTTTATTTCTTATACGGCATAATAAATGACGTGAAAATGATGTGTGCTCGATTGTATTACATACATGCTTGAACAGGCAAAAAAAAGATTAAAATATAATATTTCAATGGATTCAAGGGTTCAATTGACAAAGTAGCAAGTAGAAGGATTTAACTTACAAATAAAGTCAAATACAAGAGTCTATTTGATCATTTCACCAATCTTAATAAAAAAAAAAGATCATTTCACCGATCTTGTCTCATGAGTTACTTTTCTGCATAAATAATACCAAATCTAAATTCAATTTTTCCCCAGTTTTTATCAATATTTTTGTACTTTTTATCTTCATTTAATTTTGTTTTTTTAAAGAAAAACCTTCCAGTAAAACCTAGTTCTATTAAAAATTGTTGACAATGCCCCCCTCCACCCCCGCCCCCCCCCCAAAAAAAAATATTGGGCCTTAAATGGCCTGTGTCTAGAACAGGCCCTGATTAGGACTAATTCATGTGGTGTTAGAATACAGTAAGATATGCTTAGTCTCCCTCAAAGTGTTTGGTCGAATTTTTTTCTCAAATATCCGATCTTGAACTTTATTTTTCATAGTGTGCGGTCTTTAATTTCCGTTTGCATTAAATAAAACATTTTTATGTAAGATCGAATTTCTAATAAATTGTGCAGATTTTTTTTTATTTTGAAATATCATGAACGTCTACGTTTGCCTTATGTGCAACTTTTATAAGTTCTAACTCTTATTGAAATTCTAATCAATTATGCAGATTCATTATCTTAAATTTCATGAACGTTTGTTTTATGTGTAAGACTTTAAATATTTCCTTATAGGTAAAATTTATTAAGAGGGGCTAAAAAGCAGGATCGCCTCGTATGCAGTTAATTTCTGTAAGACTTAAGGTAGTCTTTTCCTTGTCACATGTTGACTTGGCATATATATTAAAAAATTAATTATTAATATGACTATTTTATCATAATATTTTTATTAATTGATAATTATTATCGTGTCTTTAAATTAGTTTGGATAGTAAATAGTTAATGTTAAAGATAAAATAATTATCTTTTCTTGATATATCAAAAATGACAAGTAAAAATAAAAATTCAATTAAAAATAAGTAACAAATAAAAGTGAACGAATGAAGTATCTGTTAAAATCCCACGGGATTATTCGATTTCAATCTATCTAAACAAATTAATTCCAATTCAATTTTTATTTTTTACAAACCGGAAAATCAGGTAAATTTAACCTTAGAGATTTTTCCATAAGCTATTGTTGCCTTAAAATTTCTAATAAAATATTTTCCATCAAGAGAATTCTTAAATGGACACAATTGTAAAATACTACAGTCAAATCTGATAATAGTGACAATGTTTGTTTGAAAATTTTATGACTGTTATAAAGATGTGTTGTTATATATGTATACTGATATTTGATAATCAAATCTCATTTAGATGCCATAAACAAAAGTATGAAAATTATAAAGGATATGAGTGTAAAAAGATAAAAATTAGGTAGTCTTTTCATTATGAAGTTATGAAATAACTAATGTGCATCATTTAAATACAATTATTTCTTTTAAATTATATATTCGTACTTATATATTGTGGTACTTTTTTGTACATAATATATTTCTTACAAAATATTATTACATAATATTTGAGTGTGCTGTTATAGAGAGATAATTTTACAAAAAGTGTACCGTTATACTAAACACCATTATTGTTATATGTAAAATACCGTTATCGAAAAGTAAAATATAATATGAAAAATCAATTCTGAAAAAATCAGATCGCTATAGTGAAATGTCATTATAACGAAACGACATAATAGAGAGGTCTGACTGTATCTGATAAACAATTTATTAGAGAAACATGATAATTAAATTAATTACCAAAAATTATGGGCCACAAAAGTCTAGAGATGTGTAATTCTTGCATACATATATATATATATGATAAAGTTTGGACATTTTAACATTTTTAATTCCTAATTCATGGTTATAATAGCCACTTTAATACAAAATCACTGTGGGAGTTTTTGTTACTTGCAACAGTTATACAACGATTAGTTGTTGGCAATTGATGCCAATTTATCTCTTACTTTACTCCCATGTTTTAACAGTAAATCCCGTTGCATGGTTACAATTTTCGGCCTTAAAAAAAGCTTCCATTTCATTTGTGTTATGAGCCATTAATCACAATAGTTAGTGATGGTAGAATATGGACCTAAATTTCTTATAACTCTTGTAACTTCTACCTTTATTCTCTTCATTAGCTTTTGTAGCTCTTGTAACCTCTATTCTATTTATCTTCTCATTTATTTCTTCTTATTCATTACATGAAAGATTCTTTATCTATAAATAGAGGTGGTATTGCATATTTTTCTAAGTAAAAAATAATATAGAGTTCACGAAAAAGTTAGTAAAAAAAAGAGTTTATTAGTTGAAGGGAGACGTTCTTTTTGTGGAGCTTTGAGTTCAATACTTGTTCAGAATTGTTGAATTGTTCTTTCTGAGAAGGCCATTGTATTCTGGAGGGCACGGGTCAAGAGGATTACTGCTGGACCGGTGAAACTATTTGCTGCGGCGTGCTTGAATCTTCTTAAAGAGAGTGAGATATCCGCGCCTTAGCCGAAGAAGAAGATATTGTTTTTTTTATTTTCTTCACTTGTAATTTTCAGTTGTAATATTATTATAATTTTCTCCAACAATTTTAAGGAGATTCAATGGCAATAACTGAAAAATCCACGGATGTCAAGATGGAAGATCTTAACAAGTCATTCCGATTCAATGATACTCATTTCAAGAAGTGAAAGGATAAAGTGTTTTTCTACTTAAGTCTTCTCAATAGTTTTTATGCGTTAACTGGGAAGAATTCAAACAAAGTAGATAACTCCTCCATGAATGATGAAGAACTTATTTCGTTTCAAGAGAAAGTTGAATAATACGATGGTGATTATTATAAGTGTCGATATTTTTTACTTCATTATCTATCTGCTAATTTTTATAATTATTATGATGAAACTTACTCTAGTGCAAAGAAAATTTGAAAAACATTGCAGAGTAAGTATGACACTGAGGAGGCTGGAGCGAAAAAATATGCGGCTAGCAGATTCTTTTGTTTTCAAATAGTGGACGACAAATCAATGATAGACCAAGCTCAGGACTTCATAATGATTGTTGGAGAGCTCAGGTTTGAAGAAGTCAAAATTGGAGATAACCTTATTGTTTGTGGCATAATTGATAAACTTTCACCCCCATAAAAGAAATTTCAAAAAACTACGCACCACAAACAAAAGAAAACTTCTCTTGAGAATTTGATAATGAGAATCCACATGGAAGAAGAAGCAAGGGGTCAAGATGCACTTTTGCAAATAAAAGAGAACAACATCACACCGAAGGTAAATTTAACTAATTCAAATAAAGCTACTCCTGAAACTAATAAAAATACTACTTTGAAGCCTAAGAAGAAGCAAGAAAAATGATGGTAGACATCCCAAGAATAATAATGGTGGAAATAACCAAGCAAAAAATTAACATATTCAAGAAAAGGGATCGTACTTTGTTTGCAGCATGAGTGAGCATATTGCTCTATTTTGCAAATTTCAGAAACGTGGGCCTACACCTCAAGCAAATGTCATCGAAGAATTATTTGTGGCGGTGATATCAGACATAAAAATAGTAGAGAATATTAATGGATGATGGGCTGACTCTAGTGCAAACGTCATATCTGTTATGACAATGACTGGTTTAAAAACTATACTCCTTTTGAGGAGCTAAAAATCATCATGCTTGGAGATTCTCACATAACTTAAGTGCTTGGAATGAGAGATGTCGAGTTGAGTTTTACTTCTGAAAGGGTATTAATTTTAAAAGATGTACTTTATACTTCTTTCATGAGAAAAAAATGATGTCTGGTTTTCTTCTTAATACAACAGACTTCAAACAGATTATTGAATTTGATCAATATGTAATTGTAAAAAATAATATTTTTATGGGAAAAGGATATGCCTGTGATGAGATGTTCAAGTTGAATGTTGAAGTGAATAAAACATCTACTTCTTGTTATATGCTTTCTTCAACTAATTTTTAGCATTCTCGTTTGTGTCATATAAATGATCATTATGTAAAAATCATGAGTAGTTTATGATTAATTTCAATGATCGAAAAGTATTTTGGAAAATGTGAGGCTTGTAGTAAAGTCAAAATCACAAAAAGGCCTCATTTTCAAGTTGAAAGAATGATTTATTAGAATTAATTCATACTGATATTTGTGAACTTGGAGAAATTTTAACTCATGGAGGAAATAGATATTTTATCACTTTCACTGATATTTTTCTAAGTTTACATATGTTTACTTAATGAAAAATAAAAGTGATGCTTTTGAGAATTGTAAACTTTTCTTCATGAAGTTAAAAATCAGTTTGGCAGAAATAAAAAGAATAAGAAGTGATAGAGGCCATGAATATGAGTCTAATTAGTTCAATTCTTTTGTTAGATCATTGGGTATAATTCATGAAACTACTCCTCCTTATTCGCCTGCATCTAGCGATATAGCGGAAAGGAAAAATAGAGCTTTGGCTGAGTTAATTAATGTCATGTTAATTGAGTCTTGTACACCTTTAAATTTTTGGGATAAAGCTCTTTTGACTGCTTGTTATGTGATGAATCTTGTGCTTCATAAAAAGGTCAAATCAATACCCTTTGAGTTGTGGAAATATTATAAGTCAAATTTGAGATATTTAAGAGTTTGGGGTTGCTTTAACCTATGTAAGGTTAATGGATTTTAAAATCTCTAAGTTGGGTAAAAAAGTTGTTGCTCATACTTTTCTTGGTTATGCTTCAAAATAGTACAACTTGTGAATTTTTTAATCTTAAATATAATATTATAATAGAATCTAGTGGTGCTATTTTTCACGAAAATAAATTTTCTTTTGATTCTAAAAATAGTGGGGGTCAAAGGACTAAAGAAAACATTTTGTCACTACCTAGTTCTTCTACTTTTATTTTAAAAATTAAGAAAATAGTGATTTTGAGTTAGAAAGAAGTAAACGAGCTAGAGTAGAAAAAGATTTTGGTCTCGATTATTATGTTTTTAACATTAGAGATGACCCTCCAACTTTAAAAGAAGCATTGTCTTCACCCAATGCTATTTTTTTAAAAGAGACTGTAAATAATAAAATGAAATCGCTAATTTTTAATAAAATTTTAAAGCTAATTGATTTACCATCGGGTTGTAAAACAATTGAATGCAAATGATTATTACGTAAAAAAATTAAAATTGAATGAATCTGTTGATAAATATAAGGCTAGGCTAGAGGCTAAAGGTTTTAAGCAACTAGAAGGCCTAGAATTTTTTCATACTTTTTCTCTGATAACTAGAATTACATCCATTAGACTTTTAGTTGCTATTGCGGTAATTTTTGATTTACAAATTCATCAAATGAATGTAAAAACTTCTTTTTAAAACGAAGACCTAAATGAAAAAATTTATATGAAACAATCCAAGTGTTTTATTGAGGTTGGCCAAGAAAGTAAAGTGTGTAAAATTACTAAATCCCTATGTGACTTGAAACAGACACCTAAGCAATAACACGAAAAGTTTGATTCCTGGATGATTGATACTGATTTAAAAAAAAAAATGAGTGTGATAAGTGCATATATCATAAGTTTTGAAATAATTTGCATGTTATTATTTGCCTATATGTTGATGATTTATTGATCTTTAGCTCTAACATGAATGTTATTGGCGAGACTGAAAACATTCTTTGACGTCATTTTGATATGAAAGATCTTGGTGAAACATCCTTAATTGCAAGCATGTTGTAACTCCATTTGATTCTAGTGTTCAATTGTTTTCTATTGAAAATGAAAATGATGTTATCAATTAAAAGAACTATGTCAACATAATTGAAAGTTTGAGATACGTGACTGATTGCCGTTATGTCTGATATTGTATATACAGTAGGAGTACTTAGTAGGTTTACTTGTAAGTCAGGTAATGAAATTGGCATGCTATAACGAGAGTAATAAGATATTTAATTGAAACAAAAACTTGTGGTTTGTTCTATAAAAAATATCCTGCTGTACTTTAATGCTTTTGTCATGCGGATGAAACACTTTATCACGTGATTCTTTATCTACTACTGGTTGTATTTTTACTTTAGGTGATGGTGCTATTTGTTGAAAATCTAAAAAACAAACTATTATTGCTAACTCTACCATGGAGGCTGAGCAAATTGCTTTAGCTTTAGCTAGTGAGTAAGTGAATTGATTGAGAGATTTGTTATTTTAAATACCTTATTTTAAAAAATAAATTTCTCATACTTTAATTCATTGTGATTGTTTTATCCTTTTCCGGATTTCTTTTGGCGAGAGAAAATGGTTTTTGACCTCTTAAAACTATTTCAAAAGATTAAAAAAAATTCCAAAATAATTTTAAGAAA
The DNA here is from genome assembly GCA_030864225.1 of Capsicum baccatum var. pendulum. NCBI lineage: Eukaryota > Viridiplantae > Streptophyta > Magnoliopsida > Solanales > Solanaceae > Capsicum > Capsicum baccatum. The sequence goes on from CM061550.1 coordinate 230,024,426, forward strand.
TTCACAAAGTCGCCACTTGATTTTTATAGAAAATCAAGAAAAACTTCAAAGAGTTTCAAAGGTTCAAAAACAGAAATAAACCTTTAAAACTAGAGATAATGGGTAAGGGTTCAATTAACGCCCTAAGAAGGTTTCTAAGGCACTTAGGAGCATCCGTTTAAAACGGTGTACCAAATATTTTTGACTAGCTTAAAAATGAATAACTTTGAAAAAGGTTGATTTTTGTAAACACTTGATTTTATAGAGAATATTAAAAATATTTATTTATTTATTTATTTATTTATTTATTTATTTAATATGACATGTATTTATTCAAAGGAAAAACATTCTATTTGAATTAAACTAAGTTGCCATTTTTTTCTCTAGATTTAAGAGAAAAATGAATTTTGCTTTTGTAAAAGAAGAAGATTATAATTATATTATTATTATTAGTAGTAGTACCATAGGAAAGTCCGTTTTTGTTATAATTAACACTTTTTTTAAAAAAATGTTAAGTGCGTATCAAATTAAAAGTATCTTATTATATATAGAAAGTTAAAATTTATAAGAAAATTTAGTTTCTTGAGTTTGAAGAAAATTATTTTAATCTAAATAAACTATTAATTATGTGAGTAACAAAAACACCATTTTGGAATAGAATACTTAAAATTTATTAAAAGGCTAGTTTTAGGAAGAAGAACCGAAGGAACCAATTTAATCCATTTAGATAAGATCAAATTAGGTGAAAAAAAAAAGAAATTATGACTTAAAGAAAGAAAATAAAGATACAATAAAATGACAATACTTTAGGAAATTTATCTAGATTAATTTATTAAAATGTTAGTACACATAAACAAAGATGAATTATATATAAGCTACAAACATAATACAAGAATAGAAATTGAGCCCTTAGGGTGTGTTTGGTATGAAGGAAAATGTTTTCCTAGAAAATGTTTTCCTGGAAAACAAATTGATTTCTTACTTGTTTTCTTATGTTTGGTTGGTGGATGAAAAATATTTTCTAGTATTTGGTTGGTGAATGAAAAAATACTTTTCAAAAATACATTTTAGTATTTAGCTAAAGCATAAAAATACATTTTAGAATTCTTTTTTAAAAAATAAATTAAAAAACTAAATTATTTTTTGGAAAAGGGATTGGTACTCGAATGGGTGGGGGTGTCAGAATAGACAGTAGGGGTGGGGTAAGTGATGATAGGCGGATTTACACGCCTATATCAATATATTTTGCCCATATTTTAGCCTAGTTTTGAGAACAAATTATATATTTCATGCACTTTTAGTCCTTTTTCCTGTAAATGAGCTAACGAACATGATTAGTAAAGTTTCAAGTATAAATGATGCAAAATTCAGTATTTTATGGCTTACTTGACGCAAAAGAAAGCTCACGAAGAAAGGAAAAGGAGTGTACACGCCTAAGGACCAAAACTGCTGCATGAAAAATCTGTCCCGGGCTAAAACAGCATTTCTGAAGACTTTGGGGACTTACAGACACATAGCTGGATTGAGACAATGATACATTAACCTAGTACAATTGGGTTATGTATTTCATTAGTTTATTTGGATTATGATAATGTTACATTAACCTAGTACATTTGGGTTAAGTATTCCATTAGCCTAGTAGGATTTGGTTATTTGTTTCATTAGCGTAGTAGGAGTAGGATATGGGTATTATAAATACCCTATCATGCTAGAGATTTTTATTCATTCCTCCCTTAGTGGAGAGACAATCCTCCCTTAGTGGAGAGATACATTCTACTTCTCAATTACAACTCTTCTAATCTTTCCATTAATTCTATTTTTCTTCTTCTATTCATCTATTCAATTCTTAATTTCCGCAACAAGAGAAACGTTACTTTGCTAAGGAATTCACGCCTCACGCCTACCACTTGTGCTACACGAAAATCATCAATCTTGTGGTATAATAACAACAATGCAAATTGTGATTTCCTTCGCATTCATGGGTAACTAAACTTCTCTGTTGGGGTTATGGAAGCCGTATGAGTTACTATCTATTGCTGTGAGTTTGTGAGTTCGCGACACGTATACTGCTTATATCATTATTCTCTTCATCTTAATCTACATTCTTTGTGGTTGGAAACGCAAGAATACGCCAGTATAACATTTAACTTGTTCGAAAGAAAGGTTATTTGTCTGGAAAAGAGATAGTGTCAAGGTAGTAGGACACCCTTTCCTATTAAAAAGCTAGTGCCGTAACTGGACTAACCTCTTGGAGAATTCGTACCGTTAGACACGCTTTAAGCTCGAAAGAGTTAAAGTGAAATAGTCCTTGTTGAGGTCGAAAGACGCTTGGATTTACCATCGAATACAATTCTCTATAAGCAGTTGCATGTCAAAACTCTACACACTCATAGCCAATAGAGACGTATACCTCAGAAGGTGGACATAACCCCAACGCTTCAATTCTCATTGTTTACAACTTACGTAACAATCTTTCTCTCTTTACTTTGCTATTTTCAGCTTTTACTTTATTGTTTTCGTTACACATTACAATCCCCCCTTTTACGAGACTTGCACCAAAAGTTTAGTAATTTTGCTTATTTGTTGGCCAAGCTATTCCCTGTGGGATCGATACCCAACCCAGGTTGGGTTCTATATTTGCTAACGACCGCTTTACACTCCTACGAGAGCTGTAGATTGAGCGTTATCAAAAATTGGCACCGTTGCCGGGGAATTCGAGTGTCAACTAAGTTTGTGATAATTACTAGACCCTTTGGTCAAAGATTCTCATACTTTTACTTTTAGTTGTTATTTTTGTTTTATTCAGGTTTGTTCAGTGCACCAATGGATGCACAACGTGAAATTGAAAGGATGGCTGCTCAAGTGCATCAACAGAATATTGATAATCCAGGTCGGGCAACAAATCCTGATGATGAGGACCTGGGCGATGAGGAGCTACTAAACCCACGGCGTACTGCTGAGATGGCGGCATCCATGCAGAGGAGAGATCGTCAAGCGCGATTGAGGCCTGATCGCCGAGCTATGCAAATTCCTTTTGATGACGAAGAGGACGATCTAGACGGACCTGGTGCCACCGGAGCTATTATTCTTCCGCCATTGGAACCTGGAGCAAAGTTCAATATCACTAGCACCATGATTCAGCTTTTGCAACTCAAGGGATTATTTGGTGGACTAGCAGGCGAAGATCCGAATATGCATCTGATCAACTTTATTTCTACATGCAAGTCATTTGACAATCCTGGCGTTGGACAGAATGCAATTCGACTGCGCTTATTTCCATTGTCTCTATCTGGAGAGGCAACTCTATGGTTGAATGGGCTGACTCCTGATTCTATTACAAATTGGAGGCAATTGAGAGATGCTTTCATAGAAAGATTCTTTCCGCCATCCAAAAGAGCACAGTTGAGAGATGAGATAACCAATTTTCGACAGCTTCCAACTGAAGCTCTCCACGAAACATGGGAGAGGTTCAAGACGAAGCTAATGCGATGCCCAAACCATCATATGACCAATGTCCACTTGATGGAGATATTATACAGAGCTTTGAATTCGGTGACTAAGCCAGTGGTTGATAATGCGGCTGGAGGATCATTTATGGACCTCACCTTTGTTCAGGCAAGCAATATGCTAGACCGGATGACAAAGCAAAGTAGAGCTTGGCACACCAGCGATTCTGAGGTAGCAAGCCCCACTTTATCTATTAGCATGACTGCAGAACAAAGGAGAAGAGAAGAGGAGCGCGATCAAGATATAGCGCATATGAAAACACAAATGGATCTTCTTACAAAGCATTTATTATCAGGGAAGACCGAAAAAGTCAAAGCTGTTGCGTCAAAAGGAAGAGAGGAATCCGACTCTAAAGAAGAAGCCAACTACTTGAATAATCAAGGGGGTTTCCGAGGCAATGCCCAAGGAAACCAAGGTCAAAACTATTATGATGAATCTGGATACAAGGACCGGGATCAAGGTAGTTGGAAGAATAATTCAGACAGGAGTGGTTTATATATTCCTCCTAGAAATCATGAGGTTGAGGCGTCTGGCTCCGAAAAGATGTCTATGGAAGATATGATGGCCAAGCTGCTGACAGGAGTGGAGGTAACCAATATGGGCGTAACTGAGGTGAAGAACGATCTGTCTTCAATGAATCAGTTGGTTGACTCACATTCCGTTGCAATAAGACAACTAGAGCAACAATTCAGTCAACTTTCAGCAGCACTCAACCAAAGAAAGGCCGACACTTTACCTAGAGATACTGTGCAAAACCCAAGGAATGATGGGTCATGCATGGCCATCACTACCAGAAGTGGTAAAGTGCTGGAAACTTCAGCAAAAGGCAAGCAAGTGATTGACGAAGTTGCGGACATGGATGACAACGCAAAAGGAAAAGATGTCGCAGTAACTACTCCTGACGTCAAGGACGCCACATCCAGCACTGTGCAGCCTGAAAAAGTGAAAAAACAAAAGCAAGAGGAGAAGAAAACCGTGGAGAGAACACTTCCATACCCACCACCACCTTTTCCCCAAAGATTGAAGAAGGTGGCGGATGACACAAAGTTCAGCAAATTCATGAATATGTTAAAACAGCTCACCATTAATGTTCCATTGGTGGAGGCACTTGAACAAATGCCTGGGTATGCGAAATTTATGAAGGATCTCTTGACAAAGAAGCGGGCAGCAAGTTATGACTTGGCGGATAATGTTCATCATTGTAGTGCAATCGCTACAAGATCGCTAGTTCAAAAGAAGGCAGATCCTGGAGCTTTCACTATTCCTTGCACAATTGGATCGTTGGATTTTGATAAGGCATTGTGCGATTTGGGAGCTAGCATCAATTTGATGCCACTATCTATCTACAGAAAGTTGGGGTTGGGAGACCCTACACCAACCAATATGAGGCTCGTGATGGCTGATAGGTCGGTAAAACAACCTGTGGGTATCTTGAATGATGTGTTGGTGAAGGTTTCTTCATTCATATTTCCTGCCGACTTTGTTATTCTAGATTGTAAGGAGGATTCTGAAGTTCCCATAATCTTGGGACGTCCTTTCCTTGCAATCGGAAGTGTGCTTATTGACATGAAAGATAATGAGCTTTTATTTCGAATTAATGACGAAGTAGTACGGTTTGATATATGCAAAGCCATGAAGCAGCCCAGCGATTTGAATGAGTTATCTGTAGCTGATGTTCATCAAGAGGATATGAAAGCATTATCTATAGAGAAACAGCCTATTGTTGAGCCATTGACTGTTGCGCCACTGAATGTTGAGCATGAGGATAATGAATATTATGAAGAACTTATGGGTGATCTAACAGAAATAGAGTCTTATACTCCTAAGCAACCGGATTGTGATCTCAAGAATCAACCAACAGCGAAGACTCCCATTGATGAGACACCAATGCTAGAATCGCAAGAGCTCCCCGATTATCTAAGGTATGTGTTCTTGGAAAGTAGAAATATACTTCCAGAGAGTGCAGATGATTTAAGTGAACAGCACGTAGAGGCTCTCATCTCTGCTCTGAAGAGATACAAGAGAGCTATGGGTTGGACTATTGATGATATAATTGGTGACTCTCCGGAGAAACGTAGGAGCCATCTCAAAAAAGATCGCATGCCCACAGGTAAGACTCATTGTCGTCTAAATCCTTTCAGAAAACGATCCACCATTTACCTCGACGAAGTCTGAGTACTCGAGGTAACTATGTCGCGCCACGACAATAAATAAGGCGCTAGATGGGAGGCAACCCATCGTTTATCATTTTTCATTTATTGTTTATCGTTTTGTCTTTCTTTTATTCTAGTACTTGTTTTGTTTTGCTAAATGAAAAATCCAAAAATAAGAGTCGTGCCACGACCAAAACTAAGGCACTTAGTGGGAGGCAACCCATCGTACTAATCGTTTTCGTTTGGTTTTGAGCAAAAATAGGTTCAAGAAGTATTCAACGAGGAGATTGATTTCAATTGATGATTTGGACGCATTGTATGGTAAAGTTGGTAAGTTAGGAATAGTGATGCATAAGGCTATGGATTGAGCATTCCTCATGCCCAAATAGGAATCGAGGAAGGCTAGGCCTTGGAAAAACTAGGCCACGAACGATGCACAACCTATCCTATAGCCTAAGGTCTCGGAATCTAGTGTGCTATACACTATGCGCCGCCTATTCCTAAGTGTGCTTTTGACTATGCGCCGCCTATGCTATGTCATTTGGTCTCAGTATCTCATATGACATAGACTATGCGGCGCATATGTCTACAAATGCCATAGACTATGCGGCGTATATGTCCCATTATGCTATAGACAATGCGCCGCATATGTCATGTCTATGCCAAGCATTATGCGCCGCATATGTGGGATTTTTGTCTCCAAAATCGATTGTAAATGGGTCATAACACGACCCATTCTCTTCCTATATAAAGGGGACTTAGTTTTACAACACAACCACACTAAAAATTGACCTAAGGGCGCCGCATATACATCCAAATCCTCTCAAAATTTTCTTCTTTTGCTCTTCCAATTCACAAAACCATCCCCACAAGCTTCAAGCAAGTAAGTGCTCTTTTATTCTTCATTTATTTCTCGTAAGTACTACGTTGCTATGTCTAGTATGAATTGCTAAATCTTATAAGATTGTTGGTGATGTTTATGTGTTTGGATAGTTGATACAAAATCATGTGAGTGAACATATACGTAGGAAAATCTTGACTTGTTTCCGACTTGAATTTGGTTTCAATAGCATTGTTATGATATTTACGGAATTACTATAGCTATGAACATTGATTAAGATTGTTGTTTGGATACTTACATGTTAGACTATCCCGGCCATCGGGATAAGACTTATAGTGCCTACCGGCATAAGAGGTTGTGATTGTTGTAAGAATAACTATTCCATGTGGTAACCCCTATGTAGTAGTGTTGTTATATCTACCATGAAAGTAGTCCAATGGCTGCAAGTAAGTGATGCATTGCTGATTTTCTTGTCGGAATACAATCCTAAAATGTATGTCGATGAAATCTGAGTACTCGACCACTTTCACTTCACTGATTTGTGTTAACAAAACTAAGTGTGGGGTGGTACCCCTAATGCTTGTTTATAGATTGTATCGATTGAGATTGTGCTACCACTAACACTATTTCTAGTCTCAGGTACAATGGCACCTAAAGCAAGGCAAGGCAAGGAGAAGGCTACCACTTCCCAAAAGGGCAAAAAGAGAGGTCGCAAGGACCAAGGAGAATCATCCTCAGCACAACTACCCCGCAGAATGTTTGGAATAAAATGGGTTCTTGAGGAGGAAGCCAAAGAATGGTACAGGAACAACAAAGAACGAAAATATGTTCACGTCGACTTGATCAACAAGGAAACCTTAGCAAAGAAGGAGCCGCGTATGTTGGCAAAAATAATGGCATTGAAGCTGGATTTCATCTTCCGCGACATGGGAGAATGCAACCTTGATTTAACAAGAGAGTTTTATGCCAACTGGTCGCCGAACACAACAGGCAATGAAGTCAAAATTCGGGGCCAAGTGTTACAGCTCACCGCGGATTGGATCAACTCTTTTCTTGGCTTACCTTCGGTCGACACAACACCATTCAAAGAGCTGTACAGCAGGCCTCCTTATAGAGCAATACGACACACACTTTGTGGAAGCAGATCGATGGCAAGGTGGGGCAGACATAAAGAAACCGGCCGACATAACACCTTCCCCTATGCTCCACTAAATAGGGAAGTAAGAATCTGGATGCGCATTGTCAACTCATGCCTTATTCCTAGGACTCAATATACCAAGATATCAAGAGATAGAGTGTGTTTGGTCTATGCTTTGATGATGAATGTCCCTATCAACTTTGGGGCAATAATTCGATCTACCATGAGGAAGGCCAGACTCCACAAAAGGTCCCACTTCATATTTGGAAATTTGTTGACAGCAATCTTGCGGAAGGAGGATATCAAAGAGGAACCAGCTGACCACAAACTCCCACATAACCCAGAGAAGGTTGACCTTACCAAAGTCAAAGATGCTGAAACAACTCATGGTGTCAACCTTACTACTGCGGAGAGACATGCTCGTGATGAGAGTTTCTTCCGTCATCTCTATGGCATGACACGATTCACTATGATGAGTGGTGGACGTGTTCCAACTGCTGAAGAGCTCCAACAGCTGGACCACGACTACCCAATGAACATGAATGCACGGTAGATGTATGGAGTGGGCGTATACTTTGAGGAACCTCTAGAGGATGATGTGCCGACTAATATCGATCGACGCTTGCCTGATTCTGACGAGGAGGAGAACTCTGACGACGACTCTTATGATGATTCAGACGAAGGGGGTATGACCCCCGACATTGAGGAAGAGTCCGATTAACCAGGTTTTTCGTATTTATTTTCCACTGAGGGCAGTGTCCCGTTTAAGTGTGGGGTGGCGGTATCGCATGCTATACTTCTCTGTTTGCACCTATGTTTGTTTGCTTTGTTTATTTGAGTTTTACTTTGTTTATTTGAGTTCGTTTTTTTTGTTTTTTTTGAGTTTTTTTAGGAGTAAATTTTTTCTAGCTTCGCATGAAATTATTTTGACAGGCAGCATGAGATTATAACAAGAGTATGTGTTACAATTGTGACTATTGAGACGTTTAGACTCTAGTTGTGACTCATTATGTGATATTGTGTGGTTCAATTCCTTCACTTATTGGGTCGAGAGTCTATATTACTTCCAATCAAGTCGACCATGTGCCTTGTGTGTGTGAGATAATAGTATATTCTATGTTTGTGGCTGATGCTAGAACTTGCCTGGTATGTATGCAAAGCGAAAATAAGGAGTGTAAGTTTAGGAGATGATTTAGGCATTTCTTTGGCAACCTATACATGTTTACCTTCGTTTTACCTACCCATGGACATCATCCTAGTTAAACTCTTTTGAGCCTTTAGCCTATTTCTTTGACAACCTCATATGTAAGCCTAATCCATTTTTTTTCAAGACCGTAATTTGATCCAAAATCCTAAGTTCTTTAAAGTGAAAAAGTCATGTGACAAAATAAGAGGAAATTGGGTGAGTATGATGCTCTAAATTGTAGTGGTACTTGAATGAGTTATGAAAAAGAAAGTGCTATCATAAGAGGTATGTTATGAAAAGAAAAAGGAAAAGAAAGCTGAAAAGTGAGTTATGCTTAAAATGGCAAAACAAAAGAGGAGAACAAGGGTGGTAGAATAAAAGAAAGAAGAAAGGTTGAAAGAAAAAAATGTCAATGATACAAAGTGATGTATTAAAGCGCTTAGGAACCTAGTCACTATTCTTGGCCAAAATAGTCCTACCCGTCCCTTAGCCTACATTACAACCATCAAAAGACCTACTTGATCCTAATCTTAACATTCCGACATTTAGTAGAGTACTACATTAAGGGCAAGCCTATGGTCATCAGTTGCTACATATGAATTCTTTGTGAGAGTGAGAGCAAGGATATGTTGATACCCATGTTTGAAAAATATGATATATTTGTGAGTGATTATGGGTACTATATTGTGAGACACACATGGTTGATGAGTTTTGGATAGTTGTATATGATTCTACGCACCTTAACGTTTGCATGCGAGTTGATCACCATCACGAGTCTATGCTAGAGGTTAAATTGTTTCTACTTATAATAGAAAAGCTACTCTTTGTTGATAATTGTTGTGCTTGTCTTGATAAATGTTTTGTGTTGTTGTTGTAAAAACCCTAAGTTGATGTTTAGAAGGACATGATATGTTGTTCGAGGACGAACAAAGCTCTAAGTGTGGGGTGTTGATGATAGGCGGATTTACACGCCTATATCAATATATTTTGCCCATATTTTAGCCTAGTTTTGAGAACAAATTATATATTTCATGCACTTTTAGTCCTTTTTCCTGTAAATGAGCTAACGAACATGATTAGTAAAGTTTCAGGTATAAATGATGCAAAATTCAGCATTTTATGGCTTACTTGACGCAAAAGAAAGCTCACGAAGAAAGGAAAAGGAGTGTACACGCCTAAGGACCAAAACTGCTGCATGGAAAATCTGTCCCGAGCTAAAACAACATTTCTGAAGACTTTGGGGACTTACAGACACATAGCTGGATTGGGACAATGATACATTAACCTAGTACAATTGGGTTATGTATTTCATTAGTTTATTTGGATTATGATAATGTTACATTAACCTAGTACATTTGGGTTAAGTATTCCATTAGCCTAGTAGGATTTGGTTATTTGTTTCATTAGCGTAGTAGGAGTAGGATATGGGTATTATAAATACCCTATCATGCTAGAGATTTTTATTCATTCCTCCCTTAGTGGAGAGACAATCCTCCCTTAGTGGAGAGATACATTCTACTTCTCAATTACAACTCTTCTAATCTTTCCATTAATTCTATTTTTCTTCTTCTATTCATCTATTCAATTCTTAATTTCCGCAACAAGAGAAACGTTACTTTGCTAAGGAATTCACGCCTCACGCCTACCACTTGTGCTACACGAAAATCATCAATCTTGTGGTATAATAACAACAATGCAAATTGTGATTTCCTTCGCATTCATGGGTAACTAAACTTCTCTGTTGGGGTTATGGAAGCCGTATGAGTTACTATCTATTGCTGTGAGTTTGTGAGTTCGCGACACGTATACTGCTTATATCATTATTCTCTTCATCTTAATCTACATTCTTTGTGGTTGCAAACGCAAGAATACGCCAGTATAACATTTAACTTGTTCGAAAGAAAGGTTATTTGTCTGGAAAAGAGATAGTGTCAAGGTAGTAGGACACCCTTTCCTATTAAAAAGCTAGTGCCGTAACTGGACTAACCTCTTGGAGAATTCGTACCGTTAGACACGCTTTAAGCTCGAAAGAGTTAAAGTGAAATAGTCCTTGTTGAGGTCGAAAGACGCTTGGATTTACCATCGAATACAATTCTCTATAAGCAGTTGCATGTCAAAACTCTACACACTCATAGCCAATAGAGACGTATACCTCAGAAGGTGGACATAACCCCAACGCTTCAATTCTCATTGTTTACAACTTACGTAACAATCTTTCTCTCTTTACTTTGCTATTTTCAGCTTTTACTTTATTGTTTTCGTTACACATTACAATCCCCCCTTTTACGAGACTTGCACCAAAAGTTTAGTAATTTTGCTTACTTGTTGGCCAAGCTATTCCCTGTGGGATCGATACCCAACCCAGGTTGGGTTCTATATTTGCTAACGACCGCTTTACACTCCTACGAGAGCTGTAGATTGAGCGTTATCAGTAAGAAAAAGTTTTAAATTTTTTTGTTAAATTTTTTTTAAAAATTGACGCGGAGGGAGGTTAGTAGGAGCTGCGGGTCAGTATATGAGAGTGAGGGGGAAGGAGGAAGAAAAAGATTGAAATTTTTTAAAACATAAATTAAAAAAAAATTTATGTTGGGGGTGGGGTGGGGTGGGGGAAGGGATGGGAGAGGGGGCTGGTAAGGGGGGAGGGAGGGTAGGGATGTGGGATAAGAGAAAAGTTTTAGTTTTTTAATAAAATGTAGATATTATTTTTGAAAGGGGGGCTGGTAGGGGTAGAGGTAGGGGTGGGGGTGGGGGTAGGAGATGGACTAAGAAAAATTTTGAAATACTTTTTAAAATAATTAAATTTTTGGGGGTGGGGGTAGGGGTAGGAGTAGGTGGTGGGGGTTGGGTGGGGTGGGGGTGGGGGTAGGGGTGGGGTGGGGTGGGGTTAGGGGTTGTGTCGGGGTGATAGGATATTGTGGGTGGGGTAGATGATTTTGAAAATTGTATGAACATTTTAACTTTAAAGTGAGATTGAAAGAGAGTTTTGAAAAATGTTTTCTTTACTTTTTGAAGGGAATTCATTTTCCTTAGATTTAAGGAATATAAGTTGGTTTGAAAAATATTTTTCAAAATATATAAGCCAACCAAACATAACAAAACTGGAAAACATTTTCTGGAAAATGTTTTCCTTCATACCAAACACACCCTTAATTGTCCCATTAATAAAGCTGCCCAGTTTTGGGCTTTGAATTATGGACTTCGGTCCATTTTTCTGAAGTGTATATCAGCTGTATATCACAGTTCTTTCCCCTGCGTTTTTTGTATATACGTTGTATATCTGAGTATAAAAATCCATGTACAAGCTTCCAACTTCATTATGCATCATACACTGGTGTATACCAGCCATCTCCGACCCGGGAAAACCCATATATCTGCTGTATACAGTGTATATGAGAAGCAGACCATGGTATATTAATCCATTTTTTCTTCATGTATTAGTCCATTTTGGACTTGGAGGAGGTTTGGACTTGATGCAAGTAAGGCTGTCAACGGACCGAAAATGGAACCGCCGGACCGGTTTGATCGGATTCGGAACCTCATTACCGTTTTATATCGCCGGAGCTGGAGTTATCGGAACCGGAATACCAAAAAATTCTCCTTGTTTGGATCGGTCCGCTAGCTACCGGTGTGGAACCGGAACGGACCGAAGCGATACCAAAACGTTACCGGAATATCGCCGCTGGTACCCGTTTTTATTTTTTTGTTTTTTTGTTTTTAAGTTTTAATTTAAATTATAACTTAATGGGATTAATAGATAAGTTATATATATATATATATTTAACTTATATAGTTTATATAATTTATTAACTTTTTTATAATAAGTTTAAGTTTTAATTATTGTAAAAGATTTTAAATTTTAACTTAAAAAATATATGTTAAGTTAATATAATATTTTTAGTAAGTTTAAGAAGTTAAAATTTTATTCTAACTTTATAAACTTAAATACTTGATATAATATATATATTTTTTTCATAATTGCAACAAACAAAAGAGAAAATTTAAAACAAAACTAGGCGAATAACCGTTATATTTATTCAAATTTCGTACGTTGTACATTTATTACAAAGATATTAAATGTAAATCTAATCTACGCAGCCACCTTCTAGGAAGGGTTCTGTGTGAATTAGATTTCTATTGTAGAATCTTATTAATATCTAAATTGTCTATAATTTTTTTGGCGTAACTTTTCTAATTCTTTGGCGGATAAATCCTACGGAATCGGTCTATTTCCTTGTTCCTCCATTTCTTCCATTCCATCATCACTATTTTCCTAAAAAAATTTATCTATTTCATCTTCAATATGGGGCGGTAATTTGGGGAGCCCAAAATTTCTTCGTTCGACATTGATCCAATCTCTAAATAATACCAAAATCTCCAAACTATCCCTTGCTAATGAATACCGATGATCTCCTATTATAAATCTTCCTACGCTGAAAGCTTTCTCCGAAGCAACTGAAGAAGCTTGAGCTGATAACAAATCTCGAACCATCCTTGAAAGTTTTGGAAATTGTCTGATCCGAGTCTTTCACCACGATAAAAGTTGTTGTTTTTCAGTTTCATCTATAATATTTTCCCTTTCTTGCGAAAGGTACGAATCAAAATCATTACTCCTACAACATTGAAGACCAAGTTCTTCGCCCATCTCGTCATCTAAATCATCATATCTACGTCTAGAAGTAGGAGGTTCAATCGGCCCAATATTTTGTTCCATAACTTGATACAAGTTATATAAACTTCTAGCTGTAGATACTATGCTAGCACAACAAGTTTCAACTGATGGCTTTTCATGAAGTCCAATTTCTAAATTGTTGTATAATTTTCTAACCAACATCACTGTACCATGTTCTTTATAAAATGGGTTTAATAAATTAGTTGTTAAAAGAATTTGTGGAATAGGAAAATAATATTTTTAAAAATTTCCAATCATAGCTTCAATTGCCTTTTTGATAGGACATATTTTTTTATATTCAACAAGTACTTTAGAAATAACAGTAATAGTTACTAAAACAGAACAAATAGTTGGAGTATATTGTGCAGATACTGTGTTCGTAGCTTGATAAAAAGTTTTCAAAAATTTACAAAGTTCTTTTACTTCAGTTCAATCATCTTCATCTAGCATTAAATTAACATCCTCATTATAAGAATTATAAACTAATTGTATAGGTTTACGATATATAACAGGAACTTCAAACATTTGAAACAAAGAATTCCATCTAGTAGGAATTTCTTTTGGAATTTTTCTATATGGAAGGTCATATTGTTCACATTTACGTTTAAAATCATCCATTACAGCCTTTTTTTTTATTTTTAAACATAGAACTACAAGCAATTCGCACTTTAAGACAACCATTTCCAAACAAATGAATACCATCATGTACTATCAAATTTAAAATATGTGCAGAACATCTAACATGAAAATGATCTTGATACATTAAACATAATCTAGTTTTTAACTCGTCAATAGCTTTCAAATTATTAGAAGCATTATCTAATGTGCATGCCATAGGTTTACCAATAAATCTAAAATATTTCCTGCTCTCCGTTATTGTACTAGCTATATACATACCGGTTTTAGACTCATCAACATATTTATAAGCAATAATTTTTTTTTGCATGTTCCAATCGTGATCAATCCAATGAGCCGTGAGAGTAAAATAATCATTACCGTCAACACTAGTACCCATATTAGAAGTAACAGATATTCTCCCATCAAATTTATCAAATAAGCAACGAAGAAAATGACAATGTTTAGCTTGAAATTTAAAAATATCATTTTTAATTGTATTTCGTGAAAAACCTTTAAAAGAGGGGGCAGTTCTTCATCGTGTTCCGGTAATTCCGTAACCGGACTAGTAGGGGTAGGGGTATCACCTAATTCTTGTTCTTCTATATCATCTTCCTCTGGTAAGTCTTCCTCAAAATTATTATAATGCCTATTCAGGGTCTCATTATCTAATTCCATACCGATACCAACATCAAAATCATTAGGTTGTGATAATGAAGTTTCATTAAATCTAGGCAGTAATGAACTAGTACTAGCCTTACTTTTTTTATTTCTACGAAAGACCTTACCAAAAATTAGTTTTTTATCACTACTATTTTTTTCAAAATCCATAATTCAAAATAAAATATTAAAACAAGCAATACAAATACAAATTGATGTTCATAAATAAATGTAGATACTAAAAATTAAAAATATAGATAATTAACGTAAATAAAAAGAGATTAAAGTTGGAACGAATATACCGAACGCCTGCGTAAAAGCAGACGTATAACAAATGTCGGAATTAAAAGATGATAATTGAAGTTTGTAATATCTTCAAAAAATCTTCAACTCCAACTAATATAATAAATGAATCCTCAACTTCAAGTGTTCAACTAATATAATAAAACTAGAAATATTTAAAGAGAATTTGAAAGAATATTAAGAGAGAGTATGAAAATTGATAATATTTGTGTGAAAAAAATAATTGAAATGAAGTATATTTATAGTAAAAATTTTAAAAGGTGGTGGAGGGTAATTGGAAGGTGTGGGGGATAATAACAGTTGAAATGCAATGGCCAAAAGAGCCGTTGTAAATCAAGTTTTTTTTTTTAAAAAAGGGCTGGAATTTAAACATTACGGACCGAAAACCAGTCAACCGTAATCGGAAATATCGGAATTTTTTGTAGGTCCGGACCGATATCGTATTCCGGACCATTGGGTACCGGTAAATCGGAACCAATCGGACCGTGTCGTTACCAGTACCGGAAATCAATCGGAAACGTCACTATCGAAATGGAATGGAAAGTTTCGATTTCGTTTTCAGCCCTAGATGCAAGTTGGGTTTAACCCAACCGAATGCAAGTTGGGTTTAACCCAACGGAATGCGAGGAATGGAAGACCGAGGGACTGGCGGAGGAGTTCATGCATATAAAGAAAAAGGAATAAGATTAGTAGTCACATAAGTATGCAACAAAGATGAGATTTAACCACAAGAAAAAACAAAAATTGATGCACCTTTGTTCACAATGAGACATAATTCATGTTTCAAACAAAACTAAATTTATTCCAACCTTACTATCATGGACTGGAAGAAAAGATGTTCCAAGATTAGAAATTTCAACTAAAAAAAGCCATGTATTCAACAAAATTTCCACACTTCACTGTAGTCAAGTTGCAAGCAGGATCAAGGAATTGGTTTAGAGAAGGAAAAACGTGATCTTTCTAAAAAAACAACTTTTACTTATTAAAACTTGCGGGAATACACTGGGTTTGTTGTTGTTGTTGTTTACTTATTCAAACTTGAAAATATTTTAAGAGAGGAAAATCAGATTTGTGTCAAGATACTTTAGGCGAAAACAAAACAAAAAAAATTGCATTCTGGGGCAAACAGACAGATTCTTTTCAATGGACTATGGGATACAATCAACACCACTATGTATATAAAACAATAAGATTATATAAAATCAACACCTTGACCACAAATAAATCCATAACCAGACTAAACAGCCTAAGTGTGACTAAGAAAAAAAACAAAGCAAAAGCAAAAATAATCAAGCTTGAATAACATGATTTTAAACCAAAACAAAAGCTTAAACAAGAACAACAAAGATTTAGACTTAACATGCCATATTTAAACGGGACTAGAACAAGAAATATGAGCCTAACAGTAGCTAACACAATTAAGGCAAAAAATATTTATCAATCACAACTATATAACAAACACCATTACACGAAGATCCTATGGACTCCAAGGCTTCTATAGCAAACAATTCCACATTCCTACGACAACTTATGAAAATCAATATTAATGCCAAGAAGGAAAAAGAAAAGATGAGATGCGTTTACCTTTTACGAAGCAACGAAGTTCGAACGGAGTCATCAAATCTTGATCTTTGAGTGTTTTTCGAGAATCTTGGTTGCGTGAGGGTAGAAGCACGCGCCTCCAAAACTACCAAATTTTTTCCTAAAATTTCCGCCTTTCACCTCTAACCCTCAATATCTATTTATAGGAGAAAGAATTAGGGTTTTTTCTAATTTGAAAACTGAAATTGAGTGGTTTTCTTGAATTGGGCATTAATTACTTACCCAAAATGGTGAATCATAGCTGAAAAAGATGAAATTCACTTAATTTTAGCCATAGATGGCTTGTACAACGAGGTCAAAAGGGTAAGTGAGGAACAACTAGGGCTTTGCCGTTGGGACGCATTATTGGAAGCTGTTTTCTTAAATTTGAAGGCGTTGGTGTATTGTGAAATTGTTGTTAACATTGTTGATGGAACGTTTTCGTTTTGTCGAGATGGGTTTTGCCGTTGTTGCTGTTGTAATTTACACTGTGGTGTTTGGTTGCTGTTATTGTTTGGTCGTTGGTGTGTAAAAAAAAAAGGGGGCAAAATTCAGAAATAGTATACTTAGCCCCTTAATTATAAATTTCATAGCAACACTTTCATAATTGCATATTATATCAATTTTTGATATGTATTTTTGCAAAGTATTGCTATAAAAATATAAATACAATTGTTTTTACTGCATTAATTATCTGATTTAAATATGGTAATAATTCCATAAATTAACAATTAAAGATTACAATCTCATTAAAAGCTCACTAATCACCTTTTTTTCGTTAACTTCTAACAACCCTGTTCAAATTAAAAAAAACTATATTATCCACTCACTATATGCGTGATTCTTCAAAAAAAAAAAATCGATTCAAATTTTCAGTCGCTAAACGCATGATTCTTCAAAAAAAAAATCAATTCAAATTTTTGTTGAAACTTCATATTCGCTGTAATTGAATAATTAAATTCAATTGTATTTGTTGTTTTTCAAAAAAAGTTTCGTGAAGTTCAACTATCAACATTAAGTTGTTCTCGCTAGCACTTTGGAATTCAATTATCTTCTTCGAATTAGTGCTTAAGTGCGATTTCAGGTATTAGTTTTTTTTTTAGTATATTTTATTTTTGCCGATCATTTTTTCAGTTCCTCAATTTGTGATGCATTGTAGATTTATTTACTGCTGTGGTATAATCAATTATGAGTATATTGAAAATAGAATTCGATTTTAAGTCTGTTCAGTACTTTTTTGAAAGCCTAGCAGAATGATTGATCGCAATCAGCTTGATTGTGGTTGTTCAAAGTCATGTATTTGATTGTGTTTGATTCTGATGTTTTTGAATTACAGTATATGTAAGCTTTAATAGAATCTTATGAACTCTTGTTATTGCTGAAAACTATTGCTTTGATCGTATTTTACTTTAAACACTATCATATGTATTTTTTAGTGTTGTCGTTGGTTCATATGTATTGGTAGAACAATAAATCGATTGAAATCATTTTGTTCTAACCGATATAATTCATTTGGTTCGAACTGTTTGCATTTGATTATAAAAATTCTCATATTTATTTTTGTAGCAGCATTGTTGGTTCATATGTATTGTTAAAAGAATAAAAAAATAGAATTCAGTTTGTTAGATTTGATATAATTAAGTATGTTCAAACTGATGTATTTTGTTGTGTTATAATCTGATGTTTTTGAATTTGAGTGTATGTAAGCTTTAACATAATTTTTTTGAACCATTGCTATGGTTGAAAAAAGTTGTTGTGTTAACCGGAAAATCTATATTCCTTATTAGTGTAAATGTATTTTTGAGTTTATTTGGTGGTTGTGTTAATTTGTTTGCTATTATAATAGAAAGGTGAGTGTTGTAACAATTGACATCTGACAAATATGTATGTTTGTTTATTTTATGTAAAATCAATTAGAAATGAGAAGCATACCAGTTCTTGTGAAGCACTCCGGTAGGTGGACGTATGAAAAAAACTACGAAGATTACGTCACTGATGCTATACAATTGAGCACAATAGCATCATTCAATGATGTGCATGATATTTTGGCATGTCACTTAAATGTGGACTTAAATAGGAAACGAATTCTAGTGGAATATTAAATCACTGATAATACAGAGCTAATACAAATACATAATGATATGGGCTTAAAGGTGTTTGTGCTACAGAAAAAAGATATTCAAGACATGAACTCATGTCTTCGTTTATATGTAAGTATTTTGGAGAAAGTTATAGGGAGCAGCTTTGCAAGTTCATCTGTGTGTGTTGCTGAAAGAAGAGACAGAGTTGTGACAACTTGCAAACAATATTAAATACATATAACGAAGGAGCTTGGTGGTATCTGAAGATGCTGCAACATTAGATGTATTTGAGATGTATACGATTGAGGTGATTATCTTAGACCCACATCACAAAGATATTGAGGAAGTCCAAGTTTACTTGACCAAGAAAATTTTAAAGTCAGTCATCTGGACGGGATATGTTTGGGAAGAAGAGCATCAACTCATACAGTGGTTGTGGGGCTAAGGGTCACGATAGGCGTTCTTATAGGAAATATCGTAAATAGAACATTTGTTCTTCCTTTAGATTCTTAGTTAAAGCATTCTTCTGTATTTTTTATTTGAATGAACTCAATTTTATGTATTAAGTCATTTATGCCTCATTTGATGTATGAAAAGTGTTAAATCTGAATGCTATGTTTGTATGTATGTCAAAAAAAGAATACTTATTTGCATTGTGAAAAATACTAGTCATATGTATTTTCAATACTCTATTTGTATTTGTATCCCATATGTATTTTCAATACTCTGTCAGCATACTCTATTCATATGTATTTTCAATTCACATGTATTTTTATCACTGTAAATGTATTTTCACATTGATATATATTTTAAACACTATATATGTATACATGTCTAAAATCACTATATATGTATTTGCAACTCGTATGTATTTTCAAAACTATATCTATATTTTCAACTAATATGTATATTTAATAATGTTTATGTATTTATAAACATATTTATTGTTAACAGTCATATTTATGTTTAAAACTAAACAACTAAAAAAAAATATCTGAACTGTGTTAAAACTTAATAGTGTATTTATTCACATTGCCAGAGTTGAACACCTAACATAGGATTTAGATTTGAAATGTATTTTTATCTAATTATCTGATCACTGTATATGTATTTTAACATTGTGTAAGTATTTTTAGGTTATATGTGTTTTTTAACTGTCATATGTATTTGTTCATCCATATGTATTTTTAGTTGTATATGTATTTTTGGGGTTAGTTCTCACTGCAACATGTAAAAACTGAACATATAAAACAAGTAAAATCAGATAAATTTTTCACTTACTGTAACATGCAGTTCAATATAAGTTTGCAAAAACACATATTAAACTACATCCATATACCCGTTTGTTACAATATCCAATGTGATAAATCCACAAACCATCATATATGTAGAACTTATGTGACACTAGTTATTCTACTTTGCCTAACAGGCCTTGATGGTGCTTCAAAATCACTATGAGCATTCGCGTCTTGTTTTCGAATACAATAGTCTCACAGTAGTGCAACATATCTTCTACAGAGTGTGTTGACATGGACATATTTGGTGTCAAATGAGGAAGTTTTGTTGCAATGAATATGTCGTCATGCAGCACCTATAAAAAGTAAAACTACAATGTCTTAAACTATAACCAAAATACAAAGGTTAAAAAGAATACAGCTCAGATCAATCCCTAACTACATATCAGCATGACATCAATCTATAAATTCATATGTATTATGAACATAAAAAAAAATACAAAAATCATCACTAAAAGCAAAAAACATATGTTAACAAAATATCAGCTCTCATGAATCCATAAATACATATCATCCTGACATAAAAATACATTTTACACCTACACCTTATTAAACAAAACAAAAAGTACATATAACATGTATATGTATTTGAATATGAAAAAAATACAACCAACACAAAAAAATACATATCAAATATACTTAAAAATACATTTAGCCACTAAATCTTCATTAGTATCTCACATATGCTAAAATACATATTAATGGCTAGAATTCCCTAAATACATATTAACGGCTTGAAAAAATACATATTAACTGCTTATTAAACACAACAAAAAAAATACATATAAAAAACATTTACAAAGACAAAAATTACCTCATCTTTAGTGTCTTCTTCGGATTCATCAGCGGAAGAAATCTGAACATCAACATCCTCCTTCCTTATGTTTCAATTTCTTCGGCTTTCCTTTTCTTCTCATACTTTTTTTTATTTTTGTTCTTTTACTGAATCAATTTTCTTCATCCTTTTACCCTTTTTTAAAATTTCAGTAATCTTCATTGCGTTGTTCTGAAACTTGGACCTAATTTTCTTCAAACTCACAAATTGTTTGAACTGTAAAAGATTTGAAACAACTTTAACTATATTTTCTTGAGTTAAACCAAGACTAAACAATGGTACATAATCAGAAACCAAATTAGTATTTCGTATACCACTTTTTGATAGTGATTTTACTATGTGTTCAGCCATTAGAGAGTAGAAATCGTAAAAATGAATGTGCTATGAATTTGAATATAAAAAAAAATAATTAAAAATGCTAACATGAAATAACTGAGTTAAATAGATACCTGAATTATAGGAACAAAATCGTTTCAGATCGTGCTTGAATTTGTGCGAAAGAAAAAAATTGGAAGAAGATTGGGACGCGAGAACAAGGATAGAGGCGTGAAAAATGGAAAAAAAGATTTTAAAAAAAGGAAATATATGTTGAAAAACGTGTAATAGGGATGCACAGTAACTTTTTCTCAGGGTAAAAGTAATTGAGTTTTATTAAAACTAACTATTTATGCTACATGGAGTAATTACACAAAAGAGTTGCTATTTTTTGTAATTTAACTCTTAAGTATGCTACTCTATGTATTTTTTCCCCCAAAAAAGGAAAAGAAAGTTGGGTTGGTTTGGATTTATTGGGTTGAGAAAAGGGAGTGTAAGGTTGGGGCGAAAATAGGCTGGTGTAGGGGCGGGTTTGGCTGTGGAGATTGGGCTGGTTGCCCAATTCAAGAATGGAAAAGAGGATGATGGTTGTAAGGAGGTTTTGAGGTTATTTTAAAAATAATCTCAATTGTATTAGGTTTAAGCTATTTATCAAATAGCCTATTTTTTTTTAGAGTTTTAGTCAATTATGTTTAAATCTTAACCTAATTAAAAATCAATTGGCCAATTGCATTGCAATTGTGGCTAAATTGATTTCAATTAAGATCAAATTTAATTAATTGGCTAAATTTAATAAAAAATTGAAATAAACTAACAACTAATTTAATCCCAAGCTTCTCGATGTAATAAAATTAAACAAATATTTTCTAAATAAATTATTCTTAAGAACAAATTATGCTTAAATCAAGATTTTATCTATTTTAATAAAGTTTCAACATAACTCTTGATTAAAATTTCATTTTTAGTATACATTTCCATATATATCTATAATATATTAAAAGTGTGAAGAAACTTAGAAAAGTGATTTGAACTTTTTTGCCTTTATTAAAAGATTTTTCTTTAGACAAAACTATCTTTTCACAATTTTTTTTCAATTTATTAGTTAATTATTTTTTACTATATTAACTAGACTTCCTAAAATATATGGGACTCCTAAAATATATGACAGGAGAATTAATTAATATTTTTCTTTCTGCTAGACTTCTTAAAATATATGAGACTCCTAAAATATATGGTAGGAGAATTAATTAATATTTTTTCTTTCTAGTGTTCAATTAGAAAAATACTCCTAAAATAGGACTCTATTATGAAAATACTTCTATAAATATTGAGATGTACGTTAAACTAGAGAACAAACCGATTTGTGTATTGGGAGATCTATAATTTATAATATATTAAAAGTGTAAAGATTCTTAAAAAAGTGATTTGAACTTTTTGCCGTTCATTAAAAGACTTTTCTTTAGACAAAACTGTCTTTTCACCATTTTTTTAAATTTATTTTTTAATTATTTTTTATTATATTAACTAGATTTTCTAAAATATATGAGACACCTAAAATATATGGTAGGAGAATTAATTAATATTTTTCTTTCTACTAGACTTTCGAAAATATATGGAACTCCTAAAATATATGGTAGGAGAATTAATTAATATTTTTCTTTCTACTGTTCAATTAGAAAAATACTCCTAAAATAGGACTCTATTAAGAAAATACTTCAATCATTATTGAGATGTACGTTAAACTAGAGAACAAACCGGTTTGCCTATTGGGAGAATATGATTGATGCCCATCTAACTTGATTCGATTGCATGTCCAGATTGGTGGATGTTTGATTTTCTAACTCTCATCTTCTTCACTATTTTTGTCAATATGATAGAATTCAACATGTGTGTATATATAAATCTTCTTTGTTTTCATTCAAAATCATTCTTTAGGGTCAAAATTTTCACTCAGATAAAAATTAGTTGGATCAAATTGAAGCTTTGTGATCACTATTATATATTTTTTTATAGTTTACAGGTCGTAGATGAATGTTGGTTGGCTTTCAATAATTTATTGTAGAAAGGTTAGGTTTAATTGTATTGTTTTGATATCTTTATTATCTTATTATTTTATTTTAATTTACAGATGCTAGATGAATGTCGATCGGCTTTAAAAAAAATTAGGTAAAGGTTAGGTTTAATTATATTATTGTAATATCTCTATTAGTTTGTTATTTTGTGCTAGTTTACAGTTCGTAGATGATCTCGATTGGCTTTGAGAAATTTTTGTGTGTAAAATTTAAGTTTAGTTGTATTATTTTGATATCTCTATTATCGTTTTTGGTAAATGTTAGGTTTAATAAATAAATTCTTCATCTTTACATGCTCAAAAGATATTAAATTTAATTATTATATGCATCTTTATTATTTAAACGAATATCTTATATAGTGCAATGTTTTGAAATCATTAAAGTGAGGTACACCTAAACTAGTTAATACAAAAAATATATAATTCGTTACTTAATGACAAATTTTACCCAAATTAATATTTTAGAAAGAATTTATCCTATAAAATAAACAATTCAATTTTATTTAAAATTGAAGAAACTCAAAATATAACTCAGTCGTGGAGGGTAAATATTAGGTGTCAACAATGATAACAACTCTGCAATTGGTAGAGTTCAAAATCGTTGTTTCAATGGTAAATACATACCTATAAGCAGAAAACACAGTAACGTGAGATCATATTTGACAAATGACACCATTAATGTTGATTATGTCAAATCTTGTGATAATCTTGTAGATCCATTGACTAAGGCCTTAGTAAGAGAAAAAGTCTGGAGCACATCAGGGAGGTGGGATTGAAACCTATAAATTCCTAAGTCATGTGTGTGGAAACCCAACCTGGGGACTAGAGATCCTATAATCAGGTTAAATGAGAAAAAACGAATTACATGATGACTTGTTGTGAAATATACATTTTTTTAATCCTTTTTTATGATGTGAGTGCATTTATTCCTGTAATGGTTATGGAGGTTGAGTTTTAAAAACTCTTAATGAAAATCTGTAGCTCGTAAAGTGGGGTGCTAAAATTACAGGAGCGCTCTCGACAGATTTCACCCATGTGAGTGTGGAAGTAGGTCGCTTCCTATGAGAACGAGGCTCATTCTCAAAGACACTCATGAAACCGGGATAACACAAGGCCATAATCTGCTGACTATAAAGCTCATATCAATAACTTGCCTATTATGTGTAAGCAGTGGCTTTTTATTTTCCTCAAGCAGTCATAGTTCAAGCTTGAGATCACTACGACTCAGAAGTAAAAAAATATATTTTACTAAACGGAGGTTCAATGCAGAGCACACCTTGATTATGTATGGTAGTCTTTATTTAGCTAGTAGATTTTCTTATTAATATTAAATTGAGTGAAAGACTGAAGAAGTTTGAATATTTTAATATTTGCTTAATGTCTTATTCATGGTTATAATAGTCACTTTAAGACAAAAACATTGTGGGAGTTTTTTGTTACTTGTAGTAGTTATACTGCCATTAGTTGTTGGCAATTGATATCAATTTATCTGTTACTTTAATTTCATATTTTGACACTAAAACTCACGTTGCATGGCTGTAATTTTCAGCCTCCCAAACTTTCATTTTATTTGTGTATGAGTCATTAATTACAATAATTACTGGTGGTAGAATATGAATGTAAGTTTCTTATAACTCTTGTAATTTCTATCTTTATTCTCTTCATTAGTTCTTGTAAGTCTTCCCATTTATTTCTTCTTATTCAATGCATGAAAGATTTCTTCACTTATAAATATAGGTGGTCTTGCATATTTTTCTAAGTACAAGATAATATAGAGTTCACAAAAAAGTAAGAGTTTATTAGTTGAAGGGAGGTGTTCTTTTTGTGAGGTTTTGAACTCAACCCTTGTTCAAAGTTGTTGAGTTGTTCTTTGTGACAAGGCTGTTGTATCCTGGAGGACACAAGTCAAGAAGATTACTACTGGGCCGGTGAAACTATTTGCTGCAGTGGGATTGAATCTCCTTAAAGAGAGCGAAATATTCGCACCTCGGCCGAAGAAGAAAAGATATTTTCTTCACTTATAACATTATTAGAAAGTAGTAATTGGCATTAGAATAAAATTTGTGAAGAAAACTTACCTCAAATCACAATCAAATACATTTTTTTCATAATCTCTTATCCTTCAGGTATCATCTATTTTTCTTTTAGAATCATATTGTTATGCAGAGTTGTTGCACTGAGCTCATCTGAATTCAATACTTTCAACGTGAAGTACAAATTTATGTGTAAATAATTATCAAATAGATGTGAACCTATGATTTTAAAACAAAACGAATGAATGGGAACAAGAAAAACTTTTTTTGTAAAGAAACCTTAGATATTGAATCCATAGAGTTTAAATTCTAGATTCCCCCTCACCCCACCCCACTTTCCCGCGAGTATCTTTTGTTGATGCCACCAATTAAAGCCAATCACTAATTAATATACTAACATCATCCTCTTCATATCTCCTCCGTTTGCAATACATAAATTTAGCTAGAACAATCTCGAAAATAAGAAAAAAATGTATGAACATATAGTCTGACTAACTCATTTAAAGTCGTATTCAAATTAGCGTCTCTTTACCGTTCAATCCTTAAATCAACAACTTTTTTTCGAACATCTCCAATTTTAATGGGCATTATCCAAGCTGTTAAATCAGAAACTACTCACCTAAAAAATTGTAAAACAATTATCGATCATCAATTTGTAAGAAAAATTAAAATAAAGAGACGCTCAAATTAAATGAAAAAAAATAACTATTTCTGCTTTCTATTCCGGATAACAATTCAATCACCACACAAAATTACACCTTTTATGAGAGTATCAATAAACCAAAAAAAGTATAATTTTGGACTTCTAAATGATTTGTATTAGGATAAAAGAGAACTCTTATATTATAATAAAAAGACTCACGATAATTTTTTTATTTTGTCAAAATAAATATATACTCCTACAATAGTTTTGATAAAAAATAAAAAACAAAGCAATTTTTTATTTGCCAAAAATATGATTCCTAGAGTATTAGGACTCCTGTTTTTTGGTACCTTAGTATTAGGACTCCTTTTTTTTCGTACCTTAGTATTAGGACTCCTACTTGCAAAGTGTTTGTATGTTTGTAACATATTAATGGTAGTTTTTACTTTTGAAGAATAAGTTAGCTTTTATTTTGTTAGGACTTGTACGAGTCCAAAAGTTTGCTTTAAATAAGATCTGTTTTTATTTTCCAAAAAATATTTTTTATAAGTATTGATGTATTGTTATAATTTGATAAAAATAGTAAAAAGATGATTTTGTTTCTTGAGGAGTTTTTTAATGAAGTGCAAAAAGTTCAAAGGGTCTTTACACTTTTAATATATTATAGATTATAGATTATAGATATAGATATAAATTACAGATATAGGTAGATATAGATATATACAACTGTCTTTTTCGACTAAGTATTTTTTTATTTAGACAAATAGTGTTCCATCTAATTTAATTTATGTCTTTTTAAAACAGTTTTAAAAATATCGTATTTGAGGACTCATTAAGATACTAATTTTTAAAAAAATCTTCAATAACATACTTTTACCGCTATAGAAATGACATGATATTTTAAAGCTACAAAGTCTAAAATTACTTTCGGTATTGAAGTTCCTCTTGGACTACGCATACAATTAACCATTGATGTATAAATGAAAATAAGTGAGTATTATTTCTTATAATTTAAAAACAAATTTAAAAACCCTCTTCTAACTTTAATTATTTTGTTAACGTACTACTGTGTTTGGTAAAATATATATCAAATCATGGTTGTTAAACCTTGAATTATATAGTGTAGACTATCGTTTTCTTCCTTTTATGGAAACACGACAATAATATTTAGACGTTTGAATTGTCAATAGACTTTTTAAAGAGGAAAAAGAAAGAAACTATGTTTAATTGGGAAAATGAGATGCTAATGAGGCCAAGGATGGACAAAGTTTTCAGTGGACCAGTAGGAAAGTGATAAATAAAGTGGAAGGTAATTGGCAAGATTTTTTTTTTATAAATAGCATGTCGGATTTATTATTTATTTTTCCGATTCGTATACTTAAATTATACATTAATTACATGAATCATGTAATATCATATATTTTATCATATACCATTGTCTATTTTTAGTTTCAATGATCAAATAAACAGTTATTGGAGATAAAAAATAAAAAAAGAAGAAGAAATGCAAAAAGATTGTCAATATGACAAATAATGGATAATTAAAATTGAAGAGTCAATAGTAATAATCCTTATCTAGTCAGTTGGATGAAAATTTAGTAAACATCCACGTTCGGAATTTATATTAAACTAATATAATTTATCATAATTAAATAATTTAATCAAGTAAAATACATATTACTTTTCCCGTTCCATTTTACTTGACCTTCTTATTAAATTTAGTTATTTTAATTTACTTGTCTAATTTATAAAATTAAGATAATTTAATGACATTCTTTCAATATTAACCATATCATTTAATGATTATATAAAGTGTCAAAGTCAAATTTAAATTTTCAAAGTATAGTTAATAAGGTTAGTTTAGTAAAATAAAATCCTAGTAAATATTTTCTAAAATGTCAAGTCAACATGTGTCAAGTAAAATGAAATAAGGAGTAATTAATTTGATTAAGTAAAATTACACATGTCATACATTTATTGACTTGGTGCAAAAATCAGACATGAATAAGTTTTTGTTGTACATTACACACATTTTTCAAGAATTACATCATGTTGTTTTCTTGTTATATTCTGTTTGATCAAACTTTTGAATAGAGAAAAAGTTCGGTCAAATTTTGAAAAAGTTAAAATTATTATTGTTTAAATATTGTATTTATTTTAAAAAATTAAGATATTTGGTCCTTTTTTTTAAAAGATAAGTGATTCTGAATGCTATCAGCAGTGGCAGGGTTGAATTTTTTGTCAAAGATGTTCATACTTTTAGAACCGAAAGGTGAAAAAAAGAGAGAAAAACAGGGCATAAATTATTGTACAACAACGACATATTCAAAGCAATCTCATAAATGGAGTTTGGGGAGGCTAGTGTGTATACATATAAATTAAACTTAAAGTGCATGAAAAATTGTACTGACCTTTATTTAGAAAAATCTATTTTTTATTTAATTAAAAAAAAACAAAGTAAAAAATAAACTTCTTTAAGAAAGTAGTCAATTTTTTTTTTTTAAATCGTACTTTATGCCAAGAAAAAAAGATTGTTCGACTTGAGGTTCAAACCCGTGTGGCTTAGGTGAATTTGCACTCCTCTGACCGCTGGATTGTTGCTACCTTCTGTGCCAGGTGTCTAACGGGCCGGGCCGGGTCAACCCGGAACCGGCCCTCTCATTCTATCCGGATTTCGGGCCGGTTCCAGGTCGGGTTTGGCGTTAACCGGTCCGGTCCGGGCCGGGCCGAGCCGAACAGTAAAAAAATTAAAACCCACCCGAAACCGGCCCACTTAATCCAATCCGGTCAAACCCACCAAAACTCGGTCAAATCCGGTTAAAAACCGGTCAAACCCGTTTAAAAAATAAATAAAAAATCCAATATACACTATATACACTCCAATATACATTATATACACTCCAATATACAATATATATTTTTAAAAAAATATATAAGGTATAAATAATTACACATATATACGTAACATTCAATATATAATTATATATGACTATACGTACTACTTTAAATAAAACATATGCTATAATAGTATAATATATATATATATACACTACAATATATATATACACTAATTTATAAAGCATATACACATGTATACGTTAAATATATACTACTTTAGAAGATATATACACATATACATGCACCATTCAATATATATGTACTACTTTAAATAAAATATATATACATGTATACGTTAAACATACACGTCTATAGAAGATCCATTCACATATATACACTCTATTCTATGTATATGTAATACTTTAAATGCAATATACTATAATATATATACATTACAATATATATTTGTATACTTATATACTAATTTATAAAACATATACACATGTATACATTAAATATACGCTTCTATAGAAGATATATACACGTGTATACGCACCATTCACTGTATATATACTACTACTTATAAAATATACTACATTATATATACATTACAATATGTATAGATATACTTATATACTAATTTATAAAACATATACACATGTATACATTAAATATACACGTGTATACGCACCATTCAATGTATATATACTACTACTTATAAAATATACTACATTATATATACATTACAATATGTATAGATATACTTATATACTAATTTATAAAACATATACACATGTATACATTAAATATACACTTCTATAGAAGATATATATGCACAAATATATAAAACATATGCTACTTAATATAATAAATTAATAATATTTGGTAGTAAATTAATAATATATTAGAAGTAAGTTTTTAATTTAATGTATAAAAGTAGAGATTCAATTTAAAATTTTAAATCGTTAAATAAAAATAAATAAAAAACAACGACTAAGGAGTGAATGAATTTGTGGAATTTTATTGATTGCAAAATGATCCAAAATTTATAATTTACATGAATGAAAAATCTATAAATTATGCATCATTTTTTCCAACTCATTCATGTTAATATTAATGGGAACTTGCATAGGATAGTCGAAGTCAACGGGGGCAAAACCATGCATTGGACTTGATTCTGCTGAGTTCTCCCGTGAAGTCATAATTTCTTCAAGTTTGAGGTCGTCGCTCGGCTCCGGTTCCATTCCTTGGTTTCTTCTTTCTGCTCTAATCCAATCTCTGAGGCAAACTAAAACATTCATTGCGTTGCTTCCCAATGAGTGTCGGTTGTCTCCAAGCTGCTGTCGTCCCTGACTGAAGGCGCTCTCTGATGCAACGGTTGACATTGGAACATTCAAGATATCTCTGGCTAATCTTGAAAGTACAGGATATTGTGATTCATTATTCCTCCACCAATCCAGCATGTTGATCCGTCGTCTGCGATCCTCTGGTGCCGTCCGCAGATAATATTTCAGCTCTTCCCGATAAGTTGATGTGTAAGCTCTCTCATCCACACTGTTCCAACAAGTTAAATCATAAAACGAATCAGGAAAACCACTATGTGCCGGCCTTTTAGAAGATGATGGCTCCTCGGGAGGATGAGGAGCGACAGTTGGACTGATATTTGTAGGTACGGCTGAATCAAATAAATCAGCATAGTGATTATATAATTTTTCTATATAATCCTTTGCATCAGCCGTAGCCGTCCACAAATCAGGCTATACTTGTTCAGAATCATGGTTAGTATTTATTTTTAAGTTAGCATAAATAAGAGTACTAAAGTGACACATATGATTATATTTCATGCACGGATTTAGCATAGCACCAACCAAGTAAATAGGGGGAATCGGGAAAAAATATTTTTAAAATTTCGTAAACATAGCGCCAACAGCTTCTTTATAACCTTCTTTATTTTTATATTGTTGGAGCAAACAAGAAATATCGGCTATATATGCCAAAATATTACAAACAGTAGGATAGTAAGCACCGGAAAATTCAATCGTAGCTACATAAAATTTTTCTAAAAACTTAACAAGATCACTAATTACAACCCAATCAGAATTATTTAGCATGCAATCAGCAGAATCAGCAAATGAACCACAATGTTGGTTAAAAGCTAGTGTAATAGGAATTCTATATTTATAACAAGTTTTTAAAAATTCATACGTAGAATTCCATCTAGTATCAACTTCCTCAGGCATCAAAATCGGTGTAAGTCTATTTTCTTGACATTTAACTTTAAATTCTTTAATTCTCGATCTACGATTATTTCCTTGAATAAAACCAACGGCAAGACGATTTTTTTCAATATAAAGCTCAAAAAAGTCAAGACCATCTTTTACAATTAAATTATATATATGACATGCACACTTAATATGAAAAATTTCAGGGAAGGGCGGAGATAGCGTAGATTTTATTTTTGTTATAGCAGTCTTGTTGTTAGAAGCATTATCAAAAGCAATACATAAAATTTTATTTTCTATACCATAATATCCGGCAATTTTAACAATAGAATCAACAATAAATTGTCCAGTATGTTTACGATCTTCATCATATAAAAAAGCAAGAATACGTTTTTGCATCACGAAATTACTATCCATCCAATGACAAGTAACGGTTAAATAATTATTTTTATTTACAGCACGACCAAGATCAGAAGTTAGGGACAATCTACATTGAATATTTTTTAAGAATGTTGATAAATTAAAACAATATTGTGAATGGAGTCTAAAAATATCAGACTGACAAGTAGTTCTAGGAATACCATTAAACATAGGATTATAAATTGCTTGTATATAACGAATAAAAGCATCAGAAGAAGGAAAACTAAAAGGCAAACAACCCACAGCTACCATTTTAGCTATTTCTTCCCGGTCCCTCAATTTATTATACTTTTTCGCTACTTGACCGGTTGTTGGGTCCATTCTAGTTTGCGTTGACCCACCAACATCCCCACCACCTTTTGCAATATTTAACTCTCTTTTGTGATCTTCATCTATATGTCTCATTAACGTACCCGTACCCCCTTGCTTACCTCCACTTCTATGCTTATATATTTGTTGACAAATATTGCACTGCACCTCAATATCTGATATACGTTCAAAAAATTGCCATGCAATACTAGTTCTTTTACGAGGTTTCGGGGCACTGGAAGGACGGGAAGGGAGATTAGCTGATTCAGATCTAACGTTAGCATCTCCTACTGCGGGTGTTTCAGTAATATTTTCATCATCTTCGTCTAAATTAACTGCATCTACTTCATTTTCTTCTTCTATACCGTAATTTTCCTGAGCTTCTACATAATTCATATCGTGAGCACCTACACCTATTTCTTCCTCAAAAGGTGTACCAAACGGTACCGGAGGCGAAGTCACACGGGTATATCTATTACTTGAACTACCTCTACCGCTAGTAATTCGGTTTTTACTACCACTACCGCTTCCGGGACAAATTTTTAACACCTTTAGCAGCGAGGTTTTTTAATTTATTCATAATATAAATTAAATTAGACTAAAAATATTCAAAATACACAAATATAATAAAATTAAATATTAAACAATTAATACAATAAATAAAAATTAAACGTAAGAGATGGAACGACAATACCAAATTTTGGAAGTATCCGAAGATTGCGACTTTAGAAACTTCCGCTCGTACTTTGTAAACGAAAAATTAAAAAATTAAAGTGAACACTTTAAGAAATTAAATATATTGAATATTTGAGAATTGAGAATTGAGATTTGAGAGAGAATGAGATTTGAGAGAGTGAAAAATTGTGTGAAAAATGATTTGAAGTTGTAGGGTATTTATCGATTTATTTTGGGGATTAAAAAAATTTTTTAATTTTTTTTTTTTTAATTAAATGGGCCCAAACTAGCCGTTTGGACCCAAAAACGGTAATATAGCCGTTGGGCCAACGGCTAGTTTGGCCTAAAAAATAAAAATTTCTTTTTTTTTTTGGCCGGGCCGGGCCGGTTAACCGGCGGGCCTGGACCGGGCTTGGTCCGGGCCAGGTTAACCGGGCCCATTTTAAAAAAAACCGGCCCGGGACCCGGAACCCTAAAGCCCTAGGGCTTACCGGGCCGGGTCAAACCGGGCCGGTTTAGCTAGTCGGGCCGGGCCAGCCCGGCCCGTTTGACACCCCTAGCCAAAACTGTGCAACTATTATTATATATTTAAAAACTATTATATTTAATCTATACATCCCAAAAAAAATTTCGACAAAGGTTGTTCATTTGACTATACTTGCTACAACGTAGCTTCGCCCATGACTATCATAAGTTAAAAACATTTATTTTTTCTCAAAATAGTTTTAGAATCTTCATTAAACACAAATTCATATTATATACTATAATTGTATGATTAAAAATCATGTTGATATATGAATGAATCAAACATGACAAGAAAAAAGATATAAGAAAATCACCAAGAATAACATCAAATGGTTGCCATATCTGAACGTGACTGATAAGGGTAATTCTACCATGAAAGATCTGGAGTCGAATCAATTAGGACCGATGTTATATCAACAAAAAATTTGCATATCTCCTAAAATACGAGCACACACTTGGTTGTATTCGGTCAAGATAAGATCAAGAATTCAGTCGTTATGAAATCTCAACTAGTCAGCATACTAAAGCAAACGTACAGATGAGCTGATGAATTTTATGAAGACGAAATTAACGGATAGTGCTTCCTAGAATTTAGGTATAAATAATCTTTTATTTACTTATTAGGGATCATTGAATTATCATTTATCCACTTGGCAATACATTACTCTCTTATATTCTTAAGCTTTTGTATCATTCCATCATTTGTTACGTAAATTTTATTAACAAGATCAAACTTTGCTTGGTGACGCTGCATTAGATGTCAGGGTCATTCTATTCTTTCATTTTATTTTTCTAATTCAATTTCATAGGCATTACTTCTTTCGATTTTGTTCATGCATGTTATAATATATAAATCAACATATTTAGGTCATCTCGATGCACATGTTCTTAAGCCACAAATATAAATTCATCTCTACCATTTTATGCATAATGAGTATTGAAAAAAGTTTTTGAATTGATTAATCAAATACTATTACTACTTCTTAAAGAAACGAGATAGAGAAAAGAGAGATTTTCTGAATAGTTTCTTCTTGCCATTAAATGATACAGTAGGAATACTTATAGCTACACAATTGTAGGGTTAGAGTTCTATTCTAGGAAAAAGTATATATTGTTATAACTATACAATCAAATAAAGTCCTATTCTTGGAAAGAGAATATTTTGTGAACATATCCTCTCAAATTAATATCGATGGTCACAGTAGAAATTTGAAGATAAAATACCAATGTCTTGCGTGTATTATTGCCTTTATAAACAAATAAGCAAGTTGATCATAACAAAAAATGTGTTGCAGAGTGATGAGATGATTAACAATTAATTCACGAATGTAATGACATTCCACCTTTATATGCTTTGTGTTTTCATATTGCATCTATTTGTGGTTATTTTGAACACACTACTGTTATCAACACGTAACACTGTAGGGATATAACATCATAACAATTAATTTTTGAACTTGTTGTCGATATAGTCTGATACTTAGCCTCCAGAAATAATTTAGAAGTACGAAATTGTTTCTTACATTTTCAAGATATCACGAATGTGCCAAAAACATGTATCAACCAGTAACAGAGCAATGAGAATTTGGATAACCAGCCAAATCTATATCACTATATACTTCAAGATGTATAGAAGAATCAGAATAGATGAGAACACCTTGGTTCATGAACCATGAATATATCAAATGACACAAAATAATGCAGTGTGGTGTATAGGGTAAGGATTATCCATAAACTACTTTAGAACTATTTTTAGTGTACGTATTAGCCATAAGCTGGCTTAAAACTTGTATTGCGTATGAGATGTCCAATCTTATCATAGTGAGATAAACTAATAATCCCACCAACCGCCCATACAATATCGGACCACTGAATGATTTTCCATTAGTCTCCTTGTACTTCATATTAATCTCAATTGGGGTGTTTACAACCTTGTCATCAGTAAGATCAGCCATTGCAACAAAATCACTAACATACTTTTATTGTATAAGAATTATCCCAGTAGACAAGCATAGAACCTCAAGTCCAAGAAAGTATATAAGTCTTTCCAAGTATTTCATCTTAAATGAGGTATGCAAGAATTCTTTTAACTTAGAGATATTCTCTGGATCATTTCTTATGATAATGATATCATCAATATAGATGAGAAATACTATAATACCTACTGGAGAAGTATAAAGAAACAAGAAATGATTTGGAGAACTCTGAGAGAAGCTCGTAGTTTTAATTGTGGATTGAAATTTGTCAAACCAAGCTTAGGGAGCTTGTTTTAATCCATAGAGAGATTTTCAAATACGACAAACAACATTTAGTCTTGGCAGAACACACCCAAGTAGTGAATTCATAAACACAACTTCTTCCAAGTAGCTATGAAGAAATGTATTTTTCACATTCAATTGATGTAAAGTCCAACCTTTTAGTAAAGTTAAGACAAATAATATTTGTACGGTTGTCATCTTAACAATAGGTGTGAAAGTCTCCTCATAATTCACCCCATGTATTTATTTGTACCCTTGAGAAACTATCCGAGCTTTGTAGCGATCGATTGTACCATCTGCCTTCATTATAATGAAATACATCCACTTACTTCCAGAGAATAATTCTATCTAATATTTTATCAACAAGGTCCTAACTGGAATTTCCATTTAGTGCATGAAGCTCTTCGGCAGTGCCTCTTTCTAACAGGTTTGTGTAGATGCTTAAGAGTAAGATGTAGGAATATAAAAAGAAGGTAGAGTGGTATGCATAACATAGGACTAATAAAATTTCCATGGAGAATAACTAAGCCGTGCATAATTATGGCAATTTGTCCTACCATACTGATGTGAGAGAGTAACTGGATGACAGATCCTTCATCTAAAGATGAGGATGAAGACATAGAGTCAATACTAAATAAAAAGAGGGTTGAAGATCATCATTATCATAGTTCAAAGGCTTCTAAAGATGTTCAAGTGGGGGTCAATGGGTACCTGTAACACCCCAAATTTTTGCCTCTAAAAATTTCTTGAGTTTTGAGGTTATTGCTCAGACTACGGCTCACCTAACGAGTTGTAAGGTCTCTTTATGGGTCGCAGGGCTCGAGTCATAGGGTGAAAAGTGAGGGTTTACCATAGTTCTATTGTGACTAAGATTGGGATTCCATAAGTTGTAATGACTCTTTACGAGTTGTAGTGTGCTTTTCGTAGCCAAACAAAAGTAGGTGCCTAATGTTACTGTTGTGGTTACGACTAGGACCCTACGAGTCGTAAGGTCCGTGTATGAGTCATAGGGTACGACTTATAGGGTAAATAGTAAGGAGGCCCCATGTCTCAGCCTAGGCCATGAGTCGTGGCAACAACTCGTAATCATATGTTATGAGTCACGACGTGATTCGTAGTCACCAATGATAATTTTTTTCCTGTTTCTTAATTAAGGGTACTTTGGTTATTTTCATCTTTACCCAATTAAAACCTGTAACCTAAAATGAACTAAGGGACCCCATAACTCCCTAATACTCCATCATAAACTACTCCTTACTCTCTCAAGTCCCCAAGGAAAGACAACTAGGTTTCTAAGGATTTGACTTCTAGAGCTCCAATTAGTTACTTCTCTCCATAATTCTTAATACTTTCAGGCATGCACCTCTCCATTTAAACTTGTTTTACTTAATTCATGTGTTTAAATGGTTATTCATGTGGATTTAAACGTGGATTTTTAATTGGGTTAAGGGTTTTGAAGGATTATTACTTGATTTGAATTCCCATGGTTTTAATGCAAGTGTCATATTTTATTTATGTATTTTAAAACCCATTGGGGGTGCATCGGTAGAGTGAATGGGATGGGGGTCAAGGTATTCCCCCAAATTGATGATTTTTGTTTTTGAATTTGGTCTGAAAATTCTGTTTCCTCAACCCACTTGCATAATCGGATTTAAAATATGGTTAATCACATGATTTGGCTTATTTACCTAAACTACTGTATTATATAAATGGTTAAACGGATAAAAAAGGTTTTAAGGACCTTGTTAGCCATGTTTTTGATTTTAAACTTGATTTAATGGACTAAGGGGTCATGGCTTTCCCTCGACTTGATTTAATGAACAAAGGGTGTTGTGAAATTCCCAAACGGATGGAATTAGTATGGTATAATTATAATATTGCAAATGTAATGGTATGAAAATACGTGTGGTTGATGTCTTAACAGATAATTCCTTGGTTAAATGGATGGGTTACGTGAAACTCATTTTAATTGGGCTTAAAAGTGGGTTGTATAGATCACCATAAAGGTGTAAGTCACAGGGACAATGAACACTAGAAACCACATTTGCCAGTGTGGGGGTGTTGATGACCGCGTACTATATTATACTTATGTATCCTGGATTAAAGTGGGGTCGGGGCATTCCCTGGTCTTCCTTGGATATCTCTGATTCATGTGGCTAATATACATTGAGGCCTAACCAGCAGGGGGAGTTGGACCCATATAGCCCATGGGTGCTTAGATGATGGGAAATCTACATAGTTCATGCTAATAATTTATGCAGTCCAGGCTAATGATTTGAATCTCATGCTAAACCTTTTCCCCTATCCCGTCATTATATATTATATGTATGTATACTGTGTGTATGTGATTTTACTGTGGTTTTGGACTTGGCATTACTTTACCCCTTATCCTTGAGTTACATGCTAGCTCTCATCCCGCTAACCATCTTTGTATGTTGTATCCTTACGCAATGCAGGGAATGGAGACACGTTTTCTTTACCTAAATAGTGATAGGTAGTTTTTGGATAGTTCACGAGTCAGCTTTAAAGTGGTGAGCTTCCATTCTCTGAAAGACCCCCCCATTCCATGGTCTTGTTTCATTCATGTTTTGTACTACTCCTTTTGGACTCCTTTTGGCTATGGTCAGAAGCATGTCTTGACTTAGGTTGTTCCTGGTTACTAGAGGCTTTATGGATTACAGTGGATTGAATGGATGTTAAAATTCTTAGATTTATTTTTGAGCTAGTTGCTTAACTATCTTGTTATGTGTTTTGAAGTTAGCTCTATTTTGTTATATATTTGGAATTCATCCGCTGCTAGTTGTATTGTGCTTTGCTTGACTAGGAAAAGAAGGTGGTCTCTGATCCTCGACGGGCTTGATATACTCATCACGGCCAGGCTGAAATACCCTGGGTTTTGATTCCTAGAAATTTCCTGAGTTTTGACTTCTTTAAACATCATATGGCTAGGGTTACTAGTCGTATGTTGGGGTACAGTTTAGGGGTCATCACTCGTATGCTGATCAGTGCAGTTGGGTTGGCTACTGTCAAAGGTACTGCTTCTCTATAATGGTTATATGATAGGGTATGAGTCATATGATGCAACTCGTATGATGTCTTATGTCTTAACCTAGGTGATTCTATTCTGCCCAGAGTACAATTTATAGGTACCAATCATATGATTGGGTACGAGTGGGACTTTGGAGTCTTAGGTTGGTCAGTGTGGGGGTTGAGATTCTGCTTCGGGTACGAGTGGTGGGTACCACTCGTACCCTAAGGTACAAATAGGGGGTGGTCGTACCCTCCTATGGGAAATAAATACTGACGCGACCCAACTTCAAGCCACCTGCCCTGAGTTGACTGAATTTCAAGCATGTAACAAGATAGTACGACCACTAACATGATGAATCTGGTATAAAATCACCACTGTGACCAACCCAATCGAGTCCAACCACAATATACCAATAATCCAACCATACCAAATGAGGGCCATAAATCAGGCCATAACCAATGATGTTCCAAGACATAATATAATTAATCCCAAAATAAAATATGATGGAACAATGAGAAATTATGTCCGATGATGCCAGCCTCAATTTCAATACCAGTTTTAAGGCAGACACCAATACCGATCCCACCCATTCCAACCTATAGAAGTACTACAAAGCCTCTAGCCAAAAGAGTAATAAAATCCGATTAGGATATACCCCTAACCATACCCAAAACCAATATCCAGAATAAAGCCAAAATGTCTAAAAATGTCCATAACATAAAATGGAGCCTTTTAAAAGGATGGAAGATCACCATTTCAGTCCAAATGCTATCTCCGAGTCAATCACTATGTAGGAGAAGTAGAACGCCCGGTTCGGACATAGCGTGGGTATACAATCGCTAGTAGATGGGTTAACGGGTGAACGCTAGCATGATCTCAGGATTAGGATAAAATAACACCATTTATAAAACAAAGTAAAACCATCTATATGCACACAACCATACATAAATATATATAACCTTTCCAAGAAAGGGGACCGGGTTTAGAATGCCTTTAAATTTTTTATCTGGGCTATGTAGTTTTGTCGTCCTAAACCACCCACGGGCTATATGGGTTCAGCTCCCCTACTGAAAGGGCCCTAGTACCTATAGCCGCACGACCAGGGAAGAAAACCTTAGGATGACTAGTACATCCCCCAAATATAGTGTGTCATCATGCACACAGTTACTAAGACCAAACTCATATCGACAAATATGAGTTTCCAAGTTTGGTCCCCCCGGGACCTCTACCTTCCACAACTTTGCTACACCTCCTGCCATTATTGCCTAATTAAAACTATTTTCCAAATAACCAAACCATTGACCAATTATTAACCAAGGGCCATTGATATTGGTATCGTGATGCCAACCCTTACTTGCAAGTATTATCCATAGCCAACCATTTATAGGTTTAAGGGGACTTTCAAGCGCCCTTCTATTTACTATATTAAACCACTTGGGGGATTCTATGTACCCCACAAGCATAACCATTAGCTATTTACTATTCCAATTTATTTAAATCATCCATAATTCCTTTATTAAGTTTTAAAATATGCAAGAGTTTCATTAAAGTAGTCAATGCAATGAACATATCTTTATAAGCATTTTATTAAACACATTGCGGGTATAATATGACCAAAACCCATTCCAATTACCATTAAACCATTCTCATGCAATTAAATTATCCAAAACCTCCATTAATGCATATAAAAGAATAATTAAAACCATGGAAAACCATAACCAACCATTTAACATCAAAAGCCCCAATTCATATTTGAAAATCAAAATCATACAACTAATGAAATCATGAAAACATTCATAAAACCACGCCTTTAGATAAAATTAACAATGAGGGAAGATAAAATGACTTAAACTAAGATGATGATGGAAAAAAATAACCAAGAAAATCCCAAATAAATCCTCTAGTTGAAACCCTAGCTTCCTTTGCCCACAAGCTTTTGAGAGAACTTTAGAGTGTTTAAAAGAGTTTATAAGTGTTAATGAATGGATTAATAGGGTAAATAACCTTACAAGTAGGTTAGAAGTCATGGGACCTTATTAGGATAAGTGAGGAAATGTCCAAAATACCCCCACTTAAGTTGCACCAAAATCCCATCACAGGGGTACAACTAACCCACATGAGTCATACTCTCTGATACGAGTGGTACCCTATACTCGTATCCTATCCTCAACCTTTGGATCAAATACTTTCCAACGTACGACTCAACCAACCAAGTTTTATCTAATGCATACGATTCGTACCCTTCATTCGTACCCCCTGGCAGATTTAAATTTAAGGAAGATTTAGACACTGTCCACCATAGGAGTCTTGGGTACGACTCATACCCTGGCTTATAGATTATGGTGAGCCACTTGTACTCTGATCCAACCTAAGTAACCAATTCTAAGATTAAGTTAAGGAACCAAATGATCCATAACCACCAATACGACTCGTACCCCTATGTCATACCCATTCCAGCAACCAAAATCCATCCCACCAACCAAGACTGGTCAGCATACGACTGGACCATACCGTTCATACCCCAACATATGGCTCGTACCTATGAGTCATATTGGGTCGAGAGATCAGAATTCCAAAAAATTTTTTAAGGTCCAGAAACCAAGGTGTTTTAAGTACAGTTTACGTTGGGGGTATTCTAGACATTTTCCCTTATAAATTCTTGGGACCTCATGACTTAAAATACCTTTTTGGGGCTTCATTAACCTATTTACAATAAATCAAACACTCTAAACTCTCTTAAGATCTCTCAAAGCTCTTTGGTTAATCAAAAACTAGGGTTTCCTTCAAGATGGTCAATTGAGGCTCATAGGAGTGATTTATTCTCATTTTCTTCTTAATCTAAGGTATGTTACTCCTCCCTCATTGTTAGTTCCAACTAAAGGCATATTTTATGAATTGTTTTCATGGCATAATTATCTTATGGTTTTGGGTTTTCAACTATATGTTGGGATTTTTGGTTATAAATGCTTGCTTATGGTTTTCCGATGATTTAATTATGAATTTACATATTTTAATAGTGGTTTGAAGATTTGGTTGCATGGGAATGGTTAATTGGTACTTGTTTTTCGCTCTGCAACTACTATTCCTTCAATATGTTTGATAAAATGCCTATGAGAATGTTCTTGGTTAGAATTGTTGGACTTTCATTGAACTATTGCATGGCATAATTTTGTAATGGAACCCTAAATGGTATAAATAATTTGAATAGTTTGGAGTGGTTAAATAGTAAGGTTTTGGTGGTTATGGTTGATCTAATTGAAAGCCTTATGGGGAAAAAAGGAATCCCCCAAGAAAACTTAATAGCAAACATCTTATGGGGTACATGGGATTCTCCCAAGTCAACTTAATAAAGTAATCTATGGGTACATGGGAATACATTTTTCTTAAAAAGGATGGATAGGGACATTGCGTGCAAACTATAGTCAATATGATGATATCACTACTTATTGCCTTAGTTAATAATAAATGGAATGGTGGTATGGTTGTGTGAGGGTCTTGATGACCCTATGCACAGTTCACACTATATTATACTTATGTATCTTGGATTGATGTGGGGTCGGGGCATTCCCTGGTCTTCCTTGGATATCTTCAATTCGTGCGGCTAACATGCACTGAGGCCTAACCAATAGGAGGAGTTGGACCCATATAGCCCATGGGTGCTTAAATGATGGGAAAGCTACACAGTTCATGCTAATGATTTACACAGTCCAGGCTAATGATTTGAATCTCATGCTAAACCTTGTTTTCTATCATGACATTATATATTATATGTATGTACACTGTGTTCCTATGATTTTACTGTGGTTTTGGACTTGCATTACTTTACCCCTTATCCCTGAGTTATATGTTAGTGCTCATACCACTAACCATCTTTATATGTTGTATCCCCATACGATGCAGAGAATGAAGGCATGTCCACTTTCCCTATGTAGTAATAGGTGGTTTATGGATATCTTGTGAGTTATCTTTGAAGTGGTGAGCTTCCATTCTCCAGAAGACCCTCATTCCATGGTCTTGTTTTATTTATATTTTGGACTAGTCCTTTTGAACTCATTTTGTCTATGGTCGGGGGCATGTCCTAACTTAGGTTGTTCCTGGTTACTAGAGGCTTTGTGGATTATTGTGTATTGAATAGATGTTAAAGTTCTTAGATTTCTTTCTGAGCTAGTTGCTTAACTATCTTGTCATATATTTAGAAGTCAGCTCTATCTTGTTATATATTTGGAATTCATCTGTTGCTAGTTGTATTATGTTTTGTTTGACTAGGAAAAGAGGGTGGTTTATAGTCCCCAGCGGACTTGAGATACCCATCATTGCGAGGCCCTGGTTTGGGTTATGAAAAGTTTAGTATCAG
Source organism: Capsicum baccatum var. pendulum (assembly GCA_030864225.1). NCBI lineage: Eukaryota > Viridiplantae > Streptophyta > Magnoliopsida > Solanales > Solanaceae > Capsicum > Capsicum baccatum. Next base: position 230,066,963 of record CM061550.1, read on the forward strand.
AGCGTTGGTTCATGGTCATTGGGTATCCACAAAGATGTATCAATTAGAGTCTCTTTTATGGCTGTGTTGCATGCCACACTTATAAGGGAGAGGCTACAAGGCATTTAGGAATGTCTCTCTTTCTTGTGTTCTATTTTTTGGGCTATAGAGTCTAGGGTTTTGAAAACTCTCTAACTTTTGGTTAATCATATTTTAGATCATGCCTCCTTAAAGATCTGATGCTCGTAGAAACTTTTCTATCCTGCTTGAGGATGGTGTGGATGGAACTTGCCCCGTCTATGGAGAGTAGACCCAATCTAGGGTCCCTGCTCCTGATTATACCACCCTTCGTAAAATTCCATCGATCCCTACTAGTCCTCCTTGGGTTTCTCAAGATGAAGATACTCATGCATCGATGTATCAGGGTCAAGTGTTTAGTGATGAGTTCCACTATTTTATTCATTTGTTGACCTAGTTAGTTACCTCTCTATCATGCCAGTTTGGTCTGGTTGATGGGAAAAAGTAATAGGCAAAGATGAAAGAGAGGTAGAATAAGAGAATCATGTATTTAGAATGGGGTGTAAATTAGTAGGATAATGTTAGAGATGAGGGATAGTGAACTATGTAGAGAAATTAGGGGAGTGTCTATTCGACTATTAGTGCTCCTTATCCTAAGTCTTATGGTAATAATACCTTTTAGTCCAATAGTGGTGTTAAGGTACAGTGAGCCTAATCTTGGGATAGTGGAGCTCAATCAGCCCCACCCTATCTTCCTTGTAGATTCTGTGGTCAGCTTCTCTATGGTTATTGCGCTAAGAGGAGGGACTTGTGCTTTAACTGTGGTCAACCCGTTCATATGAAGCAACATTTTCTTTCTGCTAGTGTTTCTATTAGAGCTAATAAGGTTTTGGTTGGTATTTCTTCATCTCCAACACCAAAGAATGATATTTCTAGTACCGACACTTGATGATATTGACTCTATGCTCTTTCCACCTGTCAAGAATTAGAGGTATCTCCTAATGTTTTTACTAGTACGTTACAGTTTTTCTCTCATCATGTATTTTGTTTGCTTGATCTAGTGTTTACCTTTTCCTATGTGACCCCTTATGTGGCCGTTCAATTTGGTTTTTGTCTTGAGAGTATTTTAGATCTCATTTTATGTCTACTCCATTGGGAGACTCTGTTATGGCTAGAAAAGTTTATAGGGGTTGTGTGGTGCCTATCTTTCATAGAAAGATCCTGGTGGAGCTAAGAGAGCTGGATATGATAGATTTTGATGTACTCTTGGGGGATGGATTGGCTTCACTCATGCTATGCTTTTTTGGACTGTAGGACCCGAAGGGTTCGTTTCCAATTCCCAAGTGAACTAGTTATTGAGTGAGAAGGTCGTTCTTTAGTACCTAAATAATGGTTTATTTCATATCTTTGAGACCGAAAATTAGATTTCCAAGGGGTGTCTATACCATTTATTTTGGGTTAAGGGTTCTGAATCTGAAATCCCTTCTTTGCAATTTGTCCCTGTGGTTAAGGAATTTCTCAAAGTGTTTTTCGATGATCTTCTCGGTATTCCTCCCAATAGGGAAATAGACTTTGGAATTGATCTTCTATCGGACACTTATTCTATATTTGTTCCTCCTTATAGAATGGCTCCGGCTAAGATGAAGGAGTTTAAGGAGCAATTTAAAGGTTTTCTTGATAAAGGTTTTATCTGCCCTAGTGTGAATCAGTGGGATGATTCTGTGCTCTTCATGCGTAAGAAGGATGATTCTCTTCAGATGTGTATAGACTATTGATAATCAATGAAGGTTGTTGTGAACTAAAATATGCTTGTGGGTCGTAGCTAAGTTTAATAAGGAATTTTATGATGATATCTCTATTGGATGAACTAGTATATTGTATGAAATATTTCATTGATGGTGCATGGTTGTTACTAGACCCTAAGTTTAAACCTTATATTTTGATGGTGGTGATAAGATTGTTATCTCGAAGATAGTGACACGAGATTTGTGGGAGTGAATTTGTTGGCTTGATTTGATATGTAAAAGAGATTAAGTTGATAATTTATGAAATATTGGAGTGGGTACTTATGATATATTCCAAAAAGTCTAGTGTTAGAGCGATGAATTGGGGCTAAGTCATTAGGTGGATAAGAGCATTGAGTTTATAAGATTATGTTGAGCCCCCGGTAGTATATTGTTGGATGAGGTTTTATGTATACAAGTGCCATGTGTACCTAGAGCATATACACGGTGATACCCTATGGTATGAAGTATTGTACTTATAGGTTTAATAAGAAGTTATGTCCACAAGTGTAGGATGGTGGATTTGAGCCTGGGGGGGATGGTGAAATAAGGCTGATTAAAATTATCAGGGAAGAGTCGTGGTAAATCTACTCTTATTCTAGCAAATTCCTCCTACTTCGATTTAAGAGGACATCCTAACAATGTCTTAAGTGTTCAAGTTCTGCCTAGGCATGAGGTTCGAGCTCTCTATGCAACTTATGTCCATGCTCCAACCCCTCACCTAAAAGCAATAATGGTTCTCAGAAATCCAAGATTCAAAATATTCAAGATCTATGTTATGACGCTCATGAATCCATAAACTCATGTCTCACTTTATGCTTGGTTCTAGGGAACTATACGTTCTGATTTCTACTGATTTATTTTATGTCTTGAGTTAACCCAAAGTGAAACTATAAATGTAAGCTCGTGGCTATTCTCAGTTCTTAGAAGGATAGGCAGTAGTTTTAAGAGGTAACCCTTGTCTTATTTCTTAAATATATATATATATATATATATAATTTTCAGCTTCATGTTATATGACCCATGATATATGCACTCATTCCTCACTGTTCCAGTCCAAAGAACTCATGCTATGTTATGCTTATGCTGAAATGACTCTCTATTTATGATTAAAGTGGTTGTTACAAATTATTTCATGCCAACTGTATCGTGTCTTATTTCACGGGTCTCACTTAAAGTAGTATGACTGATAAAAGTCATAATTGAGAAGTAACCCTCCCATCCTTGATGTTTGTACTCTATTTTCGTAGTGACCCTTCTTTTGTTAGTATAGTAGTGGCTATGGAAGTGTAGTAATACTATAGATAAGGGAGTGGATGTTCTTGATAGGAAAATTTTAGGGGTGATTACTCGGTCTAGGGCAATAGATGAAGGTGGAAGAGTATGTTGAACTCTTGTTAAGTGAAATAGTAAGAAGGGAAAATGTGGTGAAACCTTTGTAATAGTGATTAAAGTTGGGAAATCCATAAAATGTGTGTAGAAAATATGGGCATAAATGGTGTGATTGATAGATGCACAAATTGTGGTGTTATGTGCTTAGTACTCCTTAATTTAGGACTTGAGGTTGTTTGATTATAGTGATGAAATTAAGTACTGTTGTTGGAGGGGTGATAAGTATGGGGTCCCATAGCTTATGCTAGCGCCATTAACTACGAGTCAAGCTTTAACATAGAAAAAATATGTAGTTTTACTCAGACTCTTATAGTTGTGTGTCTCGTAGGGTGGGGTAGAGAAAATTAGGAGATTGAACTAATAGAGTATTATAATGGTAACTGAAAGCATAGTGGTGAAACATGGTTGTATTTAAGGGTTATTAGATGTATTATTTGGGGTGGAAGAAGCTACTTGGAGGAGAAGAGGGGGGAGGGGGAGCTGAAGAGGACATGAAGTCCAAATATCTGTTCTTGTTCCCCAGGTTGGATAATTGTACTTAAGGTATGGGTTTTCCTATTCTTTTTGTTTTCTAACTTTGTTAAAGGTCTTGTGATTGCATTCCTATCTTACAATCATGCTAATGTATGCCTCGACTCCTCATCTGGGGACGAATGATAATAGAGGGGATAATGTAACACCCTATATTTTTTCCTCTAAAAATTTCTTGAGTTTTGAGCTTACTGCTCATACTATGGCTCCCCTAACGAGTCGTAAGGTATCCTTACCAGTTGTAGGCTCGAGTCATAGGGTGACCAGTGAGGTTTTTCCATGTTTCTGTTGTGAGTATGACTGGGATGTCACAAGTCGTAATGACTCTTTAGGAGTCGTAGTGTGCTTTACATAGCCAAATTAAAGTAGGTGCCCAATGTCACTATTGTGGTTATGACTAGGTCCCTATGAGTCGTAAGGTTCGTGTATGAGTCATAGGGTAAATAGTAAGGAGGCCCCATGTATCTACCCAGGCTATGAGTCGTGGCGATGGCTCGTAACCAGATATCAAGAGTCGTGACTCGTAGTCACTATTGACAGTATTTTTCCTGTGTCTTAATTAGGGGTACTTTGGATTTCCAAAATTACTTGTTTATGGTTTGAAACTTTTGTACCCTCAACCTATTTGTTAAAATGCCAATGAGAATGATTTTGTCACATAGTTTGGCTATTATTGAAATCTTTGCATTGCATAAAAGGTAATGGAACCTATATTGTTCTGGTTGGTTTTAAATGATTTCAAAAGGCCTTGATGGCCATGGTCTTGGTTTAATTAGAAACGGTGAAGTATAATTATGGTTTATTGGTTTTATATGGCATGGTTGGAATAGACTTGAAAGCTCTAATTTTTGTATGATGATACCAACGGTTAATGCCTAACTAAAAGACTCCTTGGTAAATGATTAGAATGTGTAAATGGTTTTAATATGGGCTTAAGGGGGTCGTATAACAAAGTTGTGGAAGGAGAAGGTCCCAGAAGGACCAATACTAAAAACTTATGTTTGTCGATGTGAGGTTTGGTCATGGTGACCATGTGCATGATGTTATACTTATATTTTGGGAGGTGTACTAGTCATCTCAGGTTATTCTCCGATTCGTGTGACTACCACGTAATGGGACCCTTTTAGTAGGGAAAGCTAAACCCTTATAGCCTGTGGGTGGACATTTAGGATGGCTAAGCTACAAAGTCCAAGATAAGGTTTTAAATGCATGCTAAATTATGTTTTCTATCCTGACATGGTATATATGTATATATGTGATTGCATATGATTATTTGACTTGGTTTTGAATAATGGCATTATTTTATATTTATCCCTGAGTACATGCTAGCGTTCACTCCGCTAACCATCTTCGGGTGCTGTATCTTCATGAGATGCAAGAAACAACCATACTACTATTCCTCCTGCTCAGCGACTTGGATTTGAGGGAAACTTTGAGTCAGATTAAAGTGGTGAGCTTCCATACTCCTGAAGACTCCATTTCATGTTGTGGAATTATTTTATTTATTATTTTTTCTTGGATTTTGGTTTTGGCTATGGTCGAGGGTATGCCCTGATCGAGTGTTCTTTGATTCTGGTTAGATGCTTGTCGTACTACTATTGGCATGGGCAGTGTCGGTATGGGTGTCCCCCTTGGAATTGGTATTGGCACCGGGGGTTGGCACCGATTGGATATTTGGTTGTAATTAGTTGGTTATGGTCTTAGATTTCATTATATCCTTAAATTATTATTGTTTTATCTTGTTATATGTTCGGAATTCATCCAACATATGTTGCAGAGTCATTATGGTTGGGTATTGGGGGTGGTCTCCGGTCCAGGTTGCACTTGAGATGCCCAACACGATTAGGCCCTAGTTCGGCTCATGTCAGATTGGTATCAGATCCCTAGGTTCATGGTCAATTAGGAATCCATAAAGCCATGTCGAGTAGAGTCTCTTTTAAGGGTGTGTAGCTACACTCATAAGGGAGAGGCTACAAGGCATTTAGGAATGTTTATCTTTCTTATGTTCTATTTTCAAGGTGTAGAGTCTAAGGTCCTAAAATCTTCTCTAATACCCGTTTGTTCTCTTTTCAAATCATGTCTCTCAGAAGATCTGAATTCCATGGAAACTCCTCCTTCCCACCCGAGGACAATGTTGATGGGACCCGTACTACTTATGGGGTCCAGACTCAGTCTAGGGGCCCAGTTCCTGATTGCCCTCTTGGAGTTCCACCAGTCCCCTTTAGTCCTTCTCGTACTCCTAAGGCCGATGTGATAAATACTGAGATTCATCAATCTATCCATATGTTGGCACAGTTGGTAGTTTCTCAGGCTGAGCATGGTACTTCTGTTACTCCATCTTCTGAGGCCACAAGGGTTGGCCAGTACATGAGGTTGAACCCGTCAAATTTTACTGGTGTTAAAGTCGAGGAACATCCTCAAGGTTTTCTGGATGAGATGGAAAAGATCTTTTGTGTTATGCATGCTACAAATATGGAGGGTGTGGAATTTGCTGCCTATCAAATAAAGGATATGGCATACCAATGGTATAAGGAATGGGAACAATCTAGGGGTTACAATGCTGAGTTAGCCTTGTGGGGTGATTTCTCTAGTGCTTTTCTGGACCGTTTCTTTCCTCAGGAGTTGAAGAAGGCGAATGCGGAAGAGTTTGTTAACCTAAATCAAGGCAAGATGTCTGTCAAGGAGCATACCTTTAAGTTTCACCAGTTATCTCGGTATGCTCAGGAGTTGGTTTCTAGCATAAGGACTAGAATGAGGAACTTCACTTTTAGGTTATCTCGAGACTTGATTTTGGAGAGTAAGGCTACCTTATTGATCATGGACATGGATACTCTAGGTTGGTTGTGTACATACAGTAGGTAGAGGAAGAGAAGAAGAAGAAGGCTGAGATATTAGAGAGGTAGAGAAAGAAGTCGAAATTTTTTAAAAGGGTGGTGACTAACAGTAGAGTGGCAGGGATGGCCGGAAGTGCCTCAAGAACAAATGAGGCAATTCTGGGACTTACTCGATGGCTAGTGCTTCCTTCCTAAAGCCATTGGGTGATAGGCATTTCAAAGGTGATGACAATTATAGGGCAAAGGGTTCCCAATCCCAAGTTAGCGGGGCTCAATCAGCTCCATCCTATCCTCTTTGAAGATTTTATTGTATCGGGGCTACTGTGATGAAGTAAAGGACAAGTGATTCAACTGTGGTTTGGCAGGGCATATAATTAGAAACTATACTATTGGTACAGTTTCTTCTTGGGAAAATAAGGTTCCTGTTGTCTCTTCTTCAGGTTTGGCACCAAAGGGTGCACTATCTGGCTCTGACACTGGTCAAAACCGTCTCTATGCTCTCACTACCCGCCAGGAGTCCGCGGCATTACCTGGTGTCATGACTGATATGTTAAAACTCTTTTACTGTGATGTGTACTATTTACTTGATCCGAGGTCCACTCTCTCTTATGTGACCCTATTTATGGCCGTTCATTTTGGTTTCTGTCCCAAGTGTGTTTCAGTCCCTTTTTTATTTCTACCTTGCTGGGTGACTCTATGGTGACTAGAAAAGTCTATAGGGGTTGTGTATCTGTGGGTGGTCGGAAGAATCTGGAGGATCTTTTTAAATTAAACATGGTTGATTTCAATGTCATATTGAGGACTCACCACGACTACTGCTGGTGATAGGCTAAACTATCTACACGCGGTCAAGAGCCTGAGCATCCCTATGATATTAAACATCATAGCACAAAAAAAGAGTATGTGACCAGTAATTTGAATGTACTGGTATGAGAGTTGAGGTTAGGCTGATGTGCATGGGTTCATATGCATGAATAATAACTGACTAAATGAATAGCATGAGGTAACTGAATATAAATGCATGAAAACTATAAAATCTGTGAATGCATGACCAAGCATGAAACATGTTCTGAAATCATCTGTAAACTGAAGTATTGAAATACTGATAACTGAATATTATGGTCAAATAAACCTAAAACTAAATTTTGTACTAAATACTGGACTAAGCCTGTGGGAGGTATCATCTAACCGATATTCCCCAATTTGAGCTAATTAGGGTCCAATCTATGACCTAGTTGGAAGGGCGTTAGAACCGTGCCATAGGTACTACCAATGGCTGTGTGGATCCAATAAATTAATGTTCCAAAGGACTAATAAGTCACCCTCAATTGGCCGGTGCTCTAATGAGATATATGTCAACCCTCAACTAACAAGTTAACATCTCAAACCTACACTGTCTACGTAGTTCTGGAAAGCAGGGATTGTTACTAAGAGTCACACCCACTACTGGCAGGTGAGCCCCTATCCCTGGGTTCGCTCTATGCTAAATACTACTCCTAACTAAACTGACTCAGATTACTGAACTGATCTTAGTTTAACTGATTATGATAACTGGCTGAACTGATAATACTTATACATATTTGAAACTATTCTGAAACTACTAAAATTCTATAAACAGCTAAGTAACGGGTATTCATAACCCTCCAGGACTCGATAGTAATAACAATAGGATCACATGAAAGCTTTAAAGCCATAGAAAGGGATCATGTTCAACATTTAACACTTATGCATTTCATCAAAATACATGAGGATCAAGAGTTAAAAGCGTGGGAATAGTTCAAACATGTGATAACAGCATAATTGCAATCTTAAAATCATAGGTTAAGGATTTAACATGCAAATAATCATCATTCAAACTTGTCAAGGGTGAATTGCAATGAAAACGTATGGTAAACTTGATTTGAAATCAATGTTCATATGAGGCTTCATGGATATAATTCATAATAACATGTAAAAACCATAAAACTTAGAAATAGAATATTAGACTCCATGGGTGAAAAGGGCCCATGGATGAACATCAAACATACCTTAAAGCTTTAATCTTGAAAGAGAATTAATTTGTCTTGAACGTTCTTGGATTGGGAAGCACAATTTCTTGGTTTTATTGAAGAGAATATGCTTGAACTTGATGAACTTGGGGAAGGGTTAGGGTGTAATTTAGAGCAAAATTGAGAAATTTGGGCATATAATGCCTTAACTGAAGGTTAATTCCGTGTTTTTACGAATTGGGGCGATGGGAAAAGACAAGACTACCCCTCTAGGATTTAAATTCGTAAATAGAATGCTGAATTGAGATTCACCATGATACGATGAAACCCTTATCTCTATACCCACCATGACGCAACGCAATCACGGTGAGGTTCTGGAAACGAAATCCAAACGTGCCTCAATCCTCGTCCAAAAAATCCAAAACTTCATCAGGATATGCTCCTTACACCTCTGAAGATGAATTAACTCAAAAACTTATGTCTCGGGGTCGGGAAGGTCGGCTTAAAAATCATCAAAGTTAAGAGGCAAAAAATAAAACTAAGTCCCTAACAGTTAGCTAAATTTGTAGGTTCTAAGCCTCTTATGCATGCACTATGAGCTGATGAGCTAATTCTAATACAGGGTATTGCAATATCTCCCCTTTGGAAACATTTGTCCTCGAATGAGACTAATTAAGCTGAGAATACTAAGGGAACTAAAATCACATACTGAACATGCATAACTGAAAACATGGTTACATAACCGAGTCTGAAATATTATACATGTCTAAACTTATTCTCGAATGTATGCAATGATAGAAAGATGATTATATAGACGGAAATGAGAATGGAAAAGAGATAATCTAAGAAAAATTATTACCTTAAACTGAGTCTGAGTCTGCGGAGAAAAGATGAGGGTACTTGCTATGCATGTCTGCTTTTTCTTCCCAAGTGGCTGCCTCAATGGAATAATTTCGCCAAAGAACTTTGACCAAGGGAACTTCTTTGTTCCTCAGTCTACGAATCTAACGATTTAGGATTTCAACAGGGATTTTTTCATAAGAAAGGTTGTCCTAAACACCCATACATTCTAAAAAAACTACTACAGCTGGGTCGCCAATACACTTCTTTAACAAAGAGACATGGAACACTGGATGCACTGATGACAAATCTGCAAGTAACTTAAGCTCATAAGCTACTTTTCCAAAGCATCTCAAGATCCGGTAAAAGCCAACATATCGAGGACTGAGCTTACCCTTCTTGCCAAACCTCTTTACTCTCCTCATGGGAGAGATTTTCAAATAGACCAAGTCACCAACCTCAACCTCAAGATTGCTTCTCCTCACATCCGCATAGGATTTTGGCCACTTTGGGCTGTCTTAAGCCTCTTCCTGATTAACTGAACCTTCTCCATCGCATCAAATACTGAATTTGTCCGTATCAATAGTTTCACCTTCCTTGAACCAACCAACAGGATACCTACATTTTCTATCCTCAAACAGAGCTATTTGAATATTAGATTGATAACTATTATTGTGGGAAAACTCAACCAAAGGCAAGTGATCATCCCAACTATCTTTAAAGATGACAACATATACCCTCAACATGTCCTCTAGGGTCTGAATTATCCTCTCTGCCTGACCATCTGTCTGAGGATGAAAGGATGTACTGAGACAAATTTGCGTACCAAAACCTTTCTGAAAAGCTTTTCAAAAGTGAGAGGTAAACTGAGTACCTCTATCTGAAATAATAGACAATGGGACTCCATACAATCTAACCAACTCTCTAATATAGATCTTGGCATAGTCTTAGGATGTATAAGCAGTATGAACTGGCAAGAAATGAGCTGATTTGGTCACAATGTCTATAGTAAATGATATTGAATCATGCAGACGATGCGTACGAGACAAACCCATCATGAAATACATGTTTATCTCTTCCCACTTCTAAGTGGGAATACTAAACTCATACAATGTACCACTAGATCTCTGGTGCTCAACCTTAACCTACTACAAATTAGGACACTTAGCTACGAACTCTACAATATCCATCTTCATACCACTTCACCAATAGATTTCTCGCAAATCATGGTACATCTTAGTAGCTCCTGGATGAATAGAATAACACACACACCATGCACTTCTGCAAAGATTCAGTGCCTCAAACCATCTACACACGGTACACACAGCCTACCCTAACATCGCAACACACCATCTCCCCCTTAGGAGAAAACGTCTACTTTTTGATATCTGACTACATGCTTTAACTTAATTAGACTAGAATCCCTATCATGTTTTTCTTTTACTTCGGCAATCAAAGAAGATATCGAACTATTTCTGAACCAATACACTACCCTTAGCTAAATCCACCAACCGCAAACCTCATCTAGCAAGCTGATGAACCTCTCTAACTAACTACTTCTTATCGTCCTCTACATGAGCAACACTACCCATAGATTATCTACTAAGGGCATCTGCCACTATATTGGCCTTGCCTGGATGATACAAAACACTTATATCATAATCTTTAAACAATTCTAGCCATCTTCTCTAACAGAGATTAAAATCTTTTTGCGAAGATACATATTGCAATCTTTTATGATCCGTGAACACATCAATATGAACCCCATACAAATAATGCCTCCAAATTTGTAAGGCAAACATAACAATTGCCAACTCAAGAGCCTGGGTAGGGTAATTCTTTTCATGTGGTTTAAGCTATCTAGAAAACCAACTCTAAAGAATCATAGTAAACAATAGACCCATTTAAACCATCTGGAAACATCAAAACTGGGCTTAGGTGAGTCGAGTCTTTAAATCCTAAAAACTCTTCTCACATGAATTTGACCATTAAAACTTGACTTTATTCTGAGTTAAACTGGACATGGAGGATACAATAGACGAAAACCCTTCAACAAACCATCGATAATAGCTAGCTAAACCCAAGAAATTCCTGATATCTGATGGAGAGATAGGTCTAGGCCAGTTTCTCACTGTTTTAGTCTTTTGAGGGTCAACTCTAATGCCATCACCGGAAATAATATGGCCAAGGAAAGCTACCAATCTTAACCAAAATTCACACTTGCTAAATTTGGTGAACAACTGATGGGCTCTAAGAGTTTGAAATATAATTTTAAAGTGTTCTGCATGATCATTTTCATTATGGGAATAAACAAGAATATCATCAATAAAGACTATGACGAACATATCCAAGTACTTCTTGAACACTCGGTTCATCAAGTCCATGAAGGTTGCTAGGGTTTTCGTTTGTCCAAAATACATAACTAGAAACTCAAAGTGACCATACTGAGTTCTGAAAGATATTTTTGAAATGTCACATTCTCTGATTCTAAGCTGATGATAAACGGATCTAAGGTCTATCTTAGAGAAATAACTCGCACCCTAAAGTTAGTCGAACAAGTCATCAATTCTGGGAAATGGGTACTTATTCTTGATTGTGACTTTGTTCAACTGGCAGTAATCAATAAACATTCTAAGAGAACTGTCTTTTTTGGATTAAAAGGACTAGAGCGTCCAATGGGGAAGCACTGTGCCTAATGAATCCCTTATCTAAGAGGTCTTTCAACTGTTCTTTCAACTACCTAAGCTCAGTTGGAGCCATTCTTTAGGGAGAAATAGATATAGTGTAGGTATCTAGAAGAAGGTCTATTCCAAAGTCAATTTCCCTTTCGGGAGGAACACCGAGAAGATCTTCAGGGAATATATCTGGAAATTCACTTACTACTAAAATAGACTCGAGACTGGGAGTCTCAAAATTAGAGTCTTTGACTCGAGCAAGATGGTTAACACATCCCTTCAATATCATTTTTCTCATTCTAAGGTACGAAATAAGCTGGCCCCTAAGCGCTGAAGTAATACCCCTCCATTCATAGACTGGTTCATTTGGAAACTGAAAATAAACAGCTCTATTTCTACAATAAACTGAAGCATAGCCCGAGTGGAGCCAATTCATGCCGAGAATAACATCAAAATAGGTTATCTCTAACTCTACAAGGTCTACTGAAGTAACTATCTGAGATACTATAATTGGGTCACTTCTGTATACCCACCTGGCTAGAATTGATTTACCCATCGGGGTAGACACTGAGATAGGCTCTACTAAAGTTTTAAGACTAACACCAAAATTAATAGCTATGTAAGGGGTTACAAAAGAAAGAGAAGCTTCGGGATCTAACAAAGCATAAACATGTAAATAGAAGAACTATAACATACCCATAACCACATCAGGAGAAATTTTCTGATCCTATTGGGAGTGGAGTAAATACAGGTTTTTCAAGTGCTGACCAGTGGTTGCACTGGAAGAGGCACCCTGCTAAGTTGGGCAACCAAATGGCCTAGCTCTTCATACCAAAACCACACTTTACTGTCGGCTTTACACACATCCTGATGATTTCTTCCACATTTCTAGCAAAGAGGGCTAGTGCAACCACTGTTTACACTACCCTAGGACTTAGATCCTTGCACTCTATCCATATTATCATTTTTGAACTTTGGAACTAGAGTACTAGTTAAAGACGTAGCTGGGGATAAAGATTTATGATAGAATTGAGGATGGTTAACACCCTCTAACCTCGGCTGAGCAAAGTTAAAGCTACTGTCCTAGCCTTCCTATTCTTTTTTTCTTTCTCCTTAAACCTTTCCTCCTCAATATATTAAGTATGGACCATAAGCCTAGACAAATCCATTTCATTAATCAATATTAAGGTCCTACACTTCTTGACCACACTATTAGCTACACCAGAGACAAACTTACTCATCCTAGACCTATTATCATCCACCATGAAAGGAGCATACCTATCCAACTGGGTAGACTTAATTGAATACTTCCTCATACTCATGTTACCCTATTTCAAATTTATGAACTCCTGCACCTTAGATTCCTTCAACTCTAAAAGGAAGAACCTATCTAGAAAGGCTATGGCAAAATCCTCCCACGTTACAAGCCCTGCATCTGCTCCTCTATCCCTCTTCCATTGCTTATACTAGGTGTGAGCTACATCGTACAACTGGTTGGCATCCAAATTTGCACTTTCACAAGACATGACGCCCATAATGTCAATCATCTTTTAAACCACGTCAAAAAACTCCTACGGATCCTCACCAGACTTGGATGCCTTAAATAAGGGAGGGTTCATTCGGGTGAAGTCCCAAATCCTAGCTGTGGTGGTATTAGCCACTCGATAGGATGACATAACAGCCTGTTGATTATGCTGATCTTCTAATGAGAGAGTTAAGTAGTAAATACAGCTCTAAACTCTTAAAAAGAAACATGTTCATTCTGAGGATCATCTTAAATAAGTAGAGGTGCTGAATGATTCTTATTTCTTCATCCATTATTATTTTAGAGAGGCATTTTATATAAATGGAAGGAAGATTGAATTAGAAAGAGAGTTTAAATTGAGCTCATGCTCATTCGCATGACATGAATACCGAAAGAAGGAAAACTTTTCCTAAAACATCTTGTATCCTTCTGTCCATAAGTGTGGCACGCTTTACACCCATGCACAAGACTCTACTCAACATGGATTTTAGACTCCCTAGGACACATTAAAACCTTAGGCTCTAATACCAAGTTTTTTCATGACCCGAGGATACACCCTAGTCTCGATAATGGTGCTTACGGTCCCAAAAAACCATAAGCTAACCCCTGAACTGGTACCTATTATGAGCACTAAATACTATGGTAATAAAATACATGTGTATGGAAATAACTGAATACTGCCAAAGGTTTTAAGTACTGAAATTAATATTACAAAATTCTCAAGTTTGAAATATAAATAAACATACTAAAAATCTGACAGGAAAGACTAACAAATCAACTGACTGTCAAAAAAGTTTGAAAGACTCTAAAACTGACTAAAAAGAGTTGATGGGACAGGTCCCAACTAATTCCAACTGACAAACTAAAATAAAGCAATGAAATACTAAAGTAAACTGAAATAAGCCATAATGTCCTCGATAGATGAGGACTCACCACGATTTTTGCTGGGATAGGTTGAACTGTCTACGCGCGATCAAGAGTTTGAGCATTCAAACCTATGATATTAAACATCATAGCATAAGAAAAGAGTATACGATAAGTACTTTGAATGTATTGGTATTAGAGATGAGGTTAGGCTGATATGTATGGGTTCTTGTGCATGAATAATAACTGAATGAATGAATAACATGAGGGAACTGAATATATATGCATGAAAACTGTGAAATTTGTGAATGCATGACCAAATATAAAATATGTTTTGAAATATTTTGTAAACTGAAGTACTAAAATACTGATAACTGAATGCCATGGTCAAATAAACCTGAAAGTGAATTCTATACTAAATACTGGACTTAGATTGTGGGAGGTATCATGTAACCGATATGCCTTGATTTAAGCTAATTGGGGTCCAACCTGTGACACAGTTGGAAGGGTGTTAGTACTGTGCTACGGGTACTAATAATGGTTATGTGGATCCACTAAACTAATGTCCCAAAGAACTAATGAGTCACCTTCAACTGGTAGGTGCTCTAATGAGATATGTGTCAACCCTCAGCTGGCAGGTTAACATCTCAAACCTACGCTGACTACATAGTTCTGGAATGTATAAATTGCTACTGAGAGTGACACCCTTTACTGGTAGGTGATCCCCTATCCCTGGGTTCACTCGGTGCCCTACTCTCAACTGAATTGACTTGGATTACTAAACTTATCTAAGTTTAACTGATTATGATAACTGACTGAATTGATAATGCTCATACATATCTGAAAACATTTTTGGATCTACTAAAATTTTTTAAACAACTAAGTAACGGGTATTCATAACCCTCTAGGACTCAATAGCAATAACAATAGGACCACATGAAAGCTTTGAAACTATAGAAGGGGATCAATTTTCAACATTTAACACTTAGGTATTTCATCAAAACACATGAGGGTCATGATTTAAAGCATGGGAATAGTTAAAACATATGATAATAGCATAATTACAATAGTGAAATTATGGTTAAGGATTTAACATGCGAATAATCATCATTCAAATGTGTCAAGGGTGAATTGCAACAAAAAGGCATGGTAAACATGATTCTAAATCAAAATTCATATGAGCTTCATGGATATAATTTATAATAATATGTAAAAACTATAATTTAAACTTAAAAATAAATTCTTGGACTCCATGAGAGAAAAAGTCCTAAGGATGAACATCAAACATACCTTAAAGCTTTAATCTTGAAAGAGAATTAACTTGTCTTGAACATTCTTGGATTGGGAAGAACAATTTCTTGGTTTTATTGAAGGGAAGATACTTGAACTTGATGAACTTGGGAAAGGGTTAGGGTGTAATTTTAAGAGAAATTAAGAAATATGGGCATATAATGCCTTAACTGAAGGTTAATATCGTGTTTTTACGGATTGGGGCAATGGGAAAACATAAGGCTGCCCCTATGGGAGTTAAATTTAACTAGAATACTGAATTAAGCATCACCGGGATGAAATGAACCCCTTATCGCTATACTCACTTTGACGCAATGCAATCGCGGTGAGGTTCTAGAAATAAAATCCAAACATGCCTCAATCCTTAAATGAAAAATCTGAAACATCCCTGAGACATGCTCCTTACACCCCTAAACACGAATTAATTCAAAAACTTATGTCTGGGGGTTGGGAATGTCACTTTAGAAATCTCCAAAGTTGAGAGGCCAAAAATAAAACTAAGTCCCTAACACTTAGCTAAATTTTCAGGTTCTAAGCCTCTTATTCATGCACTATGAGATGAACTGATCTAAGACTAATACAGAGTATTACAGTAACTTTGAGCTCAGAGATTAATCTCCAAGGGGTGTCTCTATCTTCTGGTATGGGTTAAAGATTCTAACTCGGAGGGTCCTTCTTTGCATTACATCCCAGTAGTGAATGAATTTCCTGAGATTTCCCTGGTGACCTTCTTGGTGTCCCCCTGATAGGGAGATTGATTTTGGGATTGATCTTATTCTAGAAACTCATCCTATTTCTATTCGTCCATATACAATGGCCCCATCTGAGTTGAAGGAGCTTAAGGAACAACTAAATGATCTTTTATACAAGGCCTTTATCCATTATAGTATGTTCCCATGGGGAGCACCGGTGTTGTTTATGCATAAGAAGGATGGTTTCTTTAGTATGTGTATTGACTACCGGCAGTTGAATAAGGTGATGGTTAAGAATAAGTACCCTCTCCAAAGGATAGATGATTTGTTTGATCAGTTGCAGGGTGCTAATTTTCTAAAAGATTGATCTTTGGTCTAGGTTTCATCAATTAAAGATTAAGGAGATAGATATCCCTAAGAATAACTTTCGTACTCGATATGGGCATTTTGAGTTTCTGGTTATGTCATTTTGGTTTACCAATGCCCTAAAAACATTCATGGATTTGATGAATAAAGTATTCTGGCAGTTTCTAGATTTATTCATCATTGTGTTCATAGATGATATTTTGGTGTACTCTAAGAGTGAGGTGGATCATGTTGATTACCTTTGCATTGTATTATAGACCGTTAAGGAGTAGTAGTTGTATGCCAAATTTTCAAAATGTTAATTTTAATTGAACGTTTTTACTTTTTTGGGTCATTTCATTTCTAGGAAGGGATTATGGTGAATCTGCAGAAAGTCGTAGTGGTTAAGAAGTGGCCTAGACCCGCGACTCCAATTGATATTGCGAGCTTCTTGGGTTTAACTATTTTTTACAGAAGGTTTGTGGAAAGTTTCTCTTCTATAACTACCCCTTTGACTAAGTTGACTCCGAAGAAGGTAAAGTTCTTGTGTTCTGATGCTTGTGAGGGTAGTTTTGATAAGCTTAAAGATAAGCTGACTTTTACTCTAATCTTGACTTTTCCTAAAGGCATGAATGTATTTTTGGTCTATTATAATGCATCCCATGTGGTGCTTGGTTTTTTTTTTATGCATCATGAAAAGGTGATAGCAGATGCCTCTAGATATTTAAAGGTGCATGAGAAGAATTATCCGAATGTGAGTGTGAATTCTTTCATTATTTGAGCTTCTTTAGAAATTTTGATGTCTTTTGTGTGTGAAGAGCTAACTATTGCTTGTGAGAGGCATCAATACATTAGAGTAGAGGTTGAAGTATTACTCTCGATTTGGGTAAATGGGTTAAGTAAGTTGCATTATGAAGATCGAGACAATCTTTGAAGATTTTGTGTCTCTTCTTAAGATTCTTTGTTTATTTGGAAGGTTCATGTGATACTAACTTGCATCCTTGCTTCATAAAGTTGTGCTGCTTTGATTTTTTCTGAAATTGAGTAAAAAATTAAAAAATATTCGATTTAAAATTTATGGTTCACTTGTTGCCATGACATGTTTTAAAGTCTTTATAGAGATTTGTTAGCTTGTTCCTTCAGTATAGCTTTCTTTTGGGTGGATTTTAGTTAAATACCCTATCTCATTGAATTGTTCTTAGTTGCTTGAGGACAAGTATTAGTTTATGTTTGGGGGTGTTGATAAGTCTTTGTTAGAGGATTTTCTAGCAACTTTTAAGCCTAAACTACCATGCTTTTCCATTAATCTTATGTTAATCTCTTACCTAATGCTCATTTGTGTAAGAAAAAAGAAAAAGGGAAGATGAGCAAGTCATTCAAGTCAAAAAAAGGTTAAATGTAAAAGAAACGAGCCAAATGCTTGATATCAAGTCTAAGAATTGACCCTCAGTTATCAATCGCATCCTAAGGATCACTATCGTGACCAGTCACCAAGTCAATCGGAGGATGGTCGTGATATGAATACCGCGATAGCAGGAGTCGTGAACACAGTGAAGAGGTGGCGATCATGATAGAACAGAAAAATTTTAAGGGAATTTTTGTAATATCTAGAAAATATGGAATTGGGGCACAAATAAGGGTTTTTAGCTCATTTTCACCATCTTGATCCTATCTTTCATCTCCACTTTGCATCTCATCTCTTGGGAGCTTGAAGAAAAAATTTGTACTAACCTTGAGCTAAGATTACATTAGAATAACTCCTAAGTGAAGGATTAGCAAATTTCCATTGAAGATTCATTGGAATTTAAAGTGTTGTTTACATTCTCTTTATTTTTCATAACTCAAATTGATGGAGATTTTGGTATATTTTTGTTTATTGTCTTTATGAGTTGCTAGTTCTTCCTATTGGGGTTATGTTTGAATAGGGTGCAAGTGTGATGGGTTGTGATTATTAGCTTTATTCTTAGTTCATGTTGTTGGGTTTCACAAATATTTGATTATAAAATGAAATTTGTTGGTGAAAGCCTCAATTTCCCTAAACCCCAAATCATCCTTGAAAGAGGGATGTGGGTAGTCTAGATCCTACATTATCCTTGAAAAAGGGATGCAGGTGACACGAGCATAGGATTTCTGACCACTTTGGTCTGTTTTAATCTTTTCCCTGATTAACTAAACCTTCTCCATCACATCAAATACTAAATTTGTCCTTATCAATACAGTTTCACTTTCATCAAACCAACCAATAGGAGACCTATATCTTCTCTCAGATAGATCCTCAAATAGAGCCATCTGAATACTGGAATGATAACTGTTATTGTAGGAAAACTCAACCAAAGGCAAGTGATCATCCTAACTACCTTAAAAGCCGACAACACATGCCCTCAACATGTCCTCTAGTGGCTGAATAGTCCTCTCTGCCTGACCATCTACTTGAGAATGAAAGGCAGTACTGAGATGAACTTGGGTACCAAGACGTTTCTGAAAAGCTTTCCAAAAGTGAGAGGTAAACTGAGTACCTCTATCTAAAATGATAGACAATGAGACTCCATGCAATCTAACCAAATCTTTAATATAGAGCTTGGCATAGTCCTCGGCTTTATAAGAAGTATAAACTGGCAAGAAATGAGTTGATTTGGTCACTCTGTCTATAATTATCCATAATGAATCTTGCTGATGATGCGTACGAGGCAAACCCATCATGAAATCTATGTTTACCTCTTCCCACTTCCAAGTGGGAATATAAACTCCTGCAATGTACCACTGAATCTCTGGTGATCAACCTTAACCTGCTGACAATTAGGACATTTAGCTACAAACTCTAATATCCCTCTTCATACCACTCCACCAATAGATTTCCCTTTTAGTGGCTCCTGAATGAATAGAATAACGCACACCATGCGCTTCTGCAAAGATTCGATGCCTCAACCTATCTACACACGATACACATAGCCTACCCTTACATCGAATCACACGATCTCCCTCTTAGGAGAAAACCTCTACTTTTTGATCTCTAACTGCTTGCTTCAACTTAACCATACTGAACTCCCTATCTTGCTTTTCTTACATTTCGACAATCAAAAAAAATTTCAAACTATTCTGAACCCATACACTACCCTCAGCTGAATCCGCCAACTGCATACCTAATCTAGCAAGCTGATGAACCTCCCTGACTAACTGCTTCTTATCATCCTCTACATGAACAACACTACCCATAGATTATCTACTAAGGGCATCCTCCACTACATTGGCCTTGCCTGGATTATACAAAACACTCATATCATAATCTTTAAATAATTCTAACCACCTTCTCTGATAAGATTAAAATCTTTCTACGAAGATACATACTGCAAACTTTTGTGATCCATGAACACATCAACATGAACCCCATACAAATAATGCCTCCAAATTTTAAGGCAAACACTACAATTGCCAACTCAAGATCATGGGTAGGGTAATTCTTTTTATGGGGTTTAAACTGTTTAGAGGCGTAGGCTATGACCATACCTCTCTGCATCAACACACAACCAAGACCAACTCTAAATCATCACAGTAAATAACAGACCTGTCTAAACCATCTGGAACATCAAACTTAGGCTGAGGTGAGTTGAGTCTTTAACTCCTAAAAACTCTTCTCACAAGAATCTGACCACTACAACTTGACTTTCTTCTGAGTTAATCTGTACATAGGGGATGTAATAGACGAAAACCCTTCAACAAACCATCAATAATAGTCAGCCAAACCCAAGAAACTCCTTATATCTGATAGTCAACTCTAATGCCATCACTGAGGGTCAACTCTAGGCTAGTTTCTCACTGTTTTTGTCTTTTGAGGGTCAACTCTAATGCCATCACCAAAAACAATATGGCCAAGAAAAGCTACCGATCTTAGCCAAAATTCACACTTACTAAATTTTGTGGACAACTGATGGGCTTTAAGAGTTTGCAATACAATTCTGAGGTGGTTTGTATGATCATTTTAATTATGGGAATAGACAAGAGAATCATCAATGAAGACTATGATGAACATATCCAAGTACTGCTTGAATACTCGGTTCATCAAATCCATGAAGGTTGCTAGGGTTTTTGTTAGTACAAAATACATAACTAGAAACTCAAAGTGACCATAGTGAGCTCTGAAAGCAATTTCTGGAATGTCAGATTCTCTGACTCTGAGCTGATGATAGCTGGATCTGAGGTCTATCTTAGAGAAACAACTGGCACCCTAAAGTTGGTTGAACAAGTCATCAGTTTTAGGAAGTGGGTACTTATTCTTAACTGTGACTTTATTCAACTGGCGGTAATCAATACACATTCTAATAGAACTGTCTTTCTTTTAAATGAAAAGGACTGGAGCGCCCCATGGGGAAGCACTGGGCCTGATGAATCCCCTATCTAAGAGGTTGTTCAACTGTTCTTTTAACTCCCTAAGCTTAGTTGGAGACATTCTATAAGGCGAAATAGATATAGGCTGAGTATCTAGAAGAAGGTCTATTCTGAACTCAATTTCACTTTCGGGAGGAACTCTGGGACGATCTTCAGAGAACACATCTAGAAGTTCACTTACTACTAAAATAGTCTCGAGACTGGGAGTCTCAGAATTTGAGTATTTGATTTGAACAAGATGATAAACAGATCCCTTCAATATTATTTTTATCACTCTAAGGTACGAAACAAGCTGATCCCTAAGCGTTGAAGTAATACCCCTCCATTCAAGAACTAGTTCATTTGGAAACTGAAAATGAACAACTCTGTTTCTACAATCAACTGAAGCATAGCATGAGTGGAGCCAATCCATGCTGAGAATAACATCAAAATTAGTCATCTATAACTCTACAAGGTCTTCTGAAGTGACTATCTAAGATACTATAATCGGGTAATTTTTGTATACCCGCCTGGCTAGAATAGATTTACCCTCCGAGGTAGACACTGAGAAAGGCTCTACTAAAGTTTTAGGACTAAAGCCAAAATTAACAGCTATGTAAGGGGTTGCAAAAGATGTTGAAGCTCTGGTATCTAACAATGCATAAATATGTAAACGAAAGACCTATAACATACCTATAACTACATCAGGAGAACTTTCCTGATCCTGTTGAGACTGGAGTGAAAATAATCTGTTCAGGTCCTGACCAGTGGTTGTCCTGGAAGTATCACCCTACTATGTTGGACAACCAGATGCCTAGATTGCCACACCCAAACCATACTTCACTGCCGACTCTACACACATCCTGATGATTTCTGCCATATTTCTAGCAAAAAGGGTTAGTCCGACCACTGTTTACACTACCCTGGGACTTAGATCCTGGCGCTCTATCCCAATTATTATATTAGAACCTTGGTACTGGAGTAATAGTTGAAGAAGGAGCTGGGGCTGAAGATTTATGATGGAATTGAGGATGGTTACCACCCTCCAACCTCGGTTGAGCAAAGTTAAAGCTACTGTCCTAGCCCTCTTATTTTCCTTTTCTTTCTCCTTAACCTTCTACTACTCAATCTGCTGAGCATGGACCATAAGAGTAGACAAGTCCATCTCCTTGATAAATATTACGGTCCTACACTTCTAGACCACACTATCAGCTACACCAGAGACAAACTTACTCATCCTAGACCGGTTATCATCCACTATCGAAGGAGCATACCTGACCAACTGGGTAAAATTAAGCGAATACTTCCTCACACTCATGTTACCCTATTTTAAATTTATGAACTCCTGCACCTTAGATTCCTTTAACTCTAAATGGAAGAACCTATCTAGAAAGGTTATGGCGAACTCCTCCTACTTTACAAGCCATGTATCTGCGCCTCGATCCCTCTTTCACTGCTTTTACCCAGTGTGAGATACATCCTACTACTGGTAAGCATCCAAATCTGCACTCTTACTAGACATGATACCCATAATGTCAATCACCTTTTGAACTATGTCAAGAAACTCTTGCGGATCCTCATCAGACTTGGATCCCTTAAATAAGAGAGGGTTCATTTGGGTAAAGTCCCAAATCCTAGCTGTAGTGGTATTAGACACTAGATAGGATAGCATAGCAGCCTGCTGATTATTTTGAGCTTCTACTGAGTGAGCTAATGTAGTAAATACAGCTCTGAACTCTTTATGAGAAATATATTCATTCAGGGGATCATCCTAAACAAACAGAGGTGCGGGCTGATTCTCATTTCTTTATCCATTATTCTTTTAGGGAGGTATTTTCTATAAATTGAAGAAACATTGAATTAGAAAGAGAGTTAAAATTGAGCTCATACTCATCGCATAACATGAATACTGAAAGAAGGAAATCTTTTCCTAAAATTTCTTGTAGCCTCCTGTCCATAAGTGTCGCGTGCTTTACACCCATTCACAAGACTCTACTCAACATAGATTTTAAACTCCCTAGGACACATTAAAACCTTAGGATCTACTACCAAGTTTTGTCATGACCCGAGGCTACCTCCTAGTCGTGATAACGGTGCTTACGGTCCCAAAAGACCACAAGCTAACCCTTGAACTAGTACCTGTTATGAGCACTAAATAATATGGTAATAAAATACATGTGTATGGAAATAACTGAATACTGCCAAAGGTTTTAAGTATTGAAATTAATATTACAAAATTCTCAAGTTCGAAATATAAATAAACATACTCAAAATCTGACAAAAAAGACTAACAAATCAACTGACTGTCTGAAATGTCTGAAAGACTCTAAAACTGACTGAAAAGAGTTGATGGGACAAAACCCAACTAACTCCAACTGACAAACTAAAAGAAAGCACTAAAATACTAAAGTATACTAAAATAAGCCACAATGTCCTCGATAGATGAGGACTCACAATGATTACTGCTACTGATAGGTTGAACTATCTATGCAGGATCAGGAGCTTGAGCATTCAAACCTATGATATTAAACATTATAGCATAAGAAAAGAGTATGTGTAAGTACTTTGAATGTACTAGTATTAGAGATGAGGTTAGGCTTATATGTATGGGTTCATGTGCACGAATAATAACTGAATGAATGAATAACATGAGGTAACTGAATAGGGAAAAGGCATCGTTTCCACCCCAAACTATACCCAAAAAGTCTAAGCCACACCTAAACTATACTAGTGACCTATTACACACCTTAACTATAAAAAAGTGATACTTTTTACACCTTGTCAGGCATTACACCACTTTCATGTGGTGTGGTATTTTACATGCGCTGCCACGTCAGTATCATCCAAAAAAATAATAAATTTATTATTTTCATAAATTCTTTATTTTTCTTTTAGATTTAAGTTTCTTCTTCTTCTTCAATGCCCAAAACCTCTATTGTTATGAGGTCAATTTTTTTTTCTTCAATGTCTAAATCCTCCTTGATATTTTAGCTTAACAATTGAAATGGGTATTTGTACATTATCACCATTGATAACAAAGCAAAGTGGAAGAATCATAATGAATTTACCAGTTAACAAAGTAGCCATGGTGATTTACATGAATGGAAAACTTCAAGAATTCCGGCAAAGAGTAGCTATTATTAGTTAGTGAAGAATTCCAACAAAGAGTAGCTATTATTAGTTTGAATTTTGGATTATTATCTAGGAAGGAAGAGAATAGAGGTGAGGGATATTATTAGTTAATGAAGTTGTTGGGCCAAGGTTAGTGAGATGCTTGTACTACTACTTGTCGATGGTTGAATTGAATTGCGGGAAGAAGAAGAAGGAGGAATTTCATCCATTGTTAATCGTTCGAAACTCATTAGCAACTTGGAATTGAAATTGAAATTTTTAGTTTAATTTGGGAATTTTTGAATTTGAAGAAGTTGAAGAAGATGGATACTGGGGATTTTTAAATTTGGAGAAGAAGAACAAAAAGATGGATGTTTTGAATTTGGATCTTTTTTCAGTTTGCGAATTTTTTATTTTGGATAAGAAGAAGAAGATGGATGTTTTAAATTTTGATCTTTTTTTTCAGTTTGGGAATTTTTGATTTTGAAGAAGAAGAAGATGAATTGGAATTGGAATTTTCAATTTTAACTTATTTTTGTGTTATTTTTAATTTTAGACGCGCCTTTTTTAATTAAATAATTATGTTTTTTTTCACGTCAGATTTAGGGTGTAAAAAATTTCACTTTTAAGTAGTTTAGGTGTGTATTAGGTCACTCTAATAATTTAAGTGTGGCTTAGACTTTTCGGGTATAGTTTGGGGTGGAAATGATATTTTTTCCCTAACTGAATATAAATACATGAAAATTACGAAATATGTGTATGCATGAAAAGCATAAAACATATTTTGAAATAGTAGTCTTTAAACTGAAGTACTAAAATACTGATAACTGAATGCTATGGTCAAATAAGCCTGAAAGTGAATTCTGTACTAAATATTGGACTGAGACTGTAGGAGGTATCATCTAACCGACATGCCCTGGTTTAAGCTAATTGGGGTCCAATGTGTGACCCAGTTGGAAGGGTTCTAGTATCGTGCTACGGGTACTAATAATGGTTGTGTGGATCCACTAAACTAATGTCCTAAAAGACTAATGAGTCACCCTCAATTGGCAGGTGCTCTAATGAGATATGTGTCAACCCTCAACTGGCAGGTTAATATCTCAAACCTACTCTGGCTATGTAGTTCTAGAATGCAGGGATTGCTACTAAGAGTCACACCCTCTACTAGCAGGTTAGCCCCCATCCCCGGGTTCACTTGGTGCTAAATCCTACTCTCAACTAAGTTGGCTCAAATTACTGAACTGATCTAAGTTTAACTGATTATGATAACTGACTAAATTGGTAATGCTCATACATATCTGAAACCATTTTGGAACTACTGAAATTCTATAAATAGCTAAGTAACGGGTATTCATAACCCTCCAGGACTCGATAGCAATAATAGTAGGACTACATGAAAGCTTCAAAACCATAGAAGGGGATCATTGTTCAACATTTAACACTTAGGCATTTCATCAAAACACATGAGAGTCATGAGTTAAAATATGAGAATAGTTAAAACATGTGATAATATAATAAATACAATATTAAAATTATGGTTAACTATTTAACATGCGAATAATCATCATTCAAATGTGTCAAGGGTGAATTGCAACGAAAAAGCATGGTAAACATAATTCAAAATCAAAGTTCAAATGAGCTTCATAGATATAATTCATAATAATATGTAAAACCATAATTTAAACTTAGAAATAAATTCTTGGACTTCATGAGTGAAAAGAGCCCAAGGATGAACATCAAGCATACCTTAAAGCTTTAATCTTGAAAGAGAATTAACTTGTCTTGAACATTCTTGGATTGGGCAGCACAATTTCTTGAAGGGAAGATATTTGAACTTGATGAACTTGGGGAAGGGTTAGGGTGTAATTTTGAGAGAAATTGAGAAATTTGGGCATATAATGCCTTAACTAAAGGTTAATATCGTGTTTTTACGGATTGGGGCAATGGGAAAAGACAAGGCTTCCCCTCTGGGATTTAAATTTGTAACTGGAATGCTTAATTGAGCATCACCGTAATGCGATAAACCCCTCATCGCTGTAGTCACTTCGACGCGATGTAATTGCGGTGAGGTTCTGAAAATAAAATCCAAACGTGCCTCAATCCTCATCTGAAAAATCCAAAACCTCCCCGAGATATGCTCCTTACACCCTTAAACATGAATTAACTTAAAAACTTACATCTCGGGGTCGGGAAGGCCACTTTAAAAATCTCCAAAGTTAAGAGGCTAAAAATAAAACTAAGTCCCCAACACTTGGTTAAATTTTTATGTTCTAAGCCTCTTATTCATGCATTATGAGCTAAACTGAGCTAAGACTAATATGGAGCATTACAGTATCTTTGAGCTCAGAGATTAATCTCCAAGAGGTGTCTCTATCTTCTAGTCTGGGTTAAAGATTCTAACTCGGAGGGTCATTATTTGTATTCCATCCCAGTGGTGGATGAATTTCCTAAGATCTTCCGTGATGACCTTCCTAGTGTCCCTCTTGATAGGTAGATTAATTTTGGGATTGATCTCATTCTGGAAACTCATCCCATTTCTATTCCTCCGTATAGAATGGCTCCAGGTGAGTTGAAGGAGCTTAAGGATCAACTAAAGGATCTTTTATACAAGGCCTTCATCCGTTCTAGTATGTCACCATGTAGTGCATCGATGTTGTTTGTGCATAAGAAGGATGGTTCCTTTCGTATGTGTATTGACTACCGATAATTGAATAAGGTGATGGTAAAGAATAAGTACTCTCTCCAAAGGATAGATGATTTGTTTGATCAGTTATAGGGTGTTAAATTTTTCTACAAGATTGATCTTTGGTCTGGGTTTCATCAGTTAAAGATTAGGGAGGTAGATATCCCTAAGGCTACCTTTTATACTCAGTATGGGCATTTTGAGTTTTTGGTTATGTTTTTTGGGTTGACCAATGCCCTAAAAACATTCATGAATTTGATGAATAAAGTATTCTGGCAGTTTCTAGATTTATTCATCATTGTATTCATGGATGATATTTTGGTGTACTCTAAGAGTGAGGTGGATCATGCTGATCGCCTCCGCATTTATTGCAGACTCTGAAAGAGGAGCAGTTGTATGCCAAATTTTCAAAATGTGAATTTTGGTTGAACATTGTCACTTTTCTGGGTCATGTCATTTCTAGAAAGGGATCATGGTGCATCTGCAGAAAGTTATAGTGGTTAAGAAGTGGCCTAGACCTACGACTCCAACTGATATTGGGAGTTTCTTGGGTTTAGCTGGTTTTTACAAAAGTTTTGTTCTAAGTTTCTCTTCTATAGCTACCCCGTTGACTAAGTTGACTCAAAAGAAGGTAAAGTTCTTGTGTTTTGATTCTTGTGAGGGTAGTTTTGATATGTTGAAAAATAAGCTAACTTTGGCTCTAGTCTTGACTTTGCCCGAAGGCAAGAATGGATTTGTGGTATATTATAATGCATCCTTGTATGGGGCTTGGTTGCGTCTTGATGCATCATGAAAAGGTGATAGCAGATGCCTCTAGATAGTTGATGGTGCATGAGAAGAATTATCCAAAAGTGAGTATGAATTCTTTCATTATTTGAGCTCTTTTAGAAATTTCAATGTCTTTTGTGTGTGTAGAGCTAACTCTTGCTTGTGAGCGGCATCGATACTTTGGAGTAGAGGGTGAAGTATAACTCTCGATTTTGGTAAATAGGTTAAGTAAGTTGCATTATGAAGATCGAGACAATCTTTGAAGATTTTGTCTCTTCTTAAGATGTTTTGTTGATTTGGAAGGTTCATGTGATACCAACTTGCATCCTTGCTTCATAAAGTTGTGCTTACTGAAAATTTTTGGTTCACTTGTTTCCATGACATGTTTGAAAGTCTTTATAGAGCTTTGTTAGCTTGTTCCTTTAGTATAGCTTTCTTTTGGATGGATTTGAGTTGAATACCCTATCTCATTGAATTATTCTTAGTTGCTTGAGGACAAGTATTAGTTTATGCTTGGGGGTGTTTATAAGTCTTCATTTGAGGATTTTCTAGCAAGTTTTAAGCCTAAACTACCATACTTTTCCATTAATTTTATGTTAATCTCTTGCTTAATGCTCATTTGTGTAGGAAAAGATGAAAAGGAAAGATGAACAAGTCATTTAAGTAATAAGAGGTTAAATGTTAAAGAAAAGCGCCAAATGCTAGAAATCAAGCCTAAGAATCGACCCTCAGTTACCGCGATCGCAGCCTGAGGATCGCTATCGCAATCGGTCAATAAGTCAAGAGAAGGATGGTCGCGATATGACTACCGCGATCGCAGGAGTCACGAACATGGTGAAGAGGTGGAGATCGTGATAGAGAAAAGAAGTTTCAAGGGCTTTTTTGTAATATTTAGAAAATATGGAATTGGGGCTCAAATAAGGGTTTTCAGCTCATTTTTCACCATCTTGATCCTATCTTTCATCTCCACTTCTCATCTCGTCTCTTGGGAGCGTGGAGCAAAAATTTGTACTAACATTGAGCTAAGATTACATTAGAGTTACCCCTAAGTAAAGGATTAACAAATTTCCATTGCAGATTCATTGGAATTTAAAGTGTGGTTTGCATTCTCTTTATTTATCATGAATCAAATTGATGGAGATTTTAGTATATTTTTATTTATTAAGTATCCCCTAAGTGAATGATTAGCAAATTTCTATTACAGATTCATTGGAATTTAAAGTGTGGTTTACATTCTCTTTATTTTTTATAAATCAAATTGATGGAGATTTTGGTATATTTTTGTTTATTATCTTTATGAGTTGCTAGTTTTTTCTCTTGGGGTTATGTTTCAATAGGGTGAAAGCGTGTATGGGTTGTGATTATTAGCTTTAATTCTTAGTTAATGTTGTTGGGTTTCACAAATATTTGATTATAAAGTGATTTGTTGGTGAAAGCCTCAATTTCCCTAAACCTCAAATCATTCTTGAAAGAGGGATGTGGGTAGTCTAGATCCTACATTATCCTTGAAAAGGGGATGTAGGTGACACAAGCCTTTGTGAACAATAAGATAGATAATAGTTATTCCCTTTTTATTGTCTTAGAAATAAGGATAAATTATGGAATTGCTATATCTTTGGCATCATCCTAGAAATAAGGATGCCCAATTGAGGCTTTATGATGACTGGTTGATCACACCCACAAGGTATTTGAAAGAATCCTTGGATAATAGTTTAATGCTTTGTTGAAATACTAGTGTCGAAATCCCTAGCCGAGCCTACCCAAGCATGACTTAGCTAATATTTGAAGTTAATTTTTATGTACCTACACACTAGTTGCCTCTAGTAAAGCATAGCCCCAATATCCATTCCTAATTGATTACGCTCTAATTATTCTTAGTCTCGAATTAGTACTTTAGAAGTCTAAGAATTGTCTTACACTTTTGGAAACACTCAAAATCTCCCTAAAGATTTGTATAGTATATTTGAATTTATCAAGTAACATTAATTTCAAACATATATAATTTCCACTCACATTGTTCCTCATGAATTTCAATCCCAACTCAAAATTCCATAATTATATTAACAACGACCGCCTTTCACTTAAATTAACGTGTAAGTTGAGAGTTATCACAAGTATCCATCTTTATTTTCCGCTCCAGAAGATCGTGCGTAAGGTATGTGTTATTCTGAACATCTTTGTTTTCTAACTTAGTTAAAGGTCATTTAATCGCCACTCACATTATTCCTCGTAGATTCGACCCTGCCTCAAAGTTGGGTAATTATATTGGCAACGACTTCCTTGCACTTAAATTGATGTTTACGTTGAGAGTTATAAAAAATAAAGCCATTGTCGAGGAACAATAGGGCGTATTGAGTTAGTTTGAAATTTTAGCCTACTTGTTTGGATTCAAACTTGTAACTATTTGTGTGTGATTTTCTTTTATTTCTTGTGTTGGATAGATTTTTATTTTTATTTTTATTGTTTGCTTGTTACTAAGGCATCTTGGGATGAATATAAGTTTGGTGGTTAGAAATTTTATCTTGATGATCTATGTGCATATTGTGAAGGACCCTATTTCTGGTTAGATTGTAGATGTGCTCTCCGAGAAGAGATTTGTGCACCATCTCGATCCTATTGGGAATATGATTGTTCTTTATGTGGTGGTTAGGATGGATATTGGAGTGATAGTCCAAATGCCCCCTCCCCTTGTTATACTAACCCAATTGCTAGTTCTTCTTATGAGTTTGATAGGCCTCATGATGCAATAAAGGAAGAACAATATGCTGGTTACAATGGTTTTGAAGCAATGTTTCAAACTCTTTTGGATCGGGCAACTACATTATAGGAGGACATGCATGACTTGCATCAATCCATGGCAGCATTTTGAAAGGAGAGTGAAAAAGAAAAAAAAGTGGGTGAGAGTGTCGATATTTCAAGTACCATGAATACACCCAATCTTGAAAATGAGGAGAATAAGGAAAAGATATAACGCCATGTCATGGACGGCGAGATTAATAGTAAAGAACCATCAATGGTTTCCCAACTAACCAAACCAAACATAAGAGATGATGCCAAAATTAAGAAAATAGCACTAGAGCCAAAATAAAAAGCCAAACAAATCCTTTATGAAGGCTCTAGTTTATTTTGGGTTGAGAATGTAGAGAAGGATGTAACTCCAAAATTAAAAATAAGACCTCACTCAAACCACTTTTTAACATTATGCTTGGTAGATGTGATGAAAGTCGAACCACCCAAGAAAATGATAAATTTTAGAGGGGAGGAGGAAAATCCCTACATTTTGGAGTTTGTCATTCCAAAAGGGCAAAATAAAGACCCTCAGTTGAAGGCCAATAAATGCAAAATGCAATGTTTAACAAGTGTATTCTTGATGTTCTCATCGATACCCAATGAGCTTATTCGGAATTTTGATGTGAAGCTGGGTAAAAGGTTCAATTCTTCAAAATGGCGAGGTAGAAAATATGTCATTGTTTCCTCACATTTTCACAAAGTAACTCAAAGATATATTGATCTAAAGTTGGGCCGTCGATTCAAATATTCTAAATGGAGACAAATATGACAGTCAAAAGATGTCGTATTCTTTAGAGGCAACCCAAGGAATTTTTCTTGATGTATTCTAATGTTTTTGGTTTAATTTTTTGCTTGTTTTGGAGTGTTTGTAGGTGATAGCACAAGTTGGGATGGGTACCTCAAGAATGAAACCCTATATAAGTATATTGGACTTTCTTTTCATCACTTTCCTCTCTTTAGTAAGCTTACAAGATATGATCCTTAAATACAAATGATGATCACATTTCATGGTTTCTTTTGGTTTGAATTAATTCATTTGTGCTTAATTTGGTATAATGTGGTTGTTAGTATGAACATTTTTTAATGTGTGCCTTTTCTCAAATGCTAGATTGCAAAGTTCTTATTTTTGTACACTAGTGCACACCGTGTGTTTGAGGAAATACCTACTTGAGGTTTGTTTGGTTAATTGAGTGGTAGGTGATTTAATTTGGTTTGTATGATTACAAGTGGTGTGTTTGGTGATGAATTGGTGCATTGGGATTGTTCACATGTTTTTTTATTTTATCTATTGAAGCTCTTACTTTTTATGCACTCCATATGTTTGTTAAAATGTCAATAAGAGAGAAATGCCATATATTCTTGTAAAGGTTAATGTAAACTTACTTGGGCATTTTTTTGATCAGTTTTTGAGTATAGCCTTGAGTCCAATTAGTCTTAAAAATGGGATAACCGGTGTTTTTTTTATTGAAGTTGTTGATGAATGTTGTGTCCATGGTGTGATCGATTAGTGTGCTTATCATAGCATCTCCGGGTGAAGTCTAAGTAACCCGAGAGACATGAATTCTTGTCTTGCCCTATGATAGATTGGGTGATGCCATTCTTAAGGGTATAGGGTCATTTGTGTTTTTATTGGTACCATGAGTGTTTTATGAGCTAAATGGAGAATATGTAAAGTTGTGAGGAAAGAATCCCATGAAGTGTAATGATAATGTTGCCTTTCATTCACCTAAGTTTTTCTTTAATTGTTTATGAAGAGGAAAAAGTTCAAAAATACTTTTGAAATGTTATTGGCAAGAAATAAAATGATTTTGAGAAAAAAACAAAAAATATATAGTTTTATTTTTGAAAATGATCTAGGATGTTTTGAGCTTTATTTTCAATGAGACCATTAAATGCAATTTTTGGCTCTCTCTTTACAAGGATGAGTCCTTGACTCGGAGTAACTTATTAAGCTCAAATTGCTCAAATTAGTTAGGATATTAACTTTTTGCTCTATGAGTACGATGCCATGTGTGGTGAGATTTTTGAATAATTCTTGTACATATGTGTAGCCTAGAACTTGTCCTGAGTGTGTTCAAAGCAAAATTCTTGACAAGCTTGGTTTGGAGAATGACCCGAGGCCTTTTTTGACCCTTCACATAGCCAAACTCCCACCTTAACATCATGCCCTAGTTATCCTCTTTGAGCCTTTTTGCCCGTTTTTCTTTCTTTTTGTAATGATAACCTTGCTAAAACACCTAACCCTTTTTAAAATCTTTCTTTTGGCACTTAACTTCCTTTGATGCATCGAATGATTCAAAGTAAT
The DNA here is from genome assembly GCA_030864225.1 of Capsicum baccatum var. pendulum. Taxonomy (NCBI): domain Eukaryota; kingdom Viridiplantae; phylum Streptophyta; class Magnoliopsida; order Solanales; family Solanaceae; genus Capsicum; species Capsicum baccatum. The sequence goes on from CM061550.1 coordinate 230,099,739, forward strand.
CAAATATGGGCAAAATCCTAAGTTTTAGGGGTTTATGTAGTTGGGAGAATAATGTAAGAGTGGTTCAAAGTCCAAGTTTGGGAGGATTAATGAGATGTGCTAAGATGAACCAAGAAAGGTGTATGTAAGGTGGTCAAATCATGTACTTAAGAGAAAAGAGAAATACTTAATGGCAAAGTTGTATAGCCTAGACCATACAATGTGAAGATAAAAGAGGTAAATGAGGAGGCTAAGAAGCACTTCAAGTTAGAAAGTCTCTTGAAAAGCCAAAGAAATGAAGAAAGAAAATGGTGGCTTTGAATTATTTTGTAAATGTTAATAAAAAAAGGTAGGGAAATATGAGAAATACTTTGAAGAAGAATAAGGTGGATATTTTGAAAAATTTTAGGGTAGAAGTAATTGAGGAATTGCATTGAAGGAGGTATTTTAGTCACTTGATCCACGTATATTCCTTCCTTCCCCTTAAACCTTCATCATAACCTTGTTCATTCCAAACTAGGTAAGTCTACATTAATGGAGAAAAATACAATGGGTAAGCCTATGGTTATGCTCATTGAACTTGAATTTCTTTGCGAGAGTGAGTGTGAATTCTTTCATTATTTGAGCTCCTTTTGAAATTTCAATGTCTTTTTTGTGTGTGGATCTAACTCTTTCTTGTGAGCGGCATCGATACTTTGGGGTAGAGGGTGAAGTCTTACTCTCGGTTCAGGTAAATGGGTTAAGTAAGTTGCATTGTAAAGATCGAACAATCTTTGAAGATTTTGTGTCTCATCTTAAGATGCTTTGTTGATTTGGAAGGTTTATGTGATACCAACTTGCATCCTTGCTTCATAAAGATGTGCTTATTGAAAAATTTTGGTTCACTTGTTGTCATGACATGTATGAAAGTCTTTATGGAGCTTTGTTAGCTTGTTCCTTTAGTATAGCTTTATTTTGGGTGGATTTGAGTTGAATATCCTATCTTATTGAATTGTTCTTAGTTGCTTAAGGACAAGCATTAGTTTATGTTTAGTGGTGTTGATAAGTCATCAATTTGAGGATTTTCTAGCACCTTTTAAGCCTAAACTACCATGCTTTTCCATTGATTTTATGTTGATCTCTTACTTAATGCTCATTTGTGTAGGAAAAGATAAAAAGGGAAGATGAGCAAGTCATTAAAGTCAAAAAGAGGTTAAATGTGAAACAAAAGAGCCAAATGCTAGTAATCAAGCCTAAGAATCGACCCTCAATTGCTGCTTAGGCCGCGATTGTGACTAGTCAGCAAGTTAACCAAAGGTCGATTGAAATATGGCTACCATAATCGCAGGAGTCACGAACGCAGTGAAGAGTTGGTGATCGCAGTAGAGTGGAAAAATTTCAAGGACATTTTTGTAACATTTGGAAAATATGGAATTGAGGCTCAAATAAGGGTTTTTAGCTCATTTTTCACCATCTTGATCCTATCTTTCATCTTTATTTTTTATCTCATATCTTGGACTTGGAGCAAAATTTTTTACTAACCTTGAGCTCGGATTACATTAGAGTAACTCCTAAGTGAAGGATTTGCAAATTGACATTGAAGATTCATTGAAATTTAAAGTGTGGTTAGCATTCTCTTTACTTTTCATGAATCAAATTGATGGAGATTTTGGTATATTTTTATTTATTATCTTTATGAGTTGCTAGTTCTTCCTCTTGGGGTTATGTTTGAATAGAGTGAAAGTATGTATGAGTTGTGATGATTAGCTTTAATTCTTAGTTTATATTGTTGGGTTTCACAAATATTTGATTTTAAAATGAAATTTACTGGTTAAAGCCTCAATTTTCCTAAACCCCACATCATCCTTGAAAGAGGGATGCAGGTAGTCCAGATCCTACATCATCCTTGAAAGAGGCATGTAGGTGACATGAACATTTGTGAATAAAAAGATAGATAATAGTTATTCCCTTTTTATTGTCTTAGAAATAAGGATAACTTTAGGAACTGCCATATCTTGGGTATCATCCTATAATTAGGGATGCCCAATTGAGGCTTTGTGATGATTGGATGATCACACCCACAAGGTATTTAAAAGAATCCGTGGGTGGTAGTTTGATGCTTTATTGAAAGACTAGTATCGAAATCCCTAACTGAGCCTACCCAGGCAAGCCTTAGCTAAGATTTGAAGTTGATTTTCATGTACCCACACACTAGTTGCCTCCAGTAAAGCATAGCCCCAAGATCCCTTCCTAATTGATTACGCTCTAATTATTCTTAGTTTCTAATTAGTCCTTTAGAAGCCTAAGAATTGTCTTACACTTTTGGAAACATTCAAAATCTCCCAAAAGATTTGTATAATATATTTGAATTTAGCAAGTAACATTAATTTCAAACATATATAATTTTCACTCACATTGTTCCTCATGAATTCGACCCTAACTCAAAGTTGGGTAATTATATTGACAACGACCTCCTTGCACTTAAATTAACGTGTAAGTTATGCGTTATCACAAGTATCCATCTTTATTTTTCACTCCAGAAGATCGTGCATAAGGTATGTGTTATTATTAACATCTTTGTTTTCTAACTTTGTTAAAGGTTATAGTAGAGGCGTTTGGGGTTTGATCGTGCTAGTCAATGCCTTGTTCCATCATTTAGGGATGAGTAATTCAAGTGGGAGAGAATTGAAATGCCCTGGGTTTTGTCCTTTGGAAATTTCCAAAGCTTTGAGCTTACTGTCCTAGTGACGACTCATCAAATGAGTCGTATGGTGTGGGTACGGGTCAGGGGACCCTTGTCGTTCGAAGATCAGTGAATGATGGTTGGGTTTCTCTTATGATAATAACTTATTGGTATAGGTTGTTAGGTGTTATGATGGGCCGGTCCTTCATAAAAAATCTAAAACTTAGTGACTTGAATTGACTTTGAGTACAAGTGGCTCACTACGAGCCGTGGGGGTAGGTTACGAGTCATTGTGACAAGTCTTATGTTGTCCCGTGTCAAACTTTTTAGATTTTATCTTTGGTACGACTGGACCATACGAGTTGTATGGTCTGGCCATGAGTGGGGGTCAGGGAGTCGTATGGTGGACAGAGTATGGGTGTCCAAATAACTATATTGATGACGACTCAATGGTACAAGTTGTATGTTGTGGTCGCGACTCACGTGATCGACTCGTAACCACCTATGGTATTTTTTATAGTTTTAAGTTACGGGCATTATGAACATTTCCCCTTTTTAACTCCCTTTTATATCATGACATAAAATACTATTTGGTATTGGCATTGGGGGTTGGCACCAATTGGATATTTAGTTCTGATTGGTTGGTTATGGTTTTAGATTTCATTATTGTCTTTAAACTATTATTGTTTTATCTTGTTATATGTTCAAAATTCATCTGACATAGGGTACAGGGTAGTTATGGTTGGGTATTGGGGGTGGTCTCCGGTCCTTGTTGGTATAATACCCCATACTAATCTTAGACCGATTCAGCTCTTAGTTGCATGCTTAAGGGGCTTAAGGCTTGAAAATTCACTAAGTGTTGGGGACTTAGCCATTTTCAAGACCCCTAAACTTTAAGGATTTTCATTTTGATCTTGCCGACCCCTAGATATTAGTTTTTGAGTTAAGTCATGTTCAGGGATGTAAAAAGTATACCTCGGGGGAGTTTTGGATTTTTTGAACAAGGTTTGGGGAATGTTTGGATCATAGAACCAGTGGGTCACCGTGATAGGCATGCGTCGCGGCATTAGTCCCGAGCATATGCTGATTGCGTTGCAGTGAAGGTGTTGTGTCCAGCTCTTGATTTATAATTGAAAACATGTGTCATGATCTTTATCCTACTGTGTTAAGTGCTTATAAGGTGAAAAATGTTCATAGCAATCACTTAGAACAAAGTTGAGCTAAGAGCTTTTGATTCATCCAAATTTTGGTATTCGATTCTACAAGGGTCAACTTTGAACATGTATAACTTTTTACATGTATGTAACTTTTTCATATCAAGACCAACCAAATTGTAGATAATTTAATTAGCTTTCCAACGATACCAATTTTGCCTTAATCCGATACCCGAGCGAAAAGTTATGATCATTTTCATTAAAACTAGTAAGCTACCGCGATAAGACTGCATCGGGGGTGACATAGTTGCATCTAATTTTTTTGATTCAAATAATTGAGGGGTAATTTTATCTTTCCCCACTCAACCCAACCGTCCATAACATGATCTGGGGCATCTTTTAGGTCTTTATTGTCTCTTCTTCTCCAATTTTCCTCGAAGACCACAAATTCAATTCCTTTTTCCCCAAGAAATAAAGAAGTCAAGTTCCCCAAGTTCAATAACCTTCAAGAAAGCATCAATATTGGTGTTTCTCTTTCAAGTTAAACGCTTAAGATATGTGGGAGTTCATCCATGAGTCCCCTTTCACCCATGGAGCCTAAGAATCCTTTTTGGTTTTAAATTATGAGTTTTATCTGATTAAGTTGTACTATCTTCATAAATCTCTTGTTAATTAAATTTCAAGTTATGATTATAAGTGCTTTCAAGTGGAATGATTCATATCATATTTTGAATGTTGTAATTCCCATATCATGTTTAGTTGATTTGGGATAAATCCTAAAGGTATGATTTTGCCATAAAATTCTATTATTTCCCTCATGTTTATGATATTCTCATGAATAAGTTCATGATTTTCACATGTTTGATGAAATGCCCATGTTTGAGTTTTTGAACCATAATCACTTATTACAGTATTTCAAGTTTGATATTGTATTTTATACTCATTCAGTGCTGGTGGGTTATGAACACCCAAAACCTATGTGATTTACATATATTCAGCTTTTCAAGTACTCAGTTAATCCATGAATCTTATCTGTATACTCAGATATTTATATTCAAGATGAGCATTATCAGTTTATATGTTTATAATTACATCAGAATTTGTTTACACTATTATTTTCAGAAATACCATGACCTGAGCTTATCAGTTACCAGTTGCACCAGTTAGTATTTCAGTGACTTTCAGTTGGGAGTAGGATTTAGCACCGAGAGAATACAGGGATGGCGGCTTTCCCATCAGTTAGGCAGAGTCGTTAGTAGCAGTCCCTGTATTCCATAACTATGTAGCCAACATAGGATATGAGGGGTATCTCATTAGTTTAGGCTTGACTTCCTCTCAGGGGTCACCCGTTATTTAGGCTTGACTCCCTGGTCCTTCGGGACATTATTTGAGTGATAACTATAGTTCAGGTTCTATTCGGATGGCAAAGATAGAAAAAGACTCCTCAACATGGGTCAGACATTGGACTCCATGTTAGCTCACATGGTTTATGTCGGTCACATAATATCTCCCACAGTTTCAGTCTATATTCAGTGTATTTTTAGTTCAGGTTTGCTTGACTAAGGATACAGAATTTCAGATATTCAGTTATACAGATTTCAGTCTTTCAGAATTACAGATTTTCTCAGTGATATAATAAATATACACTTAGTCTTATATTCTCTGATATTACTATTTTCACGTATTCATGCTCAGTTATCTCATGTTGTTTAGTTAGTCCTTATCTCATATGCACAGTAACCCACAGCTTCAGTCCAGTTATTTAGACTAAGTACAGTTTAGTTTTACATTACCAGTATTCAGTTATCAGTTAATCAGTATACAGTTATCAGTTAATCAGTATATAGCTACTAGCTAATCAATATCCAGATACCAGTTATCCAGTATTCAGACGTTAGTTCTTTAGTATTTAACTATCAGTCATTCGATTAATTAGATCAGCTTAGTATATGTTATGTTTGATTTTGTATGTTTATGCCTTTGTGCTTAGTATATTTGTATATTCAGATCCTCAAGTTATGTCAGTTTTCATCAGGTAGTTTTAAACCAGTATGCATACAATATCTATATTTTACTATTTTCCATCTTCAGTTCAACTTATTCTACGAAAGTAAAGTTTTAAGAAACTAAGTGTAGTGGCTCACCAGCTTATCAGAGTTTGTTTATTAATCATGTTTTAAGATATATCAACTTTCAGCTTATTTTAGTCTCTTGGTGAGTCTACTTACACTTAGCATGCATATTTAAGATTACCCATGAACTCAGTTTTACTTATTGCATTCACCTCCACATACTCAGTACATTCCAAAAGTACTGATCCATATATACGTTTTTGTGGTTACATTATTTCATAATATAGGTACCCGTTGTAGCCCACACATCATGATCAGTAGGTTGCAATTTACAGTCGTAGGTAATGAGTTCTCCTATTTCGGGGACTCCAGTCAGATGTTGATCATGCACTTTATTTTTATTATTATTCTTATGTATTGATTAATGGTAGCTGGAGGCATGTCCCAACTATCTATAGTTAGTATAGTAGAGGCTTCATAGATGTCAGTCAGAGTCAGTCATATAAATTTCAGTTTCTCTCTTCAAATTTATCAGATAGTAAGCTTTATCAGCTACATACTTATTCAGATTTCATTATGCTTTTTTTTCTGCATAGCAGAACTAGCTATTTAATACATATTAAATCAGTTGCTCAAGTAGTATGCCAGTTCATGGGTTAGCTTGGGATCACTTTTGGTTTTAAGCATCGTGTTACGACTAGGGGGTAGCCCCGGGTTGTGATAGTTGGACTTGAGATTCCCGATACAACTAGGCCATATTTTGGGTCGTGTCAATGGGTATGGCTAGTGGGATGAGTGTCGAGGTATTCCCCTAAATTTATGATTTTGGTTTTGAAATTTATCTTGGAAATTGTGTTCCCTCAACCCACTTGCATAATTGGATTTAAAATATAGTTAATCACATAATTTGGCTTATTTCCCTAGACTATTGCATTGCAAAAATGTTTAAATGGATATAAAGGATTTTGAAAGCCTTGTTGGCTATGTTTTTTTATTTTAAACTTGATTAATGATCAAAAAGGGTCGTGGTATTCCCACAAGTGGATGGAATTGGTATGACATAATTATAAGCTTGCAAATGTACGGATAATTCTTTGGTTAAATGGATGGGTTATGTGAAACTTATTTTAATTGGGCTTAAAGGGGATTGTGTAGCTTACTGTGAAGGTGTAAGTCCTATGGAGGATGAACATTAAAACCCACCTTTGCTGGTGTGGGGTTCTTGATGACTGTGCGTGCAGTTCATACTATATTATGCTTATATGATGCGGGGTCAGGGCATTTCTTGATCTTTCTTGGATATCTTCGATTCGTGTGGCTAACACACACCGAGGCCCAACCAGCAGGGGGAGATAGACTAATATAGCCTGTGGGTGCTTAGATGATGGAAAAGATACACAGTCCAGGCTAATGATTTGAATCTCATGCTAAACCTTGTTCCCTAAACTAACATTATATATTAAATATATATGTACACTATGTGCATGTGAGTTTACTATAGTTTTGGACTTGGCATTACATTACCCCGTATCCTTGAGTTACATGATATCACTCATCTCGCTAACCATTTCTGGACGTTGTATCCCCATGCAATGCAGGAAAAGAAAACACGTCTTCTTTCCCTACATAGTGATAGGTTCTTTTTGGATAGCTCATGAGTCTTCTTTGAAGTGGTAAGCTTCCATTATCCAAAATACCCTCATTCTATGGTCTTGTTTCATTCATGTTTTGGACTATTCCTTTTGGACTCATTTTTGCTATGGTCGGGTGCAAGTCCTGACTTAGGTTGTTCATGGTTACTAGAGGCTTTGTGGATTACTGTGTATTGGGATGGATTTTAAAGTTCTTAGATTTTTTTCCAAGCTAGTTGCTTAACTATCTAGTTATATATTCAGAACTCGGCTCTATCTTGTTATATGTTCAAAATTCATCCGTTGCTAGTTGTATTAAGTTCTGTTTAACTAGGCAAAGGGGGTGGTCTCTAGTTCTTGGCGAACTTGAGATACCGGTCATGGTTAGTCCCTAGTTCGGGTCATGACACTACCACATCATCATTATCAAACTTGTATAGAAAATAAATAGATTTCGAAGCATGATTAGAATTGTGTTTTCAAGAAAATTGACCCTCAAAAAAATAATATGTCTAGATACTCGAATATGTCGATGAGATGTATCATAACAAAGATACCTCTTTGTGTGTCCCTGTATTCCATAAAATACATTATGCAGCCTTTGATGAAAACTTATGTCGTTCATGTGCTTGCAAAATGGACAAAGCAAATACAACCAAAAAGTCGTAAGAGAGAACAATCAAGCTTACAAAGAAATAATTTAAAGTATGTTGTGTTATTTGCAATGACTGGAGAAGCTTTTATATTGATCCAATATATAGAAGTATGTACTGCTTTGAGTCAGAAACACTTTGATGTGAGCCAAATATCGATCCCAAGGGACATGGCATTTAACAAATAATCCAATTTAAATATTATTATTAAAGTTAAACGAATGTGATTTGTAACCAACAAGAGTTTGAGTTTTATAATGCTAAACATAACAATGAACAATAACGAACTTTAAAACTATTGTAAACGATAATTCAGAGAGTTTTAGGGTCAAGATATCTTGAACAATCATGCAACGCTATACAACTTGAATAATAATGCAAAGCTATACAATCTTGTTGGTTAAGTAATCTATATTGGTTGTTGATTCACAGGGTTAATATCATGATTTATGGTCTTTTGAGCCTCTAATCACCTACTTAAATTATACTTACAACTACATCATTGAGTAAGGATGTGGGAACTAATTCAAGCACATTTTTATTTCATCCCCTATATAAGTCAAACGGTGCAAATTAGGTATATTCCTATCCTAACTATGAATCTAGTCATTAAATCATCTGGAAGATAAGAAACTATCCCTTATGTTCCATGTTCTAATTTAACATTACTCCATCAGGCTCACAAAATAAAAATAGATGTATTCTAAGGATCGTGAATCAATGAAATAGTGAATACGAGAACATAAGAACAACCAATTGTGATAATTAACTTTAACCAACTTGAATGTATGCTAAGCAATCATGTTTTTAGCCTAAACCCTAGAAAAAGGGTGTTTATCCACTAGTCATAAAAAGAACTATCGTTTATGAATTAGAAGTAAAACTATAAGAAAACTAAAAGTAAAAGGAAGAAACCCCTAACATAGAGCCCTTGTTTCCTTCTCCTTTCTCCAAATGTGTATTGTTTCAAATATATCTTGTAAATATAGATAATTAATCCTTTTATAGTCCCTTAAGTCGTCCATTATCTGCCCCAAATGAATCATAAACATTGACTGCTTTGCCCCCAACTTAAACCAAGCAAAAGACTATTTTTTAGATGTTTTGGATAGAGGGTTACGTTGCATGGACTTCACAGGTACAAGGGGGTGAAACACAGGGCCATAGAATAAACAAAATAGTGTAACCTCGTCTTGGGGGTACGGCTCATGCTCCCATGCTATGGGGGTGCGGTGCATGGTTGCCCTTACAAGGGGAGGTTTCGCCCAAACGTCGCTCACTTTTTGTCGTCTCTTTGTTCCTTGTTTATCCAATCCCCGTGGATTATTTTTGTGATTTATTTATCTTACAAATATGCTCCAATGGTTTCCTACAACATATCCTATAAATATTGGTCCATACAACACATTAATGCTCATCAAAGTGCACTAGAACAAGTATAGCATAGGCTAGCCAAACTAGTTTTCTCGTCCAAACTCTATTTGATTCTTTTGACTCTTGAATTGTTTCAAATGCACATTGAACACTCTAAATATGTAACTTAGAACACAAAGTTATAGTTTATACTTCATTAATAACATCAATTTATCCTCAAAACTAAGCTATATGCGCGTAGATAATGACACTTAGGTATATAAATGTGCCTAAGATCACCACCCCATACTTAAATCCTTGTTTGTACTCGAACAACTCTTTACACTAAGAACAACCAAGAAAAACTCTAACATCTCTACATGAACCAAGAGTATCAATATAGAACTACAACGACTACATGAATAACGAGTTTTACATTAGGCATATCAGATTACAGTTTGAAACATATGAATACTATTTCATGACTTCTTAGCCTTAAGAATTGACTCTACCAAGTTGGAAAATTCATGTATTTTACTCAATAAAGAGATCATATAATTCACCTATCCGTGACTATACATGCACCCTTTCCACAATAGATTCACTTATATCCACTCACTAATATGTAGTTTATCATAAAAATAGATGTAAGAATCAAATTTCGCTCCCTCTCACAAAGAATTCACTTGTCACATAAGATGAACCATAAGCTTGCCCTTAGTGTAGTACTCCACTAATATCATAATATCAGAGCTCAAGATCAAGTAGCACTTTAAGGGTTCTAATATAGGATAAGGGATGGGTAGAAACTATTCTATCCAATAATAGTGACTATTTTCCCTAAACGTTTTAATACATCAGACTTTACATTAAACTCATCTCCAACCAAACTATTTTCCACCACTTTTATCTTCCCATCTCTCTTTTGTTCCCCCCCCCATATCTTGAAGCTAGCTTGCAAATATTTAGTAGGGAGTATTTTCTATCAGCACATGATTTATTTTTGATCAATTTTTCTTTTTATTATACTACTCCCCACCAACAACACGTAGACTTTTTAGACACACCTATAGTTACTATTTTGGGGCTTTAATTTCACTTTTTCCTTCATCAATTTTACACTCCTTAATAAATTAATTTTTTAACCAAAGATCTTAGGAGTTTTGGATCATATAGGCTAAAGGAAAAATAATAATCTACATATAAGACTATCAAGGAATAGGCTAAAGGCTTTTAGCCTCAACGGGGCTAACTAAGGTTATGCAGAAAGGGTATATAAAGAAGGTATAAAACATGGGTATCAAAGAAATACCTATATTATCTCAATAAGATACATATGAGACTATCAAAGAATTGGCTAAAGGCTCAATAGGGCTAACTAAGGTCATTTGGAAAGGGTAGATAAAGAAGGTATAAAACATGGCTATCAAAGAAATACCTATATCATCTCTTAAACTCAACATTCTTTATTTGGCTTTGAAAATACACTGGACAAGTTCTAGACATCAATATGCAAGCATGAAATATAACAAAAACCTTAACACACATGGAACATGTTTAAATTAAGATTAATTCCTATAGACTCTCAATCAAGAAATTGCAAGAATTCAAATTTTAAGCCAAACTCACACTAGAAATCGAATAAAAGAGCCTAGGTGTCCTACAAAAGTCATTCAATTTTTCACTTCATGCCACAAAATTCAACTCCACCTATGATAAGTAATCATGTGTAGCACCTAGCTAGAGCAGATCTATTTATTCCTAATGATAAAATTCTTAAAATTACTCCTAAAAATAAAAAAGATACTGAGTTCAAAGGGCTATTCCTCAAAAAAGAATAAAAAATAAAAGTTGAGAGGTAGGCGAAGTATACTTTTGCTAAACAAACAACAACAAAAATTGACAATAAACAAACATAAAATCTTTTTATATTTTTTTAAATTTAGTCAAAAACTTGCAAATAAATCAAAATGAAAACGCTATAGAGCATTTCACCCTACACAAATCGGAATATTTCCCACCCTACATTTAAAATCATATTTTGTTTCTAAGATATAAATCAAAGAATGAAGAATAAAAATACCTCGATTCTTCTAGGCCTAGCTAGTAGTATCATATATATCAAAGAAGTCCATGCTCCTTAGCTAAAATCTTAGGTACTTAAAATTTTCTTCAAACTTTGCATACAAAACAAAAAAATATCAATGGTGATACTAAATAAAAACCAAAAATAACTACCTTAACTTGGGTTTCCTTCCAAGTAATGCCTGATTTATTATTGCGATACAACTCATATCTCAAATATAATCCATATTCTCTCATCTTTTTTCTCCACTGGGGCTCATTTTCTCCCTTTTTGTTACCTCTTGAGTGCTCACAATCAAGGTATATAACTTTTCTTATGCTTACCTTTTCAGGATTCCCTTAAACTTTTCAGGCTTAGGCTTATCTTTCAATTTGGGCAAGTCCATGAGAGATTCCATTAAATCAATAGGAGATTTGCTCTCCTCCAACCCATACTCATCCATTTCCATCGCAATGATCATGCATACATCTTTTTAGTATGAGGGTGTGTTCAATGTTTTGTACATTTTGAAGACCACCCCTTCATCATTCATTCTCATTTTGAGTGTGCCATCTCTAACATTTATCAATGCTCTCTCAGTAGCCAAAAATAGACATCCCAATATAATTGGTACCTATCATATGCATCATAGTCAAGAACAATAAAGTCAGCAGGAATAATGAACTTACTAGCCTTAATGATAATATCCTCTATGATTCATTTGGGGACCACTCAAATTTTTTCACCATCTGAAGCACAACTAGACAAGGCCTTGGCTTTCCTAAACCTAGTGTTTTAAATGTAGAAAGGGTAACCAAATTGATGCTTTCCCCTAAATCACTCGATGCTTAAAAAAATCACTTTCACCAATCTATATGGGGAGGATGAAACTCTCATGGTCCTTTGAGTTTTTTGAGAATCTTGCTCATAACCACAGAATTGCCCTCTTTAGTAAATGCCATAATATCAATATTACCATGCCTCATTTTATTTGTCACCACATTCTTCAACTACTTACATACTTGGGCACTCCCTACAAAATATCTAATAAAGGAAGGTTAATGTGAAGCTCTCTAAATGTGTAAAAAAAACTTCTCTAAGCAAGTATCTTCTTTAACTTTCTTAAGATTTTGAGGGAACGATGGTGGCGGTCTATTTTTATATTGCTTAACCAGCTTTTTATTCAGGTACGCAGACTTCCCCTTTTTATCATCTTCCTTGGCCTCAACTTACTTTTTTGTCTGTGTAGGTGTGATGAACTATGTTTGAACCTCATGATTCTTGTTTATTGTGTGTCACTCAAATCTCTACCACTATTCAAGGTGATTGCCATCACTTGTTTTGGATTTTTTGTATCACTAGACAAACCCCCTTGAAGTTTTGTATCTTACACCTGAGTTAACTGACTTATTTGTGTATCTAAATTCTTTTGAGACAATTGCTTATTTTTTTCTCTACAGTCATTTATTCTTGATTGGCCAAATTTTTTTCAGTCTCTTCTATATTGCTAAGCTGAATACCTTGATGATGTTGAAACTGCTATTATTGAAATTGATTATTGCCTAAAAATAGTTGGGCTGACCCAGCCAATTAAAATTATAGGCATTATTATAGTTTTTATGTCTTTTTTATGGATTGCATACAAAATTTACCGACTCCAGATTTGCTCCACATAGGTTTATAGAGTGACCACTACCACCATAAATTTCACACCAAGTATGGACCTATTGAACTACATTAACCCGGGACTGATGTTGAGCTATACTCAATTTACTGAACTGAATCATCATTTGGTTTTGAAAAGAGGCCAACTATGCAGCCAATGTTGTGATACTATATACCTCGATCATACCTTTAGGTTTCTTCTCTATACTTCTTAATGCATCACCCTAGCACTTTGGATTACCTTGTGCAATACGATTGATAAGAGTATACAACTCATCATAGTTTTCTCCAAACCTTGACCACCTATTGCTGAATCTAGCTATTTTTTCTGTTATAGTCAGGACCTTTAATAACAGTATGAGCTAATACCTCATTTATATATTGGTGATGTGGATAATATCTGAGAAAAGACTTTAATATGTCCCATGCATGATAGAGATTTTCGCCTGGCTTCTACTTAAAATGTAAGATCTCATTCCTCTACCATACAGTTTTTTCGAATGGAAATAATTAAATAGCAAACTTCTTTGCCAATAATTGCAAGTTGTTATAGAATTTAAAGGTTCTAATTTCAACCAGTTCTTTACTTCTCCCAATAGTGAGAATGGGAAAAGAGTAAGCGTCACGTAATCTGTAGAGACTCACAAAAATAATTGTGTCATTGATCTCTGAAAATTTTTGAAGATAAACCTGTGGATCATCATATGGCAGGCCAATGAATAGTCCGCTTATGTGAAACAGTATCACCATGTACTGTTTAAGGTTAAATATACCTCTGGCATTCAAATTATTAATACTAGAGGTCATATTGGTTGCGAGTGGATTTGCCACTTTGCACTATTCTTCGGGTTGGTGCGAGTGGGATTGACACTTCGTGTACTATCCTGCAGGCTATCTGTTCATCATTCATTAGTGTAGGAATAGTTTTGTCCTACTAAAATTGCAAGATGGATTGAAAAGTTTTTCTTCTCTCATCAACTGATGCAAATGTTACTCAGGTTTGGGATATGGTTCAACCAAATCCCTTTTTCTTACAAGCTTATATAATATTTAAACCTATACCTGGAAATTCAGTAGCTAAGATCAAGTTATTAGCACTTATAAAACACAAAAGTAAAACAAAAATTTTGGAGGTTGCTAAAGTTGTAAGTCCCCACCAACGACGCTAAAAATTATACTGCGTCCAACCTCACATGCAAGTGTATGTGGTGCAAGTAATAAAGTGGAACTTGTGAGCAGAATATCAATCCCACTGGGACTTGACATTTAGCAAACAATCCAATTTAAGTACTATTATTTAAGTTAAACGAGTGTGATTTGTAACCAACAAGAGTTTGAGTTTTACAATGCTAAACATAACAATGAACAATAATGAAATTTAAAACTATTGTAAATAATAATTTAGAGAGATCTAGGGTCAATACTTCTTGAAAAATCATGCAAAGTTATACAATCTTGTTGGTTAAGTTATCTATCTTGATTGTTGATTCACGGGGTTAATATCATGATTATGATATTTCGAGCCTCTAATAGTCTTTAAGCGGGAATGTAGGAACTAATTCAAGCACATTTGTATTTCATCCTGTATTTGAGAGAAATAGGGCAAATTAGGTATATTCCTATTCAAACCGTGAATCTAGTCTTTAACTCATCTAAAAGACAAGAATCCATTCCTTATGTTCCACGTTCTAATATAATATTACTCTTTTCGGGATCACTAAAGAAAAGTAAATGTATTCTAAGGGTTGTGAATCAATAGAATAGTAATTACAAGAACATAAGAACAACTAATTATGATAATTAACGTTAACCAACTTGAATGTATGCTACACAATCACGTTTGCAACCTCAACCCTAGGAATTGGATGTTTAGACACGCAAAGTCATACAAATAATAACTATTACTGAATTCATAAGTAAAACAACAAGAAAACTAAAAGTAAAATAAATAAAAACCCTAATATAGAGCCCTTGTTTCCTTCCCCTCTCTCCAAATGTGAATTGTTACAATTATCTCTTATTAAATGTGGATAAGTACTCCTTATATAGTCTCTTAAGTCATTCATAATCTTCCATAAATTAATAATAAGGATAAACCACTTTTTCCCCAACTTAAACTAAGAAAAAGAACACTTTTTAGATGTTTTGGAGGAAAGGGGGTTGCGTCTGTCACGGCCCGAGACTGCCCGTCATAACATGGTGGTTAGAGCCACAAGTGAAACCAAGCTAACCCATGGCCTGACATACATTAGAATACTAGAGAAAATTAACAAAATACTGGGCAGAAGTCAGTTGAAATAACTAATGAAAATCATAATAATGTAAACTGGAATATCGACCAAAATTGGAGATAGAACTGTCTGACAATCCAACATGCTGAAAATCTAAACATTTGTCTGAAAGACTCTAAAAGAAATGAGTTGTTAGGATAAACCCCCAAATAACTCTAACTAATTGAAATAGACTAAACTGAAAGGAAAATTAAATAACTTATATCTAGTCCTCTCATGATAAGGACTCACTAAAATATCCCAGGTGTTGATCCTTGAAAGTTTTTGAAAGTTTATCCTCACTGCCCTGACTACAACTCCTACTTATGAGTCGTAACGAGTCTTGATGGGTCTTAGAGACCTAATAATAGCCTAAACAATGTATGTGGCTATGTTTTATTCTGAGTACGAATGGCTTACTATGAGTCGTAAGGACTTGTTATGAGTCGTGGTGTGCAAATTATAGAATGTCCAGTGTATACCCCAAATGGGTTTTGTGTTGACTATGATTGGACTCTATGAGTCGTAGGGTCTCATTAAGAGTTGTATTATCTGAATCGTAGGATCAACTATGTATGTTCCTTGGAGACTGTCTTGGCTACTACTCTTCACCACGACAAAAATTTCAGTTTTTAATTTGAGGGAACTTTGGGCAATTCCCTCCTTACCCAATTAAAACCCTACATTCATAAAGCACTTAAGGGTGTTATTTCTCATTTATAACGTAGTCAAAAACTCCCAAAACTCTATAACTCCTCTCAAGTAGACATACTTAGGGTTTCTAAGAGGTAGATCACCTAATGGCTTAACGGTTAAATTTTTTCCATGAAACTTGGTATTTCAGGAATGGTACTCTTCTCTAATTGCTAATCTGATTAAATCATAAGTTTTAAAGTATTATTTATATGGTATTGATGTTGGTTTTGAAACATAGGTTGTGTGTTTTGAATGCTTGTTGTTGAACAATGTTTTTCTATGGTTTACATATGATGGTTCATGCTTTAATTATGGTTTTGAACATGTAGGGTGTATAGGTATGGTGAATAAACTAAGGGATTGTGATTTCCCAAAGTTGTGACTTTTGAAGTGGTAATGACCTCAACCCCATACTGAAAAATTAGTTTTGAATATGAAAAGTATGCATATTGAACTACTCTTGAACTATTGGATAATGTGAAAATTCAATGAAGTACAATGGTTTTGAATTGAACATTAAGGGGTTGGGTAATTCCCCAAGTTAATACAAAATTAAACCACGAAGGTTGTGATTTTCTCTATGTGATAATAATTGGTATGATATGTTGATATTACCTTAAAAGTGTAGTTAGTATGAGGATACAAACAATGTATGCCAAATGTGTATCATGGTTCAATGAGTCGAGAAAGTTGAGGTCCCAAGGGACCAATATTGGAAATTGTGGTTGCCAACGTGGGGGCCGATATGATCGAGTGGTTCTAGTCCCCTTTATTATTATCATATGATTGAGATGTTTGAGTCCCTCATATTATATTACATGATTGGGTGCTTTTGTCACCTTGATATGTTGGGAGGTTCTCATACCCCATAGTTCATATGTATACCCTTTGATTCATATGGCCACACGTACTGAGGCCCTACTAGATGAGGGAAAGCAGCGCCAATATAGCCGTGGGTGCCTTCTTATATTATGACGGCTTATCTACACAATCCAGGCAGAGGTTTTCAAAGTTCATGTTAAGACTTGTTCCCTATACCAGCATGTTAGATTATGTATATATGTATTTGCATATGATTATATGAACTGGATTTTGGACTGGTTTTGAATCGTTATCCATGGCATTATTTTATTATTTATTATTGAGTTACATGCTATATTTCACTCAACTAACCATCTCTGAACACTTTACCCCCACGCAATGCAGCAAATGGCCATACTCCTACTTATCCTGCTCAGTTATTAGGATTCAGGATCAGTTCGTGAGTTGACATTGAAGTGGTGAGCTTTCATACATTGAAAGTCTACATTTTATATTTCGGTCTCTTATGTCACAGACTTATTTGGACTTGTTTTTTTGGCTATAGTCAAGGGCATGTCCTGAACTCTGTTGATATTCATTTTTAGTAGAGGCTTTGTTGGATTACTGGTGACTTGGGTGATGTTGGTCGATTGTTTTGATCAGTTATCAGTTATCAGTTACAAATATTTCTTTAAACTTACCTTGTGCTATCTTGTTATATGTTCAAAATTCAGCCATTGTTGGGTTGTGTATGGTGTTTGGTGAGGTTTGGGGGGTGGTCTCCGATCCACGGTGGATTGGAGATGCCAGTTATGGACAGTCCTTGGTTTAGGTCGTGACAAAGTTGGTATCAGAGACAGGTTCATGGTCATTTGGGTGTCCACAAAGTCGTTCCAAGTAGAGTCTCTTTTATGGGTATGTAGCACGCCACACTTATAAGGAAGAGGCTTGATGTATTTAGGAATGTTTCCCTTTCTTGTTGTTTTATTTTCAGGCTATCGAGTCTAAAGTATGGAATCTCCTCTAATTATTGTTTGTTTGCCTTTTCGATCATGCCTCCCAAAAGATCTGAAGCTCATGGAAACTCCTCTGTACCACTTGGGGATAATATCTGGAATCTCCTTGACACGACTCGAAACTGGCCCTTGTCATATGAGCATCTTGAGTCCAACAAGGACCAGAGATTGCCCTGTTAACCTAAGCTAACCATTACATCAATCCACAAAAGTTGAATTAACTCCGAACATATATCAAGACAGCAGAAACAAGACTAATAATCATAACTTAAGAAGTGTCTAATCAATGAATTAATATCGACATACTGAACAAACATACCCAAGTCCACAGTCATCCATAAAGCCTCTACAAATACAATATCTAGATATGTCAGGACATGACTCCGATAATAGCCAAAACCAAGTCTATGACATAAGATAGAAAGACCATGAAATGTATGCCTTCCGAAGTATGGAAGCTCACCACTTTAAAGTTAACGTATGAACCGATCGAACACCTGGTCAGTGCGTAGGAAGAAAAGAAGAATCTCTAGCCCTTATGTCATGTAAGGACACAACATCTGGAGATGGTCAGCGGATTGAGCTCTAGCATGTAACTCAAGGGTAAGGATAATATAATGCCATTGTTCAAATCCAAGTCAAATAATCATAATCAACCACATTTATATACTAGGCATATATATATACATATAGATACATCAAGCATCGAAAAAAGGAACAAGGCCTTAGCATGTATCTCTAACACCCAATCATGAAATATGAAGTGGAGGACTCTAACCTTCCACTCGCGTAGCTTAGGAAGTTTGGACTTCCTGGATATATTAAGCAAGAGGACTCTAACCTCAAGCCGTCTTAAGTGACATGCGGACTCTAACCATAAGCCATTTTATTAGGCAAGGGACTTTAACCTCAAGCCATTTCATTGGGCAAAGGACTCTAACCTCAAGCATTTCATTGGGAAGGGACTCTAACCTCAATCTATTTCATTGGGCAAGGGACTCTAACCTCAAGCCATTTTATTGGGCAAGTGAATCTAACCTCAAGCCGTGGTGACCATTATTAGTCGATATTGGGACTCTAACCCTTTATCCATGCATTAACATCCATTCAATTCAACATTTGAGGACTCTAACCCACTTAGTCAATTTAAGCCATCAAGGCTACAATTCAACACCACACATGACAACAAGGTCTTCATGAACTATTTATCAATCAATCACTTTAATAGGATAATACATTAGTTCCAATCACCCTTCAATTCATTTTTTTTATCATCAAGGCCTATACAACACCATTTATTCTTCAGTAGCATTCATACATCAAACTTTGGTTCAATACAATTCAATTTTATGTTTAGGGACTCTAACCCAATTAACCAAGTAAACCACCAAAGTCACCAACTAACTCCTTACATAGACAACAAGTCCTTTACAAGTCACTTACAAATCATTCTTACTCAATAAGCCATTGCCTTAGTTCAAAACACTATTAGCATGTAACTAGTTATTTCTCTTAGACATTTTCACAAACACCTTGAGGGCATACCTTACCATGACCAAGACCCAAGTGAGAACCATCAAGATTAGGGTTACCCATGACCCATTTGTTAAACCACAATTAAAAAGCACACACATGTGCAAATCATCACCAAAAATAAAAGTAAACACAAGGTTAAACAAGAGTAAACAATACCCATCACTATGTATCCAAAACCCTCAAAATTTGATTTCAAAACCACCATTTACAAATCATAATCAAGGTTAAAAACACATGATATTTGAGAAATAATAATAAGTGAAGAGTCACATGCTTTATACACAAAGATTCACGGAGAGATTTTTGGTCTCCATGCTCCTAGATGGCCTTCTTGATGAACCCTAGCCCCAATCTTGTTAGAGAAGTTTTGGAGAGTCTTTTGGAATGTTTTGATCTTGTATGTATGAGGAATGAAAGGCCAATAAGGTTATAAGTCCTGGGTCATAAGTTTTTAGGGGTGGTAAATGTCTAAAATACCCATAGCTTAAAAGATGAAAGTTATACCCAGGAGGGTAAAGCTCGCCCCTTTGACTCGTACCCTAGGGTATGAGTGGTACCCTAACTCGTAACCTAGGATTCACCATGGACCTCTAATATTCCCAACATACGACTATGCATGCATAACTTGTATCCTAAGGTATGAGTAGTACCATACAAACCATACCCAAGACAGTTTCCAATAGACTAAGCTCAATACATCATACGACTAGTACCCGATCATACGACTTGGGATAGGATAAACCATACCTTACTACCTTACTACCTAACATATGAGTGACAGGACATCATAATGTATCCTAGGTACGACTAGTACCCATTAGTCATACCTTGCCCAGAAACTTCAACTATGGGAATTTTTCTAGGGGTTCAAAGCCAAGGTGTTTCAATTTTCCCTCACTAGGATCATTCATCCTCGAATGATGGGTAGGACAAGAACAAGCATGAGTTAACCTATTATAACATATCAAACTAACCTTTAACCAAGTTAGAAACCAAAGAAATGCAACAAATATAAGACACATGCCATGATCATCATCAATCAACCATTCATTCAATTGACTTTAGGACTCAAACCCATTGTCTATCAAAACACTTGCTCAATTTAAAGTGTAGGGACTTAAATCCATTGCTTATCAAAGACATAAATCAAGTTAAGAAGATTAACATATATCTCAAGAATGAGTTTCTAAAATGAAGAACAAATGCATATACTTGAACTCCATGTCCTTTTTTGCTTCCTAAGTAGCTTCCTCGTGCTTTTGGTTCCTCCATAGAACCTTCACTGAAGACACCTTTTGTTTTTTTAAATTGGCGAACTTGTAGATCCAAGATCCTCATCAGGACCTCCTCATGGGACAATGAATCTGAAATACCAACATCCTCCAAGGGAACAACTAACGAAGGGTCACCTATACAATTCCACAATATAGACACATGGAATACTGGATGGATGGAACCCAAACTAGAGTGAAACTCTAACTCAAAGGAAATATTACCAACCCTCTTCAAAATCAATTATGAACCAACATACCAGGGACATATGCTTCCCCTTCTTACCAAACTACATCACTCTCTTCATGAGAGATACTGGCATGATGCAAGGCTACCCCCTAGTCGTGACAATCCCTAGTCGTGACAATGATGCTTACGGCCACAAGTGACCACAAGCTAACCCATAAGCTAGTACCTGATGTGAGCATTGGACAAAATAGTAATACATCTCATGTGCGGAAGGTATGCTGATAAATTACTGTAAAATTGAATACTAAAATACGAATCAAAACATGTCTGGAATATCTGATACCAATTGATAATACCAAAATGACTGACTGACTGTCTAACTAACTGTATGAAAGCCTCTAAACTGACTGTGGGGTTGAGGGGATAGACCCCTAACTAACTCTAATTGACTAAACATATAAACATACTTAAGTAACTGAAGTAAGCAAATTATGTCCTCGATGGATGAGGACTCACTACTATTGCTACTGAGTACTCTGAGTTGTCTAAGAGCAGTCGAGAAACTGAGCGTCCGAACCTATGTTTAAGACAACATAGCACAAAGAAAAGTATGTGATAAGTACTTTTAATGTACTGGTACGTGAGATAAAGACTAACTGAAATGCATGCGATAACTGAGCATATAATGCATGAACATGTACAAATTTTAGAATTAAAGACCAAGTATAAATATGTTACTGAGATAATCTGTAATCCGGAAGACTGAAATCTATATAATTGAATAACTAAAAATCTATACACTTGGTCAAGCAAACCTAAACTGAAATACACTGATTTCTATACTGAGAATGCGGGAGGTATCATATAACCAACATGCCCCAATCTGAGCTAATCAGGGTCCAACCTATAACTCAAGTTGGAAGGGTATCGTACCATGCCGTGGGTACTAATACTGGCTATGTGGATCCACTAATTTGTTGTCCCGAAGGACCAGGGTGTCAAGCCTAAACTGACGGGTGACTCCTGAGAGGAAGTCAAGCCTAAATAGATGGGTGACCCCTCATATCCTATGTTGGCTACGTAATTCTAAAATATAGGGACTGCTACTAACGACTCTGCCTAAACTACCGAGGAAGCCACCATCCCTACATTCGCTCGGTGCTAAATCCTATCCCAACTGAACTGACACTGGTACTGAACCGAACTAGGTTTGACTGAATATTATTTCTAATAAGTGATAGTGCTCATTATGATCATAAATATCGGAGTAAATAACGAGACTCATGGTTTCATTAAATTATTACTTAAAAATCTAAAATCATGTAAAATACGTAGGTATCAGGTGTTCATAACCCACCAGCACTGAATAACCATAAATTACGACAATAAGCTTTTAAAATGATAATATGGGATCATGGTTCAAACCCTAAGGCATAGACATTTCATCAAACATGTAAAAATCATGAACTTAAAAGTGGGGATGTCTTAAACATGAGGAAACAGTATGCTTACATGGCTAAATTCATAAATTAGGGGTTTAACATGAAATTAACTTGAACATGACATGGGAATTGCAACACTCGAAACATGATATGACTTATTCCACCCATAAAAACTTGAAAACATAACTTGTAATTGAATTAACAAGAGATTCATGGATTTATTTCATCTTGAACATGTATAAACTCATAAATTAAACGAAAAGAAGGTTTTTGGGCTCCAAGGGTGAAAGGGACCTATGGATGTACATCCCACATACCTCACTATATAGATTCTTTAGGATTCCTTGAGAATTCCTTGAGAATTTCTTGAACTTGAAGTTTGAATTTCTTGATTTCTTGGGGAAAGGGAGGGTTTTGTGAGAGCAATTTGTGAATAAAAGGGCAAATACTGCCCCTTGAAAAACCCAATTTTGTGTTACGGATGAATTAGGTAAAGCAAAATGACCCAAATACCCTTAAAATGCCACGAACAAAAGTTGACTGGAATAGGGAAGGGGCGACGCGGGCTCTGGATTAGCGGACTAAGCCAGGCGGAGCTTGCCTTACCCCAGTGGACTAGAGAGGGCGGCGCCCGCTTTACCTCGGTGGACTGAGAAGGAGGCGTCCATTTATCCCAGTGGTGCTACTGGTTTGGTTTTCCAAACAATCCCCTATGCTCGTCCAAAAATTCTAAAACTCACTTGAGACGTACGGTGAATAACCTCGATTTTGAATCAACTCAAAAATCAACATCTCGAGGTCGAAAAGGTTAAAAATAAAACCATCAAAGTTTAGAGGTCTTAAAAATGACCATGTCCTCAACACTTAGTGAAATTCCCAAGGCTTGGACCCCTTAACATGTAACTGTGAGTTGAATCGAGCTAAGATTAATATGGGGTATTACAGAAACCTTCAAGAATACCAATTACCAATAGTAAACTCCAAATTTCTGCTCCGCACATCTACATAGGACTTTTGGCGACTTTGAGCGGCTTTCAACCTATCACAAATCATTTTTACCTTATCCAAGGCTGGGTGAACCAAATCAGGGCCAAGCAACTTACCCCCACCAACTTCATACCACTCAATCAGAGAATAACATCTCTTACAATACAGCACCTCAAAAGGAGCCATACCAATACAACAATGGTAATTATTATTATAGGAGAATTCAATCAAAGGCAAATGGTCATACCAACTACCACCATAATCAATCACACAAGCATGCAACATACCTTCCAATGTCTGAATGGTCCTCTCTACTTGTCCATCTATCTGTGGCTGGAAAGCGGTACTAAGGCACACCTTAGTTCCCAAACCTTTCTGAAATAACTTCTAAAAAGGAGATGAGAATAGAGTACCATGATCCGAGAAGGTAGAAATTGAAGCACCATGCAACTTCACTATATACATAAGATACAACTTAGCATAATCCTCCACCGAGTAACTAGACCTCACAGGCAAGAAATGAGCAGACTTAGTCACTCTATCCATAATGACCGAAATAGAATCACATTGATTTCAAGATCGGGGAAGACAGATGATGAAATCCATATTAATAACTTCCCACTTCAATTTAGGAAAATCTATCTCTAGGTACAAACCACTGGGTCTCAAGTGCTCAACTTGCACTTGTTGATACACCATACACTTAGCCACATAGCTAACCACATCTCGCTTTATTTTATTCCACTAGTAAAACTCCCTAAGATCATGATACAACTTCGTAGAACCAGGATGAATAGCATAATGAGATCCATGATCTTTGGCCAAAATCCTTTCCCTCAATCATAGACATCGAGAACACATAACCTACTTTGGTACCTCAAGATACCATCATCACCAATAGCAAAATCAACAACCTTTTGTTGACCCACATTACTCTTAATCTTCATCAAATAGGGATCCAACATTTGTTTTTCCTTTACCTCAACCACAAGAGATGACTGTGATACCTGATGCATAAATACACCACCATCCTAAGAGTCCATGAGATGAACTCCAAGATTAGACAAACGTTGAATGTCCTTCACCAACTCTCGCTTATCCTCATCCACCTGAGCTAAAATCCCCATGGATAACCTGCTAAGAGCATCAACAACTACATTAGCTTTACCGAGATGGTAATAGAGACTCATATCATAGTCCTTTAGCAACTCAAGCCACCTCTTTTGCCTGAGATTCAACTTATTTTGAGTAAATACATATTGAAGGCTTTTATGATCCAAAAAGATGTCAACATGAACCCCATAGAGATAGTGATACCAAATCTTCAATGCAAACACCAAGGCTAAGAACTCTAACTCATGAGTAGGGTAGTTTTTCTCATGAACTTTCAATTTCCTAGAAGCATAGGCCACCACCTTACCATGTTACATCAATACAAAACCAAGCCCAATACGAGAAACATCATAATACACTAAAAAGTTATAATTACCTTCAAGCAAGGTCAAAACTAGAGTCGAAGTTAATTTATCTGTCAACTTCTCAAAATGAACCACACACGCATTTGACCATAAGAACTAGTCTTTTTTCTGGGTCAATTTAGTCAATGGAACAACTATCATCGAAAAACTCTCCACAAATCTCCTATAGTAACTGGATAGACCCAAAAAACTTAGAATATCGATTGGAGTCACAGGCGTAGGCCACTTCTTAACCACCACAACCTTTTGTGGATCCACCAAGATCCCTTCACTAGAGATAATATGACCAAGAAAAGTCACAACCTTAAAAAGAACTTACACTTAGAGAACTTGGCATACAAATAATGATTCTTTAAGGTTTGCAATACCGCACGGAGATGACCGACATGATCTATCTCACTCTTAGAATAGACCAAGATGTCATCAATAAATACGATGACGAATAAAGCTAGAAAAAAATAGAAGTCCCTATTCATAAAGTCCATGAATACTATCGGAGTATTGGTCAACCCAAAAGACATAACAAGGAATTCATAGTGACCCTATCGGGTCCTGAAGGCAGTCTTAGGGATATACACTTCCCTAATCTTAAGATGATGATAACTCGATCTAAGATTAATCTTATGGAAACACTTCGCACCCTGAAGCTGATCAAATAAGTCATTGATCCAAAGAAGAGGATACTTATTCTTTATGGTCACCTTGTTCAAGTGAAGATAATCAATGCACATTCGAAGGGAACCATCCTTCTTACTCACAAACAACACCAGACCACCCCAAAGAGACACACTAGGATGGATAAAACCTTTATCTAGGAGATCCTTCAATTGCTCCTTAAGCTCTTTCAACTCAACCAGAGCCATTTTATATGGAAGGATAGAAATTGGACGAGTATCCAAAATAAGGTTAATCCTAAAATCAATTTCTCTATTAGGAGAAATACTAGGAAGGTCATCAGGAAAGACCTCAAGAAACTCATTAACCATGGGAACAAATTCTAGAGAAGGACCCTCTGAGTTAGAATCTTTAACTCAGGCCAAATTATACAAACACCTTTTAGAAATCAACTTTTGAGCTCTAAGATATGAGAAGAACCTCCCCTTAGACACTAAAGAACACCCTTCCCATACAATGATCAGCTTATTAAGGAATTTAAACATGACCGTGCGAGTTTAACAATCTAAGGAAGCATAACATGAATGCAACCAATCAATCCCTAATATAACATTTAAGTCAGCCATGTCCAACTCTATCAAGTCTACAAGGGTTTCTCTACCACTAACATATACCACACCCTCCACCCATAGACTCTTTTAACAACCACAGAGTCTCCTACTGGGTAGAAATAGAAAAAAGAACCGACAGATACTCAGGACCAAAATCAAAATGACCAGCCATAAAAGGGGTCACATAAGACAGAGTAATCCTAGGGTCAAGTAAACAATACACATCATGGGATAAAAGTTTCAACATACCCGTAACCACATCAGGAGATGCCTCAGAATCTTGGGGAGATATAAAAGCATACAAATAATTTTGGTCAGTGCTGGTACCAGAAACAGAAGAGGTAGAAGCAGCAGCATTTGGTGTAGGAGTGGATAAAGGAGCAATAGGGGCCCTATTTTCCCAAGAAGCCACTAGAGAGGGGAACTCTCACTGTATGTGTCCAATCTAACCACATCTATAACATCTATTCCTCTTCTTCTCAATCTTGCCATGATAATGCTGACCACAGGATCTATGAGGAGGGTAGGATAGAGCCGACTAGCCCTACTAGCCTGAGATTGGGCACCCTATGCCCGGAGCCCACCACCAAACTAAGACTAACAATCATCCAATGACCTTAGATAAGAAGCACTAACGAAGAAAAAAAAATCAGAACTACCCCACTTTTTCCTTGGTTATTTACTAATATCTCTACCATTTTGCTCAGAAGGCCTAAATTTCTTCCCTTACTTTTTACTAAACTCAACCTTTTTCCTTTTCTCTTTATCCACTTATTGCACATACACAACCAATCTAGAGATGTCATCTCCTTAATCAACAAAGATATTTTGCTCGCATGGACCAACCCACAAGACAATCCTGAGGCAAAATTTCTTATTTCATCCCTCATATCTGACATCATCTCTGGAGTATACCTAGACAACTAATGGAATTTTAAGGCATACTCCTTGACTGACATCCTTCCTTGATTCAGATTAACAAACTCCTCTACCTTTTCTTCCCTCAACCATTATGAAAAAAGTGAAATCCTCCTACAAAGATGACTCATTAATATCATCCCTTGTCTGTTCCCACTCCCCATGCTAATGGTATGCCACATCCTTCAATTGATAGGCTACAAACTCTACCCCTTCCACATTAGTGGCATGCATAACTCTGAAAATCTTTTCCATCTCATCTAGAAGACCTTAGGGATTTTCCTCCATCTTAATACTGGTAAAGTTGGAAAACTCAACCTCATAAACTGGCCAACCCTTATGGCCTTAGAAGATGGAGTAACAGAAATACCAAGTTCATCGTGAAAAGCCACCAACTGAGCAATCATATGAATCAACCGACGAAACTTAGCATTTATCACGTTAGCTTGAGAAACTAAAGGAGGAGGGCTAGAGAGAACAAATGGAACTCCAGGACCATTAGGTACCAGACCCCAGATAGAGTATGGACTCTATAAGTAGAATGAGTCCCATCAATATTATCCCCAGTCAGGATAGAAGGGTTTGTAGTAACTTTAGATCTTTTTGGAGGCATGATCTGAAAGGTAAGCAAATAGAAATAAGAGAAATCCAAGACCTTAGACTCTATCGCTCGAGATAGAACCACAAGAATGGGAAATATTCTTAAATTCCTTATAGCCCTTCTCTTATAAGTGTGGTGCACTACACACCCATAAAAGAGACTCTATTTGACATGGCTTTGTGGACACCCAACTGACCATGAACCTAGGCTCTGATTCCAACTTGACATGACCTAAAATGGGCCTTATCGTATGGGTATCTTGAGCCAAATGAGGACCAGAGATCTCCCCATTAACATAACCCAACCTTTACATCAATCTATAAGCATTGGATAAACTCCGAACATATATTAAGATAGCAAAAAAGAGACTAATAATCATAACTTAAGAAGTGTTCAATACATTAATATCAACATACCAAACCAACAAACCCAAGTCCATGATCATCCACCAAGCCTCTACAAATTTGATGTCTAGATATGTAAGGATATGCCCTCAACAATAGCCAAAACTAAGTCTAAATTAAGTTTATGATATAAGATAGAAAGACCACGAAATGTATGCCTTCAAAGTATGGAAGCTCACCACTATAATGTCAATACATGAACCACTGGAACACCTGGTCATTGCATAGGAATAGAAGAAGAAACATCGACCCCTGTGTTGCGTGGGGACACAGTGTCCAGAGTTGATTAATATTTGGAGTGCTAGTATAAAACTCAAGGGTAAGGATAAAATAGTGACATTTTTAAAATCCAAGTCAAATCATCATAAGCAACCACATTTATATACATAGGTACATATATAGACATATAGTTACAATCAAGCAACGATAAAAAGGAACAAGGCCTTAGTATGCATCTCGAACATCCAATCATGAAACATAAAGTGGAGAACTCTAACCTTCCACTCGCGTAGCTTAGGAAGTTTGGACTTCCTAGTTATCTTAAGCAAGAGGAATCTAAATTCAAGTATTCTTACAAAGTATGTGGACTAACACATGCCATTTTATTAGGCAAGGGACTCTAACCTCAAGCCATTTCATTGGGCAAGGGACACTAACCTCAAGCCATTTTATTATGCAAGGGACTCTATCCTCAAACCATTTTATTGGGCAAGGGACTCTAACCTCATGTCATTTCATTGGGCAATGGACTCTAACCTCAAGCTGTGGAGACCATTATTAGTCAACATTAGGACTCTAACCCTTTGTCCATGCATTAACATATATTCAATTCAACATTCAAGGACTTTAACCTACTTAGTCAATTAAAGCCATCAAGTCTACAATTCAACACAACATATAACCACAACGTCTTCATGAAATATTCATCAATCAATCACTTTAATAGGCCAGTACATTAGTTTCAATCACCCCTAAAGTCATTTTGTTATCATCAAGAACTATACAACACCATTCATTCTTCATTAGAATTCAAACACCAAACTTTGGTTTAACACAAATTAATATCATATTTAAAGACTCTAACTCACTTAACCAAGAAAAATACCAAAGTCACTAACTAACTCCTTACATAGCCACCAAGCCCTTTATGAGTCACTTACCGACCATTCTTATTCATTAATCCATTGCCTTAGTTCAAAACACTATTAACATATAACTAGTTATATCTCATAGATATTTTCACAAAAACCTTGAGGGAATACCTTTACCATGACCAAAACCCAAGTAATAACCATCAATATTAGGGTTACCCATGACCCATTTGTTAAACCACAATCAACAACCACCACATGTGCAAATCATCACCAAAAACATATGTAAACACAAGGTTAAACAAGAGTAAATAATACCCATCATTATGTATCCAAAACCCTCAACATTTGATTTCAAAACCACTATTTACAAATAATAATCAAGGTTAAAAAGATATGATATTTGATAAATAACAATAAGGGAAGAGTCACATACCGTATACACAAAGGTTCATGGAGATATTCTTGGTCTCCAAGCTCTTAGATGGCCTTCTTGATGAACCCTAGACCCAATCTTATTAAAGAAGTTTTGGAGAGTGTTTTGGAATGTTTTGATCTTGTATATATTAATAATTAAAGGCCTAATAATTTTATATGTCATGGTTCATTAGGTTTTAAGGGTGGAAAATATCTAAAATGCCCTTAGCTTAAAATCTGAAAGTTGCGCCTAAGAGGGTACGCCCCCTTGTCCCATACCCTAGGGTATGAGTTGCACCCTAAATTATACCTTATGCCTCACCATGGACTTCTAATCTGCCTAACATATGACCATGCATTCATAACTCATATCCTAATGTATGAGTAGTACCATACAAATTATACCCAAGACAGTGTCCGCTAGACCAAGCTCAACATATCATGTTACAAATAGTACCCTATAATATGAATTAGGAGAGGATAAACCATACCTTAGACAGAATGTAACCCCCACTACCCTGCCTAACATATGAGTGAGAGAACACCAAACTACATCCTAGGGTACGACTAGTACCCACGAGTCATACTCTGCCTAGAAACTTCAACTATGAGAATTTTTCTAAGGGTTCAAAACCAAGGTGTATCACTTCTCTATTTCTCGATTACCTTCCTAGAATTCCCTCGATACCCTCTAGCCCCTCCCCCCCTCAGAATCCACAGGCTGATGTATTAAATATTGAGTTTTGTCAGTATTCAAATATTGGCTTAATTTGTAGCTTCTTAAACTAAATATGTTGCTTCTGTTACTCCATCTTCTGAGGCCACAAGGGTTGTCCAATTTATGAGGTTTAGTCCTTCAAATTTTACTAAAATTAAGGTTAAGTAGGATCCTTAAGGTTTTATAGATGAGATGGAGAGTATTTTCTATATGATGTATGCTACTGATGTAGAGGGTGTGGAATTCACTAATTATCAACTAAAGTATGTGGCGTATCAGTGGTATGAGGAATGAGACCAATCTAAGGGTGATGATGTTGAGTCTGCCTTGTGGGATGACTTTTCTAGTGCTTTTCTTGATTACTTCTTTCCTATGGAGTTGAGGGAATCAAAGGTTAACGAATGTGTAAACTTCAAGAAAGGTAGGATGACAGTAAAGGCATATGCCTTGAAGTTCCATTAGTTTTCACGATATGATCCTGAGTTAGTGTCTATCATGAGGGTTAAAATGAGGAAATTTACTTATGGGTTGTCCTATGATTTGATTCTAGAGAGCAAGGTTGTCTTGTAGAACAAGGATATGGACATCTCTAAACTTGTACTATATATAAAATAAGTGGAAGAGAAAAAGAGAAGCAGATAGAGATAGGGGAAAGGTAGAGTAAAAATATTAGATTTTCTAATTAGGTGGAGGTCAATAGCAATGCGGTAGAGATGGTGAAAAATAGTTTAAGAAGTAGGGGAACCACTCTAGTTCCTACTCTACGGCTAGTTCTTCTTATCAAAAGTAGTTAAGTAATCATCGTTTTTAGTATTATGGTGGGTCTAGAGCACCAAGAGCCTAGTCTCAGGCTAGTAGAGCTCAATCCATTTCATTATATCCTCCCTATGATTTTATGGTTAGGTGCATCGTGTTATTTGTGAAGAGGGGAGGAATAAGTATTTTAAATATGGTCAGATTGGGCACATACAGAGGGATTGTCCTCGTAAGGTTGCTTCTGTAGCAAATAACATTTATGTTGCTACTTCATCTGCTACTACATCAAAGGGTGCTACTTTTGTGTTCTGGCTCCAACACTGGTTAGAATTGTCTATACGCTCTTGTTTCCCACTAGGATTCTAAGGCATCCCTCGATGTTGTTACTGGTATGCTCAAACTTTTTTGTCATAATATATATTATTTTCTTGATCCCAATGTGACCTTTTTTGTAGCTATCTATTTTGGTTTTGATCCTGAGTATATTTTGGATCCCTTCTTTGTGTCCACCTCGATGGGTAACTCTATTACGGCTAGAAGAGTCTATACGAATTGTGTGATTTTGGTCTGTTGTAGGGAGACCTTGGTGGATCTAATAGAGTTGTACATGATAGACTTTGATGTGATTTTGGGAATGGATAAGTTGTATCTGTGCTATGCATTTCTTGATTGTCGGACCTGAAGGGTCAGTGTCCACTTTCTTTATGAGCCAGTGATCGAGTGGGAAGGTAATTCCCTAGTTCCTAAGAGAAGGTTTATTTCATATCTTAGAGCCTAAAAATTGGTTTCCAAGGGCTTCTTCTACCACTTAGTTCATGTTAAGAATTCTAGATCCAAAGGTTTTTCTTTGCAAATTACCCCTATTATCTGTGATTTTATTGTGGTGTTTTTTGATGATCTTCCTGGTGTTCTTCCCAATAGAGAAATTGATTTTATGATTGATCTTATTTTGGACACTCGTCCTATTTCTATTCCACCATATAAAATAGCTCCAGCTGAGTTGAATGAGCTTAAAGAGCAATTAAAAGACCTTCTAGAAAAGGGTTTTATTCATCCTAGTATGTATCCTTGGGGTGCACCTGTGTTGTTCATGTGTAAGAAGGATGCTTCCCTTTGGATGTGTATTGATTACCAATAATTAAGTAAGGTGATGATAAAGAATATGTATCTTTTTCCTAGGATTGATGGTTTGTTTGATCAACTTCAGGGTGTTGTTTTCTTTTCTAAGATTGACCTTCAGTTGGGTTATCATCACTTGAAGATTAGGGAGGTTCGATATCCCTAAGACTACCTTATGAACCCGGTATGGTCACTTTGAGTTTTTGGTGATGTTCTTTGGGTTGACTAATTCCCCAACGACATTCATGGATCTTATAAATTGGGTTTTTTTAATCATTTTTTGGACTTGTTTGTCATTATGTTCATTGATGATATTTGGGTATATTTGAAGAGCGAGGCAGATCATGTCGATCACCTCCGTTTAGTATTATAGACCTTTAAGGAAAAGCAATTGTATGCTAAATTCTATAAGTGTGAGTTTTAGTTCAATATTGTGACTTATCTGGGTCATGTTGTTTCTAGCAAAAGGATAATGGTGGATCTACAAAAACTTGTGGTAGTTAAGAAGTGTCCTAGATCCATGACTTCAGCTAATATTTGAAGCTTTTTGGGTTTAGCTGATTATTATAGAAGCTTTGTGTAGAGATTTTATTCTATTGCTGCCCTTTTTACTAAATTGACTCAGAATAAGGTGAAGTTCTTGTGGTCTGATACATGTGAGGGTTGTTTTGATAAGTTGATAGATGAGTTGACTTCGGCTCTGGTCTTGACTCTACCTGAGGTACTAATGGTTTTGTTGTCTATTGCGATATATCCCCGGTGGGACTAGGTTGTGTGTTGATGCAACATGGCAAAATAGTTGCATATGTTTCTAGGCAGTTGAAAGTTCATGAGAATAACTATCTGATGCATGACTTGTAGTTGTTAGCTGTAGTTTTCGCTCTAAAGATCTGGCGTCATTACTTGTATGGGGTTCATGTTGATATTTATTCTGATCATAAGAGCCTGCAATAAATGTTCACTCAGAAGAAGCTAAATCTCTAGCATGGAGGTGGCTTGAATTGCTAAAAGACTATGACATGAGTCTCCACTATTACTCAGGTAAAGCTAACATGATTGTTGATGCTTCTAACAAATTGTCCATGTAAAGATTTTCTTGTATGGATGAAGAGAAATAAGAATTCGTGAAGGATATTCACTGATTGGCTAATCTTAGAGTTTGTCTCTTGGATTTTGAGGATGGTGGTGTGATTATACAAGAGGTATCTTGGTGTTGAGGTATAGGAGAAGCAAGTGTTAGACCCTATCTTGATACAAATCATGGAGGAAGTAGGTAGGAATAAAGTAGCGGCTTTTGAGATTGGTGGTGATGGTATCGTAAGGTACTAATGATGATTTTGTGTTCCCGATATTGATGGGTTATGAGGAAGAATTTTGGCTGAAGCTCATGAATCGAGGTATATTGTTCATCCTGGTTCTACCAAGATGTATCATGATCTTAAGGATATTTATTGGTGGAATAATATGAAGTGGGATGTGGCCAATTTTGTGGCTTAGTGCATGGTGTGTCAGCAAGAGAAGGTTGAGCGCTAGAGGCCCATTGGATTGTTTCAAGAAATTGAATTGCCCATGTGAAAGTGTGAAATAATTAATATGAATTTTGTTACAGGTTTTCCGCAATCTCGAAATCAATTTTATTCTATTTGGTTCACCGTCGATAGGATGTTTAAGTATGCTTACTTTTTGTTGGCGAGAACTAATTCTCTTTAGAGGATTATGCCAAGTTGTTCGTTGAGGAGATAGTCAAGTTGTATGGTGCTCCAGTTTTCATCATTTTTTATCGAGGTACTCAGTTGTCGTTGTATTTTTGGAATTTGTTTCAGAGAGGTTTGAGGACTAAGGTGATCCTTAGTACTACTTTCCATGCATAGGCAGATTAGAAAGTGGAGAGAACCATTCAGACATTGGAAGATATGCTTAGATCTTATGTGATCGACTTCGGTGGTAGTTGGGTTGACCACTTGCCTCTCATAGAATTTGCCTACAATAACAGTTATCACTCTAGCATTGGTATGGCTCCATTTGAGGCTTTGTATGGTAGGAGGTGTCGTTCTCCTATTGGGTGATATGAAGTTGGTGAGGCTAGATTATTTATTCCTGATTTGGTTCACCAAGCCATGAAGAAGGTGAAGTTGATTTGGGATAGGTTTAAAACTGATCAAAGTCGCTAAAAGTCCTATGTGGATGTGAGATAAAGGTAGATGGAGTTTAATGTTGATGACTGGTTGTTCTTAAAGGTGTCTTCCATGAAGGGAGTGATGCGGTTTGGAAAAAAAGAAAAGCTCAGTCTTTGTTATGTTGGCATGTATTTGGTTTTGAGGAGGGTTGGTAATGTTGCATATGAATTGGAGTTGCCTTCTATCTTGAGCTCCATTTATCCAGTCTTTTATGTCTTGATGTTGAGGAAGTATGTGGGTTATCCTTCGTTGGTTGTTACTTTGGAAGGTGTAGGCATTTTGGATTCCTTATCTTATGAGGAAGTTTTGGTAGAGATCTTGGATCGGTAAGTCCGTCGGTTGTGGACGAAGGACGTGGCTTCGGTAAAGGTTCTTTTAAGGAACCAAAAGTTTGAGGAAGCTACTTGGGAAGCTGTAGAGGACATGAAGTCCAAGTATCCGTTCCTATTCCCTATTCCAAAAAATCATGCTTAAGGTAAGTGTAATCTTAACATCTTTGTTTTCTATCTTTGTTAAAGATAAGTTGGGTGCGTTATTATGTTAGATCATACTAAGAGGTGCCTTAACCCATCATTAAAGGATGAATGATCCTAAAAGGGGGACAATAAAACATCCTAGGTATCCCTGAAATTTTTTGAAATTTTATCCTCACTGCTCTAACTAAGACTCTTTCTTATGAGTCGTAAGGAATCTTGATGGGTCCTAGGGACCCAATCGTAGCCTAAACAGTGTGTGTGTCTACATTCTATTTTGAGTGCGGGTGGATCACTATGAGTCGTAAGGACTCGTTACGAGTTGTGGAGTGCAAATAGTAGTATGTCCACTGTATACCCCAAATGGGTTTTGTGTTGACTACGACTAGACCCTACGAGTCGTAGGGTCCCATTACGAGTCATATTAACTAAATTACGAGATCAACAGTGTGTCTGTCCCGTAGACTATCTTGGCTACGACTCGTGGTGACGAGTCATAACAAAACCTTATGAGTCGTTGAGTGACCCGTAGATACTAGCGACAAAAATTTTAGTTTTTAATTTGATGTCACTTTGGGAAATTTCCTTCTTACCTAATTAAAAACATATGTTCATAAAGCACTTAAGGGGATTTATTCTCATTTATAACATACTCAAACACTTCCAAAACTCTCTCAAATATCTCAAGAAACCATACTTAAGGTTTCCAAGAGGTAGATCACTTACGGGCTCAAGGGTTGAATTCTTTCCGTGAAACTTAGAATTTCAGGCATGTTACTCTTCCCTAATTGCTAATTTAATAAAAGTATAAAATTTAAAGTATTATTTGTATGGTATCGTTGTTGATTTGGAAACATGGTTTGAGGGTTTTAAATGCTTGTTGTTGAACAATGTTTTCCCATAGTTTACATGTGATTGTTCATGCTTTCATTATGGTTTTGAACGTGTGGGGTGCATAGGTATGGTGAATAAACTAAGGGATTGCAATTTCCCCAAAGGTGTTACTTTTGAAGTGGTAATGACCTCAACCTCGTACTGTGAAATTGGTTTTGATTATGAAAAGTATGCATATTGAACTACTCTTGAACTATTGCATAATGTGAAAATTCAATGAAGTACAATGATTTTCAATTGAACCTTAAGTGGTTGTGTAATTCCCCAAGTTAATGTCTAATTGAACCACGGAGGTTGTGAATTTCCCTAAGTGATGATAATTGGTATGGCTGATAACGCTCAATCTACAACTCTCGTTTGAGTGTAAAGCGGTCGTTAGCAAATATAGAACCCAACCTGGGTTGGGTGTCGATCCCACAGGGAATAGCTTGGCCAACAAGTAAGCAAAATTAATAGACTTTTGGTGCAAGTCTCGTAAGAAGGGGGGATTGTAATAAGTAACCAAAGTAATGAAAGCTGAAAATAGTAAAGTAAAAAGAGAGTATTTCGTAGGTTGTGAAACAATGAGAATTAAAGCGTTGGGGTTATGTCCACCTTCTGAGGTGTACGTCTCTATTGGCTATGAGTGTGTAGAGTCTTGACATGCAATTGCTTATAGAGAATTGTAGTCGATGGTAAATCCAAGCGTCTCTCGACCTAAACAAGGACTATTTCACTTTAACTCTCTCGAGCTTAAAGTGTGTCTAGCGGTACGAATTCTCCAAGAGGTTAGTCCAGTTACGGCACTAGCTTTTTAATAGGAAAGGGTGTCCTACTACCTTGACATTATCTCTTTTCCAGACAAATAACCTTTCTCTCGAACAAGTTAAATGTTAGACTGGCGTTATTCTATGCGTCGTCTTTTCTAGACAAGTAACCTTTCTCTCGAACAGGTTAGATGTTAGAATAGCGTGTTCTTGTGTTTGTAACCGCAAAGAATGTAGATTTAAGATGAAGAGAATAATGATATAAGCAATATACGTGTCTTGAACTCACAAACTCACAGCTTTAGATAGTAACTCATTCGGCTTCCATAACCCCAACTAAGAGGTTTAGTTACCCATGAATGCGAAGGATATCACGTTTTGCATGGTGAATGGCGTGAATAGTAGGTGTTTGGCGTGTGGTTTTGGTGATTCCGTAGCGAGTAACGATTCTCTTGTTGTGGAATTTAAGGATAGAAGAATGAAGAATTAAGAATGTATTGTAGGAAGATGTCTTAATTGTAAGGAGATGAATGTTTCTCTCCACTAAGGGAGGAATGTGTTGTGGAATGAATAAAAATCTCTAGCATGATAGGGTATTTATAATACTCCTATCCTACTCCTACTAAGCTAATGAAATAAATAACCAAATCCTAATAGACTAATGAAATCCTTAACCCAAATGTACTAGGGTAAGGTTACAATATCATAATCCAAGTAGAATAGTGAAATACATAACCTAATTGTACTAGGTTAATGTATCTTTGTAAAAATCCAGCTTTGTGTCTGTAAGTCCCCAAAGTCTTCAGAAATGCTGTTTTAGTCCTGGACAGATTTTCCATGCAGTCCCCAAAGTATTCAGAAATGCTGTTTTAGCCCGGGACAGATTTTCCATGCAGCAGATTTGGTCCTTTAGGCGTCCAGCTCCTTTCTACTTCGTTTGTGAGCTTTCTTTTGCGTCAAGTAAGCCATAAAATGCTGTATTTTGCATCATTTATACCTGAAACTTTCCTAATCATATTTGTTAGCTCATTTACAGGAAAAAGGACTAAAAGTGCATGAAATAGATAATTAGTTCTCAAAACTAGGCTAAAATATGGGCAAAATATATTGATATAGGCGCGTAAATTCGCCTATCATCAACACCCCACACTTAGAGCTTTGTTCGTCCTCGAACAACATATCATGTCCTTCTAACATCAACTTAGGGTTTTTACAGCCACAACACAAAACATTCTTCAAGACAAGCACAACAACTATCAACAAAGAGTAGCTTTCCGATTATAAGTAGAAACAATTTAACCGCAAGCATAGACTCGTGATGGTGATCAACTCGCATGCAAACGTTAAGGTACATAGAATCATATACAACTATCCAAAACTCATCAACCATGTGTGTCTCACAATATAGTACCCATAATCACTCACAAATATAGCATATTTTTCAAACATGGGTATCAAAGTATCCTTGCACTCATTCTCACAAAGAATTCATATGTAGCAACTAATGACCATAAGCTTGCCTTTAATGTAGTACTCTACTAAATGTCGGAATGTTAAGATTAGGATCAAGTAGGTCTTTAGATGGTTGTAATGTAGGCTAAGGGACGGGTAGGATCAACTATTTTGGCCAGAAATAGTGACTAAGTTCCTAAGCACTTTAATACATCACATTGTATTATTGACACTTTTTCTTTCAACCCTTTTTTTTTTATTTTATTCTTCCACCCTTGTTCTCATCTTTTGTTTTTCAATTTTAAGCACAACTCACTTTTCAGCTTTATTTTCCTTTTTCTTTTCACTACATACCTCTTATGATAGCACTTTCTTTTTCATAACATATTCAAGCACGATTACAATTTAAAGCATCACACTCAACCAATTTCCTCTTATGTTGTCACATGACTTTTTCACTTTAAAGCACTTAGGAATTTGAATCAAATTACGGTCTTGAAAAAAAAATGGATTAGGCTTACATGCAAGGTTGTCAAAGAAATAGGCTAAAGGCTCAAAAGGGTTTAACTAGGATGATTTACATGGGTAGGAAAAACAAAGGTAAACATGTATAGGTTGCCAAAGAAATGCCTAAATCATATCCTAAACTTACATTCCTTATTTTCGCTTTGCATACATACGAGGCAAGTTCTAGCATCAGCCACATACATAGAATATACTATTATCTCACACACACAAGGCACATGGTCGACTTGATTGGTAGTAATATAGACTCTTGACCCCACAAGTGCAGGAATTGAATCACACACTATCACATAATGAGTCACAACTAGAGCCTAAATGTCTCAATAGTCACAATTGTAGCACATACTCTTGTTCTATTTTCATGCTGCCTATCAAAATAATTTCATGCGTAGCTAGAAAAATTTTACTCCTAAAAACTAAAAAAAACGTCAAACGAGAACAAAACAAAAAAAATATGGACGTAAAACAAGCAAACATACAAATATCGGTGCAAACAAAGAAGTATAGCATGCAGATTCTGCCACCCCACACTTAGACTAGACACTGCCCTCAGTGGAAAATAAAGTCGAAGAACCTGATTAGTCGGACTCCTCATCAATGTCGGGGGTCATACCCCCTTCGTCAGAATCATCATAAGAGTCATCGTCAGAGTTCTCCTCAGCATCAGAATCAGGCAATCGTCTATCATCATCAGTTGGCACGTCATCATCAAGAGGTTCCTCAAAATATACGCCCACTCCACACATCTCCCGGGCATGCCTATTCATTGGGTAGTCGTGGTCCAGCTGTTGGAGCTCTTCAGCAGTTGGAATACGTCCACCACTCATCATAGTGAATCTCGTCATGCCATAGAGATGACGGAAGAAACTCTCGTCACGAGCATGTCTCTCCGCAGTGGTAAGGTTGACTCCATGCGTTGTTTCAGCATCTTTGACCTTGGTGAGGTCAACCTTCTTTGGGTTATGTGGGAGTTTGTGGTCAGCTGGTTCCTCTTCTATATCCTCCTTCCGCAACATTGCTGTCAACAAATTGCCGAATGTGAAATGGGACCTTCGGTGGAGTCTGGCTTTTCTCATGGTAGATCGAATGATTGCCCCGAAGTTGATAGGGACATTCGTCATCAACGCATAAACCAAACACACTCTATCTCTCGATATCTTGGTGTATTGCGTCCCAGGAATAAGGCATGAGTTGACAATGCGCATCCAGATTCTTGCTTCCCTATTTAGTGGAGCATAGGGGAATGTGTTATGACGGCCTGTTTCCTTATGTCTGCCCCATCTTGCCATTGATCTGCTTCCACAAAGCATGTGTCTTATTGCTCTGTAAGGAGGCCTGCTGTACAGCTCTTTGTATGGTGCAGTGTCGACCGAAGGTGGGCCTAGAAACGAGTTGATCCAATCCGCTGTAAGCTGTAACACTTGGCCCCGAATTTTGACTTCGTTGCCTGTTGTGTTTGACGACCAGTTGGCATAAAACTCTCTTGTCAAGTCAAGATTGCACTCTCCCATGTCACGGAAGATGAAATCCAGCTTCAAAGCCATAATTTTAGCCAACATTTGCGGCTCCTTCTTTGCTAAGGTCTCCTTGTTGATTAAGTCGACGTGCACATATTTCTTTTCTTTGTTGCTGCTGTACCATGCCTTGGCTTCTTCCTCAAGAACCCATTTGATTCCGAACATTCTGTGTGGTAGGTGTCCTGAAGATGATTCTCCTTGGTCTTTTCGGCTTCTCTTTTTATCCTTTCGGGTCGTGGTAGCCTTCTCCTTGCCTTGCTTTGCTTTGGGTGCCATTGTACCTGAGACTAGAAATAATGTTAGTTGCAGCACAATCTCACTTTATACAATCTACATGCAAGCACTAGGGGTACCACCCCACACTTAATCTTGTTAGCACAAATCAGTGAAGTGAAAGTGGTCGAGTACTCAGACTTCGTCGACATACGTCCTAGGATTGTATTCCGACAAGAAAATCAGCATTACATCACTTATGTGCAGCCATTTGGACGACTTTCATGGTGTATATAGCAACACTACAACATAGGGGTTACCACATGGAATTGCTATTCGAACAACAAACACCACCTCCTAAGTCGATAGTCACTATAACCTTATCCCGATGGCCGGGATGGTTAATCATGCAAGCATCCAAACCACTCTCTCAAGTAATATTCATAGCCACATATGGTCAGCAAGTATCATAACAATTCCATTGAAACAAAATTCAAGTCGGAAACAAGTCAAGAATTCCATACGTATACATTCAATCACACGATTTTGCAACAATTATCCAATCACATGAACATCACCACCAATTTCTTATGATTTAGAAAATTATAATAAGCATAGCAACGTAGTACTTACGATAAATAGATGAAGAATAAGAGAGCACTTACTTGCTTTGAAGATTGTGGAGAAGTTGTTGTGGATTGGAAGAACAAAGGAAGAAAAATTTGAGAGGATTTGGGATGATATGCGGCGCCTTTAGGGTTGCTTCTAATCTTTTTGTGACATAAAAACAAGTCCCCTTTATATAGGAGGAGTATGGGTCGGGTTATGACCCATTTACAATCGGATTTGGGGACAAAATCACCACATATGCGGCGCATATCCCTCGGCATATCACTTACATATGCGGCGCATTGTCCATGGCATAATGGGACATATGCGCCGCATATCCTATGGAATTTCTAGACATATGCGCCGCATAGTCTATGGCATTTGGTCTCAGTATCTCAAATGCCATAGCATAGGCGGCGCATAGTCAAAAGCACACCTAGGAATAGGCGGTGCATAGTGTATAGCACACTAGATTCCGAGTCTTTAGGCTATAGAATAGGTTGTGCATCATTCGTGGCCTATTTTTACCAAGGCCTAGCCTTTCTCGAGGCCTATTATGACGTGAGAAAGGCTCAATTCATAGCCTTATGCATCACCATTCCTAACTTACCGACTTTACCATACAATGCGACCAAATCGTCAATTGAAATCAATCTCCTCGTTGCATACTTCTTGCACCTATATTTGCTCAAAACACAATGAAAACGATTAGTACGATGGGTTGCCTCCCACCAAGAACCTTAGTTTTGGTCGTGGCACGACTCTTATTTTTGGATTTTCATTTATCAAAAAGAAAAAAAAATACTAAAACGATAAAACGATAAAACAATAAAACGATAAAACGATAAAACGATAAAACGATGGGTTACCTCCCATCTAGCGCCTTATTTATTGTCGTGGCTCGACGTAGTAATCTCGAGTACTTAGACTTCGTCGAGATAAGTGATGGCCATGTCATTTATCGAGTCAAGAGGACCGATATATGGCTTAACACGTTGGCCATTCACTTTGAAGATAACACCCTCATTGTTTTCCAATTCGACTACTCCAGACGAGTAGACTTGGGTGACTTTAAATGGACCAGACCACTTTGATTTTAACTTACCTGGGAAGAGCTTGAATCTGGAGTTAAAGAGTAGTACCATGTCACCTTTTTGGAAGTTTCGTCGAACAATCCGCTGATCATGATACTTCTTCATCCGCTCCTTGTATAAATCTGATCTTTCATATGCATGGAGACGGAATTCATCTAGTTCGTTCAGCTGCTCCAACCTCAGGTTCTTCACATCATCCCAATTCAGATTCAAGTGCTTCAATGCCCACAATGCCTTGTATTCAAGCTCGATGGGTAGATGACAAGCCTTCCCATAAACTAGCTGATAAGGTGACATGCCAATGGGTGTCTTGAATGCAGTCCTATACGCCCATAGTGAATCATCTAGCTTTCGAGACCAATCCTTCCGATTCGCATTGACCGTCTTGGCAAGGATTTGCTTGATCTCACGATTGGAAACCTCTACTTGTCCACTAGTTTGGGGATGATAAGGCGTAGCTACCTTGTGTTGCTTGACTCCATACTTGGCCAATACAGATTTGAATAGCTTGTTGCAAAAGTGAGATCCTCCATCACTTATGATAGTACGAGGTACTCCAAAGCGAGAGAAGATATTCTTCTTTAAAAACGCGACAACACGCTTTCCTTCGTTATCGGCCAATGCTACAGCTTCAACCCATTTCGACACATAATCCACAGCAACCAAGATGTACTTCATTCCAAACGAATTCACGAATGGTCCCATGAAATCAATACCCCATACATCAAAGAGTTCTACCTCCAGAATTTTGGACATGGGCATTTCATGGTGTTTTGAAATAGCACCTTGACGTTGGCATTGGTCACACCTTCTCACATAGTCGTGTGCATCTCTAAATATTGTAGGCCAATAATAACCACTTTGCAAGACTTTCCTTGCCGTTCGATTCCCTGCATGATGTCCTCCGACTTGCGAAGTGTGGCATGCTTCCAATATAGTAGGCACTTCTTCATGGGATATACATCGTCGAATGATACCATCCGCGCATCTTCGAAACAAATAAGGCTCATCCCAATAGTAGTGCTGAACATCATGCATAAACTTCCTCCTCTGGTGGTAAGATAAATTGGAAGGTAACACATTACTCACCACGAAATTTGCAAAGTCGGCATACCATGGTAAGTCCTCCATTGTTGTCGCTAGTATCTCCTCGTCAGGGAATGCATCATCAATCTGATTTTCTGGTTGCGCCACATACTCATTCTCAAGTCTAGATAG
This sequence comes from Capsicum baccatum var. pendulum, assembly GCA_030864225.1. Classification (NCBI taxonomy): domain Eukaryota; kingdom Viridiplantae; phylum Streptophyta; class Magnoliopsida; order Solanales; family Solanaceae; genus Capsicum; species Capsicum baccatum. Next base: position 230,142,828 of record CM061550.1, read on the forward strand.
GTGATCAGCCACTTGGTTCTCGCAACCTCTTCTATCTTTGACTTCGAAATCAAACTCTTGCAGCAGCAATACCCATCTAATCAGCCTTGGTTTTGCATCCTTCTTTGTCATTAGATATCTAAGAGCTGCATGGTCTGTATAAACGATCACTTTAGTACCCAATAGATAGGCACGGAACTTCTCAAACGCATACACAACCGCTAAGAGCTCTTGTTCAGTGACAGTGTAGTTCCTTTGGGCTTCATTGAGGACCTTACTCGCATAGTAGATAGGATGAAATAATTTCTCCTTTCTCTGTCCAAGAACAGCACCAACGGCTATACCACTAGCATCACACATGATTTCAAACGGGAGCGTCCAATCTGGTGCTACCATGATAGGGGCTTCAATGCGTTTTTCTTTAAGGCATTCGAATGCCTTTAAGCAATCATCATTAAAGTCAAACTTCGCATCTTTCTCCAATAGCTTGCACAATGGACTAGAAATTTTGGAGAAGTCTTTGATGAATCTACGATAAAACCCAGCATGGCCAAGAAAACTACGAACTCCCTTCACCGAAATTGGAGGTGGTAGCTTCTCAATTACCTCTATTTTGGCGCGATCGACCTCTATTCCTCTTTCGGAGATCTTGTGCCCAAGAACAATTCCTTCTTTTACCATGAAGTGGCACTTCTCCCAATTCAGAACAAGGTTGAACTCTACACATCTTTGTAATGCCATGCTCAAGTTCACCAAACATGCGTCAAAGGACTCACCAACAACTGAAAAGTCGTCCATAAATACCTCCAAAGTGTCTTCTACCATGTCAGAGAAAATAGACATCATACAACGTTGAAAGGTGGCTGGTGCGTTGCACAACCCGAATGGCATGCGTTTGAAGGCAAAGGTACCATATGGGCATGTAAACGTTGTCTTCTCTTGGTCTTCGGGGGCAATACAAATCTGATTGTAACCTGAATAACCATCAAGAAAGCAAAACCATCCTTTCCCCGCTAATCGATCTAGCATTTGGTCCATAAATGGCATGGGGAAGTGATCCTTGAGAGTCCAAGAATTCAGCTTGCGGTAGTCCATGCATACTCTCCATCCAGTAACGGGCCTGAGTGGAATAAGCTCATTCTTTGCATTAGCAACCACCGTCATACCTCCTTTCTTGGGGACACATTGTACTGGGCTTACCCATGTACTGTCAGAAATAGGATACACGACTCCTGCGTCTAACCACTTGATAATCTCCTTCTTCATCACTTCTTGCATTGGTGGGTTTAGACGTCTTTGATGTTCAATGGTGGGTGTGCACTTTTCTTGGAGCTGAATTTTATGAGTGCAAATCCCAGGTGGAATACCAATGATATCCGCAATGGTCCATCCAATAGCTCTAATATACTTGCGTAAGATTATAATAAGAGCTGCAACTTGTTGCTCACCTAAATCGGCTGCCACTATGACTGGAAGAGTGTTTCCGCTTCCTAAGAATGCGTACTTCAAATGACTTGGCAGCTCCTTCAATTCTAACGTGGGTGGTTCTTCAATAGATGGCTTAGCTGGTGGTGTGGGTCGATTCTTGAGATCAAGATCCAGCTTCTTGGGAGTATAGCGATATGTTCCTAATCCCGATAGAGCACAAATATCATCTTCAGAAATTTCAGCATCATCATCCTCTTCTTCCATGAGCAAAACCTCCAAAGGATCATCAAGAATTTGCTCTTCAGCAAGTAACTCATCCTCATCATCAATGACAACATCAGCCACAGAAAATACACTTAGATCTTTGGGTTGCTTCATTGATTTGCAAACATCGAAGCGCACCACTTCATCATTTATTCGGAATGAAAGCTCATTAGCTCTCAAGTCTATGAGCACACTTCCCGTAGTAAGGAAAGGGCGTCCCAAGATTATGGGAACCTCTGAATCTGCTTCACAATCCAAGATGACAAAGTCTGCCGGAAATATGAATGAAGATACCTTTACCAAGACATCGCATAGAATACCAACCGATCGTTTTACCGACCTATCTGCCATAACAAGCCTCATATTAGTTGGTGTAGGATCTCCTAACCCCAACTTCTTGTAGATTGATAATGACATCAAGTTGATGCTGGCTCCTAAGTCACACAATGCTTTAGCAAAGTCCAAAGATCCGACGGTGCAAGGAATAGTGAAAGCTCCGGGGTCGGCCTTCTTCTGAACTATGGATCGGGTAGCAATTGCGCTACAATGATGGACATCATCTTTCAGCTCATAACTTGCTGCCCTCTTTTTAGTCAAAAGATCTTTCATAAACTTCGCATACCCAGGCATTTGTTCAAGTGCCTCTACCAATGGGACATTAATAGTCAGCTGCTTCAACATGGTCATGAATTTGCTGAGCTTTGTGTCATCCGCCACCTTCTTCAATCTTTGGGGAAAAGGTGGTGGTGGGTATGGAAGTGTTCTCTCCACGGTTTTCTTCTCCTCTTGCTTCCATTTTTCCACTTTTTCAGGCTGCACAGTGCTGGATGTGGCGTCCTTAACGTCAGGAGTAGTAGCTGGGGTATCTTCTCCTTTTGCGTTGTCATCTATGTCCGCAACTTCGTCAATCACTTTCTTGCCTTTTGCTGAAGTTTCCAGCACCTTACCACTTCTGGTAGTGATGGCCATGCATGACCCATCATTGCTTGGGTTTTGCACAGTATCGCTAGGTAAGGTGCCGGCTTTTCTTTGGTTGAGTGCTGCTGAAAGTTGACTGAATTGCTGCTCTAGTTGCTTGATAGAAGTGGAATGAGAATCAACTAATTGCTTCATGGAGGCTAAATCATCGATTACCTCTTTAACTCCCGCGCTTGTTGCTTCCACTCCTTTCAATAACTTAGCCATCATGTCTTCCATAGAATTAGATGTGGTGGTATCACGTCTACCAGGGGGAACGTACAAACCACTATTTTCATTATTTTTCTTCCAACTACCTTGGTCTTTACTTCCAGATTTGTCATAATAGTTCCGACCTTGGTTTCCTTGGGCATTCCCACGAAAACCCCCCTGATTGTTCAAGTAGTTGGCCTCCTCTTCCGAATCAGATTCGTCTCTTCCTTTTGACGCAATAGCTTTCACTTTTTCAGTCTTCCCTAATAGATGCTTTGTAAGAAGATCCATTTGGGTTTTCATGTGCGCCATATCTTGATCACGTTCTTCTTCTCTTCTTCTTTGGTCTGCAGACATGCCAATAGATAAAGTGGGGCTTGCTACCTCAGAATCCCTGGTATGCCAAGCTCTACTTTGTTTCGTCATACGATCTAGCATGTTGCTTGCTTGACCAAAGGTGAGGTCCATAAAAGAACCTCCAGCTGCGTTGTCCACCACTGGTTTAGTTACTGAATTCAAGGCTCTATACAAGATCTCCATGAGGTGAACATTAGTCATGTGATGGTTTGGGCATCTCGCTAGCTTTGTCTTGAACCTCTCCCATGTTTCGTGAAGAGCTTCAGAGGGAAGCTGACGAAAGTTGCTGATTTCATCTCTTAGCTGAGCCCTCTTGGATGGCGGAAAGAATCTTTCAAGGAAAGCGTCTCTCAATTGCCTCCAATTTGTAATAGAATCAGGAGTCAGCCCATTCAACCATAATGTTGCCTCCCCAGACAGAGACAATGGAAATAGACGTAATCGAATAGCATTCTGACCAACACCAGGATTGTCAAAAGACTTGCATGTAGAAATAAAGTTGATGAGGTGCATATTCGGATCATTGCCTGCTATTCCACCAAATAATCCCTTGAGTTGCAATAACTGAATCATGGTGCTTGTGATATTGAATTTGGCTCCGGGCGCTAATGGTGGTGGAATTATAGCTCCAGTGGCTCCGGCACCATCAAGATCATCATCATCATCGTCGAAAGCTGGTTGCAAAGGTTGGCGATCATATCTGTACCGAGCTTGTCGACCTCTTCGATTGGCAGGTGTTGCAACTTCAGCGCCATGCCTTGGGTTTATCAACTCGTCATCTCCTAAATCTTCATCGTCAGGATTTGTTGCTCGTCCAGGATTATCAATATTTTGTTGTTGGACTTGAGCAGCGGCAAGAGCAGCTAATCTTGCTTGCTCGTGTTGAGCATCCATCCTATCGATTTCAGCTTGTGCTTCCATTCTTCTAATTCGTTGCGGTTCAGGATTGATTGGTAATAACGGTTGACCAGAACTTCTAGTATAGGGCATGCACTAAAAGAAAAACCTGCAATAAACAAAAACAAATACTAAACGTAAAAGTACGAGAATCTTTGACCAAAGGGTCTAGTAATTATCACGACTTTGATTGACACTCGTATTCCCCGGCAACGGCGCCAATTTTTGATAACGCTCAATCTACAACTCTCGTTTGAGTGTAAAGCGGTCGTTAGCAAATATAGAACCCAACCTGGGTTGGGTGTCGATCCCACAGGGAATAGCTTGGCCAACAAGTAAGCAAAATTAATAGACTTTTGGTGCAAGTCTCGTAAGAAGGGGGGATTGTAATAAGTAACCAAAGTAATGAAAGCTGAAAATAGTAAAGTAAAAAGAGAGTATTTCGTAGGTTGTGAAACAATGAGAATTGAAGCGTTGGGGTTATGTCCACCTTCTGAGGTGTACGTCTCTATTGGCTATGAGTGTGTAGAGTCTTGACATGCAATTGCTTATAGAGAATTGTAGTCGATGGTAAATCCAAGCGTCTCTCGACCTAAACAAGGACTATTTCACTTTAACTCTCTCGAGCTTAAAGTGTGTCTAGCGGTACGAATTCTCTAAGAGGTTAGTCCAGTTACGGCACTAGCTTTTTAATAGGAAAGGGTGTCCTACTACCTTGACATTATCTCTTTTCCAGACAAATAACCTTTCTCTCGAACAAGTTAAATGTTAGACTGGCGTTATTCTATGCGTCGTCTTTTCTAGACAAGTAACCTTTCTCTCGAACAGGTTAGATGTTAGAATAGCGTGTTCTTGTGTTTGTAACCGCAAAGAATGTAGATTTAAGATGAAGAGAATAATGCTATAAGCAATATACGTGTCTTGAACTCACAAACTCACAGCTTTAGAAAGTAACTCATTCGGCTTCCATAACCCCAACTAAGAGGTTTAGTTACCCATGAATGCGAAGGATATCACGTTTTGCATGGTGAATGGCGTGAATAGTAGGTGTTTGGCGTGTGGTTTTGGTGATTCCGTAGCGAGTAACGATTCTCTTGTTGTGGAATTTAAGGATAGAAGAATGAAGAATTAAGAATGTATTGTAGGAAGATGTCTTAATTGTAAGGAGATGAATGTTTCTCTCCACTAAGGGAGGAATGTGTTGTGGAATGAATAAAAATCTCTAGCATGATAGGGTATTTATAATACTCCTATCCTACTCCTACTAAGCTAATGAAATAAATAACCAAATCCTAATAGACTAATGAAATCCTTAACCCAAATGTACTAGGGTAAGGTTACAATATCATAATCCAAGTAGAATAGTGAAATACATAACCTAATTGTACTAGGTTAATGTATCTTTGTAAAAATCCAGCTTTGTGTCTGTAAGTCCCCAAAGTCTTCAGAAATGCTGTTTTAGTCCTGGACAGATTTTCCATGCAGTCCCCAAAGTATTCAGAAATGCTGTTTTAGCCCGGGACAGATTTTCCATGCAGCAGATTTGGTCCTTTAGGCGTCCAGCTCCTTTCTACTTCGTTTGTGAGCTTTCTTTTGCGTCAAGTAAGCCATAAAATGCTGTATTTTGCATCATTTATACCTGAAACTTTCCTAATCATATTTGTTAGCTCATTTACAGGAAAAAGGACTAAAAGTGCATGAAATAGATAATTAGTTCTCAAAACTAGGCTAAAATATGGGCAAAATATATTGATATAGGCGCGTAAATTCGCCTATCATCAACGGCATGTTGATGTTACCTTCCAAGTGTAGTTGATATGACGATACTAACAATGTATGCCTAAATGTGTATCATAGTTCAATGAATGAGAATGTGTGATAATTGTTTTAATTGGGATTTAATGAGGGTTGTGTAGCTGAGTCATGAAATTTGAGGTCCCAAGGCACCAACACTGAAAACCGTAATGGCCGACACAGGGTCGATATGATCGGGTGGTTCGAGTCCCCCTTATTATTATCATATTATTGAGAGGTTCAAGTCAACCATATTATATTACATGATTGGGTGCTTGTGTCACCTTAATATACTGGGAGGTTTGAGTCCCCCATAGTGTATATGTATACCCTGTGGTTCATATGGCCATATGCACTGGGGCCCTACCAATTGGGGGAGAGTTGCGCCTATATAGCCCGTGGGCGCCTTCTTATGTTATGACGGTTGAGCTACACAATCCAGGCTAAGGTTTTCAAAGTTCATGTTAAGCCTGTTCCCTATCCCAGCATGTGATATTGTGTATATATGTATTTGCATATGATTATGTGCATCGGATTTGGGACTGGTTTTGAATCGTTATCCATGGCATTATTTTATCCCTTATTCTTGAGTTACATGCTAGTGTTCACCCCGCTAACCATCTTCAGTTATTGTATCCCCACTAGTTGCAGGAACAGGTCATACTTCACTTCGTCTTCTCAGTGATTAGGATTCAGGATCAGCTCATGAGTTGACATTGAAGTGGTGAACTTCCAAACATCGAAAGTCTACATTTCATGTGTTGGTCTCTTATGTCTCTGACTTATTTTTTTGGCTATAGTCTGGGTCATGTACCGACACTCTATTGATATTCAATTTTAATAAAGACTTTGTTGGATTATTGTGGACATGGGTTGTGTTGATTGGTTGTTTTGATCGGTTATAGATATGTCTTTTATTCTTTAAACTTACCTTGTGTTATCTTGTTATATGTTCGGAATTCAGTCATTGTTGGGTTGTGTATGGTGTTTAGTGAGGTTTAGGGGGTGGTTTCCAATCCATGGTTGATACAAGATCAACAAGGAACACACAAACAACACCAAAATCAGTCCACAAGTTGAAAGAACCGTGGACCCTTTTGATGACCACTCTCGAATTCGCTACCAACAACAAGAATACAAGATTTCTTGGTGTATTTGACACCAAATCAGAGACCCAAGCTAATATTAACAACAATTTATGAAGAACAATATGGACAACAACAATGAAATAATAACAACACACGGGTTACAAGAGAAACAATACACCACACAGCTACAAGATTACAACAAAGGAAATGATATAGAGTGTGACATACACTACTACAAATACCAAGAGCCTAAGTGTATTCAAGCACGAAGACCCTTGATAAAGATAGTAGAAACACCTACACTATGCGGTGGACACAAGAGAGGACCTCAATCCGTCTAGCACCCAACGATCCAAGCAAACAAACAACAAAAGTGATTTCATACCTAAGTTGTTTCCTAGTTTCACCCAAGTCTCTATGGAAGAGAGAACTTGTGTTTTTCAAGTGTGTTATACAATATTCAATATCAAAAACTAAGTGAAGTATCCCTAAAATGTTTCTTATCTAGTGTATTACAAATAGAAGGCAAAAAGTTTAAAATGCCCCTTAGAGATTAGGTGCCCCTCTAGTGTGAATTAGTGGTTGTTTTGATATGTTTTAAGCCCTTAATTCCACTTCTCTTGAACACACACATGGACAAATTCAATACACATCCTCATAAGTCCATCTACATGATCGCACTTGTATCATCCTCTCCATCTTGAGAGGAATTTGTCCCCAAATTCAAGCAATCATCACCCGCAAGCTCTCCTCCTTGAATCATATTTTCAATGTTCCTCCCAAGGTTAGGATGTTCAACCAAGGGTTCCATGAGGTAATCAAGCTTGATACTTGGAGTTAAATGTTCTATAACCTGCACATAAGAAGAAAGGATGCTAGGCAAAGTGCTAGCATCTTTGTTAGTAGGAAACAATGGGTCTTTGTGGGCAAACCCCACAATCCTAACTCTCGGATTCTCTTCTTCAGCCTCCTCACTCTCGGATTCTTCTTCCACAACCTCACTAAGCATGATTCTCCTTACCATATACATAGGCACAACACACTCTCCATCCACCGGCCAAATATCTTCCCCACCTTCATCAATTTCAACCTCAGCCTCAAGCTCTCTATCTTTAGCTTTTTCATCACCCTCATTCGATTCAAGTCCTACCTCCTCACCAAGGTAATACAATTTTCACTCCCTTAGGATTACATTCCTCTAGTTTGGGAACTCACTAGCCTTGTGCCCCTACCCTTGACATTTAAAATATTAAAATCCCTTAGGACGAGAAGTATAATTTGGTTTACCTTCATTTCTTGGAGGATACTTTTGGGAAGCCTTGGTTTCGGTTTTTACAACCTTGTTCTTGGTTTGGTTGGCATTGTATGAATGATCTTGATGTTGTTGCCACTCCAAGGAAGGTCCTTGGTGATTCTTGGGTTTAGAGGCCGAAAGCTCCCTTTCAATTTCCAAGGCCGCTTGGAAAATACCATCGATCATGTCAAACTTGTGGAGGGTCATCCGAGAAGCTATGTCCCTATTAAACCTGATTTTGAATCATATAATATCGTGGCTCACTTGTTCTCCTCTAAGTTCAAGCTTCAACATCAATTGTTGAAACTCATCATAGTATGCCATGACACTGTTGTTTCCTTGCCTCAAGTTGTACAACTTGGCAAGAAGTTCTTGTTTGTAGCCCTCGGGTAAGTACCTTTGACGCATAAGGTACCTCAATATAAACCATGGAGGTGGCCGCTCGGAAATCAACACATCACCAAACCTCTTCACATACTCCCACCAAGTGTTTGCATACCCCTCAAAGTGAGCGATTGCATAACAACTTTTCTTCTCTTCGGTTAGATCGTTCACTTGGAATATCCTAGCACAAAATGACTCCCAAGCAAGATATGGATCACTCTTACCCTTGAAGTTCAGAAGACTAACTTTGATGAAATTAAGGCCAAGCTCTCAGGTTTGGTTACCACCCCTCACTTCTCGACCTTAATCAACTTGCCTACCTCTCTCCTCTTCTTCCCTCAAGTAAGCATCACCATAACCCCATAACCCCCAAATTTTTCCTCCCTACCATAACCCTCAAAACGGTTTGGTGGATTTGGATTAAGTGGATTCGGATTTGGAGGATAGTAAGGCCTATGGTTCAATGGAGTTTGGATTAGAAAGTGAGGTCTTTGGATAAGTGGATGGTTCAGGTTTGGTGCCATTTGGATTGCAAATCCATCATGTTGGACTTGGAGCAGTTGAGGGAGGGTTGATCTATCATACTCACGGTTTTGGGGAACATTTGGTGGTTGGCTTGGTGACTTGTTCATTTGGTGCAAGGCCTTGGAAGTAATGGTTGGGGAAATATTTTAAGGGGTGGAAGGTCGACTCCTTTGACTTTCCACAGTTCTAGTCTTCCACTCATTGATGCCACATCCATATCTAATTTCTCAAGACCCACATTTAACCTAGCCACATATCGGGACATAGTTTCAAGCCGATCCAAAATGAGATTGATGGCATTATTGTCCATTGTTTGAGCATTTGAAACCTCGGGTTCCATTGTGGTTGTACCGAAAATAACCCTTCTAGTTTCTTCAAACTCAAGATCAACAATGGTGGATGACACAAATTACCTCAAATTTAGCTCAAATTTGAACCCTATACTCCTATAGTGTTATAGAACACAAATCTAACACTAAAAACACAAGAAAAACAAAAAATCAAAAACTCAAAATTTGACGTAGGGTCAAAAATGGGTTTAGTATTTTTTGGGGGGGATTTTTGATTTTGACACTTCTTTTTTGTTGGGATTTTCAATTTCTAGACTCTACTAGTGTTAGGTAACAAGGATCTAACTCTAGAAACACACAAAAATCAAGTTTTTTTAAAAAAATCCTAATAATGTGAACAGTAACTTTTTTCTTTTTTTCTTCTTTTTCACTTTTTTTTTCCAAGATAACAATTCCAAGATTAATTTTGTTGGAACAAAATCAAACTTTTATTTGATAAAAAATGATACAAGATCGACAAGAACACACAAACGAAACCAAAATCAGTCCACAAGTTGAAAGAACCGTGGACCTTTTTTATGACCACTTTCGGATTTGCTACCAACAATAAGAATACAAGATTTCGTGGTGTATTTGACACCAAATCAGAAACCCAAGCTAATATTAACAATAATTTATAAACAGCAAGATGGAAAACAACAATGTAATAATAACAACACACGGGTTACAAGAGAAATAATACACCACACGACTACAAGATTACAACAAAGGAAATGATAGAGCGTGTGACAAACACTACTACAAAGACCAAGAACCTAAGTGTATTCAAGCATGAAGACCCTTGATAAAGATAGTAGAAACACCTACACTACGCGATGGACACAAGAGAGGACCTCAATCCGTCTAGCACCCAACGATCTAAGCAAACAAACAACAAAAGTGATTTCATACCTAAGTTGTTTCCTAGTTTCAGTCAAGTCTTTATGGAAGAGAGAACTTGTGTTTTTCAAGTGTGTAATACAATATTCAATATCAAAAACTAAGTAAATTAACCCCAAAATACTTCTTATATAGTGTATTACAGATAGAAGGCAAAAAGTCCAAAATGCCCCTTAGAGATTATGTGCCCCTCTAGTGTGAATTAGTGGCTGTTTTGATATGTTTTAAGCCCTTAATACACTTACCTTGCACACACACATGGACGAATTCAATACACATCCACATAAGTCCATCTACGTGATCGCACTTGCATCAATGGTGGATTGAGATACCCATCACGGCCATACTCTGGTTCGAGTTGTGACACTCACCAATAGCTTCTGCTGAGTGGTACCAGAATATGCTAAGTATGATCCTAGTACTGAGCGTTTGAACCTATTTTATGAGGCAATATAGCACAAAGAAGTATGCAATCAGTACTTTGAATGTACTGAGTATGTGAGATGGTAAAGCTAACTAGTAAATGCATGAACATGTAAACTAAATGCAAGACCAAATATAAATATGTACTGGATAAAACAAAATAACTGATTCTAAATACTCGGTCAAGCAAACCTGAACAAAACATAAACTGGAACATAAACTGAGGACTATAGGAGCTAAAAAGAATCAACATACCTCAATCTAAGCAAAGTGGGGTCCAACCTATAACCCCAGTTGGAAGGGTGCTAGTATCTTTCCAAGGGTACCAACACTGGCTGGTGTAGATCCCCTAAACTGGGGACCTAAAGGACTAGTGTGTCATGCATTAACTGATGGGTGACCTCTTATAACCTACGGTGGCACCTTAGTTCTAGAACTTAGGGACTACTACTAAAGGTCTCAAACCTCAACTGATGGGTGAGCCTTCATCCATGCGTTTACTTGGTGCTAATTACTACTCCCAACTTAATGACATTGAAACATAAACTAAATTGCAAATCATGATCTCATTCTAAAAGTCTGATCTATAGATAATTTGAAAAGCTCAAATGCTATGTAAACTGATAAATGCATGAACCCCTAGGTATCAGGTGTTCATAACCCACCAACTCTGACTAATGCGACTAAACATGATAATATTAAAACTGATCATACTAGGAGATTCCATAATTCAAGCCAAAACCTAATGATGTATCAAATAAAAGGGGAACTTATGATTATGAGTATGAGAGGATGTTACTTTTATGGAAAAATAGGTACTCATGATTAAATTACAAGAACAATTGAAGAAATTAAGGAAAACTCATATTTGACTTGGAACACAAAACTTGGAGGCGAAATTAAGATTGAGGATTGAGAAGTTATTAGGACTTAATGGATGGAAGGAACCCATTAGTAAAATCCCAAATATCTGGAGATAAAATCCTTGGAATTTGAACTTGGAGTTGAGAAGCCCTAACTTGTCTTTGGAGAAAAATAATCACCCTTTTTCTTGGTTTCAATTGATTTTATGACTTAATTAGGAATTTGGGGAATTTTAGGCTTATATTCTACCATTGGGGAAGCCTAAATTATGTAGGTTAGGAGTTAAGAATGGAAAAAGACTAAAGGGCCCTTTTTAAAAAATGAAGGAAAAATTTGATACCAGTCGTAACGACTCATTAGGCCAGGTAATGAGTCATGGCCTAGAGTTATTATCAGAGGTTCTACACCTTGGGCCCTTACTGTTATGGCAATAACTTCCCTCCTGATGACTAGTTGGGTCTGATAACTATAATACCCTAACTTTTTAAGCTCTAAACCACTCAAAATATAGGCTATTGAATTAGCTTTACAATGCCACTAGTCTTTCCTTAATTCGATATCGTAGTAAGAAGTTTTGGAAAATTTGCTCGAGAGACTGTCAACAACCAGTGACAGTGACTCTGTCAATGACCCATTGTCATACACAACAAGTCATTATGTGAAGTCGGTACCATAACAGTGAGGGATCCCAGATTTTAGCTCAGTGGTGACGAGTCCAGCATATGACTCGTTATCAGTCCTAATGAGTCATTAGGTAGACCCATTATCATAATAGAAAGTAAACCAAAAATCAAGTCCAGGATAACGAATCCTCCTAATGACCCATTATTAGACCCAATGAGTCATCAAGAGGGAAGTCATTGTCATAATCGTAAGGGCCCAAGGTGTAGAACCTCTGACAATGACTCCAGGACATGACTTGTTACCTGACCTAATGAGTCGTTATCTTAGTCTCTATGATTGTTATTAGCCTTTTCCTGGACATTTTAAAAGGGTTGTTTATTCTTTTACCATTTTTTAACTCTTAATCCACGTTGTTTAGGCTTCCCAAGGGTAGTATATAAGCCTAAACTTCCCTAAATTCCCAATTAAGTCACAAAATTAATTGATACCAAGAAAAGGAGTGATTATTCTTCTCCAAAGCCAAATTAGGGTTTCTCAACTTCAAGTTCAAATTCCAAGGCTTCCACCTCCAGGTATGTGGAATTTTATCAATGGATTCCTCCCATCTATTAAGTCCCAAAAATATCTTAATTCCCAAGTTTATTGCTTTCTTAAGGTTTTGGGTTCCGGGTTAAATATGAGTTTTCCTTGATTTCTTCAGTTGTTCTTGTAATTTAATCACGAGTATTTATTTTCCTTTATGAGTAGCCTCTGCCCATGCCTAGAATAATAATTCCTCTATATTTGATAAATGATTGAGTTTTTTCATAAATTATGAAATTCCCTATTATGATCAACTTTTATTATTATCATGCATATATTAGTTTACTTCAGATTATCCACAGTGATACTTAAAGAATGATATCATGATGAGCAATTCAGTTTATGTTTCAGTGTCATTCAGTTGGAGTATTACTTAGCACCAAGTGAACACAGGGATGAAGGCTCACCCATTAGTTAAGGCTTGAGACCTTTAATAGTAGTCCCTAAGTTCCAGAACTACGGCTTTGCTATAGGTTATAAGGGCTCACCCATTAATAGAGGCATGACGTCCTAGTCCTTTGAGACTTTAATTTAGTGGATCCACGCCAGCCAATATTGGTACCCTTGGCAATGTACTGACACCCTTACAACTGAGGTGATGGGTTAGACCCTAATTTGGTTAGATTAGGGTATGTTAGTTATTGTTAGCTCCCATAGTACTCAGTTCATATTTCAGTTTATGTTTAGTTCAGATTTGGTTGACCAAGTATTCAATTATTCAATTATCCAATTATTCATTTTTTATCCCATACATCTTTATACTTTGTCTTCCATTCATTTTACATATTCATGCATTTATGTTCAGTTTATACTATTTAGTCTTACCATCTCACAAACTCAGTACATTCATAGTACTGATTGCATACTTTTTGTGCTATATTGTCTTAGAATATATGTTCAAACGCTCAGTATTCAGATCACACTTAGAACGTTTCTGTACCACTCAACATCAGTTATTGGTGAGTCTTCATCATGTGAAGACTAGCTTTCAGTTATTTATTTCCATTCAGTTTATTTTATTTTAGTCAGTTGGATTTAGTTGGGGGTTTGTCCCAACAACTCATTAAGAGTAAAGACTTTCAGACAGATGTTTAGATTTTTAGCATGATTGGTTATTAGACCGTTCTATTTTTTAGTTTTGGGTCGATATTAGTTTTACATTATTATAATTTCCACCAGTTATTTTAGTTAGCTTCTGCCAGTATTTTGTTAATTTCTTCTATATCCTTATGCTTGCTACGTCTGGGATATCTTGGAGTAACTTGTGACCTTAGGCACTATGTTATGACTAGTGAGTATTCTCGGTTTATGACAAACTTGGTATCAAAGCTGCATGTTTAAAGTATCCTTGAGTGTCTAAAAGTCGCATTAAGTAGTCTTTTTTATAGGTGTGAAGTGTGCCACACTAATGAGCAAGAGGCTATAAAATTTTTGAGGAAAGACTCACTTCTTTCATGATTCATGTCATGCAATAGAGTGTGAACTCTATTAAAATTATTATCCTAACTCGTCCTTACCCATTTACAGAAAATACCTCCTAAGAGAACCAACAAAAGAAGAAATAGGAACCAGTAAGCACCACCACCAGTTCTTGATAACCCTCTGAGTGAGTAGGTCTCTCGTGCTAATTTCACAGCTACTTTCATAGTATTAGCCCAATCTATGGATGCTCAGAATAACCAACAGGTTGTTTCCTCATCCAACCCAGCAGCAAATAAATTGGCAACAAAAATTTGGGACTTCACTCAGAATAATCTGCCGACATTCATTGAGTCTAAGTCTTAAGAAAGCCCACAAAAGTTCTTATACAGTGTTCAAAAAATGACTGAGATCATAGGCATTACTTCAAGTAAAAGTTCTAACTTAGTTGCCTATCAACTGTAAGGAGTGGCTCACACCTAGTTTAAGTAATGGAGGAAGATGAGGTGCAGATGCAGGGCCAGTAGAGTGGGATGCATTTGTTGCTGTATTTTGGACAGGTTCTTTCCACTTGAGTTGAGGGAAGCCAAGGTACAAGAGTTCATAAACCAGAAGTAAGGAAACATGAATGTGAAAGAGTATTCACTCAAGTTTACTCAGTTGGCAAGTTATGCTCCGACTATGGTGGCTGATTCTAGAGCCTGAATGAGTAAGTTTGTGTCTGGTGTTTTAGAGGATGTGGTCAAAGAGTATAGGACAGACATATTGGTTAAGGAGATGGACATTTTTAGGTTGATATTTCATGCTCAACAGATTGAGGAAGAGAAGATCAAAGAGAAGCAAAGAGAGAATAAGAGGGCTAGAACTGGTAGCAAGACTCGGTTCTTTTTTTTTCTTTCTCAGTTTAAAGAGAGAGGAGGAAGGGAGAAGTGAATGGTTTTTAATCATTTTATTCATAAGATATTGAGAAAATTTCTAAATCTGGTCCAAGATGAACTGTAGTAGGAAACTTATTAAAACCATTGAATCCAAAATATGGTATAGTGACGAACTATATCCTACGCTGAGGGTTGAACCTTACCAAATGATCTTATGGATCACCTATCCCATCTATTAGTTGATTATTAAGGGACAGGGACACTGTCAACAGGGTATGGTTTATTTTTATCACCCCGGATGACTACCAAAACATAGAAACTCCCATCGTGTCCCAGATCATATTCTGTGAATCGAAAGGGGAAGCCTACTCATCTATCAGATCCTCTCATAGATCGGTGCAGTTTTACAAAGCATCTTTTCAATTTCTCTCAACAAAGGTCTAATGGTGGGAATCATTCTTAATTCCATAATAAATCATCAATTTCATCCCCATCTTCTGCTAGTGTTACAGTGCCCAAGTTCAGACAGGATACTTGAGATAGAGCGCCAGGCTTTAAGTCCTATGGTTGTGTGAATAGTTCCTGCTTTAACCCAATTTGAAAAAGATATGGTAAGAATCATAGAAGTGATTGTGTGGCTAGGAATGATGCCTATTTTGGGTATGTAAAGTCAGGCTACAAAGTGAGGAACTACCCAGCGGTTGTGTAGAGAGGTAGGAATGATCGGCAACAGAGATAGAATAAATCTTTAATAGTTCCAGCAGGTTTTCCAACTTAGCAGCGTGCCATTCTAGTGCAATTGGTGGTCATCATTAGGGTAGATTCTATGCCCTTCAGAATTGATAGGATCAGAATGGTTCTCCTTACGTGGTTACTAGTACGTTGCAAATTTCTCATATTCATGTTTATACGTTGTTAGATCCTGGAGCCATTCTTTCATTCGTGACTCCCTATATAGCAGTAGATTTTGGTGTCAGTCCTAAGATTCACATAGAACCTTTCTCAGTTTCTACTCTAGTCGGTAATTCAATTATATCCAAATGGGTATACAAAAATTGCCTAGTCACAGTATCCCATAAAGTCACTTTAGTCGATCTTGTAGAGTTAGACATGACCAATTTTGATATTATTCTTGGCATAGATTGTCTCCACTCTTTTATCCCTTAGTTGACTGTAGAAATAGAGTAGTCAAATTTTAATTTCCAAATGAATCAGTCATAGTGTAACCCCCCGAGTCTGCACCCCGGATGCCACACGGTGCTTACAAACTTGAAGGACCACAAGCTAACCCATGACTGGTACCTACTGTGAGCACAAAATAATAATATTGGAACAATACACAAGTTAGGCTGAAATGCCATAAGGTTCATAATTTGAATAACAACTACTAAATACTAATAAATAAATATTGAAAATTGAACATCTGTTTGAAATAATCTAGTCTGAAAGCCTGTAACTGTCTGAATATAAAGCTGATGGGAAAATCCCCAACTAACTCCGACTACTAAAATACTTGAAATAAAAACATATTCTCGGTAGATGAGGACTCACTACTGAATCTGTTGTTGCTATCTGAATCTGTCTAAGAACGGTTGGGACCCTGAGCGTCCTAACCTATGATATAAGACATCATATCGCAAAGAGAAAGTATGCATCAGTACGTGGAATGTACTGGTATTCTAGATTAGGTAAGGCTGAATGCAAAGGTTCTTGTGCATGAACAGTAACTGACTAAATGATATGAAGTAACTAAATAAGAGTACACGGATAACTGGAACTACTATAAAATATTGAGTACACAATACTGTGCATATACATATATATATATATATATTGTATTTGAGCTTTTAATGAAACTGATTATTGAGTTCTGATAGTTGAGTGACTGATATCTGAGATTACTGATACTGAGTGACTATTTCTGATAGTCCTAATCCTGTAGAACTGAACTGAGTTTTATACTGAGCTGGGTGACTGTGTCTGACAATCCTGATTTTATAGAACTGAACTGAGTTCTATATTGAGTCTGAGACTGAAACTGTAACTGTGAGAGTGTTCATCTAACCGACATACCCCAATTATAAACTAAATTGGGGTCCAACCTGTGACCCTAGGTGGAAAGGTATTAGCACCTTGCCAAGGGATACTAATAATGGCTGTGAGTTAACCCTATCTGACAGGAAGACATTTTGTCAACCCTCACTGGAAGGAGAACTCATAAAATATGTATCAACCATTGTCTGGCAGGAAGATATCTCAACCTACACTAGCTACGTAGTTCTGTAACACAGGGATTGCTACTAAGGGTCAAACCTTTCACTGATAGGAATGCCCCTCATCCCTAGATTCGCTCGGTGCTAATTCCTACTACTAACTGAATAAACACTAAACTAATTTCTAGACTATACTAGTCTTGACTGAACCATTACTGATCATACTAACTGACTGAACTGGGCTTAGTTTACTGAGTTTTGTTAACTGACTGAATACACTGAGTTCTGCAACTGACTGAGTACTACTGTACATGATATCACTGAGACTATTTTGAAGCTACTGTAATTCTAGGTAAACATCTAGATTTTGGGTATTGAATACCCGCAGGACTCGATAACATTGAAAGTAAAACATGGCATGGTCATAATAACATACAATTGTAGCTTGTTAACAATATTTTCATTTAGACATTTTGTCAAACACTTGAGATACATGAACTTGTACATGAATGAGACCACATGATGATATGTCATGATTTCACTATTCAATTCACATAGGCATTCTATCAAATACTTGGGGAGCATGGCTATTTCACATAATAATAATCAACACATGAATATTATGGATACAATAATCAATTGTAATTTCAAGAATTTAACATGAAAATCATATAATACACCACACATGCTATTTTAGTTTCATAAAACTTGTAGTAAATCATGGATTAAAACCCAAATAATATCACAGACATGAATACAATCAAATTCAACAGAAAATTCATGAAAGAAATCAACTTGTATTTTTAAAAGAGGTTCTTGAACTCCAAGGGTGGAAGAAAATCCTTGTATGAACACCTAACATACCTTGGTAATCAAATTTGTGAAGGTTGATGATAGGTTCTTGAAGCTTGAATTTGAATTTGGATACCCTAGGGTTTGTTCTTGAGAAATTTGAGAGAGAATAAGCGATTTTTGCCCTTAGGATAGTTTAATTTCATGTTTTAGGGCTGAATAAAAGTGGAAAAATAACCCAAATACCCCTCTAGACACAGACTTTTAACTATAAAAAAATATGCCTAGCGACGCTCTAGGCCGATGTGATAGCCAACGCGATGTATTGATATCGCGTTGGCTTACTGGAATTTGCATAGAAGGCTAGTGAAAAGTTTTGATCGATGCGATGGGAGATGCGATGCATTGAGATTGCGTGGATCTACTATTTTAGACTCCCAAATATACCTTAAACGATATCTAAAAAATCCGAAACTCACCCAAAGTGACCAATTGATGTCCCTAATAGTGAGTCAACTTAAAAATTGATATTTTAAGGTTGTAAGGATCAAAACTAAGATTGTTGAATTATGAAAGCTAAAATAATTCTAAGCGCAAACACTTAGCTAAAATTTCTCAGCCTGGGACCCCCATTTTTATGCTATTTAGGACTGAATTAGGTTATGACTTTTACGGGTTTTACACTTAGAGTAGAATGGCAGCACCTTAGTGCCTATAGGTCAAGTTGTCTATTTCTTTAAGGCAAGGAAAATGATCTCCAAATGTTGCATCTATCATCTTGTTCGAGTTAAGGACTCAAGGTTTGAAATCTCAAGTCTTGATTAAATCCCAGTAGTAAATAAATTTCTAGAAGTATTTCCTGAAGATCTACCAGGAGTTCCTCCCCAATAGGAAATTGACTTCTAAATAAATTTCCTTCCAGATACCCAACCTATATCAATTCTACCTTATAGGATAGCTTCAGTCGAGCTTAAGAAATTAAAGAAATAGTTAAACTATCTCCTAGACAGGGGTTTTATTAGGCCTAGTGTCTCTCCATAAGGTGCCCTAATTTTTTTTGTATGCAAGAAAGATGGTTCTCTCAGAATGTGCATCGACTACAATCAGTTGAATAAAGTCACAATCAAGAATAAGTATCCCAACCCCAATATTGTTGACTTGTTCGACCAACGTTAGGGTGCTAACCATTTCTTTAAGATAGACCTTAGATCTGACTATTATTATCTCAGAGTCAGGGAAAGTGACATCCCAAAGATAACCTTCATATTTCATTATGTTCACTTTGAATTTTTAGTTATGTATTTTGGTGTAATGAATCCCCTATAACTTTTATGGACTTGATGAATAGAGTGTTCAAGCAGTACTTGGACAAGTTTGTTGTAGACATCATCAATTACATCCTCGTTTATTCTCGAAATGAGGGTAAATATATAGACCATTAACTTATTGTCTTGCCGAATCTTAAGGATCACCAATTATTTGCTAAGTCTAGAAAGTGTGAATTCTGATTGAAATCAGTGGCATTTCTTAGTCATATTATTTTTGGTAAAGTCATTCGAGTTGATCCTCAAAATACCAAAGCAATAAGGAACTAGCCTAGGCATATATCTCCATCAGATATTAGGAGTTTCTTAGTTTATATGGTTATTATCGATGGTTTGTTGAAGGATTTTCCTCTATTGATTTTCCCATATCTTGGCTATCTCAGAAGAAAGTTAATTCCAGTGGTTTGATTCTTGCGATAGTAGTTTTTCGGGGTTGAAGACTCGACTCACCTATGCTCTAGTTTTGATTCTACCAAAGGGTTTAGATGGTTTTGCGGTTTACTGTGATGCTTCACAAGTTAGTTTTGGTTGTGTATTGATGTAGCGAGGCAAGGTTATAGTGTATGCCTCTAAATAACTCAATCCTCATGAGAAGAACTACCCGACCCATGATCTTGAGTTGGCAGCAGTCGTCTTTGCCTTATAGATTTAGAGCCACTACCATTATTGGGTGCATGTTTATGTGTTCACAGACAATAAGAGTATTCAGTATATATTTAGTTAGAAGGATCTAAATCTTCATTAGAGAAGGTGGCTAAAGTTTTTGAAGGATTACGATATAAGCATTTTGTACCAACCAGGTAAGGCTAATGATGAGGCCAACACCTTTAGTAGATTATCTTTAGGAATTGTTGTTCATGTTGAGAATGAGAAGAAAGAGTTAGTTCCTGAGATTCATCAGCTTTCTATGCTGGGAGGTTGGCTGGTTGAATCAGTCGAAGGTAGTATCTAGATTCAGAATGGTACAAAATCTTCTTTGGTTTCAAAGGTGAAGAAAAAGCAAGATCGTGATCCTATATTTCTTAAGTTGAAGGAAGCAGTTTGGAATAAGAAGGTTGAGGTTTTCTTCCAAGAAGGAGATGGTATTCTTCGTAGTCAAGTCAGATTATGTGTTTTGGATGTGGATGATTTGAGGCAGTGGATGTTAGTGGAATCTCGTGGTTCTTGAAATTCTATTCACCTAGGAGCCACTAAGATGTACCATGATTTGTAGGAAGTATATTGGTAGAATAAGATGAAAAGGGATATTGCAAATTTCATGGCTAAGTGTCTAAATTGCCAACAAGTTAAAGTTGAGCACCAAAGACCTAGTGGTACACTTTAGGAATTTAGTATTCTTACTTGGAAGTAAGAAGTGGCGAATATGGACTTCATTACAAGGTTACCTAATACTCGTCGACTACATGATTCTATTTGGGTTATCATGCACCGAATGACTAAGTTAGCCCACTTTTTGCCAATTAATGCTTTAGATTCACTCAAAGATTATGCTAGACTCTATATTATGGAGTTGGTGAAATTACATAGAGTCCCTTAGACCATTCTTTTAGATAGAGGTACCCATTTTATCTCTTAATTTTGGAAAGCTTTTAGAAGGATCTTGGTAACTAAGTTCATCTTAGTAAGCTTTTCACCCCAGGCAGATGATTGATTTCAAGGGAAGTTGGGATAATTACTTTACTTTGATTGAGTTAGCTTACAATAACAGTTATCACTCCCATATTTAGATAGCCTTGTTTAAAACTCTGTATGGTAGTAGGTATAGATCTCTGGTTGATTTGTTTAAGGTTAGTGAAGTTGCCTTGATAGAGCCAGATACATCCCATGAGAAGATGGGAAAGGGTGAAAATTACTCAGAGTCATTAGAAATCTTACCCAAATATGAGATGAAGGGAGCTTAAGTTTGATATTGGTGATTTTGTCTACTAGAAGATTTCGCCCATGAAAAGGTGAAGAGATTTAGTAAGAAAGGAAAGCTCAGTCCCTGCTATGTTGGACTATATAATATTTTTAGTTATTTGTGTAAGGTAGCATACGAGTTGGAATTGCCTGTAGATTTAGCATCGGTGCATCCAGTCTTCTATGTCTCCTTGTTGAAGAAATGCATTGGTGACCCAACATCAGTAATTCCTTTAGAAATGATTGGTGTGGAAAATAGTCTCTCTTATGAAGAGGTCCCAGTTAAGATCCTTGATTGTCAGATTTGTAGGCTGGGGAATAAAGAAGTCACTTTATAAAGGATCTATGGAGAACTCAGTCAGTTAAGAGAGCTACTTGGGAAGCAGAGGTAGATATGCTAGCGAAGAACCCCTATTTTTTCTCTTTGAACCCAATTCTAGCTTGAGGTAATAGTTTCTCTTAATTAATTAATTTTGTTAGTTCTATGTCAGTCCATCCAGCTATTTCCATGTCATAGGATGCATTTATGAGTTTAGTTCAGTCCATGCATCTGTCCCAGATTCAAATATTAACTCATGGTTCTTGTAAGTGTTTAGTGAAAAATTTCAGCTTTCCCTTAGCCTCTCAGCTTAGTCAATTTCATTCGAGGATGAATGATCCCAAGGGGGAGATATTGTAATACCCTAAGTTTTTTAGCACTAGACCCCTCAAAAGATAGGCCATTGAATTAGCCTTTCAATGCCACTAGTATTACCTTAATCCGATATCGTAGTAAGAAGTTCTGGAAAATTTGCTTGAGGGATTGTCAACTGCCAGTGACAACGACTCTGGCAATGACTCATTGTCAGACAAAATAAATTGTTATGTGGAGTTGGTTCCACAATCGTGAGAGATCCTAGATTTCAACTCAACGGTGATGAGTTCAGTATATAATGAGTACGAGGCAACCCTGTGATCAAGTTCATATTCACCACTTCCCACTTCTAAGTAGTATTACTGAATTCCTGAAGCATACCACTAGGTCTCTGCTTCTCAACCTTAACCTACTAGCAATTTGGACACTTAGCCATGAATTTTGCAACATCATTCTTCATGTCATTCCACCAATAGACTTCTTACAAATCACGGTACATTTTAGTGGCTCCTGGGTGAATAAAATATCAGAAATTGCAAGCTTCCACTAACATCCACTGCCTCAAATCATCCACATTCAAAACACATAATCTACCTTAACAGTAAAGAACACCATCTCCCCTTTGGGAGAAAATCTTAACCTTCTAATTCCGAACTTCTTTCTTCAACTTAAGCAAAATAGGATTACTATCTTGCTTTTCCTTCACCTAAGCAACCAAAGAAGATTCTGAACCATTCTGAATCTAGACATTACCTTCAACCGAATCAACCAACCGAACTACTAACCTAGAAAGCTGATGAACCTCACGACCTAACTCTTTCTTTTCATCTTCCACGTGAGCAACACTTTCTATAGACAATCTACTAAGGGCGTCTTCCACAAAATTAGCCTTACCTGGGTGGTACAAAATGCCTACATCATAGTCCTTTAGCAACTCTAGCCACTTTCTCTGATGAAGATTTAGATCTTTCTAACTGAACACAAACTGAAGACTCTTGTGATAAGTGAACACATCAACATGCACCCCATAAATGTAGTGCCCCAAAATCCTTAAGGCAAATACGACTACAACCAACTCAAGATCATGAGTCGGGTAGTTCTTCTCATGAGGTTTGAGTTGTCTAAAGGCATATGTTATAACCTTGCCTCATTCCATCAACTTAAAACTAAGACCAACTCTAGAAGAACTTACAACTAAGACCAACTTGGCAAGCACCATAATAGACCACAAAACCATCTAAACCCTCTGGTAGAGTTAAAACTGAAGCGGAGGTGAGTAGAGTCTTCAACTCTTGAAAACTCTTCTCACAAGAATCAGACTACTAAAATTTGACTTTCTTCTGAGTCAGTATGGACTTGGTAAAGGTAATAAAAGAAAATCCTACAATAAACCATTTGTAGTAACCATCTAAACCCAAGAAACTCCTAATATTTGATTGAGATATGGGTCTAGGACAGTTCCTTGCTGCTTTGGTCTTTTGAGAATCAACTTGAATGCCCTCACTAGAATAATATGACCTAGGAATGTCACTGATTTCAACCAGAATTCACATTTGCTGAACTTAGCAAATAACTGGTGATCCTTAAGAGTCTGCAAGATAATCCTCAAATGGTCTACATATTCTCCCTCGTTTCGAGAATAAATAAGAATGTCATTGATGAAGACTATAACGAATATCCCTAAGTACTACTTGAACACTATGTTCATAAAGTCCATAAAAGTTGTAGGAGCAATTGTTATCCCAAAAGACATAACTACAAATTTGAAGTGACCATACAGAGTTCTGAAAGTTGTCTTTAAAATGTCACGATCTTTGACTCTAAGCTGATGATAGCCAGATATGAGTTATATGTTAGAGAAATAATTAGAATTCTAAAGGCTGTCAAACAAGTCATCAATACTAGGTATAGTATACTCATTCTTAATTGTGACTTTATTTAATTGGCGATAGTAGATACATATTCTGAGAGAATCATCTTTCTTGAGCATGAAAAGAATTGGAACGCTCCATGAAGAGATACTAAGCCTGATAAAACCCTTGTCTAGGATATCTCTGAACTGTTCCTTCAATTCCTTAAGTTCAGTTGGAGCCATCTTATAAGAAGGAATTGAAATAGGTTGGGTATCTAAAATGAGATCTATTCTGAAGTCAATTTCTCTTGAGAGAGAAACTCTGAGAAGATCTTCAAGAAATACTTTTGGAAATTCATTTACTATTGAGACTGACTCAAGACTTGGGATTTTATATCTTGAGTCCTTGACTCGAACAAGATGGTAGACTCACCTTTTGGAAATTATTTTTCTTGCCTTATGGAAAGAGACAAACAGATCTATAGGTACTAATATACTACTCTTCCACTCTAAGACTGGTTCATTTGGAAACTGAAACTGGACTATTCTATTTGTATAATCAACTAAGGCATTGCGAGAAAAGATTCCCTCTATTCAAAGAATAACATTAAAATTGGTCATGTCTAACTCTACAAGATTGACTAAAGTGACTTTCTAGGTTATTGTGACTAGGCAATTTCTATATACCCGTTTGATAATGATTGAACAATCAATTGGAGTAGAAATTGAGAAGGGTTTTGTTAGGATTTCGAGACTGACACCAAAATGTACCTCTATATAGAGAGTCACGAAGAAAAGTGTGGCTTCGGTTTCTAATAATACATACACGTGAGTATGAAAAACTTGTAATGTACCAGTAACCACATCAGGAGAACCCTCCTGATATTGTGGAGTCTAAAGGGCATAAAATTTATTCTGACACTGACCACCAGTTGCACTTGAAGTGGCACCATGCTGAGTCGGGTAACCTACTGAAACTATTAAAGGGTTATTCTGACTCTGCTGATGATTATTCGTACCTCTCTGCACGACCATTGGGAAGTCCCTTGCTCTATTTCCTAAATTGCAATACCTAAAATAGTTATCATTACCATCTATGCACTCACCGCTGTAATTCCTACCACACCTCTTACAAACGGGGTTGGTGCGAGCAATATTCATACTACCTGGACTTAGAGCTTGGCACTCTATCTCAAGTATCATGTCTAAACTTTGGAACTAAATCACTAGCAGAAGATACGGCCAGGGCGAAAGATTTATAGCAAAACTGAGAATAATTTCCACCATCTGACCTCGATTGAGAGAAATTAAAATTACCAATTTTGGCCGTCTTATTCTACCTTTCCTTCTCTTTAATCTTATCCTCCTCAATTTGTTAAGCATAACCAATCAAACTGGAGATGTCCATCTCCTTAACCAACATGGATGCCCTACATTCCTTGACCATGTCCTCAAAAACATCAAACACAAACTTACTCATTTAGGATCTATAATCAGCCACCATATTCGGAGCATACATTGTCAACTGGGTAAACTTGAGTGAATACTTCTTCACACATATATTGCCTTGCTTCAAGTTGATAAACTTCTGCACCTTGGATCCCTCAATTCAAGTGGAAAAAACCTTTCCAAAAATGCATAACAAACTCATCTCACTCTACTGGCCCTCTATTTGTACCTCTATTTTCCTTTCACTACTTAACCAATATGTAAGCAACTCTTTGTAATTGATAGGAAGCCAAATCAACACTTTCAATTAAAGTGACTCCCATGATCTCAGTCACTTTTTGAACACTACCTAAGAACTCCTGTGGATCCTCTTAAGGCTTAGACCAAATAAATGCTAGGGGATTCATTCGAGTAAAGTCTCGTATTCTAGTTGTCATCGTATTCACAGTTAGGTTAGCTAGAGAAATAGCCTGTTAGTTATTTTGACCAATCACAGATCGAGATAATGTTGTGAAGGCAGCCCTAAAATCATCATAAGAAACCTGCCCATTCGTAGGGTCTTTGAAAACTGGTATTAGTGCTTGTTGGTTTCTATTCCTCCTTCCGTTGGTTCTCCTGGGAAGTATTTCTGTAAATGGATAGAGGACGAGTTACAAGAAAAAGATCAGTAGAGTTCACACTCTATCGCACGACATAAATCACGAAAGAAGTGACTTTCCTAAAATATTTTGTAGCTTCTCGCTCATAAGTGTGGCACACTTCACATCCATGAACAAGACTCTTCTTAACGCAGTTTTTAGACACCCTAGGACACTTTAAACCTACTACTCTGATATCAAATTTGTCATAACCCAATACTTTCCCCTAGTCATAACACACTGCTTAGAGCCACAAGTATCCCAAGCTAACGCATAGTCTGGTATATATTAAGATACTAAAAAAATTAACAAAATACTGGATGAAATCCAACTGAAATAACTGATGGAAATCATAATAATCTAAAACAAAATATCTACTAAAATTGGAGCTAAAATTGTCTTACAACCCAAAATGCTAAAAATCTAATTATCTGTCTGAAAGCCTCTAAAGCATAGTGAGTTGTTAGGATAAACCCCCAACTAACTCCAACTGACTAAAATAGAATAGATTGAAAGGAAAAATAAATAACTAATATCTAGTCCTCGCATAATAAAGACTCACCAATAATTGCTGTTGAGTGGTACTGGAACGTGCTAAGTGTGATCCGGGTACTGAACGTCTGAACCTATATTATGAAACAATATAGCACAAAAAAGTATGTGATCAGTACTTTGAATGTGCTGAGTATGTGAGATGGGAAAGCTAACTAGTATAAGCTAAAAATGAATGCATGAACATATAAATTGAATGCAAGACCAAGTATAAATATGCATTGGATAAAACCAAATAATTGAATAAATAAATACTGAATACTCGGTTAAGCAAACCTAAACTGAACATAGACTAAAACATGAATTGAGGACTATGGGAGCTAACAATAACCGACATACCCCAATCTAAGAAAATTGAGGTCCAACCTATAACCTAAGTTTGAAGGGTACTAGTACCGCGCCAAGGGTACTAAAACTGGCTGGCATGGATCCACTAAACTAAGTTCCTAAAAGACTAAGGTGTCATGCCTCAAGTGATAGGTGACCCCTTATAACCTATGATGGCACCTTAGTTCTGAAACTTAGGGACTACTACTAAAGGTCTCAAGACTCAACTGATAGGTGAGCCTTCATCCTTGTGTTCACTAGGTGCTAAGTTCTACTCCCAACAGAATGATACTGAAACATAAATTGAATTTCTCATCATAATCTCATTCTGAAAGTATCAACTATAGATAATATAAAATGCTCAAATGGCATATAACTGATAAATGCATGAATCCCTTAGTATCAAGTGTTCATAACCCACCAGCTTTGACTAATGCAATGGAACATGATAATATTAAAACTGATCGTACTGGGAAATTCCATAATTCAAGACAAAACCCAATGATGTATCAAGTAAAAGGGGAACTTATGATTCTGGGAACTTATGATTCTGAGTATCAGAGGATGTTAATTTTATGGGAAAATAAGTACTCATGATTAAATTAAAAGAACAACTGAAGCAATTAAGGAAAACTCATATTTAACCTGAAACTCAAACTTAAAGGGAAAATTAAACTCGAGAATTGAAAATTATTGGGACTCACTGGATGGAAGAAACCTATTGATGAAATACCACATATCTGGAGATGAAAGCCTTGGAGAAATGCTTGGAATTTGAACTTGAAGTTGAGAAACCCTAACTTGGTGTGGAAAGAAATAATCGTATATTTTCTTAGTTTCAATAAATTTTATAACTTAATGGGGAACTTGGGGAAGATTAGCTTATATACCACCCTTGGGGAAACCTAAACGACGTGTGTTAAGAGTTAAAAGAATTGGAAAGACTAAACAACCCTTTTTAAAATATACAGGAAAAAGTAGATATCAGTCGTAATAACTGAGGTAACAACTTGTTAGGTCAGGTAATCAGTTGTGGTCAGGAGTCATTTTTAGAGGTTCGACACCATGGGCCCTTACTATTATGATGACTTTCTTCCTAATGACTCGGTGGGTATGATAACGGATCATTAGAAGGAGTCATTGTTAGGGACTTGATTTCTGGATTTTTTCTATTATGATGACTAGTCCACCTAATGACTCATTGGGATTGATAACGAGTTGTATGCTGGACTCATCACCGCTAAGCTAAAATCAGGGATCCCTCACTGCTATGGAAATAACTCCACATAATGACTCATTATGTCTGACAATGGGTCACTGGCCTATCTTTTGATGGGCCTAGACCTTAAAAAGTTGGGCTATTATAGCATTGCATGTCCTCCGCAGGTCTAAGAGGGTGCGATACAGGATCGTAACACGACCAAAATAGTTTACCCTCATACTAGGGGGTACGGCGCATGGCCCTCTTGATGTGCTATAGAAATATAGAACTTTCAATGCTTAAAATAAGGAAAACATTTTAGTTTTTGAGGTTATTTTGTAAGAAATGATGTCTTTTGGGTATGTTGGGTATGTTTGGTATGTTTTGAAGGAAACCACATTTTGGATGATAGGTTTGTGAAAAAGGTGAAAAAAGGTCTATTGGCCATTTTGGAGCAATTATGGATATTCGAGATATTTTTTATCTTGTCGTGATCAAATCATGTTTGAGAATTGAAGAAGAGCTGAAAAATAACTTTCGGCGCTTACCAAGTCAACATGTGGCCCCATGTAGGACCTACAAACCGCATGTTGGCAAAGCAAGTACCAAATGTCCGAAATCTCGAGAGCTAAACTTGAAGGATTTAATTCTAGTACCTATGGTTTGTACCTGTGCCCACTGTCAGGACTGCAGGTACTACCTTCGCCCGGTACCAGGCTGCAAGTACGGATCATATGTGGCCACCGACCTGATTTTCTTCTATTTCATTCGGTCTTTGGTTATAGGGTTTTCTCATGTATTACAAATACCCTTTATGTGTCTTTTAGTAGCAGTGACCCTCTTTTGATGTTTACAAACATATTTTGATTCCAAGATTTGATTTTGATCTTGTGATTTTCTTGTATTGACTTTGGTTCATTAACTTAGTTACGATTGTGGGTTTTATTTCTTCTTATTATTGTGATTTCATCTATGCTTTAAAAAATGAATGTTATTGATTTCTTTACAAGCATGAGTAGCTAAACCCATAACTACGGTTGTGGAAATCGTGACAGATTGATGAAGTAGGGGAAGTGCTTTCATTGTTCTAAATTGATACCTATGCATGTATTGCTTTGTCTTCATTAAGATAGTTTTATTAATCGGTGCACATATTAGGATCCCGCCTAGATTTTTTTGCTTACTCCAAAAGAGGAGAAGTGGCTAGGAAAAGATAAAGACAACAGTAATTTGGAGTTTAACTATTGATCCACACTTCTGTGTTCTATCTTAGTAAGATGGTTAGATTTCATCTAATAACTAGAGACTCAAAAGGTAAAAGCTAACTAGGATCAAGATAAGGATTAATAACGTGACATCCTAAGACTCAAAAATTAAAGGTTGAAATCCTTCTGCTCATCCAAAAGACAGTAGAAGGTACATAACTTTTGATTCTGCATGCAAGTATCAGGTTGGTTCAGCGAAACACGATAAGCCTACAGAGTTGAGAATCCAGGGAAGACACAATCGTAATGTTTATCTACACTGATTACAACCAAGTTAGTGTAGTTACTTTCTCGAGATTACTATATCAAAAAACCCTATTTACTTTTCTTGTTCTGCCCATTGACTACAAATGCTGAGATCTGCAAAGCCACATGTTTCCTTGGAATTAGATCCCAACCTCTATTGGGTTACTATATTTTCGCAATGAATGTATCATCATCTAATAGGAGGTGTTGTTTGCATATCATCAAAATTTTGGCATCGTTGCTAGGGAACACGGTGTTGATTTGTGATTTGAAGTTATTGCATTTCTCAGTTTTTTTCTTTTTGTTCTTAGTTGGTCATACGCTGGTGTATGCCTAGCACATGGAGTAAACGAAATCCCTTACTCCCACTAAATTTGAATCTAGAGAGAATCCTACAAACACCTGGTAGGATGTCTGAGGATAAGAGAGATGAACCTCCTGAAAGGGTTTGTGATATTGTAGCTCTACCTTCTCCCAAAGGAGTACATGATATCATTGATCGATAGACTGGTGAGCTATTAGCTTAAGTGGAAGATGAGAGTATTTCAACAAAAGAAGCTTAATGGGTAGATAGAGAGGCAGGGCTAGCTGAGCAAAGACAGATAGTAGACCACCGAGCAGTACTCAGTGGAAACTAGAGTAGAGTTAGAGGTGCCTGGGTTTAAGTAATCCTAGCATATCAGTATGTACATCCATATATAAATAATGAAGAAGACTTGGGATATGTTGAATCGGCAGATACTGAAGCCATAGTTCCTCCTATTTTTCCCTCGGGCATCAAGTTAGTTATTACAAGTGCAATAATCCAACTCTTAAATCTGAAGGGTGTGTTTGCAGGTCTACCTATAGATGATGAAAACCTGCACCTTTTTAATTTCCTCGGGATCTTTAGTTCATATACAAATCCAGGGGTAATCCCGAGGCACTTAGACTGAGGCTATTTCTTTTCTCACTTTAGGAGAAATATCTTTATGGTTAGGGGAACTGCCTAGAGGCTCTATCACGACATGAAATGAGTTGCGTAAGCAATTCTTGAATGGGTTATTTCCTCCATCTAGGGCATTATAGGTAAATGACGAGATGTATAACTTCAGGTAGATTCAAACAGAGTCTATGTACAAGGCATAGTTCAGGTTCAAGAAGAAGTTGAGCATGGTTCCCAATCATCGGTTATCAAGGGCGAGCTTATTAGAGATATTCTATCGAGACCTATCCATCATATCAAGAGCCATGGAAAACACCATAGCTGGAGGATTTTTTATGAGACTACGTTGGAAGGTAGCTTTGGATATATTAGATCAGATCTCGCTCACTAATCGAGGGTAACAAACTTGAGAGGCTGAGAGGGGATCTAACACTTATTCTATTGGTGCCTCCGTAGACCAAAAAGTAGTTGATGATGTAGTAGCACAAGATATTGCATTACCAATGACTGATCTTAGGGTACTTACAAAGTAGCTTGCAGCAGCAACTTCAGAGAAGGTAAATATAGTAGCAACACAGGGGTCTGCTTCCAAAGCATACGAGTCAGAATTAGAAGAGGAAATAAATTATCTAGATCATCATTTGGTTTCTTTCTGAGACTAAGGGTAAGGGAACAAGGTCAGAATTATTATGATAGATAGAAAGACTGTATTAGAGAGAAATATAATGATTGGAGGAAAAAGGATGACTATAGAGAGAAGGGAGATAGATATATTCTACACGATAAATGAAATGTAGAATCCAGAATAGAAGAGATGTTGGCTAAGATGGTGAAGGGTAGGGAGAGTCAATATCAGCCTTAAGGAGATTAAGGCTGATATTTTAGGATTGACCCAAAAGGTCAAGTCACATTCTAGTGCTATCAACAAGTTGGAACACCAATTTGGGCAGATGTCAGCAACTCTGAACCAGAGGCAGCCAGGTACCCTTTTGAGTAACACGATGCAAAATCCTAAGAATGATAGTCATGTACTTTCTATTACCATGAGGAGTGGTATCTCTACTATGGATCCCCCACGACCTACTGCAGAAGATATTAATGTTGAGACACCTGTTGCTGAGTCTGAGAAGATAACAGGTGATAATCATAAAGCTACTGAAGATAAAGGTAAGTATCCAGTTACTAAAAATTAGACAAATTTTGAGATCGTCCCCACCTTATCCTCAAAGATTAAGGCAAAATAAAGAGGAAGGTAAGTTCAAGCAATTCATTGATATGCTAAAAGAATCAAGCTTGAACATACCTTATCTACAGGCATTGGGGAAGATGCTTGGATACGCTTGGTCCATGAAACAGTTGGTCACAAGGAAGAAAGAATTTAAGGGTGTTGATGTATGCACCACTGCAGTGCAGTCACGACTAGGTTTTTGGTGTAGAAAAAAGGTGATCCCAATGCATTCACTATACAATGCACTATTGGGTCATTCTGATTTGCTAGAGCCTTGTTTGATTTATTGGCCAACATTAATTTGATGTTATTGGTCGTATTCAAGAAATTGGGCTGGAACCCACCGGAACCGACTTTGACAAGGCTATTAATGGCTGATCGTACAGTGAAGAATCTTGTGGGAATCTCTTTCAATGTTATTGTGAGTGTGGATAGTTTCATATTTTTGGCTGACTTTACAATCCTGGACTGTGAGGTTGACACCGAGATGTGCATTATAATAGGAAGACCAGTTATGGCCACATGTAGAGCTATGGTTAACATGAAGAAGGTGAGCTAAACTTCCAAGTCAATTATGAAGAGTCTATGTTCATATTCGAAAGTCAATAAAGCAGCCTACTGACATAAGGGTAGTATCGGTAATCGATTGTATTGATGACCCTGGAGGATATTCCTATAGGTATATTGATGAATTCTAAGTAGTCCAGATACCTACGTCGTGCCACAACACTAAATCAAGCGTTGCATGGGAGGAAATCCATGGGCTTGTTTGTGAAGTATGAGTAACCAACATAGACACATCATGTCGCAATGTAAATCAAGCGTTGAGTGGAAGGCAACCCACTATTTTTAGTGTTCACATTTTTTTTGTAGGTTTTTAGCTCATGGACTTACCCAGAATATGGTAAAAAATTACTACACTCATGATTTCTAGGTAAGGGGACTATGTGATAAACCCATCATGGTCACAAATCCTATACGCTAAGTTGAGTAATAAATTTAAAGTTGAAATTTTGAGGATGAAAAATGATAAGTTATTGACTTTGGCATCTAATTTTACTTTTGGGACCTAAAACATAGGTTACGGGACCATAAGTATATGAAAAAATATCAAAATGCCAAGTCTAGGTTGCAAAAAAATGAGCCAAAATTTTTGGCCCAGCACCTGCTGGCCACAGGTGCTACCTGCACCCAAGGCCAAATCGCGAGTACGAGACACATGTACAAGCCACGGCTAGGTCAATTTTTGGACTCACTTTTTAATTAAAAAATTTTCCCACCAAAATTTAAAAATGACCTAAAATATTCCCCCACCTATATAAAAACATTCCTGCCCTCATTCTACCTCATTCAAATCCTCAAAACTTTACTTTTCTCTTTGAATTCAAACTTTCCACTTAAAACATAAACTAACCCCACCCTTAAGTAAAGGCTAAATTGACACTTGTTTGAGATTTCAACTTGTTTCAATACGCCAAAAACACGGTCCAACTTTGGTTTGCTTTATTTATTTATTATTCTCTTTTAGTTCTTCATGTAAAAGGTAACTTTCTCGACTCCTAGTGGGTATTTATTGATTTATCTATTATTTAAACAAGTTGATATATGTATTCCATTGCAAATATATAGAAATTATCATGCTTGTATGTAGGAGCCTTGAAGTAGCCTAATAATATAATGTCGGGCCTTATTTTGAATAAAAATCTAAAGTTAGGCCCAAATCAAAAGTTAAACTTCAATGAATGAAGCTAATACCAATAGTTAAGCCTGTTTGTTTGCTTTGAAAATTGTGATTTATGATTAGTGTGTGTACATTTGGATTTTTTGGAATCTCAAATAGGTTATAGAGGTGCAAAAATTAAGGAAAAATTCAAGCTTTTCAAATTTTAAGTTTTTCTTCGATTTTTACTATCCCTCACTTTTGTTGGAAACTAACAACTAGTTTTTCAGGTAAATTTGGCACCTAAAGCGGCAAAGAAGATGAAGATCACTACTTTGAAGAGACGGGCAGAGTCTCTCAAGCCTAGCTATTCAGTGAAGGAGTACCCAAGGTAGTGCCGTATAGATTCAATAGTTGCGGTGACACGCAGAGTCATGAGAGGATAGACTTGCCAAGATGCTCAGTCAGCTACAGCCCGGCCAAGAATGAAGTCAGCCAGGATGTCACTACTACATACTCTTTCACCTGACAATGATGATGATAATGAGAAGATAGAGTTTGAGTCTACTCCACAGGTTGCTTCTCAGGACCCCCAGTCTGAGAAGGGGTCCCAGGATTTATCTGATGATGTTGAGCAAGAGCATTTATCCATAGTGCCCCAGTTTGAGGAGGGTACTGCTACTCATGTATAGCAAGCAGAGGTACCCCATTCTGATGAGGGTACCAGGCAGTCTTCCCATGATGCATCAATACAGTAAAGCTCCAGACCTGCACATACCCTAGAAGCACTCCCGAGTAGGGACCTTTGAGGTGGTGTGTAGAAGAAATGTGAAATACATTTGAGCTGGAAAGTCATTTTTAGGAGCTACGCAGACCTACGAGGTGTATTTATGAGGAGCACTGAATTAACTTATTAGGGCTAGATCGAGGACCACAGCTGCGGGTAGCATTTGATAGCTATCAACTAGAGTGGATGACTAGGCCACTCGAATCTTACAGCTCGGCTATGGTACGGGAATTTAATGCATCCTACAGAGCTACCGTAGTCCTTCATATGTGACATTATCCAGGCCTGATCAAATTTTCTAGGTATCCAAAACTTAAGCACACACTGGTTACTGGGGTCAGAGTTGATACTATAGAGGAGACTATCTGTAGAGTTATATTTGGCCCAAATTGCATCACTCCTGCATCTACAGCTGAGTGTGTCCACAAATTGAGGATCACACGTGATCGACATATCATGCAGGAGGCTGAGCACCAATATGAGAGGATTGAAATGGCTATGTAGATAGCCAGTTATATTTCACTATTGGGTGATACAACCTCATGGATAGAGGACAAGATGTGATCAAGAAGAGCCTATTGACATTGGAGGCCAAGTTTTTATGGTTGATAATTAGATACCGACTAATACCTACCACTTTGGATAATATATTGACGTGGGAGGGAGCAGCATCGGTTGCCTATCTGATGGCTGAATATGATGTTGATTTTACTATTATTCTTTGCTATAAGTTACATGACAGAGCATTTAGAGAGTTGACTAATCTGTCCTTCCCTTGCATAATTTAGAGGTTGTGTAATGAGGCCGATATACCTGAGATGCCAGGTGTAGACGAGAGGGTACCTGCAATGGCGATTGCACAGATAATAAACATGAAGATTCTAGCACATCTAGTCACTTCTAGGAGATCGAGATAGAAAAAAGCAGTACCACAAGCCCAGTTTGAGGGCCCGGTAGTTTCCACAAAGACCACTGTGGCACATCAAGATGATGCAGGTGTTAGTTTTGATATAGAGATAGGGGAGCAAAAAAAGGCTTCATATTCTAGTACACAGGGTGGGGGGACACATGCTACTTCTTCTTCAGCCTCGGCTTTAACCTCAGAGCCGGTGGGTACATCTATAGAGCCTACTCGCCCATTCACTACAGCTCCTGTGGCAGGTATGATTACTATATCTAGTGAGTTTTTATAGAGATTAATGGACAACCAGAGGGCCATAGATACTAGAGTGAGGGATATTGAGACTGAGATGACTGCCCTCTACGATCAGATGAGACTAGGGGTTAAGACTAGATTTAAGCAGGCACAGGCCCGATGAGAGGCCGCACTGAGTAATGCACTATCCAAGCTATGTACCATATTTAGGACATAACTTGATAAGTTTCAGAAATAGGTTACAGCCCGATATATAGAGACAGCTGCATCAGATATAGCCCAGCTAAGAGAGGATTTTAATGTATTAAAAGTAGAGGTATGCTCTCTTATGAAGAGTCGTGTTGTAGCTATTCCTTCAGTTATACCCTAGGTGGTCCAGATATCACTTTTGCGTGCACCAAAATAGATTGATTTTCTCGCAGAGGTCGATGAAGAGATCATAGTAGTTAGCGCCAAGAGAGGTCTCATAGATGACTTGCAGGACCTTAATTTACCATATAACCAGGCCATTAAAAAGGCCAGGAAGGATTCTGTGAAGTCTGCATTCATCGATAGGCAAAGGAGTGCATCTATAGCAGTGGGCGCATCATCCAATAGTGCACCATCACCACCACCGCCTCCGCCAGTTAATATACCTCCATCTAGGTATGCTCCTAATTTAGGCGCCTAGTGTTTCCCAAGATGTTCTCACTTCCCTCTATTTTGCTTTATTTTAGTTCATTGAGGATAGTGCACAATTTTTCATTAAGGGTGGGCATACCATGCCGCCGTAGGTTTTTATTGTCGTGCTTCTTTTCCTTTCGATCATGGTATGGTTGTAGAACCAGCATGTTGAGGATAATTTTATATCATATTTTATTTTTCTTCGTATTGTGTTTTGTTTTTGTGTAATTAAGAGATTTTAAGTATTTAGGGTAGTAGTCATAGTTTGATTGATTTTTTATACCCCTCCAAAAAGTTGTGTTTTAGAACTATATGAATTCATGTATGTGTGAACATTGTGGATCTTGTTATGACACTTGGATTAGGACATGATAATCGCTTTCTCACAATTTCATGAACCGAATAGGTAGTAGTTGGTAATATTGACTTTGTGCTATATGTATAAGATACTACCTAGTTTCCATTGTATGTCAAATTTAGAACTTTCCTGGTTAGTCTTTCCTAGGTTAAAGGATAACCAGTTAGGAAAGGATCATAGGCCATTTTTTATTTTGTCTACTTTTAGCCTGAATGACCTTCCGTGTGTGAATTATATCCCTTAATCCCTATTTTGAGCCTTGTAGCCTATTTTTATTGTTTTACCATTCACCTTATCATTTATAGTACAATGAACCTGCTTTGGTCCTGGTCCTCCTTGAACATGATACACCTCAACTCAAGCAAAATGCCTAAGTTGGGTGGCTATCATAGGGGTGTATAGTGTAAAATGGGTATGAAAAAGGGTAAAATAAGAGAAAACGTTAGTAGGGCTAGGTGTGGTAAAAAACAGAAAATAAAAAAAAATGAAATTAAAATTTGTGAAAAGGAAAAAAAAGGAGAAAGAATAAAAAGACCACACCCAACCCGAATGTGCCCAAAAGAATAAAAGAGAGAAATAACGGTGGAATAAAAAAGAAATTGGCTAGTAAGTGAGAACCCAAAGTTAGTGTAGTCCCAAAGAGGCTTAGTCACTTGATATATTCATATGTACCATACCAGTCCTTAAGTCTACATTACAAGCTAACTAAAGTCTTATAGTGATCCTAACTTGACTATCTGAATGCTAAATTAAAGAAAATAAGGGCAAGCCTATGATATTTGACATGCATCGATTAGAAATTCTCTTTTGGGTGTGAGTGTTTCTTGACCATCCCTGTATTGACATGCAAGATTTCATATGAGTGAGTGGGAGATTCTTGTTGTGAGGGCACATGAGTCATGTTGCTAGCTATTTTCTTGTTTCGGGTAGTGTAACTTGTATATATGAGTGGTTGTCTGTTGCTAATGTAATTGTCATACCTTGATCCAATTGTGTCACATTATTGTACTTCATGTTCATACACAGTAGGTTTTGAAAAATAAGATTAGAGGGGGATGTTATGTTTTGAGCTTTACATGTTGACTGTCTGCCTTGAATAGCTTAACTTCTCCTAGTGAAGCATCGTTTTTGTTTTTATTGTGTTTTGTTTCCTGAGAACATGCAAATGTTATAAGTTGAGGGTGTTGATGTGCTATGGAAATATAGAAATTTTGATGCATAAAACGAGGAAAAGATGCAAGTTTTTGAGGT
The DNA here is from genome assembly GCA_030864225.1 of Capsicum baccatum var. pendulum. Taxonomy (NCBI): domain Eukaryota; kingdom Viridiplantae; phylum Streptophyta; class Magnoliopsida; order Solanales; family Solanaceae; genus Capsicum; species Capsicum baccatum. The sequence goes on from CM061550.1 coordinate 230,180,448, forward strand.
TATTTTGTTAGATATGATGTCTTTTGGGTATGTTTTTCAAGAAATCATGTTTTAAATGATAAGTTTGTGAAAAAATGTGAAAAAAGGTGGTTTTGTCCATTCTTGGAGAAATTATGAATATTCAGGATATTTTCCAGCTTGTTCGTGATCAAAGCATGTTTGAAAATCGAAGAAGAGCTGAAAAGATGACTCTCAGCACTTACCAAGTCAACATGTGGCCTCATGTAGGACCTACGGACCGAATGTAGGCAAAGCAAGTACCAAAGCTGAACTTGCAGGATTGCTCCCGGTACCTGCGGTTTGTACCTGCGCCCAGTACTAGGACCGCAGGTACTACCTGTATCCGATACCAGGTTATAAGTACGAATCACATGTGGCCACCGAACTGATTTTCTCCTATTTCATTCGGGCTTTAGGTTTAGGGTTTCCTCATGTACTATAAATAGACTTTATGTGTATTTTAGTAGGAGTGACACACTTTTGATATTTACAAACATATTTTGATTCCAAGATCCAATTTTGATCTTGGGATTTTCTTGTATTGACTTTGGTTCATTAATTCAGTTATGGTTGTGAGTTTTATTTCTTATACTTATTATGATTTCTTCACAAGCATGAGCGGCTAAAAATCATAGCGAGGGTTATGGAAACCCTGATGGATTAGCGAAGTAGGAGAAGTGCTTTCGTTGTTCTGAACTGATACCTATGCATGTATTGCTTTGTCTTTTTTATTGTAGTTTTTTTAATGGGTGCACACATTAGGATCCATCCTAGATATTGCTACTTACTTCAAAAGAGGAGCAATGACTAGGAAAAGATACAGATAACAGTAATTTGGAGTTTAATTGTCGATCCACGCTTCTGTGTTTTATCTTAGTAAAATGGTTAGACTTTATCAAATAACTAGAGACTCAAAAAGTAATAATTAAATGGGATCAAGATAAGAGTTAGTAACGCGACATCTTGAGACTCAAAAGGTAAAAGGTGAAATCCTTCTGCTTGTCCAAAAGACTGCAGAAGGTACATAACTTATCGATTCTGCATGTAAAGTATCGGGTTGGTTCAGCGAAGCACAATAAGCCTATGGAGTAGAGAAGTCCGAGGTAGCACAATCCTAGTGTTCACCAACAATAATTACAACCTAAGTTATTAAAGTTACTTTCTCTAGATTACTACATCAAAACCCCCCATTTACTTTCCTTGTTCTGCCCGTTGACTACAACTGTTGAGATCTACAAAGCCACGTGCTCCCTTGGGATTCGACCCCAAACTCTGTTGGGTTACTCTATTTTGGCAGCAACTGTATCATCATCTAATAGGAGGTGTGTTTTATACGTCATCACCCCTCCCATATTAAGGGGGTGCAGCTTATGGTTGTCCTCACGAGGAAAAGTTTCGCCCAAACTTTGATCTCTTCTTATCGTCTATTTGTTCCTTGTTTCCCCAATCCTTATGACTTGTTTGTCAACTTTATTTATATTTCATAGCTTCTCCAAGTGTATCCTATAATATCTCATAGCAAATATTATTCCATACAACACAATAAAGCTCATCAAAGTACACTAGAAAAAGTATAGCATAGGCTAGCCGAACTAGTTCTCTCGTCTAAACTCTATTTGGTTCTTTTGACTACTAAATTATTTCAAATGCATCTTAAAAACTCTAAACATGTAAATTAGCCTAAAAATACACAGATACACACTTTATACTTTATCAAGCACATCAAGTTATCCTCAAAATTAAGCTAAATATGTGTAGATAATGACACTTGGGTGTATAAATATGCCTAAGATCAATAGTTTCTAAAACATGTCTATTTTTCCTTTTTATGACTTCATTTTATTTCAGAGTATGAAGAAAAGTGTGTTGAGCAATAATTTCTTTATTTTTGAAAAACTCAATAAGATTAGTTCTAGTTTGCTCCCCCCAGAATCAAAACGAAATATTTTTATAGCTTTATGAAATTATGTATGAGCATACTCTACATAATTAATAATAAGAGTCAGAACTTGAAATTTATTATGAATAAAAAACACTCAGGTGTATCTAGATACATGATCAATAAATAACATAAAAGTACTTATACCTCATCCATGGAAAAATAGGAGAAAGACCCCATAAATAACTATGCACTAAATCAAACAGATTTCATAAGCAGATGAACTGGATGGAAAAAAGAGCTTATGACTTTTTGAGCCGACACAATTAGACCAAGTCAGAGAGAGACTGGAATGGATGTCATAAGCTAGTAGAGCCTGGAAGACATGATTTAAGCATTTTCTGAAGATGAGAAGAATAAGGATAACCCATCCTATTATGTCAAAGAGTGAGCAACTTATTCGAGCGAGTAACAACAACTGTAGAAACTAAAAGAAAATAATGGTACAAGTGACAATGAATCGGCTCTAATAGAAACATTCTTCCAACTCTACGGCATGTGATCATGATTGTCCCAATTTTCATATTCTAAACAACACAATCATTGGGTGAGAAGTTTATAATATATTTTTTATCGACTAGTTGACCAACTAAAACCAAATTAACCTTCAAATTTGGTACATAAAGAGCATAGACATATTTCCAATAAAATCAACACCCAATGCGAGTAATGTATGATCGTCTGTCATATGAATAACATGTTTAGACACATCATCAGATAATAAAGAAAACTGGAACAAATCTCCGTCATATGATTGAAAGCCCGTAAATCTAGATGCCAAGTAGATTTAAAAAAATTACTGTACTTGAAGATGATGCGGAGAGTGCACTTGAGATGACTCAGGAAAATATAGATGCAACAGAAAAGTGAATTAGTTTTTCAAGATCATGACCACTATGGAAGAAACTAAATGGTGTAGTGATGTCTGCTTGGTAGGCTCGATGATCGGTCCATAAATGATTTAAATGATGATGACAGTTTGAAATATAATGCCTAGTATTCTTGTAATAAGGACAATTTTTTCTTCTTAGGACAATTGGCTGCAATATGACAAAAGTTGTGGTATTCATAGAACTGAACGCTTCTCTTAATATTTCCTGTTGGGGCAAAGATAATTTTTCTGTAAGTAATGCAATAGAAAGCAATAATGTAGATTCCATGGCAACCTAAGTTTCAAACTTAGTATCTTCACGCAAGACGGCTGCCAGCATAACGGCAAGAGCAGGTGTGACTTCTTTATTCAACAAACTGCCATGAATCGGCTCAAATTCAAGCCGAAGTTTCATTAAGAACTGAATCATCCTTGTCTTCTTCTGTTATCCCAATTTCTCCTTGATCCCTAAAGTAAATATATTTTATCCAGAAATTGGATCTTATTCTGATTAGAGCAACTACTAGCTAACATAAAAGGAGCGAGTATTCTTATCCCCATGTGCATATTCTACAATGTTGCCTTCCGCTTAAAACTCTCGTGCAAGATTGCTTTGTTGATAGACTGTACGAAGGTGGAGCCACATCTCAGAAGCAAAACTAAAAGATTTGAACCCCATAGAAATATCAGCATAAATCGAATTCAACATTCAAGCGATTACCTTTGCATTATTCAATGTCCAAAGATCCAATTCTTTTGCATTTGTTGGTGGACGAGCAGAACCATTTAACCACCCCAAAAACCTTGAACAAAAATTTCAAAGTGGAATTCCCAGAAAGAAAAATTGAAATCATTCAATTTTGTGGAGAGAAAATCATGTGAGGATAATTGTGAGTCCATTGAGCAGCGAAATACAACAAAAGGGAAAGAAGAAGGCACATGGTACCTATGTAGAAAATCAAATAGCAAAAAGGAACACAAAAAGGTAGCAAAGTACCTGCGTAGAAGAAATAGAGAACACAAAAAAAAGATTATGGTTGTTGATATCCATGATAAAGAAATGAAATAGAGAAAAGAGAGATTTTCTAAATAGTTTCTTTTTACCGATCAATGATACACTATGAAAAGAAAAGGTATACAACTATAGAATTAGAGTTTTATACTACGAAATAGTATATATTGTTATAACTATACAATCAAATAAAGTCCTATTCTAAAAAAAAATTGTGATTACTATACAATTATAACATTGCGTAACACTACTCTCTAAAAAATATTTTCTTGAATAGCACATCTGCCAACTAATATTTGCTAACATAAGAAAGAATTTTAAAAGTTGGTCAAACGGACTATTAATTTTTCATGTATATAGGGAAGATGTTCCTTATGCAATTCAATATTTTCAAGATTCGATTTCGTTTACTCAATAATCTAAAACTGAAAGTAAATATCAAATACCAACTTTAGTTTGATCCAATAAATCAAACTTCAATAATATACAAGTTAGACCTCCACTCAAGTCCTAACATTATAGATTCTTGGTATAGGTCAATTAAAACATCTAAATCACTTGTTAATATTATCATATGCATAATAAACAATTCATTAGAAATGAGTGGTCTGTATTAGTTTTGATATTTTCAAAATTTAATTATGATAATTAGATAATCATTAATTAAAAATATATCTCAAATAACAAATTCAATTCAATATGATAAATCTCAATTTAATTTTGAAGATTTATGTCCACTCCTACTCATCTATAGTGCATAAACACATTTATTAATCACTGTTTCCCGAATAGTCAAGCCCTCTAATTACGCTGTCATTGAAAAGTTGGACTGGTCAAGACTTTATTTTTTTATTTAAAAAAAGGCAAAATACTCTATTAGACCCCTGTACTATGTTAGTTTTGTAAGTTGGACACTTCTACTTACATGTTTGTCATCTGGACCCTTGAACCCATCAAAAAGTAATATTTTGCATCCTTTAACCGTTAACCTTGCCTATGTGGCAAGGTCATGGTGACTAGGACAAAGAGAGATTAATCACTCGCCTAGGGGTGCGAGTGAGGGTCAATTTTTGGCCAATTTTACATTAAAATTATTAAAAAAAATATTAAAATTTAAAAAAAAAATAAAAAAGGGTCCTTTTTTTCCTCCATCTTTTTAAATTTAAAAATATTTTAACAATTTTAAAATAATTTTAAAATAATTTTAAAATTTCAAAAAAATAAAAAGGATCCTTTTTTTCCCTCCATATATTTTAATTTAAAAAATAATTTAAAATATATTTAAAAATTAAAAAATAATTTTAAAAATTTTAAAAAAAAAATATTCTTTTTCCTCCCAACCCCACCCCAGCCCGTCCACACCCCCACACCTCACTGCCCCTCTTTTTTTTTCTCCATCTTGATTTAAAAAATATTTTTAAAAAATTAAAAATATTTTTAAAAATTTAAAAATAAAAAATTTAATAAAAAATTCCTACCCCACCCCCCTCTCCATCCCCTTCCCACCCCATCCAACCTCCCCCACCCTTACCCCAGGCCGTCCCCACCCCACCCTCTCCCCCAGCCCTCCACCCCACGCCAGCCCATCCGTAGCCCACCCAGCCCTACGTAACCCCTCACCCTTCCCCAGCCTCCCACCCAACCCAACCCGTCCCCAGCCCCCACCTCACCCAACCCCTTCCTTCAGCCCCCCACCCAACCCAACCCCTCCCCAGCCCCCCAACCCACCTAACACCACGCAACCCCCTCCCCCAGCCCCTAACCCACTCAGCCCCTCTCTCATCCCCCCACCCCACCCTAGCCCCTCCCCCATAATTAATTTAAATTAACTATTTTCAATATGTAAATCATATTTTAATTAATTAATTATTTAAGTAAAATTTATTTAAATTAGGTAATAATTTTAAATTTGATAAATTAATTAATTTAAAATTTAATTAGTTTAAATAAATTAATTAGTTAAGAATTTTAATTAATTAATTTTTTACTAATTTAAATTTAAAATTTAAATTAATTAATTAAATTAATTTTAATATTTAATTGATTTTAATGTAATACTTTTTTATTATTTTTTTATTTTAAAAATGATTATTCAAATTTTTTCAAATTTTAAAAGCATAATTATTCAAATTTTTCTACAATTTATAAATTTTTCTTATTTAATTAAATTAATTTTAATATTTAATTTTGTATGTAGAATTTTAAAAATGACTTGGAATTTAATGTAATACTTTTTCTATTTTTTTTTAAATAACGTGGCAGATGATGTGGCACGCATGGCAGATGACATGGCACACATGACAGCTGACATGGGAGAGTGTGTTACACTCTCTAGAAAAGTGTTTAAAATGTAGCTTTCTCGTGGGTTTAGGGGTCTAGATGACAAATATGTAAGTAAAAGTATTTAACTTATAAAACTGACATAGTATAGGGGTCCAATAGAGCATTTTGCCTTAAAATAATAAAGAAAAGGAGCAAATGAAAGACCTTAAAAAGCAAGAAACTACTTGGACACCAAACTCATTAATGAACCATTGACCATAAAAAAGATCCAAGTCTAACCCTTTCCACGTACATAAATAATCACTATACAGCTATACTCCTTGCGCCCATTATAGAGTATTCTTTTGAAAAAATTAGAGAAAATAGCATATTTAACACTATAATTACAATAAATAGTAATATTTTTTTTAAATTACAGTTTATAACAAGAGTAACATTATTTTTCTCATTAACTAGGCAAGTGCATGTTTTACTATCACTACTTTATATTTTTCTATTTTCACTCCACTATTTCACTTCCCCCAAATATAATCATATTTTTACCCTCTTTTTTTTCATCTTATTTTTTTTATCATTTTATTTTTTTATTTTCACTTTATTTTCTCTCTTCTATTTCTCTTTCTTTTTTCCTTTTTCCTTTTTTTCCTTTTTTGTTTTCTTTTTTTCCCTTTTTTTCATATTTAAAGATAATTATATTCATGATCTTCACGATTTAAAAAAAACATCATTGTTGTCTTTCACTCTCTTATATCTCTACCTTTTTTTCTTATTAGTTTTTTTCATCTTATTTTTTATCATTTTATTTTTTTATTTTGATTTTTTTCTTTCCACTTTATTTTCTCTCTTCTATTTCTCTTTTTTTTTCCTTTTTCCTTTTTTTTCTTTCTCATATGTTTTTTTTTCTATTTTCGTTTTCTTCTTCTTTTTTCTATTTTATTTTGTATCTTTTTTTCTTTTATTTTTACACTTCTATTTCTCTTTCTTCCTTTTTTTTTTCTTTTTCATTTCTCTTTTTTTCTTTTTTTCTTTTTATTTTTTTTTTGTTTTTTACTCTTCCATCTCTAACTTTTATTTTTTAAAAGACAAATATGTATATCACATACACATGCTCAAAAAATAATAAAATACATAGTCATACAGATTTGGGTATGTATTTACAGTACAAAACATTCATATATTTTTACGAAATACATATTATATTCATATTAAACAATAACAAACATAAATATACTATATATCTTCATATGTATTTGCGAAATACAAAGGTGACTCATATAAAATAAGAATATACATATGGATTAGGTATGTATTCTATAAATACATATGCAGAGCTATATGTATTTTATACGGCGTTGAATTTATCTTTGAACTGTACATACTATGTCATTTTAGAGGGTAACATATGTACTTATTTGTTTTCTTTTACTGTTTTAAGATATTTATATGTATTTTTTTACTACCTGTATGTATATATATATAATTGTCATTTTTGTTATAGAGATTTTGTGTCCTATATGTTTATATATACATGTGAGTCAGATATATTTTTGTAAATACATATGCAGATGTATATATGTATGTTTTTTACCGTAAATATATATATGCAGATCAGTATGTCTATTTATTTTGTATATTTTTTGAATATGTATATATGATATAGATATTTGTCTTTTAAAAATAAAAGATAGAGATAGAAGAGTAAAAGAAAAAAAACAAAAAAATATAAAAAATAAAAATAAAAAATAAAAATTCAAAAAAAAAGGAAAAAGGAAAAAAAGAAGAAAGAAAAATAGAAACTAGAAATAGAAGTGTAAGAGCAAAAGCAAAAAAAATAAAAAAAGAAGAAGAAGAAAACGAAAAAAAATATAAGAAAAGGAAAAAAAGATAAAAAAGATAAAAAAAGGAAAAAAAAAAAGAGAAGTAGAAGAGAGAAAATAAAGTGAAAAAAAAAGGAAAAGAAAAAGAATTAAAATAAAAAAATTAAAAGACTAAAAGAAAAATAGTTAGAGATATAAGAGAATGATATTTTGAAATTTTGAAGATCATGGAAATAATAATCTTCATATTTGAGTTTGAATTGGAAAAGGAATCTGCTAATTTAAATAAGAGTAATTTATGAAAATTTAATTAGATGAGATAATTATTCCTTATTTAACTCAACTAGTTTGAGTAAAACAAGGGCAGTAAATCTTGTTGTATATGTATTTATATAACAACAGTTTACTTAAGTACAAAATACAATTTGCTATTTTTCATAATTATGAAACTGTTGTTATAAAAGTTACAATTAAGGCTATATAGTAGCTACTTCTAAAATTTTTTCTATTTTTTTCTGTACATTCTATAAAAGTCAGGGGTATATGACCCGTGTTAGTAGGGGCCTAACATGAAAAATATTTTTATATTAATTATTATAATTTATAATATTTTTTTATGTAATTTTTAAATAATATATATTATACGCTCCGTTTTAATTTATGTGATATTGATATCGTTTTTGAGAGTTAACTAAATTTTTTACATATTTTTTAAATATTTTAAATTGTCAATTTATGTGACAGTAATAAAATTTAGAGAGTCAATCAAATTTTTTTATTTTTTAGTTATTATGATTTATAGTACTTTTACGTAATTCTCAAATATATAATAGATTAAAAATAAAAGTAAAATAAACTAATCTAAAAGGAAATATCTAAGCAAACAACACAAGCAAATATGTCGATCTACTACCTGCTCATCATCCTTTATAAGTGAGGTAATAAATCATAAATGCCAATTTAAGTAGCACAATAACTAATTAGAGATGATATAGTAAAATCACAATTGAAGTAGGAAAACAGATACGTCTTAAACGACTTACAAAGACTAATTACAAGTGAATTACTATAAAAAAAATATTTGTGAAAAAAAAAATTAAGTAGAATTTATATAAGACGTCAACTTAATTTAAAACGTCAAGAGTTAATTTATCGTTTTAAGTCTATTTTATTTTATTTATTAAATATTATTAATTTTTTTAATAATTAGATGACTCATAGTAATTAACTGGGAGCGATATTTAGTAAAATTATGGTTGAAGCAGACATGAAATAAATGTCTATTTTTCTTTTTTTAATTAAATATATTAATTTTCTAATGCATAATGTCTTATAACAATTAATTTAGGGTTATATAGTAAAATCACGGTTGAAAGATCAGAAACAGACATGTGATAAATGCATATTTCACCTTTTAATTAAATATTATTAATTTTTTAATATATAAATGACTTATAATAATTAACTAGGAGTGATATAGCAAAATCATGGAGCAGTTGGTCGACAAGCATGTCGAATAACTTACAACAACTAATTAGAAATAATATAACAAAACTACTATACAAAAATATTTATGAAAAAAATTTAAGTGGCCTCATACAAGACGTCAACTTAATTTAAAACATCTTAATTTATGATTTTCCTATTTTATTTTTTATTAAATAATATTAATTTCTTAATATTTAGATGACTCACAATAATTAATTAAGAGTGATATTTAGTAAAATTACAGTCGAAGTAGCTAATGCAGACATGTCATAAATATCTATTTTCTTAATTAAATATTATTAATTTTTTAATACATAAATGACTTACAATAATTAATTAGGTGTGATATAGTAAAATCACGATTGAAGCAGCTAGAGCAGACATGTCATAAATATCTATTGCTCTTTTTTAATTAAATGTTATTAATTTTTTAATACATAAATGACTTATAATAATTAATTAGGGGTGATATAGTAAAATTACGGTTGAAGCAAATGAAACAGACATGTCATAAATGTCTATTTCTCTTTTTTTTATAATTAAATATTTTTTAATACATAAAAAACTTGTAATAATTAGTTAGGGATGATATAATAAAATCACAGAAGAAACTAAAGCAGGTTGCAGTATGTCGAAACCATTGCTTCTATATTTTAGAAAATAGACTGCCTATTTTTTATTTATTTAATTTAAGTTATTTCTTTTTAGTTATGAAGAAACAAAGGAACTTGAGAAAACTTCTCTTCTAGTATTGGTTATCAATTTCAATATTTCTTGCTTAAATTTAAAATGTGAACTGAATAAAATCCTAATTTTTGGCATTTTTTCTTCTTGTTGTCGAACTGTTGATTTAGATTTGTTGGTGATTTTTGGTCACCATTGATGTTCTTAGTGTGTGTGTGTGTGTGTGTGTGTGTGTGATGTGTTGATGTTGTTGGGTCGATTTGTTGTTTGTCCTGGTAAAAATGGTGTTGCAACATATGAAACATCTGATGCAACAGATGCAACATCTGATGCAATTTATGAAATATCTGATGTGACAGATGAAAACATTTGATGCAACGAATGCAAATATAATGCAACTATGAAAATCTGATGCAACAAATGAACAATCTAACAAATCATTCATTTGTTGCGACAGACGACTCTTCTGTTTGAAAAAAATCTAAATAATATTGATCCAACAGATAATTCATTTTACAACAGATGAGTGATATGTTTCAACAGATCAGTGATCTGTTTTATTATTTCCAATGAATTACTCATCCATTGCAACAGGTTAGTTTTATGTTACAACAGATAATCTGCCTGGTGCAACAGATCAGTGATCTATTTTATTATTTCCAATGAATTACTCATCCATTGCAACAGGTTAGTTATATGTTGCAACAGATAACCTGCCTAATGCAACAGATTAGTGATGTATTTTATTTTTTCCAATGGATTACTCATCTGTTGTAACAGGTTGGTTATATGTTACAATAGATAACCTGCCTGGTGCAACAGATCAATGATCTATTTTTACTATTTTCAACGAACTACTCATCCATTGCAATAGGTTGGTTATATGTTACAACAGATAAACTACCTGGTGCAACAGATAGTTGATCTATTTTTATGGTTTCTAACGGATTACTCATCCGTTGCAACAGGTTGGTTGTATGTTGCAACAGGTTGGTTGTATGTTGCAACAGATAAACTACCTGGTGCAATAGATTAGTGATCTATTTTTACTATTTCCAATGGATTACTCATTCATTTCAACAGGTTGGTTATATGTTGCAACAGATAATCTTCCTGGTATAACAGATGAGTGATTTGTTTTTACTGTTTCTAATGGATTACTCATCCGTTGCAACAGTTGATTATATGTTGCAACAGATAAACTACCTGGTGCAATAGATTAGTGATCTATTTTTATGGTTTCCAATGATTTACTCATCCATAGCAACGGTTGGTTATAGGTTGTATCAGATAAAATACCTAATGCAGTAGATTAGTAATCTATTTTTATTATTTCTAATGGTTTACTGATCCGTTGCAACAGGTCAATTATATGTTGTAACAGATAACATACCTGGTGCAATAGATGTGTGGTCTGTTAAAACTATTATTTTACTGTTGTGCATGTTAGATTTACTGTTATCCCTTTTTAATGATGCATTAATCAATTATAATCTATTTTATGTTCCTATTAATTTAAGACAATATGGCTCCCAAAAGAAAAAAATCAAATCAAGTCCAAGTAAAGGAACAAGTGAAGCAGTTCGGCTACATCGACCACTCTATGAGCTTGCTTTACAAGCGTTATCTCAATCAAGAGCAGAATATAATGAACACGGGGAGGAGGAATATTTCAAAGGAGATGATTCAAATGTTAATAGCCCTTCCGCCGAAGAGTTAGTCAAAACCTTCAATATTGATCGTTATTCTGTGAGAATGCAGTGCGATGGTGCCATAAATTTAATGGGTAATTTTGTGTTAAGTCAGCAATGGGAAAATATTTCGACGCCTTTAAAAAAATACTCCGAGAAAAAAAATTGGATTCTTATTTCAGGGAAAGCTGCTTTGACAATATCTTGATTTACCGGGGACAACAATGCTCGTTTCCAAATGAAAATGGTATATGATCTTCTCAAGCGCAGGTTTATGTATGAAAATAAAGATAAGATGGATGAGGTATGGATAAATTTTGTGGCATGCCTGTTTGTTTTGGTTGGAAGGAGTTTGCCATAGTTATCGAACTAAAATGTTATTCTCCTTCTCCTTCTCAAGTTATACCAACTCTAATCCAAAAAAGCACCCCGCACACCCAAAAAAGGAAAAGGTAAGTCGAGTGATCGTGATGACCTGATGCCCATTGTTGGTCCAAGCTTCAAAAATAAAAATTTGATAGAAGTGTTGAAAGGTAAAGGACTTTCAAAGAAGCACAAGCAATTATTGTGTTTGGTTTGGTTTGTACATAATATTCTTTGGGTGAGAGATGTTAACAACAACATATAAGCCTCGGTTTAATAAATCTCTCCGAGGATCTTGAGGCATTTAACAGCTATCCTTGGGGTTATGAAAGCTTCAAAATAACTGTCAAATATTTATTGACTCCGATAACGCCAAAGACAGTCAACTTATATGGCTTTTCATGGGCCTTCATGGTAAATATTTTTTTTATCGTGATATGATTCATCATTTTTTTATTCAATAATGCTTTTAATTTATTAGCGTTATGTTATAGGCTTGGGCATTTGAAGTCATTCCTCATTTGAGACAACAAGTGAACTACCAGGAAGAAGTTTCCTGTCCAAGAATTCTGAGATGGTTGTCGGCCAAAATTGATAAAAATGCAAAATTTCTTAATCTTTTCAATCCCCCGGAGGCAGCAGTAAGTTCAATTCTAATCAAGTTTTTGTTTTAATTAATGATTATTTTAAATGATTTTATCATCATTCTATTATATGTACTGATTTACTTAGATTGTCCATCTGTGGCTTGTTCCAACCAACCGAGAGTTAAAGATACTATTTTTTCTTAGTTTACAATCTGTGCAAACTTTATCAGACCCTAAGATTGTTGATGGAATAAAAATGAAATTATTTGGAGCAACAACCATCACAAGAAAAATAATTTTGAAAGATGGGTTTGTTGCTATTGATGATGGTAGTGGTAGTGGTAGTGGTAGTGGTAGTGGTGTTGTTATTAGGGCTAATGATGCTCTTCTTACAGTTTTTGAAACAATAAGCCATTATAATTATGATCATACTGGTTATACAAATTTTTCTCCAAATTTTGCAATATCTAGCGAATGTTCTGCATATAAATGTCAAGATTGCAAGGCGAAATATGATGGAGTGATTAATGCTATTAATGCACTAACTGCTTCTGTAAAGGAAATGATATCTAAGAGGAGTGTCATTCCATCAAAGAGAATTTCATATCCATACACTCCACTAGAGATCAAGATAGCTAAGAGAAGAAGGAAAGATATTTCTAAGGCATTACTAAGCATCGAAAAAAGCAAAATTGCAATGCTTCTGTCTTTGTCTTGCACCAAAATTATTGCACTGCTCTATTTTACCTGTTCGAATTTGTCCTAACAGATGATCCATTTGTTACAACATAAGACTCATCTATTGCAACAGATGGACAATCTATTATATATCTGTAATTAGCATTGAAAATTTTGGCTTTCCAGGTAGATGTCACAGTAGAAGCTACTGCTGAAGAGCATAATATCACAGTTGATAATCCATTCACTGTTTCCAAAGAAGAAAAAAGTGGAGCCCGTCGATTTGGGAGAACAAAAAAATTATCCGTTTGAAAGGTTTAACATCTCGGACGAGGCTCCAAAAAATTAACAAAGTTGATCAATAACTATTTAGAATGGATTGTCATGGGTTGTTAAAGCATCATGCCGGCAGGTACATAAATCAACTTTAAAGATATTGATGTATATAATTCTTGTTCTAAGAACATAACATTAACACATATAAATCATCATGTAGAAAATAAAATGACGAACACTACTAAGTGAACGAATCGAGTCTTGGTTTTGATATGTTCGACTTTATTGTTGCATATTCTGGAATGAAGAATTGGTTCTATTTAATGTCACAGCCCCAAACTTGCTAAAATGATGAGGTTTAAATGTCATATATATTACTATTAATTAATACTTTATTGAATTACATCTGTGTATTAATTTTTTATCACATAATCCAAAATGTTTGATAATATGTGCAGCACATCAATGTCATTTTTAACTACCTTCGAAAAAAGGCTAAGTTGCAAATACCAGAATAATACAGATACACGACATGTAATTATTTGTACAAAGTTTCCATCAATAATGCATACGATAGATATTGTCAATAACAATCTGAAGTTTCCCAAAATGAGGAATGCTTAATCAACATCATCAAAGGTTTTAGCATTCCAGCTGGCTTACCTATGCATTTGATCGATGAAGTATACATACCAATCAATTGTGGTGATGAATTCCATTGGGTGTTGGCTATAATCATTCTAAAAGAGAGGCGCATCCGAGTTTATGACTCGATGTCGCAAAGGAGACGTTCCGGACCGTCGTCTGAGATATAAAAACTGGCCAAAATATTGTCTACTTACCTCGATATGAGTGACTTTTTAGACCAAAAGGTTCATGTTGATTGTTCGACGATTGAAACATACCATAATAAAATGGGTAATCCATTTGATGTACGATATGTTGAAGGAATTGCTCAATAAATCATTGGTATCCTGTAAGTATAAGTATCATGATTTAGTTTCATTTCATAAATTTCACAACGCATACATGAACTGCAAAATATAGATTAACTGTTTTTTAAAATGCAGGGATTGCGGTTCTTTTGTTGCTACTTAGAGTATTTGAGCGATGAATTACAAGTACCAAATGATGGGCTTGATGCAGGATTACTCCGCAAAAGATATGCTGCTCTTTTATGGAAATATGGAGAAGCAAAAGCTCAGAAGCTGTACACAAGCGACATTAAAGATCCACTATGACCAAAGTCGAATTCCGTAGCACCGGATGAAGAACAACTTGTCCATATTAATGAGATCTTTATAGATTGAGTCCGTTAATGTAATAACCTATCCTCCTTAGTTTAACTTGTTGATTTATTTGTAGAGTAGATCATTTGTACCCATAATATTTTTTTTAAATTTCATTTATTTGTTGAGTTATTTCATGTAATTTCCGAAGGCTTGGATTTATTTTATTCTGTCTATGAATATAATTTAATCCTTAGTTTTGAACATGTTAATTGAAATGGAATACAAGATTCAAATATCGCAATAAATAATATATTTGCTGCAACAGACGACATATCTTATCAAACAGATTTAGATATATGTTGCAACATATAGGTCATCTGTTGGAAATTATATAAACATGTCTTCCTACTTTTTTTATTTGTTCCAACAAATTACCTATCAGTTGCAATAGATAGATTATATATTACAACAGATTATATATCTATTGTGACAGACAAACTAGGAAAAATATGCATAATGCAACAGATGACCAACCTATTCCAACAGATAATGAATTTGTCACAACAGGTATCGTATCTGTCACAATAGATAGATAATTTATTGCATTATAAAAATTCAACTTTCGCCAGACATAAAAATTATTGTCACTACATGTAAAGTGAAGTGGCTTGAAATAAAAAATTGTTATCATGTTCGTCTCTGTCTTTGTACATATTCTTCTTTATACACAGACTCCAACTATTTAGTTAGGTCATCTGCTGGAAATTACATAAACAGGTCTTCCTACTTTTTTGATTTATTCCAACAGATTACCTATCAGTTACAACAGATAGATTATATGTTGCAATAGATTGTATATCTGTTGCGGCAGACAAATGGAAATATCTACATAATACAACAGATGACTAACCTATTCCAACAGATAATCAATTTATCACAACAGGTATTATATCTGTTACAACAGATAGATAATCTATTGCATTATAAAAATTTAACTTTCGCCATACATAAAAATTATTGTCACTACATGTAAAGTGAAGTGGCTTGAAATAAAAAATTATTATCATGCACATCTCTGTCTTTGTACATATTCTTCTTTATACACAGGCTCCAACCATTTTGCTAGTACCCCATAAGCCCAGACCTCTTACATCTTTCCTACAACTACATCGCACCTATCGATCATTTACATATCGGTCAGTAAATACTCGATGTATGCAAGCGAGTACGGCTCACACGCTACAGTGGATGTTCTTATTTTGACCTTTAAAAATCCATGATTCCTTCGTCAAGACTTTTGAATGATCTATTAGCTTACTCTATGTCAACAAATTAGGGAACAACTTCAAGAGTGACTACAGGTGGGTTAAAAATATGTCCTCATTAAAGACAGGTAAGTCGCAGTTATAAACCTTAATCTTTCCCTCATCGAGTAGTATCTCAATAGTGAGAAAATGTTTGACTTCCACGTTCATGACTGTAAGGATTCTCTTTGCCTTGGTTCAGCTCTTACCGTATGGATATGGCCTTGTCTCTCTAACATATTTAATCATGTCTTCATCCCATTCGAACATAGAAACTAACTTATCAAACCTACGGCCACCTGGACCAGATCGCCTATGGAGATCATCATACATATCCTTGAAATTATTATAGAAGTTGAGGTCCATTATCCTATCGGCAGCATCATAAGCATCTGGGTACGCTAATTGCTTACCCCTAATGAGGCGAAAATTTCATCAACATACTATGGTATAAACAGATAATTTTTAAATATGTTAGTAATTGTAAAGAATAAAAACACTGTGAAAAGATTCTGTTGCAGAGGGTTCTCTGAATCAGTTCACAGATTACCCAGCTAACGCAACTTATGCAACAAATGTGTATTATATTCAACAGAATACCCAGATGTTGCAACAGATTACACATCTGTTGCATAGTTTCTTCTTTATAGAGTAGATAGGAAGTCTAGGTTAGAACAAGTAAACTTACATTATCCACGTACCAATCATGCATATTTGTCATATTTGTGAAGTCTTTGGCGGCAAATGAATGCATAGTGTATTCTTCTGGAACCTTCATCTTGTCATTCATAATTTCTTGTAGTTCCTTCTTCTTTTCGTAGCCAAGTACCGCTTATATGTCCACCTTCTTCAGCGGCCCCTAAACTTCAACAACTCTTGGAGCGGAAGGAGTTGCAATTTTTTTGTTTTCATAATGGAGAGTATTTGTCTAATGTTTATTGTCTTCCTCATAAACACCACTGTAGGAGTGTATGGCTTCCTCAGCTTTTTAGATGGTTTGACACCCCTCTTAGATTTTAACTCCTCGTCAGCTTCAGCAATAGCCTCTAATTTTTTAAGGAGTTTATCCTTTCTATCCTTTCACACTTTGTATTTGCAATGAGAATACGAGGGTGAAGGGGGGTGAGAGGGACCACTGTAAGGGTGGGAGAGACCGGTGTAGGGGTGAGAGGGAACTGTGCAAGGGGTGTTTTCAAATGTATTTATTTTTTCCTGAGCACCAATATGC
The DNA here is from genome assembly GCA_030864225.1 of Capsicum baccatum var. pendulum. Classification (NCBI taxonomy): domain Eukaryota; kingdom Viridiplantae; phylum Streptophyta; class Magnoliopsida; order Solanales; family Solanaceae; genus Capsicum; species Capsicum baccatum. The sequence goes on from CM061550.1 coordinate 230,197,901, forward strand.
TCATAATCACGACTGGCAGCAGCAACAACATCAGGATGGCTACCACCATCATCAACAACTCCACCAACAACACCCCCAGAAGAAACACCTGGATCTGTTACAGTAGGTTGGTCGTGAAGAGCTTCAACATTAGGCTGACCTTACCTAACTGCTTTTCTTATGGTTGTTGCTCCAGGCAATTTCTTTTTTATTAAATCTATCGTTGGGTCTTCTTTTGTATCAACAAAACCTAGAGTAGAAAAAAAGTCATCCCTAACTCATGAACAGTAGGCACGATCCAAGGATGCACAACCTAATAAAAAAAGAAAGGAGGCATTTAAATCATATAATAATAATTTTTAGTCAGTTGGGTTACATGTTAACACGGCCAACTTATGCAATAGATGATCTAACTGCCACAACAGTTGATCTGTATGTCACAATAGATTGACAATATATTGCATCAGATTACCCATCGGTTGCATAATTTACAGTAGATGGGTAATCTATTGAGTCGGATTCAGAGAACCAAAGAAACAGATGGTTAATCTATTGCAAAATATGAATCATCTTTTGCAACAGATTACCCATATGTTGTTACAATGGATGACCCATCTGTCGCAACAAATGGCACATCTATTTCAATATCATTCTTTGGGGTAAATTATTTTAGTTGAAAGAAGACGTACTGCATCATCTGGAGGGTTAAAGAGATCAGCCTCCTTAATATTTGCACTGCCCTATGCAGCCGACCACCTAAGGATCCTTGAATGAGAAACCTCATCCGAGTAAATCTTGAACTTCTTTCAGGGGGGAAGAATGACTTTACATGCCCAAGCCTAAGAAATGTAAACAGAAAGTAAGCAAAGAAAAGTCATAATAACTATATTCAATATAAATTAGTAGATGAGTAAAAATAGTGATTAATTTTACCATGAAAGCCCAAGAAAAACCGTTTAATATGATTGTCTTTGGGGATAGCTTTATAAGTAAATATTCGACAGTCAAGTAATAGTTGTCATATCCCCAAGGATAATTATTAAATTTCTCAAAATCATCAGCAAGCGCCAACAAATTATCTTCTATGACTTTCCTGACGTCTCTTGACAATAAAATGAAATGGACAAACCAAACTAAGCACATTTTCTCCCTGTAGTGCTTTGGTATGTTTTTATCCTCAAGATCTGCCATCAAATCATCTGCTTTGTAGCTACGTATAACAATGCCCAATTACCCATCTTTTTTCCCTTGTGTTTGTTGGACCCTTTGTAGGGTATTTCCTTAATGAAAGGTTCTTCTGGAAGATCTCATCTCAAGCCCTTCACTATGGCAAACTCTTTCAATCCAAAACAAATCGACATGCCACAGTAGTTGATCCAGATTTTATCCATTTTTTTCTCCCTCCGTTGAATCTTTATCATTACCGCTTACTTGATCCTACGCTTGAGAAGACCATCTACCATGCTCATTGGGAAACATAGAGTACGGTCCGCAGGCAGCTCAAGAAAGTATGCAAAGCAGCTCTTGTTAAAAAGTTCATCTATGTTTTCATTCTTCATAATACTCCTAAGTTCATCAAAACCTTTCCCCAACTGACATTTAAGTACAAAATCACCAATTACTTTGTTAGAGCTATCTATCAACATCGTAAATCAAAACCTGTCGATACTAATAGTTTTGACAGGATAATGTTGGAATTTTGATATTAATTCATGCCCCATTGGTGAGAAGGAGTTATCACTTTCCTCAGCTTTATTTTGCCCTGACTGAGATTGTTCTGGAAGTTCCTTCGAATCTATCTGTACTCTAGCCTTTTTTGTTGGGTGGTCAGAAGTTGATCCATTTTTAGTTTCTTTTCTTTTGGGAGACATCTTTTAACTACAAATAATAGAAAATAAAAAATACATTGTATTTGATGTTTGCATATTTTTCTTAAAAAAGGTAAGAAAAATTTCAATAAATTATTCTACGCCACATTACAAAAAAATACTCCAACGGATAATCCATCAGTTGGAACAGATGGGGAATCTGTTTGAAGACCTATTTAATATCTCCCAATAGATCTTCCATCTATTGCAATAGATGGACCACCAATACCACAACCAATGCCACTAAGACTACCGACACTACCACCAAAAACACAAATACAGACACCAACAACAATACCAACAACACTACAAACACCATCCAATAATACCACGACAGCCAACAAAACACTTAGATAAAAACTAGGGTTTTCTCGAGTGTTTCCTACCTTTTTAGCATCAAAACTCAAAATTGTTAACCCATTCTCTAAGATAATATAACTAAAAGAGTTCTTTTTCATCATTAACTAAAAACCCCTAATTTTTATAATAAAGAACAAATGTAGAACTCTTCTCAAACTCTGTTACCTGCGAAGACAGAGAAAACGATGAATACAAGCAAGAATGAAATAAAAAATAACAACTATGTCGTCGGAAATGGGAAAAAAATTGATCTATTTTGAGGGGTTGAGCAATATGTTGAGTAGTTGTTGTCTGTATTGTTGAGAGAGTGAGAAAAAAGAGTGAGAATTTGAGATTTAAAATAAGGAAAAGTTTTTCCCATAAATGGATGATTTGTATGGGTTGATTTGTAATTTTAAAAATAATGACAAGTTTTGAAATTGTTAATTTGGTCCGAATTGATCTTAATTAATTTTTAAAATTTTAAAAGATATAATTTTTAAAATATTAAGTTAATGAGAACTGATTTCAACTCAGAGTGATCGATCGATGACTCGGGTCAGGATGAACGCAATACCAATACCATACAATTGTAAAGACTCAACTGAAGTTGTAGTTGACCCTATGAGCTCATTTATCCCTAGTTCTACCTATATAAGTTTAGGTACTATCTTAACATTAAGTTAATGAGAACTCATTTCAACTCAGAGTGATCAATCTATGACTCGGGCCGGGATGAACGCAATACCAACACCATGCAATTGCAATGACTCAATTGAAGTTTTTGTGGACCCTATGAACTAATTCATCCCTAGTTCCAACAAAATCAATTTAGTTACTCTCTTAACATCAAGTTAATGAGAACTCATTTCAACTCAGAGTGATCAATCGACAACTCGAGTTGGGATGAATGCAGTACCAACACCATACAATTGCAAAGACTCGATGAAGTTGTTGTTGACCCTGTGAGCTCATTCATCCCTAGTTATACCTAAATCAATTTAGGTAATATCTTAACATTAAGTTAATAAGAACTGATTTCAACTCAGAGTGATCGATTGACCACTCGGGTTAGGATGATCGCAATACCAACACCATGCAATTGCAACGACTCAATTAAAGTTGTTGTTGACCCTATGAACTGATTCATCCCTAGTTTCACCAATATCAATGAAGGTTATATCTTAACATTAAGTTAATTAGAACTCATTTTAACTCAGAGTGATCGATTGACAACTCAAGTCGGGATAAATGCAATACTAACACCATACAATTGCAATGACTCAATGCAAGTTGTAGTTGACCCTATGAGCTCATTCATCCATAGTTCTACCTAAATCAATTTAGGTACTATCTTAACATTAAGTTAATGAGAACTCATTTCAACTCAGAGTGATCGATCAATGATTTGGGTCGGTATGAATGCAATACCAACACCATGCAATTACAACGACTCAATTAAAGTTGTAGTTGACTCTATGAGCTCATTCATCCCTAGTTCCACCTAAATAAAATTAGATACTATCTTAACATTAAGTTAATAAGAACTCATTTCAACTAAGAGTGATCGATCGAAGACTCCGGTTGGGATGAACGCAATACCAATACCATATAATTGCAAGGACTTGATGAAGTTGTTGTTGACCCTATGAGCTCATTCATTTCTAGTTCTACCTAAATTAATTTAGGTACTATCTTAACATTAAGTTAAGGAGAACTCATTTTAACTCAGCGTGATCGATCGACAACTCGAGTTGGGATGAATACAATACCAATATCATGCAATTGCAATGACTCAATTGAAGTTGTTGTTGACCCTATGAACTCATTCATCCCTAGTTCCACCTAAATCAGTTAAGGTTCTATCTTAATATTAAGTTAATGAGAACTCATTTCAACTCAGAGTGATCGATCAATGACTCGGGTCGGGATCAATGCAATACCAATATCATGTAATTGCAATGACTCAATTGAAGTTGTAGTTGACCCTGTGAGCTTATTCATCCCTAGTTCCACCTAAATCAATTTAGGTACTATCTTAAGTTAATGAAAAATCATTTCAACTCAAAGTGATCGATCGATGACTCAGATCGGGATAAATGCAATACCAACCCCATGCAATTGCAACGACTTAATTGAAGTTGTTGTTGACCCTAGAGCTCATTCATCCCTAGTTCCACCTAAATTAATTTAGGTACTATCTTAATATTAAGTTAATGAGAACTCATTTCAACTCAGAATGATCGGTCAATGAGTTTGGTAAGGATAAATGCAATACCAACACCATGCAATTCCAAAGACTCAATTGAAGTTGTTGTTGACCCTATGAACTCATTCATCCCTAGTTCCACCTAAATCAATTAATATTTATCTTAACATTAATTTAATGAGAACTCATTCATCCCTAGTTCCACCTAAATCAATTTAGGTACTAGCTTAACATTAAGTTAATGAGAATCTTTTCAACTTAGAGTGATAGATCGATGAATCAAGTTGGGATAAATGTAATACCAACACCATGCAATTACAAAGACTCAATTGAAGTTGTATTTGACCATATAAACTCATTCATTCATCTCTAGTTCTAACTAAATCAATTGCAATAAAATCTATTGCAACAAACGACTGAGCTGTTGAAAATTTCTAACCGATATTCATATCTGTTACAACGAATGACATATTTGATTTAATTATCAAATAGACATTTGCATCTATTGTAACAGATAACTGGGTTGTTGGAATTATTCAAATAGATATTAATATATGTTGTAACAGATGACATATCTTATTTAATTATTAAATGGACATTTGCATCAATTTTCACAGATGACTAGGCTCTTGGGATATTTAAACAAATATTGATATCTATTGTAACAAATGACCTATCTGATTTAATTGCTAGCTCTTATGAATCGAATACACATCAATTCTCGAGCCGCGCTATTATAATTATCAAATAGATATTTGCATATGCTATCACAGATGACTGAGCTCTTGGAATTTTTACACAAATATTTATATCTGTTGTAACAGATGACTGTGCTGTTAGGATTTTTAAATAGATATTGCTATCTGTTACAACAGATGACATATCTGTTTGAAAATTCTTTTTTTCTTTTAATTTTAAAGCAAGCTTTTATCCGAGCAGACAAAGTAGTACTACAAAATACGGTAAAAAATATTTCTTGGATAACTCAAAAATGAGTCCATTGAGTAGTCTTATCTTGTCTTTTCAATGTCACTAGTCTTCCTCGTACCCCTCAAATTATTAATGAATATTAATTAATGAATATTGAAACCCACGTCTACGTACACAATACATCTAGAATTATCTCATCTCTGGTTCAGCTTCAACCCTAAATTTATTTTATTCATCTCTCATCTTTTTCTTTCTCTCCTCTTTAGGGTTATCACTGCCTTTTTTCTCTCTCTTTTATCCTCTCTTTCTTATAAAGATCCATATCTTTCCTTGACTGAAATTGTTGTTTTGATCCCCTTTTGACATTAAGGTATGGTTTACTATTGCTCTTTCATTCTCGTCTTCTTCTTTGCAAGTTATTTACATCTTTTTTTTATTTAATTATCATTTACCCATATCAAATTTATTTAAAAAATTTGAAGGAACTTTTAAGTATTGAATAAACGAACCTAGAATTTTTATTACAATATGCAAAAAAAAATCATCTGTTGGGAGAAGTTTAAAAGCCTGTTGGCAGTATCATTTTTTTGTTTGTTTCTTTATTGTAGATGTTGTTATTGATGTTGTTGGTATGGCTGGCGCTATTGGAAATTGTGGTATGGTATTGTTGATGGTGTTGGAACAAAAGATATTTCTTTTTTGTTGTTGATGGTGTTGGAATAAATGTTGTTATTTTTTTGTTGTTGATGTATTTTATTTGTTGTTTCATTGTAGTTTATGTTGTTGTTGATATTGCAACAGACGGAGCAACTGTTGGAACAAATCAAACCACCGGCAAGGCTGGTTTGATGTATTCCAATAGACTCTACATCTATTGCAACAGACTCCACATCTGATGCAACAAACTCTATATCTGTTATAATAGATGAATAATATTCTTTCTTTGACATCATCTTCTCCCTCTTTTTTGTAGATATAAAGAATTGAAAGTTGATCAACTTTTGCCTGACCAACACAAGAGGCAATAGTAAAGATGGGTTCAGAGGAATAAGCTGTATGCTGATGGAAAGACTTCATATATGGGAGGTATGTATTACTGATAATGTTATCGTAGAAACATACATAAAGTACACTAATTTTGTGAATATTGTTTTTACCGATTAGTCATTGATCATTCAAATAAGATATCCGAAATTTTATAATTAAGTTTGGTAGGTCCGAACTGATAAGGCTAAGGGACCATGAATATAGTTTTGATAACCTATCAAGATTTAATATCGATTGTTGCTCATGTTTATGTGTCAAGCATTGTGAAGGAATCTAGTTTTGGTATAATTGTAAAGAGATTCAATAGTGATTAGACTAATTTTTAGGGTGCATTGGACTCTGAGAAGGCCTTTGAAGCCTAGCACTACATCTAACAAGAACAAAAAAACAATATAGTTATTGCACTAGGCCAAATTTATATGGTTGGGTTGCTCGGGGTGATGATTATATGCCAGAAGGTGCGGTAGGAGAATGCCTTCGAGGGAAAATGAGTGGTTGATGAAAGTCTATATCATTTGAGAGCTAATTGAAGAGGATACACAGGGTAGAAAGTAACTTCTAGCGAATATGGTCGATGAAATTATCTTAAAACATGAGAAATCTATATCAAGTGAAAATACGAAATTATATCTGGTAATGAAAAATCCGTTTGTTGTTTCTCTAAGAGAAAAATAATGCAGATGGTCATTTTTTTAGGGAGCTGCATCTAAGTAGCATTGTCGGGATTATCACCAAGATTCTAGATAATAAAAGAAGACCAAGAAAGCAGCCTTACGGGCATCGAGGGTTGAAATGATGTATAGTAAGTTTATAAAACTTACGCGAACAACAACTGCAGTTAAAATAATAAATCTAAGCGAAGGCGGAAATTTTTAAATTTTAAATTGCATCCCATGCCTTCTTGTTTGTGGTTTTGATTAGGTCCATTGTTGTTGACCTGATCGGAACCACAAATAAGATTGAAAGACGGTTTGAGTGTCATTAATTCCTTAGCAATATGGTTATAATGATTGTGTTTTCTAGCCTTAGCATACATTACACATTTCTCGGAGAAGATCAGAGGCTTGCTGTAGTATGTGAATTTCGATAATTTTCAAGCTTGCCTCCAGTTTGCCGATTTGGTATTCAAGCTTATCATTGCCGTCTTTAAAGTTGGTATAGAGTTTCCGATCTCTTGTGAGCTCGATCAGGAACACTATCTTCGAAGTTGTGGCATTGTAGAAGTCTTTCAAAACACTTTCTTCAGAAGCCTTAAGGGATACATGTAGGGTCACGGTGTATGTTTTTAGGTCAAAATGTGTTGATGCATAGTCAAGATATGGTCCCAACCATTGAATAGCTCACTTTTACCAAGCGTTGCTCAATGCAGCTTTCTCAACCAACCTTCAAGGGATTTGATTAATTAATAAGCAAGTAGTTATGTAACATTTGATCTAAATCGACTCTACCAAGCCAGTCAAACATTACGTAACTCCAGGCTCATTAACCTATCAAAAAACATTGCCCGAGTTAGTGGACAAATCAAACGAGCTCTCTCTTAGCCTTTCTGTTGATCAATCTTCTCCAATATAGATGACAAGATATTCTCCATGTAAAAGTCTACACCATCAGCAGAAATGCTTGCTACAGCAAAAGGGTCATTATCAACTCCTCAGTCTTGCACAAGTATCCGAAAAAGAAAAAATTTAACTCCTTTGTCTTGCACTGTTGAGCAATGTAAAAGGGACACAGAAGAACAACATAAGCTAAAAAGGGTGAGAAGATAAAAAGAAGAGGAATACGAAAGACAAACTGGATGCTAGATTTAGTTCATCTTTGTTTGGTTTGTTAAACAGATAAAATGCGAATGCAAATGAAAATATTTCAAAATTTTCTCGTTAAAAATAAGGCAAAAATATTTTCATTTGCATTCGCATTTTATTTGTTTAACAAATCAAACAAAGATGAACTAAATATAGCATTTAGTTTGTCTTTTTTGTTCCTACCATTTTATCTTCTCACCTTTTTTAGGTCATGTTGTTCTTCTATGTCCCTTGTACATTGCTCAACAGTGCAAGACAGAGGAGTTAAAAAAAAATTTGGATACTTGAGCAAGATAGAGGAGTTGATAATGCCACTTTTGCTCTGGCAAGCATTTCTACTGACGGTGTAGACTTTTGCATAGAAAATATCTTGTCATATATATTAAGAAGAGCTATCAGCAGAAAGGCTGAAAGATTGAGCTCATTTGATTTGTCTACTAACTCGGGCAAAGTTTTCTGATAGGGTAATGAGCTTGAAGTTACGTAACGTTTGATAGGCTTAGTAGAGTCGGTTTAGATCAAACATTACATAAATCCTTGCTTATTAATTTATCAAATCCCTTGAATGTTGTTTGAGCAAGCTGCATTGAGAAACGCTCGATAAAAGTGAGCTATTCAACAGTTGCGACCATATCTTGAGTATGCATCAACACATTTTGACCTAAAATAAATACATCGACCCTCCATGTATCCTTTAAGGCTTCTGAAGAAAGTGATTTGAAGGCCTTCTCCAATGCCACAACTTCAAAGGAGAAATTGTTCCTGATCGAGCTCACAAGAAACCAGGAACTCTTTACCAACTTTAAAGATGGCAACGATAAGCTTGAATACCAAATCGGCAAGCTGGAGGCAAGCTTGAAAATTATCAAAATTCATATACTATAGAAAATCTCTAATCTTGTCCAAGGAATGTTGAAAGCATGCTAAGGCAAGAAAACACAATCAATTAATCCATATTGCTAAGGAAGTAATGACACTCAATTTGTCTTTCAATCTCGTTTGTGGTTCCGATCAGGTCAACAACAGTGGACCTAATTGGAACCACAAATAAGAAGGCATGGGATGCAATTTAAAATTCAGAAATTCCCGCCTTTGCTTATATTCCTTACTTTAACTACAGTTGATGTTGACGCAAGTTTTCTAGACTTACTGTACATCATTTCAACCCTCGATGCTCGTAAGGCTGCTTTCTTGGTCTTCTACTACTTTCTATCAGGTGATAATCCCAACCATACTACCTAGTCATATCTTCCTAGCAAAGTATCCATCTACATTATTTTTCTTTCAGAGAGACAACAGATGAATTTACATTACCGGATACACTTTCATATTTGCACTTGATTTTGATTTCTCATGTTTTAAGATAATTTGATCGGTCAGATTCGCTAGAAGTTCCTTGCTACCCTATGTCTCTTCTTCAATTAGCTCTCAGATGATATATTCTTTCATCAACTCCCCTTTCCCTCACAGGTATTCTCCTTCGGCTCCTTCTGGCGTATAATCATCTTCTCGATCAACCCTTCTATATAAATTTAGGCCAGGGGAATTTCTATTGGTTTTCCGCTCTTATTTGATACAATGCGAGGCTTCGAAATCCTTCTTAGAGTCCAATGCATACTTGAAGTTAAGTCTAATTGATATTGGATCTTTGCAATGACACCAAATGTTGATCCCTTCTCAAAACTTAACTTTTATAAACACGAGCAATAACCGTTAGTAAATCATAACAGGGCATCGGCACCATCTTTATGGGGTCCTCAACCTTATCAATTTGAATCCATCAAACATAATTGTACAATGCCGGATCTTATTTGAATGATCAGTGCCTAATCGGTTAAAAACTACATTCACAAAAATATTGTACTTTGTGTGTGTTGTTTCAATGACCTTATCAGTAATACTTAACTCCCACACATGACAGTGGATCCATCCATCTACACGCACCTTATTCTTCCTAGCCCATTTATGGCTTAAATTGAATAAACATATGACTAGCAAGTTGCAACAGATGCCACATCTGGTTAAATTATGAAATAATTGCAGATATCTATTACGATAGATGATCAATCTATTGAAACATATGACATATTTGTTGGAAAACTAAATAGATATATCCATCTATTGCAACAGATTGTCAATAGGTTATAAGTTATCTGATAGATGGAATATATTTTGCAACAGATTACCCACCTGTTAGATTTATTTTAAAGCAATTTTCTTTTCTTTTCGAAATACAATAAAAGATAAAATATTATATTTAGATCCGTTTTTCTAATTTACATATGCGAAAAGTCACCAGTTTTATTTAATTAAGGGATATAAACAGTCGTGGCTTTTTGTTTGACTAACTCCTTCCAATTCAATTATTTATAAATAGGTCCCTCCTTACTTGTTCATTCTACTACACTTACAAATATGGTTGATCCAGATTCGTACAAGAAGATTCATACAAAATTCTTGTGGAACTTCAAAGGTAGTTTGATGAACTTCAAAGGGATTTGGCCGACTTCGGAGCAAGGCTGGGGAGGGCCCTGTTGCTATCGGATTAAAATTGTCCGGTTGACAATGATAGTAGTAATAATAATAATAATAGTAACGATAATAATAATAGTAGTAGTACTAATTAGTTTATGTTTTTTATTTTAGCGTATATATTATTTTCCTCCTTTTGTATATAGGATCTACCAAAAGGATTCAAAAATCTATGTTTGGTAGTCGAATTTGAATTTTTAATTCTTATTTAGTATTTAATTATCATTTTGTTTATTCCTTATTCTCAATATATCCACAATTGGTGGTAGGGATTGAGCATTTGTTGCAACAGAGGTTAATCTGATACGACAGATCAATCATATGTTGCAACAGACGGTTATTAATAAAAAAGAGCTATTGTTATTAGAGGGTGAAAAGACATGACTTTCTAATTATTTAATATGAAAAATGGTTCATAAATAAATAATAAGTAAATAAACGATAAACACAATTTATAACCATAAAAGAACGGTTATTTGATTTTAATAACTGATCGTCACTTTTCTCTATTTTAATTTTTAATTTTTTTTAAAATTATTTATTTATTATATAATAAAAAAGTCACAATATTGGATTAATTAATTAACTTATATGATGATTGTTAAGAAAAAAGTCACTCACTTTTTTCTTAACAATCATCATATAAGTTGATTAATTAATCCAATATTGTGACTTTTTTTATTATATAATAAATAAATAATTTTAAAAAATAAATTTAAAAATAGAAATAGTGAAAAGTCACGATCAGTTATTAAAATCAAAGTGACTTTTTGTCTAAAACACATTCAACAATGTTGCTGATGCATCAAATTTTCCATTTGTTGCGACTGATGAATCAGTTGTTAGAAGAAATAAAAAAATTATTTAAATAGATCGTCCATTTGTTGCAACAAATGGTATATCTATTGCAATTGATGGTTTATCTGATTCAACAGATATACAATCTGTTGCCAAAACTCAATAAAAATGGTTATTATTTTATTAAAGAAACAATCATTGAAAAGATATTTCTTTTAATTTAATAATAAAAAAGTCAGCAAATTTGGATTAATGATATGCTGATATTTTTTTATAAAAGATAGATTATATGTTGCAACAGATAGATTATCTGATGCAACAGATTCTCTATTTGTTACAATAGATGGTATATCTATTGTCACAGATGAGTTATATCTGTTGTCACAGATGAGTTATCTGATGCAACAGATATAGAATCTGTTGTCACAACTCAATAAAGACGGTTCTTGAAAAGAATTCATTAATAATAATAATCTGAAAAGTCATGACTTATCATAATATTTCTTAATTTAATTAAAGTCATAATTTTTCACAGTAATAAAAAATGTAATTAATAAATGGAGGTGAACAGTTAGATTAAATATTGCAACAGATAGATTATCTGATGCAACATGTTCTCTATTTGTTGCAACAGATAGTATATCTATTGTCACAGATGAGTTATCTGATGTAACAGATATAGAATCTGTTATCACAACTCAATAAAAACGGTTCTTGGAAAGAACTAATTAATAATAATAATCTGAAAAGTCATGAATTATCATAATATTTGTTAATTTAATTAAAGTCATAACTTTTCTCAGTAATAAAAAATGTAATTAATAAATGGAGGTGAACAGTTAGATTATATCTTGCAACTGATAGATTAGCTGATGCAACAGGTTCTCTATTTGTCACAACATATGGTATATCTGTTGTCACAAATGAGTTATCTGATGCAATATATATAGAATCTATTGTCACAACTCAATAAAAATAATTCTTGGAAAGAACTAACTAATAATAATAATATGAATAGTCATGACTAATCACAATACTTCTTAATTTAATTAAGTTATAACTTTTCACAGTAATAAAAATGTAATTAATAAATGGAGGTGAATAGTCGCGCCTTTTTGCCACTTATTCAAATTCAATCCTCTATAAATAGGTCCCTCCTTACTCATTCGTTTATTCAACTACACTCTATTTATTTATTGCATCTTGTCTTTTATATTACACCTTCCACCACTTTCTCTTCCCTGACTCAGGTAAGTTTTTTCTTGCCAATTTGTAGTATACGTTGTATTACATTCGGATATTCTTATCTTTACTTTTGTTTTGACATTTTTTGTCAATTCATATATATTCTAGATATGGTTGATCCAGTGTGGGACATGACTTTTCTACAAGACGCCGTGAATGAACTTCGGATGTAGGTTTGTGACCTGCAATGGGAACTGGGAGCTGTTAGAGTAAGGATGCTCAGTGAGATCCGACGGCTGAGGAGGGCCTTGCTACTACTTATGGAAGATTGGTCAGCTGACAATAATAATAATAATAATAATAATAATAATAATAATAATAATGTTAATAATAATAATTAGATTATTTTTTTCTTTTAGTCTCGTCAATGTATATGTATTTTTATTTTTTTTAGTTTAATAAAAAAATTATGTTTGATCAACTTTGACATTTTAATTCATATTTAATTTTCATTCTGTCTATTATCTTCTCAACAAACATGTCGACAATTGGGCGTAAGAAATAATTTCGAATCCAGTAGCAATAGCAAGATTTATCTGTTGGGTTTGTGGCAGGGGATGATTTGTATTATTCTAAACAGATTACTCATATGTTGCAACGTGATGCAATATATAATCAATCTGATGCAACAGATAACTAGTCTGTTGCACGACTTTGACGTTTTAATTCATACTCCCTCCTCTCAAATTACCCATCCCAAATTGAGATGACACATTGATTAAGAAAAATAATTAATAACATGCCTAATTTTTCATGATACCCCTATTAAATGATGTTTATATTTTAATTTGAAGAAAAAGTAATTAATGCAAAGGGTAAAATATGAAAAAAAATTTAATCTCTTCTTGATTAATGAAAAAAGACAAGTAAATTGAGAAATCAAATTAGGAAATTTAGAACGGGTAATTTGAGAGGGATGGAGTATTTAATTTTCATTCTGTCTATTATATTCTCAACAAACATGTCGACGATTGGACATAAGAAATAATTTTGAATCCAGTTTGCATAGCAAGAGTTGAAATATATTGGTTATCTATTGGGTTTATGGCAGAGGCTAATTTGTGTTGTTTCAAACAGATTAATCATCTGTTACAACAGATAAGGATGGGTAATTTAAAACGGAGGGAATATTTATTTTTTATTCTGTCTATTATCTTCTCAACAAACATATCGACGATTGGACGTAAGTAATAATTTTGAATCTAGTAGTAATAGCAAGAGTTGAAACATATTGGTTATCTGTTGGGTTTGTGGCAGGAACTAATTTGTGTTGTTTCAAATAGATAGGATCTCACACGCAAGAAATTTTGTACGAGGGAGAAGGATATTTGCGTACAGGCTGTGGTCGTTTTGGTCATGTAAACAAGGATTTTACTTATCAACAGCATACTCCTCAAATGGAGTCAACAACATCAGATTTTTTTGGTGCTTCGAATGCCACTCTTTCTCCTCAACAGGAATGGCACACTGTTAAGTTTCCACCTAGAAGGAAAAATAAGAAATTGGGGAAAGGTAATTCACCGCTACCTCCAGATTCAGCCGCACCAAAGATGGATAAATACCCTGCAAAAAGTGTTAAGGAATCCTCAAAGTGGTTCAACCACAACTCCTGGTTTGGATCTACCCAAGCAGGATGTATCTTATGGTAAAAGTGTTAAGGTACATTTTAACTTCGAATCGGTAGCAAGTATGCCTCAAAACCCTTTTAATTTTACTGCAAAACCTAATTCTGGTAATACCCAAGTTCCTTCAAATTTCAAAAGTCCTAGTTCGTCTACATCTAAGATGGATAGAAAAAGAAGATACCATTTTTCAAACTCCTCCATGCTTCACTCAAATAAATTTAATGTTTTGAATGAAGAAATTTTAATTTCTCATTCTTCTAATTCAAAAGTGAAGTTGTGCACTGAGGTAGGCCTCTCTGAGAAAAAACAAGGGGAAAAATCAGACCCTTTTTCAATAAATAAAGTTTCTTTTGGAATATTCCTGTAAAATTTATTTCTTACTACTGAGATAGAAATCATTACTGACTCTTCTAATTATGTGGAATATTAGTGTTATTTCTCCTAATTTTTTAATTGCTTTTCACTTTAGGGCTCAGTTGTCCTTTAAATCACGTTTACTCCCCCTAAAAAATGACAAATCAATACATCTGGTAGAACACTTGTAATCTGTAAATAACTTGCATGAAATGCAAAATCCCATATCAGATCCTTTACATAATTTTTCTGAACTCCCAATAAATTATAATGATTATACTTCTATTGAAACTCCTTTTGCATTAAATGCTAAACCAACTACAACACTTCATTTCTCTTTCTCTAAGGAAATAAATAAGTCTTTTTACTTAGAAAATGGACAAAGTTCTTGCTCTACCACTTTATCAAAAAGTCAAACTGTTTCCTCTAACTCGCATATCCAGTCACAATCAAATAAATCCACCTCAGCAAATTCCTTCACAAGCGACTTACCATCCATTAGTATATGCAACTCAACCTGTGCATCCCCTCCATCAACCACTAACTTGGATTGAAAGACAAATCTAAGGACATGCAACTCTCTCCTTAATGGATATCAACAGAGTGGAAATTCTTGTTGTTCTCCAAAACCACAACTTCTTAGCCTAACTGATTTCGAAAGACATGAAAAAAATGATCGAGTTTATTGTGAATCAGATATGGCTCTCAAATGTTATGGATCTATTAGTGAAATCCACGGCTCCACAGTTCATCCACACTTTGCAGTCTCTGTGGAACCTACAACATCTCTTAAATCAATTCCCAAATATGAATAAAATTGCTCTAATACCGATCTTCACACCTTAAGAAATAGTCAATGCAAATCCATTGTTCTTTCCATGGAACCCGATTCTTGTGTAGAGGGGTCAGTTTGTGAACCTCCAAACAACAGTACATCCGAGACTAGGAGAACTAGGGGTCACACCAGAAAGGACGAGTTCCTTCACAAAAATCTCAAATTTTAAAAATACGGCACTCATGATCTTTCCTGAAGATGAGGATAAGAAATATATCTGTCTTTTATCCACTGTCACTTCTGAAGAGCTCTTTCGACCTGAGACCTGCCATAAACAATGCCTTGGCAAAATTTATGGTGGTGATGACCCCAACACTTCGTTGTAGTCAGTTTTCTTCTGGTGATAGTTCCCAACTTTCTTTAAACTTTTTCTCTCCAATGAATCGAGCTTCTTGCTTTATTGTTTGGAATACTCGGGGAGTAAATAATGAAAATTTTAGGAGAAATTTTTGGGATCTTCTCTACTCTTACAACCCTTGCTTTGTAGAGTTGTTGGAAACTAAGCTTAGTGACCACTTAGGCCTCATGCATGAGTTGGATTTTGATGATTATTGAGAAATTCCAGCTACAGGTAGATCGGGTGGTATAGTCCTACTTTGGCATACTAATTATGTCAGTGTTACTCGAAAATGTCAAACCTCCCAGGAACTCCATGTTATGATTAAGGTTAGCCCCTATAACTTATCTTGGTATTTTTCACTATATATTCTAGCACTGATTATAATATTCATAGAATTCTTTGGCAGAATCTTGTAAGTTATGCTTAATCTATTACTAGGCCGTGGTTGGTGGCTGGAGATTTTAATGAGATACTATCCCAAAATGATAAATAGGGGGGGGGGGTTAGAAATATTAATACTTTTAGAAGTTCTGACTTTTGGGACTGTATAAAATCTTATCATCTTATGGACCTAGGATATAAGGGTAGTAAATATACATGGTCAAACCATAGGAAAGAGTTTTAACACTGTTATCTTTGAAAGACTTGATAGGGTTTTTGTCACTAACAACTGGATGAAAAATTGGCCTAATGCTCATGTTACTCACTTTCCGAGAACTCACTCCGACCATAACCCTCTGCTTATCTCCCTTACTAATAGATACTTCAGAAAAAGTAGAAAACCCTTTAGGTTGGCGAAGTATTGGATGGATCACCCAGAGTTTAGTACTATTGTTAGCCAAAGTTGGGATACAAATGATCTTACTCGTGTTATTCCAGCCTTTCGGGAAACAGTCTTACACTAGAGTAATCATGTCTTCGAGAATATTTTTCATACTAAATGTTGTATCCTTTCCCGACTCACAAGGATTTAAAACTCCCTAAGTATGCTTCAAGTACCTTCGTTCAAAATCTAGAACGTAGGCTTAAAACAGATTTTAATGACATCCTTAAGAAAGAAGAGGACTATTGGAAAATGCGCTCTTGTATTAACTAGCTAAGCAAAGGAGATGCTAACACTAAATATTTCCACTGGTGTGTCCTTAATCGACGTCGTAGAAATAAGATTTCCTACTTTAAGGACTCCAATGATAATTGGATTATCGATCCCGACAAACTCTCAAATCATGTCTTTACCTATTTTTCTGACTGTTTTTCTACTGATTTTTCCTACTTAAAACAATCTCATACAAGTTATCACAATTTGGACCTCTCGGATTCAGACAATCCTCTTCAAGATATAGAAATAACTTAGGCTTTGTTCTCTTTCAAGCCCTTTAAAGCCCCAGGATCGGATGGGCTTCACCCTCATTTCTTTCCGTCGCAATGAGGTATTGTTGGACCTTCCATTAAAAAGATATGCCATACAGTTTTCAATACCCAAACTCTCCCAAATAAAATGAATGACACCCTCCTTTGCCTCATTCCAAAATTCTCAAATACAAATTCGTTAAAGAATTTTTTCCCCATTAGTCTTTGCAATACAACTTACAAAATTGTTACAAAGATTATTGCCAACTGCATAAAACCCCATCTTGTAAATCTCATCAGTCTTTATCAAGCTGGTTTCTTAAAAGGACGTTGTGCTTATGATAATGCTATCCTGGTACAGGAACTTGTTAGCCATATTACGAGGTCAAAAAATAAGGCTGCTAGTTTTATCCTCAAACTAGATTTGAAAAAACCCTTCGATCATCTAGAATGGTCTTTTGTCTATCCACTCTTCTTTACTTCAAGTTCCCTACTAAAATTAATTCTCTCATTATAACATGGATCTCCACTAGTAACATTGTCGTCCTAGTTAATGGTACTTAAACTAACTATTTCTCTCCTTCACGAGGTATTCAATATTGCGATCCTATGTCCCCCTATATTTTTATCCTTTGTATGGACCTTCTTTCAAATTATATTACTTACCCAGTTGACACCCTTCGTTGGGACCCAATTACTCTTAGTAAACACGACCCTCCCATTTCTCATCTATTTTTTATGGATGGTTTAACTCTTACTTCCAAGGCTACCACTTCTTCTATCCGTAATATTCATGAATGTATGACTCATTCTAGCATTCTTTCAGCTCAAAACATTAATGCGATAAAATCTAAGGCTATCTTCTCCCCCATACCCTCACAATATTCAGCTTCTAATCAAGGACCTATTTGATATTTCCCCATTTACCAGCTTTGGTAAATATTTAGGTTTTCCTATTTTAAATCATAATCCTAAATATGAGAATTTTTAATTCCTTATTGATAATATATGTAGGAAGCTTGCTTCTTGGAAATCAAAATTCCTTTCTCTGGCGGGGCAACTTGTCTTGATCAAATCTACTCTAGATGCAATCCCCACTTATACAATGCTCCAAGAAAACTTGTAATACGATCGAAAAAATTCAGAGAGCTTTCGTTTGGGGTTCAACTATTCAAAGGCATAAACTCCATTATATAAGTTGGGATAAGGTTATCTCCCCGAAAAATTGTGGAGGTTTAGGTCTTTATAAGGTATATGTTAAAAATCAATCTATTATCATGAGCCTGGCGTGGAGACTGTTCACTAACTCCACTTCTCTTTGGGCTAAAACTCTTATTCATAAATACAATCATATTCGGAGCCATCCTACTGGCTCTTTTATTTGGCGAAAAGTTTTCCTTGGGGGATCTCTTTGTAGTCAAGCTACGACCTGGTCCCCAGCCTCGGGCAACTTTATTAACCTTTGAACGCATCGTTGGGTTCCCAATTTTCCTATCCTCAGGCATATTATTTATGGTCTTTTGACCAAAAATGAAGCAGACCTTCGCCTCTTGGATATCTGGACTAGCCATCAGTGAGATTGGAGTAAGTTATCTTTTGAAATTCCCCAATTTTTCACTAAAAAGACTTACTATATCCGACCAAACCTCTCTTTTGGCCTCTGGGACAAACCTTACTAGGTGTACACCGCCAATGGCCTTTTCTCTTGAAAATTATTTTACGAATCGCTTGACCGACTTTCGTCCAATAACTATGCGTTTAGTTGGATTTGGAATCTAAATACGTTGGCAAAAATTCGGCATTTTCTATGGCTTTGCTCGCATAGAAGACTACACACAACTGTGTATCTTTATTATATTGGAATCTCCCCTCATCCTAATTGTCCGATATGCCATTTAAAACCCGAAACTCCTGTGCATATCTTTACCTGATGCTATGTGGCCCAAAAATTTTGGTTCGATATAGGCTTAAACATCTCCCAAATCGATATCACAAATCATCATTGGCTAAACTTTTTGAAATCTCAATTCCCTCCGTTTCGGGATGTGTCACTTGACTAGATGACTTTTTTTCATTTCGCTATTTGGAATATTTTGCTTAACCGAAACAATAATGTTTTTCACAAAAAAAAAATAGTTTTCATGATGTTGCTTTGGTTCGGGCTAAAATTTTGAAATATACTGATTATGCTCTTTCCCCTAGTAACTATAATGGGTCTATTGTTGTTAAGGTTAGATGGTTCCCCCCCCTCCCCCCCCCCCCCCCCCACTCCCCCGAAGGCATATATAAATTAAACATCAATGGGTCTTTTTCAAAGGATAAAGCTCGATGTGGAATGGGAGGGGCTATTCGTAATCATTTAGGCACTTGGATTATAGGGTATTGTGCTACTGGCACCAGCCACTTCCACACTATGGTTGAAATCGAAGCTCTTAAATATGGTCTTGATCTTGCTATCATACATAATTTAATCCCTCTTGTTATTGAGACTGACTCGGTAGAAGTTATTCATCTCTTACGACATTCTACCATGCCTTTTACTGATATTATTACTAACTGCAGGTCAATGTTGAAGAGCATAAGGAATCAAGTGGTGCAACATAACTTTCGGGAGGCAAATAAGGTAGCCTTCGTCAAGACTAGGTTCTACCTTATCCCAACCAAGCAACTTTATCTCTTTCCAGTCTCATTCTTCTTCTGCTGCTGCCCACCTACTTAACGATGCTAATGGTGTTTTTTGTAATCGTCTGGTGTCTTGGTCAATGTATAATAATCTACTATGTCTAGAAAATCAGTCCATCTCCTCCCATGTAAATAGAAATGCTAAGTCTACTACTACTGCTGCTTATGTTTGTAATTCTGCTTATTTTTTTTTTCAAATTAAAATGTAAATATTATTTAATAGGAATACTATGATAAACTAGCTATATTATTAGTTTTTTTTTATTTAATGTATCATCTTAATTTGGGATTGATAATTTGAAATTGAGGGAGTATCAACAATATTCTAATCATATTCAAATAAAATGTCAAACCACTTTGACGTAAACCACAACCATAAACACACTCCTCAGAAAGAAAATCCCCCATGTTGATTTTGACCAATTTGTGATACGCTTCTCTTTTCTCCCTTTCTCCTTCTCTAAAATCTCTCTGTCACATTAGGTTTTTTCACAACAAATTTTCCAGTAAATTCATTCAACGAACACGTCTTTCCTGTTCTCTGGACAACTTTTTTGTTTAATCTTCAATAAATACTTTCTTTTTGGTATCAAAAAAAGAAAAAGAATGAAGACATCGTTGAAGAAATTGCGAGGATTGGCTAATCTCAGACATGAAAGAAAAGAACGTAGGCTTCGTCAGCCATCTGACGAGCTCGCTATGGCTGCTCAGGTGTCCTTTTTTTTTAAAAAAAATTTAATGAATCTCTCTTATTTATTTTTTCTTGATCTGGTTATGGAAATAAAATCCCAGATGCAATTTTTTTTTTTTTCAAAGAAAATGCAAAAAAAATAAAAAAACAACCTGAATTGAATCCAAGAGCAGGGCCTGGTGCCAACACAAGTACGTGATAACTCTCTTCAGTAAGGCCTAGGCAAACGGTACGAATGCACTTTGTGTTGGTACTGAAGTTTCCATATAGCATAAATCTGAATCCTAGTTGTGAAGTTTGTGGTACGAAATAATGTCTCAATTAGAACAAAATGTCTTAGCACATCTTCAGTTAATTGATGTTCTTATGACAACCAAAGAATCAATCAACCAATTAATCAACTATAACTCGCTCGCAAACTCGTTGGACTCAGCAGGGCAGAGCCAGCACAGTAGATAAAGTTAGGCAGAACACAATAATTTTGGCTCAAACCCTATGTTCTTTTTGATAACCATGGTGTTCGGGCCAGTTTGTGTACTGCAACTAATAAAATGTTCTCTTTTGATTGCATTAAAAAAATAAATCTTGAGCACCAGTATTTCGGAAAGCGTTTTCCGTGTGATTAGTCTTGCTTATAACAAGGTTTCCGCTATAGTAATCTGTGGAGTGTGAACTTGAGCATGTGTAGGTCCTACACTTGTAGTTAGCCCCAACAAATAATTTATTGATGTTCATCATTGTGCTGCAATAATGTTGATTGTTTTAGTTTATACTATAAGAAAATGCTGTTTGTTGTAGACAATGCCCGGATGTGAATAAAATTTTCAGTCTCTACTGCTTGGTGTCTCTTCAAATGCCAGCACTGTTTGTCAGTGATTTGATTCAGGAAGCAACTATGAAGATATCATTTCTATCATTTCCACTGTTCTAATCTTCAGTTAATCTTTGTATAGATGAGAGTTCCTTATTAAGAATATTCACTTAATTTATCTATAAAATGTGTAGATGAGAGTTATGATAAGTGTTTTATTGATTTTTCTGGTTAAAGTTTATTAGGGTTTGGTCTTTGACATCTGCTTTCACTTCTCCTAGGATATGCAAGAAATGAAAGATTGCTACGATAGGTTACTTTCTGCGGCAGCTGCCACTGCTAATGGTGCTTATGGTAATTTATTGCCCTTTTATTCACTCCAGTTTCTAATAGTGCTGATGTTAACTTTGCAATATGATACTGTATGTTTCATCTTCTTAGCATAGCTTCTACTCGTAAATACTTTTATGAATATTTCCATATCTTTTTTTATAGTCGGGAATCCTTGATGGCCACTTGATGCATTGTTCTAAACTTAGTGGATAATAGGCCTGCACTATACCCTTCTCCACTTAAATACTAGGTTGTTGTCTATGACAAGATCCATCTTTTCTACCTTAGCTTTGTGAAATCAGGAGAACTTTTTAGAATAATTCATGGGCTAGAGGCATACTTATATCTAACTACTTTTCACTTATTTTATGACCCAGATAATGGATATTGTAAATATAAAACACTCGAGAAGAGACCTATGTTTCGTTTTGCATTTGTAATAGGTTCAAGCATCTAGCTTCAGTGGAACACATTGGTTACTTTATGTTCCTTCTCGGGGCTCCTTGAAGTACTATTGCAACTCCTTTTAGCAAAAGTAGAAAAGTTATTCGTTAACATGGTTAACATGGTTACTTATCTGGACTAAAGAAATGGAGTTATCAGTTAAACATAGTCTTTTAATGAATCAAGCAGGGAAGCAAAAGCATTACCAACTAAATTGAAACTGAAATGGTTAATGAGGTACTGAAATGACATGCAGGTCCTGAAAATTTATGAAATGACTTAAGCTGATGGAAGTCTAACTATATGCTGTTTTATCCATCAAATCAATCTAATTTTATAGTCTTTCTTGTTTGAACTTTTCAAAAATGGAATAGTTTGCTTATTGTACTTGCAAGCTTGAACTTATATTTTATTCTTTGAGCTATCAATAGAAACCAAATTAGCTTAGAGGCTCTGTTTCTGTGTACTTCAATAAATATCACATTAACTTTACAATGTGTTATATTGGTTGACCAATAAACAATGACGTACTGGTTAAACATAGTATCCATATTTTATTTTACCTTAGTATGCATGCAGATGTATTTATTATTAATTAGCAGGGATTATTCATCAGCTTTCATCTTTGTTTCTTCCCAGTTGGATTCCTACTTCTGGGGAGCCTTTTGCGTAAGTTATATTTAATTGAGATAGTTCATTTTCAGAGTTTTCCGAATCGTTGCGAGAAATGGGTGACTGTCTTCTTGAGAAAACGGCATTGAATGATGACGAAGAAAGCGGTCAGTATGATGCATTACTTTGTTTAGTTGATGAAGTGTTGACTAAATTTTTTTTTTTTACAATAAGCCGATCAACTAAACATTTAAGTTGTTAGACAGGAGTACAACAACAACCACCCCTGTATTATCCCACAAAGATTGTTAGAGAGGAGACACTTTTATTTATTTGTTTTAGGGTCACATTCTGTCACATGCGTTCTAATTCTTTTTCTTTGACCAGCATGTTTAAATTTCTCTGTATTATGGGTGTTAGTGTAACCTGAATTTAGAGTTGTTGCCTGTTTCGAAATCATGTTGAATGGGTTGAACTGCCTCATTTAAAGCATAACCTATTAGACAGTACTTTTTTTTAATTTGTTAGATCTTCAGCATTAGTAAATAGTTATCTACCAAAAACAAAAGGTTCCGAGAAGAAAAGTTCTATGATGTCCATCCTGTTGAAGGTCCTCATTGCATGATAGCAGATCTGATTATTACCGAATCAAAAGAAATAGATTATGCTTATCGTGGTTTCCTTTGTTCTTCAATTATAATGTGCTCATCTTTGGATTGTTAGAACTCATTATATTGTTACGTTATACTGCGTTGCTAAGAGATCAGCTGCAGTTTTCCTTTCCTTTTTTTCTTTTTCAATTTTGATTGTTAAAATTGAACTGGTTTCTATATGAACAGGTAAGGTGCTACTAATGCTGGGAAAACTGCAGTTTCAGCTTCAGAGACTTGTAGATAACTATGTGAGTGCTAGAGGTTGAATGTGAATTATTTCTGAGTGCTAGAGGTTGAATGTGAATTATTTCTATGTTCTTGAGAATACCCTATTTTTATGAATATTTATTTTCTATTTTCAGCGCTCTCATATTATCCAGACCATCTCAGTCCCCTCAGAATCCCTTATCAATGAACTGCACATAGTTGAGGTAAGTCATTTGGATAAAGCAACTCTAGCTACAGATTACACCTGCAGGTGGTTTCTTGGGGTACAATGTGTTAATTTTCCTGTGCTGCTATCTGCAGTTTCAAGAGCTTCAGTGTTTTATAGAAAAAAGAAAAGTCTGTGGTGCTTTTGTTTCTAGTTCGCCATGCCTCTCGGCTCTCCATTGATACATTTTCTTGATTATTTTAATAAGCAATGTGTAAAATTTGAAATTGGAGTTATCATGTATTTGATTCTCTTTTGCTCCTCACTTATTGTTTACTTGATGTGGTTGTTGACTTGTCATAAATGATATATTATAATAATAGACACATGTTCTCTTTATTGGAGATGCTTGATTCTGGTGGTTGCATATGAATTCAGAGGATAACTTAAATGGCTTGTTAAATCCATTGGTGTCTTGGTGATTGCAGAATAAGTAGGAGGGAAGATGGTTGTACTTTGGGAAATGTAATAGTGTAATAAATATAACTTGTATTTTGCTCGTCTTATGTCAGGTACCTCTTTCATGGAAATTTTGTTTTACTAGATTAACACAATAAACACAGTGTGAAACTTTTTCCACTTAAAAAGTCATCTACTTTGATTATGTGCTTACTGCAACATGAAGACTAAGGAATCTGACATCTACTAAAATTGACAAGGTTACATAGTTTGTCATTTGTCGTCCCTTTTGATGGTAGATAGTAACTACTGGGATTAGGCTTCCACTTAGAAACATTGTTTATGGGTTGACATAGATATTGTTTCTTTGTATTTTTCTCATGCTGAAGCATTTGACGTTTTCTTTCTTCTTTGTGAAGGAAATGAAGATGCAATGTGATGAGAAGAGGTAAAGCTAAATTACTTCTAATCATTTGTGTAGCTTTTCTTTATAGTGAGTGTCCTCTCACTCTCTCTTCTTTGCCAGGGAAGTGTATGAGAATATGGTGCAAAAGTACAGAGATAAAGGCAGGATAAAAGGAACTAAAGGAGAAAGTATTTCTTCCCACCAGCTGCAAGTTGCTTATGAGGAATATGATGAGGGGGCTAATGTTTTTGTATTCCGTATGAAGTCCCTCAAGCAAGGACAATCCCGCAGCCTTTTAACACAGGCATCTCGACACCATGCTGCTCAGGTTTTTTTTCCATTGATGTTAACGAAATCCCTTACGTTTCATAGTGAACCAAAGTATATGCTTGCACCATATTTAGGGTGGTTGTTCATGAGCTTTGGCTTGCTTTTCAAATCAGTTATCTTTCTTCAAGAAAGCCCTCAAGTCCCTTGAGGAGATTGAGCCGCATGTCAAATTGGTGACGGATCTGCATCATATTGATTACCACTTCCGCGGGCTTGAAGCAGATGATGCTGGCTATGAGGATGAAGATGAAAACAATTCCGAGGATGACTCTGAATCACTTGATGATGGTGAACTGAGTTTTGACTATGGACAGAATGACCAGATGCATACATCAAACCATTCAATGGAGGTAAGCTTTTCTCCCTTTTTTTTCTTCTTTTTTTTTTATTCTGGATTTATATGGAAATTCATTAAATTGTTTTTTATTTGAAGAGTGGCAGTTCTGAATTATAGATGATCTGTTTACGTGTCCAAGGGGAGAATGATATAGTTATACCCTTTTAAATTACCGATCGTATTAATTGCCTTATATTAAGTAATAATATTAGGATCCATAGTAAGAAGAAAATCCTGTTGATTTCGGTCTTCATAAATAGAATAATCCCATCACATTTTGTTAGACCTTATTTCATTTTCAGTAACATTCCATTTGACCATAATTTTTTTGAATCTTTCTTAAAGAATATATTAATTCAAGAAATTAGGGTCGTTTATGCAAGTAATAGTAATGCAAAGATTAGCTATGTAAGGATTAGTTATACGTGATTTAGTTATTCCATCTCCTACCCCACATAAAATCATACTCCCTCCGTCCCAAACCATGTGTCATCATTTCCTTTTTAATCTGTCCCAAAATAAGTGTCGCCTTTCCTTATTTGGCAACTTTTTAAAGGCATAATTACCCTTTTACCCTTATTGGTCCCACTTAATTAAAAAAAAGATATTGACACATTTTTTGATAAAGGATAATTTGGTAAACTTTACCAAGTCTTCCCTTATTTCTTAAACTCCGTGCCCGGTCAAATGGCGACACATAAAATGGGACGGAGGGTGTACATCAGCAACAACAACAACAAAAAACCCAGTGTATTCCCACCTGGTGGGGTCTGGGGGGTAAGATGTACGCAGTCCATACCTCTACCTCTAAAGAGGTAGAAAGGCTGTTTCCGATAGACCCCCGGCTCAAGACACACGATACCACACAATACAAAGTAAAGCATCGAACAAGGTTACAAGATTACATAACATAACATGCATAACATAAATACGGCATAAATACGGCAGTCATAAGTAAAAAGAAAGGAAAACAGAAAACAGAAAGCAGAAAGAAAACAGAGGAGAGCACCCAGATTCGTACTAAAACAAGGAACAAGGAACACGGAAGCATACCAGGCTACTACCCCCAGCAAGTAATTCCCTACCCTAGCGACCGAAACTGGCCCTAGTCCTCTACCCTAATTCGCGTCCTCCAGACCTTCCTATCTAGGGTCATGTCCTCGGTAAGCTGTAACTGTTCCATGTCCCGCCTAACCACCTCACCCCAGTATTTCTTCGGCCTACCCCTACCCCACCTAAAACCGTCCAACGCTAGCCTCTCGCACCTACGAACCGGTGCATCCATGCCCCTCCTCTTCACGTGTCCGAACCAACTCAATCGGACTTCCCGCATCTTGCACTCCATTGGAGTCACACCAACCTTCTCCCTGATAGTCTCATTCCGAACTCTATCCTCTCTAGTCAGCCCACACATCCAACGCAGCATCCGCATCTCTGCCACCTTCATTTTTTGGATGTGGGAATTCTTTACTGGCCAACATTCCGCTCCATACAACATGGCCGGACGGACTACCACCCTGTAGAATTTGCCTTTAAGCTTGGGCGGCACCTTCCTATCACATAACACCCCCGACGCGAGCTTCCACTTCATCCATCCCGCCCCAATTCGGTGCGAGACATCCTCGTCAATCTCACCGTTACCCTGGATCACGGACCCGAGATACTTGAAACTATCCCTCTTACATACCACCTGTGATTCCAACTTCACTACCACCTCATCCTCCAGCCTTACGTCATTAAACTTGCATTCCAAATACTCTGTCTTGCTTCTGCTCAACCTGAACCCTTTTGACTCAAGGGTTTGTCTCCACACCTCTAACTTATCATTTACATCCCCTCGAGTCTCATCAATTAGAACTATATCGTCCGCAAAAAGCATACACCACGGCACCTCCCCTTGAATACGTCGCGTCAACACATCCATCACCAACGCAAACAAAAAGGGACTAAGAGTAGATCCCTGGTGCAATCCTGTCAAGACGGTGAAATGCTCTGAGTCTCCTCCCGCCGTCCTTACCTGAGTTTTTGCTCCCTCATACATGTCCTTAATTGCTCTGATGTATGCCTGCGGAACTCCCCTCACTTCCAAGCACCTCCAAAGCACCTCCCTGGGGACTTTGTCGTATGCCTTCTCCAGGTCGATAAACACTATGTGCAGGTCCTTCTTCCTTTCCCTATACTGTTCCACCAGCCTCCGAACCAGGTGAATTGCCTCCGTCGTCGAGCGGCCAGGCATAAACCCAAACTGGTTTTCCGAAATAGACAGTATCCGTCTCAGCCTCGCTTCGACCACTCTCTCCCAAATCTTCATAGAGTGACTCAATAACTTAATCCCCCTATAGTTATCGCAACTCTAGACGTCCCCCTTATTCTTATAGAGGGGGATCATGGTGCTCCGCCTCCAAGCCTCGGGCATCCTTGCCGTCTTGAAGATTTCGTTGAACAATCCAGTCAACCACCTTACACCTGCCTCTCCAACGAACTTCCAAAACTCCACCGGTATCTCGTCTGGCCCCGTCGCCCTACCCCTTCGCATCCTGCGAACAACCTCTCTAACCTCATCTACCCTAAAGCGTCTACAATAACTAAAATCCCGACACTCCTCTGAGTGCTCCAGTTCCCCTAATTCAATATCTCTATCCCCTTCGTCATTCAAAAGCCTATGAAAGTACGACTGCCATCTCTCCTTAATGTCGTCGTCCTCCACCAACACTCTACCATCCTCCCCCTTAATGCACCTCACCTGGTCCAGGTCACGCCCCTTCCTCTCCCTAGCCTTAGCTAGTCTAAACAGCTTTTTCTCCCCTCCTTTCCCCTGTAACCCCGCATACATGCTCTCAAAAGCAGCCATCTTAGCTGCTGTGACAGCTGACTTAGCCTCCTTCCTAGCTAGCTTGTACTCCTTCCTGTTTACCCGCTTCTCTTCTTCGTCCTTACTCTCAACCAACTTAGCATACGCCCCTTTCTTGGTCCCCACTTTCTTCTCCACCTCTTCATTCCACCACCAATCCCCCCGATGGTGCCCGACTCGGCCCCTAGAAACACCCAACACCTCAGCTGCACTCTCTCTGATGCACCTCGCCGCCCTATCCCACATACTATCCACGTCCCCCCTACACTCCCACACCCCCATTCCTGCCAACTGCTCCCCTATCTCCCATGCCTTCATTGGCGTCAAGCTGCCCCACTTAATTCTAGGTCTACCCTCCTTACTTCTCCTCTTTCTATTCTTCTTTATACCCAAATCCATAACCAAAAGCCTGTGCTGGGTTGAAAGATTCTCACTCGGGATAACCTTACAGTCCTTACACAGCACCCTATCCCCTTTCCGAAGCAACAAAACGTCAATCTGGGTCCTGGCTATTGCGCTTCGAAAGGTGATCAAGTGATCGCCCTTCTTCGGGAAGCCGGAGTTCACCACCACCAGCCCAAAGGACCTTGCAAACTCCAATAGAGTCGTCCCCTCTTCATTTCTGTCCCCAAAACCAAAACCACCATGCACATCACCAAAGCCTCCCGGTAATGCCCCGATGTGCCCGTTGAAATCTCCTGCTACAACAATCTTCTCCGAGCTAGGCACGCCTCTCACCACCTCCTCCAAAGCCTCCCAAAACCGCATCTTCTCCTCCCCCTCCGAGCCCACGTGGGGCGCATAGGCACTACACACGTTCAGGGTAAACCCTCGGATGACCAACTTAATAGTCATCAACCTATCGTTGATCCTCTTCACCTCTACGACCTGACCTCTAAGCTCTTCATCTACTAAGATGCCAACTCTATTCCTACGCCTCTCGCTCCCAGAGTACCACAGCTTGTAACCATCCACAACCCTAGCCTTAGACCCTATCCACTTGGTCTCCTGGACACACGCAATATTGATACTCCTCCTCCTAAGTATCTTCACAAGTTCTATGGACTTACCCTTAAGGGTCCCTATATTCCAAGACCCAACCCTCAGCCTACTATCACTATCCACACGCCCTCCTGTACTACCCCCGCGGCCAAAACTTGGCCTCCTTCCCACTCCCGTCCTTTCCTCATCCCCCGCCCCCACAACCACCCCACGCCCCAACCCCCTCGAACATGACCCTATCCTACCATTACCGCCCACAGCCACTACTACGAGCAAATGTAAGAAACTAAAAATATATAAAAATGTAAAAAATATAAAATATAAAATATAAGAAAATATAAATAATGGTAGAAACAGAGCAGCAGCAAGAAATACAAGGCACACAAATCACACGCGAGTCAAGGTGTAGGGGAAAATACTAGCGTAATATAAAGAAAGAAATAACAAAGGTTAGAAGTCACCGGGTGGCCGATCGACGGCTGGAGACCGATCTGCAGTTGCTGGGGACCGGGTGGCGGCTGCTGTGACCGGACGCCGGCTGCTGGATCTGCGGGTGGGGTCTCGCCGGAGCTGGAGACCGAGGGGGGCTGCTCGATCTCGCCGGATCCGGCGGGTTGAGGACTCGCCGAAGCTGGGGACTGCCGGAAAGGGGGGGGGGCTGGGGGCTGGGGGCTGCCGGAGATGGGACCGGCTAGTAGATGCGCCGGAAATTCATTACATTACATGTGTTATAAAATAACAACCAAACATAAGTACTTGGTGTGCTGAATTTTATACAAAGCAACTAAAAGCTTCCAACCATGGTATTTGTTGGTCTCAATACATGAATAACTCTCTTCCTATCCAGCAACCAAACAAACCCTTAGTCTTATGAGTTTTATTAATTTATATTAGTAATATTTAATTTTCAATAAATAATAAAATTCCCATATTAGATTGACATTAATCAAATTGATATCTTAATCCAGACTAGATTATAAAGTTTTGGATAGGGATGGAGGGTGGTACTGGGTTGGAAACAACCTGTAATCAATCTCCTTTATTTTATCTGATTCTGGTTGCTAGCATTGAATCATATCTTGAAATCAATCAGACGAAGAGCCTGTTTTACATATTACTCGTTCAATTGAAATCGTGCCAGGATTAAACTTCAAAAACACTGATGTTGATGTGATGAATTAAGATTATTCTTGATTCTGTACAGTAGTTCATTCGTTTGTACTATCTGCTTAAGTACTGTCCTTGTTGAATAATTTGCTTTTCATTAGTTACTTTAACAATACATGCTGGTGCAATACTTTCACTCGTTGACAACTTGACTTTTCTGCAGTTGGATAAGGTGGATGTTCCAGTTCCTGAAGTTGCTTCAAAGGGTGCTTCAAAGGTACTATACGTTATCTTCACTTGACCTTCTTCAGCAGTTGAAATCTTTTTTTTTTGGAGCCCTGCTGTGTTTATGTATTTAGTCTCTTCCTCTGTTCTCTCTCTCTTTTTAAAATTAATTACCACCAAGCTAGCTTACTGGATTATTTTGTATGTGTGTGTGTGTGTGTATATATATATATATGTATGTATGTATGTGTATATATATATATTTAAAAAAAAAACAACAGTTGTACGGACCAAATAAAAAGCAACAATAAAAACAAACAAAAGCAAAAAAAAAAAAGGAAGGAAAAGGGATCTGGGAACCGTTCTTGAGCTGAACTCCCAAGAGACACCAAAGCTATAACAACAATTTCTGATGGATTTCCTCTTGTTACCAGGCAGCATGGAAAACGAATTGAGGCATTTTTTTTTGATAGAAACAAATGATGAATTCATTTTCTGACTTTGATTTGTTATAGTTTCTCCATTGGTATGAGATTGCTGAAGCCAACCTGTCACCATCTGGAGATTGATACAATATTTTCTTCTGTTGGGTTGTATAGGAAAATCTCAGTAAGAGTCACGGTGGGAACAGTTTTTCCTTCTTCAGGGATGTCAACAGCACTAAATCAGCACCACTTTTGTCTGGGAGGAAAGTAGATCCTGCTGAGGGTGCTCCACGAATGACTTCGTCACTCTCAAACAAGTTTCAACCATATGTTCTACCCACACCAACTGAGGCAAAGATTCCAGATCCAGTAAAATCGTCTAATATAGACCCTCAAACAAAGCAAACTAAGACTACTAGTGTAGTTCAGACGTGGCATTCCTCCCCTTTGGATCAGTTCAAACATGAAAAGCTTGTGGCAGGTGATAAATTATCTGGACCTGTCATCTTGACTGCACAATCACTTCCCACAGAGAGCGAAAATAATGCAAATACTGGTTGGTTGCCCCCTCCACTGTCAGAAGGCCTCTCATCTGCACAGCATGATTTGTCCAGTGTTAAAAAGGTCAAGAGACAAGCCTTTTCTGGTCCATTGACAGCGAAGCCATGGCCAAAGAAGCCCGTCGTTTCTTCTGGTAGTCCAATTGCCTCGACTGGATTCCCTCTGCATTTTTCTTTGCCTTTCTTGCATACTTCACCGCCTGAGCCTTCATCGACCCCTAAATTGACTTCACGTACTTCTCTCATGTCATCACCTAAAATAAGTGAGCTACATGAACTACCTAGACCACCAGCTAAATTATCCTCTATAAGACCCTTACGTCAGGTTACTCATTCAGGACCTTTAATCTCAAAAGTCCAGGAACTTTCTGCTACAAATAAAGCGGCAGTGTCTTCATCTGCTTCTACACTACCAACACCTCCAGCTCTTCCTCGTAGTTACTCCATACCATCTAGGGGCCAGATGGAAACAACACTTCATGTTTCTAAGCCACTGGAAGATATGGTTTCGCCTCCTTTAACGCCATTAGCCTTGGCGAAGAACAACCATACTTCCCCTGCCTCATAGCCTCCAAACTAGCTAGTCAAATTAAAGGTTTAACTAAGAGAGCCACCAGTGATTTTCTGGCTTCTCAAAGGAGCGTAATCATTTTATCAGTGCAATCCAGTTAGGATGACACAGCATTTTGCTAGGGTATCCTAATGTACAAGTTGAGTCTTCTGTTGCTTCTGATATACGGTAGCATTATGTTTTTGCCGTAAAAGTATATCTGGTTTGCTTTTCTCATGAGATGCAGTAGTCTTCACCTTGTAACTATTTGTTGTTTCTATGAGACCACAATAAGTGGCTTAGATAGTTGGTTTGAAATCTTTTCTGTAAATATCTTACAAGTAGCGTATTAAGATGGAGAAAGGAGTCCCAAGAAGGGAGAATATGAAACTCTAGAAATAATATGTTTCGTTTACTTCTTGGTAAGTTGTAACAGGTTGGATAGTTGCAGTTCAACTGACATGCTAATAATTTTAGTGAAAGAAATGGAACATTTCAAAATTCAAGTTTACCTTTGATGCAGCTTAAGGCAACACAATTGAGCTGTTCAAAAGTATTGAAAAATAAATAGATTGATATTGTGCTTACTTCAGGAGGATGCTGAGATAAAAATTATGCATCATCGACAGTTGTATATTTACAGTATTGTTATAAGTCACTGTAGTATTTGTCGTGAGATATGCTGATTCCCTATCCTCATAGGCTATACAAGGCCACAAGGAAGTAGTCCTTTTGGGAAAATTTTATCGTGGGAGAGGCTCATCACATCATATTTGTGGAAGGACATTTTTTTAATGAAAAAAAGTCATGGGTCTCACATTTTATGATTATCAATCAATTTTATATTCATATCCATCCTGTACACCTAGCCCCCAAACCCTCCAACCCCATCCGCAGTCGTTCTCTTTCTTTCCCTTATCTTTACTCCCTCTTTGTTCTTCACTATGTCCCATTATTTAACAAACATATTTTTTGTAATTTCTATGAAAATTGATGTAAGATTTTCATGAGTTGATATAAAATTTAAATATTGTGATAGGTTATAATTTTTTTGGAGTGCGCTATGAAAATATATTTTTTCCGCATATATTTAATATCAGAGGTAGAGTCAGAATTTCAAATAATCGGGTTCAATACTCAAAGAAAACTAAATCTAAGGGGGTTCAACACTTACTATAACCACATAAAAAATAATTTTAATCATGTATAAACAGAATATTTTTCTGTCGAAAGGAGTTCGGACGAACTCCTAAAGAGGGTTGGCTCCGCCTTTGTTTAATATCAAAGTGATTTTTAACTTCGTAGATTTAATTATTTATGAAATGTGTGATAACAGCATAGTGGATAGTTGATAAGAAAGTGAAACTCATCATTCCTTCTATCTTCACCTCTAGTTGATAAGAAAGTGAAACTCATCATTCCTTCTATCTTCACCTCTTTGTCTTTGAGGCACTCCTAAGGTCTCGAAGACGGGGGCGGAGATACCCTTGAGATAGGGGGTTTGAATGAACTCCTTCGACGGAAAATTATATTATATATACATGGCTAATTATATATATATATATATATATATATATATATATATATATATATATATATATATATATAATAGATGTTGAACTACATTTGATTAGTTCGTATGTTCACTTGTGAATTTCCTTAGTAAAAATTCTAGCTCCGTCACTGCTCGAAGACATTAAAAATTAATAAGCTTTAATTTTTACTCTTAATAATAATGGGTGATAAGTAGGCAGTTATTCGACATGCCTGCTTGTGCTTCCTGCATCAATTGCTTCAATCGTAATTTTACTATTTCATCTCTAATTGATTATTATAAGTCATTTAAGTATTAAAAAATTAATGATATTTAATTTAAAAATAGAAATAAAATGATAAGTTAAAAAAAGATAAAATAAAAATAAAATGATAAATTAACTCTTATGTTTTGTGCGAGACTCATTTAAATTTTATTCACAAGTATTTTTAATAATAATTTTGTCTTATTGCTTTTAATTAATTGTTATAAGTTATTTAAGACATGTCTGTTTTGTTGTTTCAATCGTAATTTTATTATATCATCCTAATTAATTTTTATCGTCATGTAAGCATTAAAAAATTAATAATATATAATAAAAAGATAAAATACACGCAAAATGATATGTCAACATAAAATATTTATTTAACTATTGAAATTATATTAGTGCCACAGAAATTACGATAGACCAAAGAAAGACATAAAGTAACATATATTATTTAAAAATGAGAAGACACATAAATTGAGACTAAGAGAGTATTAATATCTTATTAAAAAATTATGCTAAGAGCATTATAAATCACATATTTAACAACTTAAAAATATAAAGGATCTAAAATATTTAATTGACACTCAAACTTATATTAGTGTCAGTTAAATTGAAATAGAAGAAAAAATATTATAAATCACAATAATTAAAAACTAAAATTATTTTAACAATTGATTATCTAAATTATATTTGTGTCACATAAATTAAAATAAAAAATTAATATATATTGAACCCGTGTTGAGCACGAACCTTCAATGTCTAGTTCTAATTAGAAGGGAAAAATCAACCTCCTTATAATAGAGGAAAAAAGGAGAAAAATATTGAAAAAAAGAATAGAAAGAAAGAAATATAAGTGGGTTTAAAATTTGTTAAACACCATATCCATACATGGATGAAGAACAAAGAGGGAGCAAAAAAGAAGGGAAAGAAAGAGAACAACTAGGGATGGGGTTGGAGGGTTTGGGCAGGGGAGAGGGGGGGAGGGGGGGGAGGGCGCTGGGTGTGTAGGATGAATATGAATATAACAATTGATTGATAATAAAAAAATGTAGGATCCACGGTTTTTTTCATTAAAAAAATACCCTCCCATAAGTATGATGTGGTGAGCCTCACCTACGATAAAATTTTCATCGTGGGTGAGGCTCACCACATTAAACTTGTGGGAGGGTATTTTTTTAATGAAAAAAAGTTGTGGGTCCCACACTTTTTTTTATTATCAACCAATTTTATTTTCATATCCATCCTACACACCTAGCCCCCCAAACCCTCCAACCCCATCCCCAGTCGTTCTCTTTCATTCCCTTTTCTTTACTCCCTTTTTGTTCTTCACTATGTCCCATTATGTAACAAACATATTTTTTGTGTAATTTCTAAGAAAATTGATCTAAGATTTTCATGAGTTGATATAAAATTTAAATATTTGTTATAGGTTATAACTTTTTTGGAGTGCGCTATGAAAATATATTTTATCCGCATATATTTAATATCAGAGGTGGAGTCAGAATTTCAAGTAAGCGGGTTCAATTTTCAAAGAAAACTAAATCTAAGGAGGTTCAACACCTACTATAACCACATAAAAAATAATTTTAATTATGTATAAACAGAATATTTTTCTGTCGAAAGGGGTTCGGACGAACCTCTAAAGAGGGATGGCTCCGCCTTTATTTAATATCAAAGTGATTTTTAACTTCGTAGATTTAATTATTTATGAAATGTGTGATAACAACATAGCTGATAGTTGATAAGAAAGTGAAACTCATCATTCCTTCTACCTTCACCTCTTTGTCTTTGAGGTACTCCTAAGGTCTCAAAGACAGGGGCGGAGATACCCTTGAGATAGGGGGTTCGAATGAACTCCTTCGACGGAAAATTATATTATATATACATGGCTAATTATATATATATAAAAAATAGATGTTGAACTACATTTGATTAGTTCGTATGTTCACTTGTGAATTTTCTTAGTAAAAATTCTGGCTCCGTCACTACTCGAAGACATTAAAAATTAATAAGCTTTAATTTTTACTCTTAATAATAATGGGTGATAAGTAGGCAGTTATTCGACATGCCTGCTTGTGCTTCCTGCATCAATTGCTTCAATCATAATTTTACTATTTCATCTCTAATTGATTATTATAAGTCATTTAAGTATTAAAAAATTAATGATATTTAATTTAAAAATAGAAATAAAATGATAAGTTAAAAAAAGATAAAATAAAAATAAAATAATAAATTAACTCTTGATGTTTTGTGCGAGACTCATTTAAATTTTATTCACTAGTATTTTTAATAATAATTTTGTCTTATTGCTTTTAATTAATTGTTATAAGTTATTTAAGACATGTTTGTTTTGTTGTTTCAATCGTAATTTTATTATATCACCCTAATTAGTTTTTATCGTCATCTAAGCATTAAAAAATTAATAATATTTAATAAAAAAATAAAATACACACAAAATGATATGTCAAGATAAAATATTTATTTAACTATCGAAATTATATTAATGTCATAGAAATTACGATAGAATAAAGAAAGACATAAAGTAACATATATTATTTAAAAATGAAAAGACACATAAACTGGGACTAAGAGAGTATTAATATCTTATTAAAAAATTATGCTAAGAGAATTATAAATCACATATTTAACAACTTAAAAATATAAAAGATCTAAAATATTTAATTGACACTCAAACTTATATTAGTGTCACTTAAATTGAAATAGAAGAAAAAATATTATAAATCACAATAATTAAAAACTAAAATTATTTTAACTATTGATTATCTAAATTATATTTATGTCACATAAATTAAAGTAAAAAATTAATATATATTGAATCCGTGTTGAGCACGAACCTTCAATGTCTAGTTCTAATTAGAAGGAAAAAATCAAACTCCTTGTAATAGAGGAAAAAGGAGAAAAATATTGAAAAAAAGAATAGAAAGAAGGATAGAAATATAAGTGGGTTTGAAATTTGTTAAACACCATATTCATACATGGGTGAAAAACAAAAAGGGAGCAGAGAAGAAGGAAAAGAAAGAGAACAACTAGGGATGGGGTTGGAGGGTTTGGGGGGGTGGGGGGGCTGAGTGTATAGGATGAATATGAATATAACAATTGATTGATAATAAAAAAATATAGGATCCACGGTTTTTTTTATTGAAAAAATACCCTCCCACAAGTATGATGTGGTGAGCCTCACCCACGATAAAATTTTTCATAGCAGAAAAAAATCTGATAAACTGATTCTCATGTCACGTGTTTGCATCTTTGCATAAAATTTCAGGTTTCACTCTTTAAATGAGCTGATTTTTAATTATTGAGAGAACACCTATATATACATAACAAGAAACTTATTTGCAAAAAGTGACAAGAGTTGTCAATTTATAAAAACGTATCACGAGTTCTTTTATAAAACATACCGGAAATGTTGCTCAAATTCATGTGTATGAAACCGGTATGAAATATGTAAATTTTTCTTAAGAATTAAATGCTTTGCTTAATATTTTGTGTATGAAAACTGAATGAAATCGATATAAAATGTGCATATCTCGTTCTGTGCTTAAAGCTGTCTATATGAAAATTTTGAATGAAAAAGTCTTAAAACCATTCAAATATTATATCTTGTTAATAACACAACTTTCAGAAATTGTGTCCAAATCAAACAGGGCAGGTATAAAATGGAAAAGAGACTATAATCAACTGTACTCAATGGTATGTCCTTGAGCCAATCAATGAAGTCCAAGTGCAAGGCATAAAATGCTATAGAAGCCTTTTGGAAATTCAATAGTACAATACAAGTAATCGTACTTGATCATTTTCTCAAGTACATATTCCAATCACATTTTAATTATTCAAAATCACAAATTCTAAATCTTATCTTGACTTGACACATTAATATAGAAGTGCAGCTTGGCAGGCCAATCCAATATTTCCAAACATTGACAAGTAACCTGATCTAGGCTTTCATGTCTTGGACAATTGTTGTAATTGCAAATCCTACATAAGATAATAAAAAGAGTTTCATTTTTAAGTTACGTAAACTATAGTTTAAGTTTCTAACCGTAAAATATGTACAATATAATTTTTTATTTTTACCTGTTTTGTTAGCAAGAGGGACAGTCCCTGCCAGTTTATTGTCTGAAACATTCCTGTTCATCAAAAATAAATGATATCAAAAAAAAAAAAAAAAAAAGAAGAAAAAATTCCGTAGAGTTCCTATTGTCCGCAAAATTGCTAATAGAATTTGAAACCAAGGGTGTGTTTGGTAGGATGAAGAATTTTTTTTAAAGAACTAAGTTTTCTTGAAAAATGCTTTCTTTCGGAAAAAAAGTTATTTTCTTACTTTTTTTTTTGATGTGTGTTTTGTGCGGAAATTATTATCTCAAAACCAATTGTATATAATCTAGTTAAAAATTATAAATGTGGCGCTGAGGTGATAGGGGGTAGGGGTGTTACTGATGTGTGTGTGGTGGTGGTGGGGGGGGGGGGCAGATTATTCGCGTGGAATGCCATTTGTGAAACTTGTTTTTTAAGCGTTTCTCTAAGGAGGTTATTTTATTCATTTTAAAGTTGTACATGCTAGCCACGGTTAGGGAGAGGAGGGTTTGAGACCTTGACCAAGTTAAGTATATTAAGGACGTGGATGGTGAAGTATTGGTGGAGGAGGTTTTTATTAGGAGGAGATGACTGTCTTACTTCCATAAGTTCTTGAACGAAGGAAGGGATACTAACATTGCGTTGGAAAATTCGGAGCACTCTGAGAGCTTTCGGACTATGGTTATTGTAGGCGTGTTAAGGTTGCGGAGGTTAAGGGGGCTATTCGTAGGATGCATAGGGGTAGAGCGTCTGGGCCAAACGAGATTTCGATGGATTTTTTATAGTGTACAAGAGGGGTGGGTATAGAGTAACTGACTCGATTGTTTAATATATCTTTTAAAACGACAAAAATGCCTGAAGCTTGGAGGTGTACGATGATTCCATTGTATAAGAACAAGGGTGAAATCCTGAATTGCAATAACTATAGGAACATCAAGTTGTTGAGTCGTGCACGCTATGAAGGTTTGGGAGAGGATGGTAGAATCGAGGTAACAAAGGATTATTACTATTTTTAAGAATCAGTTTAGATTTATGTCAGGACGCTCGACTACTAAAGCCATCCATCTCATTAGGAGATTAGTGGAACAGTATAGGAAGAGGAAAAAAGACCTGCACATGGTGTTTATCGACCTAGGAAAGACCTATGATAGAGTCCCAAAGAGGTCCTATGGAGATGCTTGGAGTCTAGAGGTGTACCTATGGTGCATGTTAGGGCGATTAAGGATATGCACGATGGAACCAAGATTTGGTTCAAGACCATGGGAGGAGACTCAAAGCACTTTTCCGTCTTGATAGGGCTACATCAAGGATCAACTCTTAGCCCGTATCTATTTGCCTTGGTGATGGATGTTTTGACTTGCCAAATTCAAGGCGAGGTGCCTTACTATTTTCTTTTTGCAGATGATGTAATCTTGATTGATGAGTTCGTGGTGGAGTTAAGGCTAAGTTAAAGGTTTAGAGACAAACCCTAGAGTCTAAAGGGTTCAGGTTGAGTAGGTCCAAGACGGGATATTTGGAGTGTAAGTTCAGTAAGGTGTCGAATGAGTCCGATGTGGTTGTAAAACTTGATACTCACCATTTTATCCAAATCAGTGATAGTTTCAAGTATCTGGGGTCTATGATTTAGGGGAATAGAGAGATTGACGAAGTTATCACTTATCGTATTGAGGTAGAGTGGATGAAATGGAGGCTCGCTTTCGAAATCTTGTGTGATAAAAAGGTACCACTTAAACTCAAAAGCAAGTTATATAGAATGGTGGTTAGACTAGCGCTTTGATGAATGATGAGGAGTGTCGTCCTATCAAGAAATCTCACATCTAAAAGATGAAGGTGACGGAGGTGAGAATGCTATGGTAGATGTGTGGATATACTAGAAAAGATAGGATTAGAAATAAGGTTATTAGGATAAGATGGGAGTGGCTTCGGTGGAAGTCAAGATGAGGAAAGCGAGATTGAGATTGTTAGGACATGTGATGAGGAGGGGCACGGATGCCCCAGTGCGGAGGTTTGAGAGGTTGGCTAGTGATGAATTCAGGCAAGGTAGAGGTAAATCGAAGAAATATTGGAGGAAGGTGATTAAATATGACAAGGACTAGCTCCATTTTACCGAAGACATGACCCTAGATAGGAAGGTGTAGCGGAGACGAATTAGGGTCGAAGGATAGTAGGAGCGAGTGCGTCAGTGCTAGTAGGTTCGAGGACTTTGTTATACGTGTTAGTGGCTATAGTATTAGGACCCGTTTGCCCATGAAAATTATAATTTTTTGGAGTTGGAGTTGGAGTTGTGTTTGGCCATGAATATAAATTAAAGTTGTTTTTGAAATTCTGTGAGAGAAGTATGAGTGAAAAAAGTGAAAACAAGTAAAACTTGTTTTCACTTTTCCAAATACAATTCCGAAATTATATTTAAAATTTTCATGGCCAAACACTTACAATTTTCACTTTTTTCACTAAAGTGAAATAATTTTTCGGAAACAAGTAAAAACATTTCATGGCCAAACGGCTACTTAGTATCATTTTAGAATGTTGTATCGTTTGTTGTATTATTTGGTGAATCTTATTTATGGTAGTATTGGGTGTGATAATTTCTATTGTATCTACTCCTTTTACTATTCCTTGTCTAGATTGTCTTATCTTGAGCCGGAGGTTTATCGGAAGCAACCTCTCTATCTCATCTCTGAGATAGTAGTATGGATTGCATACACTTATCCTTCACAAACCCCACTTAGTGGGAATATATTGGATATGATGTTGTTGTTGTAATTTTCTTAGAAAGAATATTTTCTAAAAATTTTGACTTAATCAAATATGAAAATATTTTAAAAATACTTTTTAAAAAATATTTTCCTCGGTATCAAACACACCCTATATCAGTACAGTAGTTACGCAACTCACATAAGCTGCAAATTGCCCCATAAGACGAGCTTCAAGACAGAGATCGGAATTTCCCCTGATAATCTATTACTATTCAATCTCCTGCAAAGAAAAAGAAGTTCAAAATTACGCCAAATTATACTGGAAAACTTCATCATAAGCATTTTTTCAATCCTTATAGTTGAAATAATGGGCAGTGTCTTGGAATTTCAAATTATACAAGTGCAATCGAAGATAATGTCTTGAAATTCCACTTGTGAAATGTGACATTCTAAGACTCTGAATATTTTTCCAAAATTTGGCTGAAAATTGGTTGGTGAGTGTTATTTCTATGAATTACACCATCCTTTGCTTTGTTACTAGCCTTACAAGGCTGGTTTATTTATAGGAAGAACGGACAATTAGTAAGGGTCGTGATGTAGTAGTACTTATTCATTTTTAGTTAGTGATCCCGAATTCGGACTTTCTATTGAATTTTTAATTTAAATTTAATGTAGCCCCAATAAAAATATCAAAATACCAATAGAAAAAAAGAACCACAAAATATTAATATTGAAATGAGTAGGAAAATGACTTACATCCATCGTAGGGATTTTAAATTGCCAAGAGATGATGGGATAGTGCCACTGAGCTTGTTGTTTTCTAACCCCAAGCTCACTAGGTTTGTAAGGTTCCCTAATTCTCTTGGAATTGCTCCACTAATTGAATTGTTTTCAACTTGCCTGCCCATAATTAATTAAACGAGAAAAGATTTAATTATATTCGAAATTGCACGATATATATATATATATATATATATATTCTTCAAAAAGGACATAAGACTAATTAAATAGTTGATAATCTTACAAGTATTGAAGATTGTATAGCACTCCCAACTGAGGTGTCAGTATCCCGGAAAGGTTAGCACCACCTAGGTCCCTTCATTGGTATATCATCACCATTAACGTCAATATATATTAACAAGAGATCTACGTTTAAATTTTGTTTTGTAGAGACGAATTCAAGATTATAGTTCGATAGAACTGATAGCAATGATTCAATTGATCAGTCAGTTAAAGCTATTCTAGGTTCGCCTCTGTTAGTCTAAAGATATTTATAAAAGGGGAAATATATCTATAACCCCTTAAACTTATCAACAAATTTTATTTAGGCGCTCAAATTATAGTCAGTTGTAATTGAGTTGCCGAACACATGATAGAATGTTCCTATTAGACACTTCCTTCATAAGTTTTTGAAAAGTTTTTTTTACTTGTTCTCAAACACTTAATCGGTAGATAAATTAATTGTATAAAATATATCACATCCTTTAATTATACACACTGGTCTCACTTGTAACATGCTTGATGTTTTACGACTTATTGAGGATCATGCGTATAATTAAGGAAGGTGACATATTTTAAGTAGTTAACTCATCTACTTAGTGGATGCTTGAGACGAGCAAACATTTTTCAAAATTCAAGCCTGAAGTATCTAATAGGAACACATTATCATGTTTTCATATTGCTCACATGAAATGCGCCTTAATTAAGATGTCTAAATGCATTTTTCTAGTAAATTTCAGAGATTATCAATGTACTATGTCAGTATAAAAATTTAATGGTGACCTACACTCTTGTAACGCTATTTTGGATGTTGCAAGTGACATGTAACCATGTACAAGGATTGACTAATGTCGGGTCCCAGCTTTGAAGCGCATTGTTTGGGTCTAACATGTTCATTTTGAATGCATTAAGAGCATCCCCTGTTCATCACAAACACAAGAACAATAGGAGGATTTCATCATAAACTAAAGAACAATTGGAGAGGAAAAAATAACATCAAATTCACAAACAATGAATTCATGAAACTCTGATATTAATCAAGCATAACACTTATGAATATGAGAAGATTTTTGAATCGTGTAATCTTAAATTAAAGGTGTACTGTATAAAATACTACGAGTGTGTCTAGTTCTATGATGGAAAATGTCTTTCATGACTTTTTTTCTTTAGCTTCTAGCTTATTTCTAATTTTTGGTAAGTAAACAAAGATACTATTTCAAAAATATTTATATGTAGTGTAGAAAATTATTATGGAGGTGGGTGTCTTGGGGAATAGAGGGTCAGGGTGGGGAGGTCAGGAAGTTGGGATTAATGGCATTGAAAGTGCGGAGAAGATAATAAAATTGAAATGCCACTTATGAAATTTATTAATTTGTCTAATTTTTTTTAGAGAAGTTATTTTTCTTATTTGTAAGAAACTTATTTTCCTAAATATTTGGACCAACTTGAAATGATATCATTCTTTTAAAACACAAGCTAAAAGGGTAAGAGAAAATTGGAAACACCAAACACACTCCAAATATTATGTCATGACTGGTGTTATTCTTAAACCTTTCATGACTCTTGTTATTATTCTTTAAGAGATTCTTGTAACAGATAAAATGGGGAACACGAGAATGAAAATTTTACTACATATTGGAAAATATCAGTCTTTTAAAATAGGTTAAAAAAGGAAAAGTAAGATACGTCAAATTGAAACGGAGGAAGTAATAAGCATGAATGAGGGGTTACGTAATTGAAGCGGAGAAAGTAATAAGCATGAATGAGGGGTTACGTAATTGAAGGAAATGAAAGAGGGTTTGTTTTGATTTGATACTTAACCTTCGGAGTTGCATTCAACAGCTATGATGGCCAGGGCACCAACCAGGAATACCAGGGCAATGAACCTCATTTTCTTGTGCTAGATATTATCTAGCTTTTGCTGCAATAGTATATTTATAAATTGATACAAACTATGTGCGCTTTCACATAGAGGTCATCTAAACAAACATTGACTACTAAACTATTAAAAACGTTTGAACAATTTAGGTGTTTGATCCGATTTAATAAAGAGACGATATCAAAAGCGGGTCGAAATTTCTAATTTATGAATATTTGGTTATTGTTTTTTTCTTACTTGATTGTGAAAGATTTTTTTTTATATATATATATATATATATATATATATATATATATATATATATATTGAGATTACTTCTTTGATCTCTTTAAAAAGAAATATCACATTTCTATAATTAGAAAAATATTTTTAAACTTTCTTTTTATTTTAAATTTAATGATTACAAATATCTAGTGATCATTTTAGACTATAAAGTTCAAAAATTTTAGTTTTTTAAAATATCATGTCAAGTCAAACAATATCGTACAAAATAAGATGGAAAAGAATATTATTTTTTTATTTTAAAAAAAGAATTTACCATTAGTTAATGAAATATGCTAACTTGAAAGCAACGGCGAAATCAGAGATTTCAATAAAGAATTCAAAAAATTATAAAATATCGCATTGGTTTTATTTTTATTTTATTTGTATGGTATAATTTTCGAATGACCTTCATTGCATAGGCTCAACCGGGAAACTTTCAAATATGGCGGCTCATTTGGTGTTGAAATTTCAAAGATCAATTGATGAACGACCTCTAGAAGATTTTGAATGGAAGATTTATTTCAGATCAAGTATGCTGCACATGCCGTGTTTTACTAGAATTGATCAAATTAGTTAAGTTAAAACCATAAATTATCTCTCGATTTTATCCCTGTCAAGATCATTTATAGCTTGTTCGTTCAGATTTGAGATAATATATCGAAACACTCTCAAATTTATCGACAAAATTTACTTTAGACCCTAAACTAATCGGATAATTATTTATCCCTTTAACAACTTTCAAGTGAATTAATTTCCACCCTATAATTATACTACCAGTCTCACAAGAGAGAGTACGTTGCACTCGCGCCCACATCAGCGTCATATCAACGCCATTTCATCGCCATATCATAATTTTTTTAAAAATGTTATTTAATAATTTAATAAAAAAAAAGGAAAATAACCCACACCCCATGCCAGTTCACCCTCCCCACCCATAG
Organism: Capsicum baccatum var. pendulum; assembly: GCA_030864225.1. Lineage (NCBI taxonomy): Eukaryota > Viridiplantae > Streptophyta > Magnoliopsida > Solanales > Solanaceae > Capsicum > Capsicum baccatum. Next base: position 230,242,681 of record CM061550.1, read on the forward strand.
CCCATCTTCTTCATCTTCTCCGATCACCACTACCATCAACACCGTCACCACCATTGACGCCGCCACTGAGGAGGATGGTCCAATCTCCATTTCACCAAATACTTCAACATCCCCAAATTCTCAAAACATCTCAATTCACAACACTTTCTTCTACCACCATTGTCGCTGAAGATGAGGACCACCTTCCATTTCACAAATTACTGCACCACTCCCTGCATTTTCACAAATACAAGTACATTTCTCTTTAAATTACTCTTCATATACGGAAAAGGCAGCATTTTAGTTCTACATCATCATCAAAACAATATTTTCCCCAATGACAATCATTATTAAGCTATTTATCACTCTTCTTCTCCTTTCACTTCTCAACAAAGGTACTTTTAGTCCCAAATCCCCCATCAACATCATTATTTCTTTCCTTCCAACCCCACCCATGTCACGAAAATGCCTCCCCCTCCATTTTATTTTTCATTTTCTCCATTAACACCACCAAAGAATTAACAACCATAAAAACATCAATTTAAGATTTTTCCTCCATTAAAATATTATTTCAACCTTCAATTCTAACTCCTTCAGTTAGAAAGTCTCGACCATAACAATGTGTTTGGGGGGGGGGGGAGGAGGGGGGCGAGGGGGAGGGATTGAAGAAGATGAAAAAGTGAAGTAGTGAAGAAGTGAAGAAGATTAACTCCTTTAGTTAGAAATTCTCGATCATAACAATGTGTTTGGAGGGGGGGGGGGGGGAGAGGGGTTGAAGAAGATGAAGAAGTGATGAAGATATTTTTTTTGTAAAATTTAAAAGGTGGGTCCCATATTTTTTTCATGTTTTTTAGTCCATTCACTCACTGTTTTTTTTTTTTAATTTACCACGTCAACAATTTGGGTGAAAATTAATTCACTTGAAAGTTGTTAAGAGGGGTATATAATTGTCTAATTAGTTTAAGGTCTAAAGTAAGTTTTGGCGACAAGTTTGAGGGGGTTTCGTTGTATTATCTCTTTAGATTTATGTTTCTTCAAAAATAATATTTTTTTCTCAAAATATTCATTTTTTAAAAATAGGTGTGTCATCAAGCATTTAAAAGAAAATATAAGTGTTTTTGGCGAGTAAAATTTTTCTTTTTCTTTTTATAAACTAAAAAAAGTAACTTCTCCTTAAAGGCATTTTTTTTGAAAAACACATTTCTAGAAACGTAAATTTGATCTTTTCAAACATCACACAATCAACTTAACCCAATAACCACACCTTTACCATGCACACTCATCCAATTTGATAATCCCTCTACAAGAAAACCAAAAAAATAACAACCTCACCACACTATATTCCCTCCCCCTTTGACTTTTTTGACACCTCACCACCCATCCATCCATGTGCCCCACCCCTCCACATGATATACGCAGACAACACACATTGAGAAAAAAGGGAGAGAACAGAGAAAGAAAAGGGAATGGGAATGGATAAATCTTTCCATTAACTGTCGAAAAATCGTTGAAGGATATCAGTGGCGACTTTTGCTGGAAAACTCCATTAACACCACCCAGCAATACTTTATCCTCCATTTTTCCCGAGCAACAATAGTAATCGAAGGCCCAATTGCGTCTGAGTTCGCGGTTAAGACTTTCACTAGCTGCGAGAGCCCATCGGAGCTTCGGAAGCAGCCACAAGCTAGCTCTCTCCGAACACACCGCCATACCACCAAAAAACCCAACACTCCACCATCATCTCTCCATTGATGACCAAAATTTCACTAAACCCTATCCCGCCGACGAAACCCGCCGGTAAAGCCGTCCTGCCAGCGAAACAACGACAATAGTCCAACTCCCTCACCCACGATGCATACAAAAATATATTGATGAGAACATCGGGTTTGGGTATTACAGAGATTGGGTTCGAGATTTGTGAATTCTATCTTATTCGAGGTCCAATGAGGCTTTTATTCAAAGTTTTGATTTAGAGCTTTCAGATTTCACCATAATAATTACCAAAAGGAATTTCGATTGAGGTCTAATTATTCACTCGTTGTTTATTACCTTCGATTTCATTAAATGGTTGGTGTTTGATTTCTTATGTGTTGATTGCGAGGACTTCGATTATTAGTGCTTTGATTGAATTTTATTAAATCATGTGAATGTCAATTCAAAATGTGAAATCGGGAATGAGGATGCTAAATTAATAAAGTTGGATATAAATTGCTTGTTTTGATTTTTCATTATTTTAGTTTGTGTATAATCGTCAATTTTCTTCAATCATAGTATCATGATTAGGCCCTCAAATAGGGTAGGCAAGTTTTTTTATTTCATGTTTATTGAATATTTGTTTGAATGTTTTTTCCCCTACTTTTACCACACTTAACTCAAATACACTTATTTTATCGGGAAATGCCCCGAGATAAATTATATTTATTAACTGGGGAATGCCTCAACATATTATGTCTTCGAAGGAGGTTTGCAATCAAGGCCTGAGGCATCAGGTACAACATAGTTTAGGATAATTTAAATTAGTATACGTTTTCATTTCAATACTTTTTTATTTTGGGACTGTATAATTGGACTGAACATTATTTTTTGAAATTTTTATTCTTTGTTTATTTGTTTGTTTGCGTATGTGTTCTTTTTGTGAGTTGATCATCTCATAGTGTCATATTAGCCGATATAACTCAACGAAGCAGTCGTGATCGAATCACGGGATCGAGGGATATCTAACACCTTCCCCTCGGTCAACAAAATCCTTTAATCGAAATATCTGTTCGTGGATCAGTTTTAAGAGTCAATTATTTTTGAAAGAGAATTTAAAAAGATGACTTGACACACCACACACCAAGCAATACCAAGTGGCGACTCTGGAGTTTTAATTACAAAATCCTTTTTCAAAACACATTTTCTTTTGTCAATTTAATAATTAAAACCCTTTCAAACAAAAAAATCAAATCTTTTTGATAAAAAGAGCTGTGACAGCTCTAGCGACTTTCCTGGAAATTTTTAGAATTCGAGCTTCATTTTTGAGTTGTATCAACTTCGTATGACACTATAGATGTATAGATGTTTTGTTTGTGGTATCGTGTTATCATTGTTGGACGCCTACGAGTTATGTGCTTAGAATTTTTTCTTATGGGTTACCTATTTACATCTATCATCATATGCATCACCTTGAGTCATTTATTTTGAAACAAGTTCTGTAGTACATGTTGTGTACACGAACCCTCATTGATTCACCTTCATTTTAGAAAGGGGAGCCTTCTGCTATTATGGAATGGGAGGAAAGCAATCGTAGCCACCACCGATGATACGCTCCCCTGAACAGCCTTTTTAGTTGAATCCAGCCTAGGTCTTCCTTTAGATCTTTTTTATTTGCATCGTGTTGAGATATAGTGAAATCCATTTGGTCCTTTGTAGGAGATTTATCCCCGAGTATTTCTATATACTACTTATTGCATTTTTTAGGGTAAAAATATCATTTGACGGACTAATTTAGGTAGACATATGCTAAAGTTGTTGAAAATGTGTGTTTAGGCAAGAGTGATTACGGAATGAGGTGTTGAAAAATCAAAATAAAAAAGAATTTCGTAGTTTGTAGGGTTTCTCTTTGTCTTTAGTTTTCACAATTAAAAAAAAAAGAGAATTCAAAAGAGATTTTTACGTTTTGAATGCTTTTCTTTAAAAAAAAGATCAAAAAGAATTTTTCTTTATTTCTTTTTGCATTCATTTATAACTTGAAAATTTTAATTTTTTAAAATTTTGTAGGAGCTTTATACATTTTATAAAAGAAATTCAAAAAGATGTTAGAAGTTTTGGACATATTATATAATAAAAATTCCAAAAAGATTTTTCTTTTGGTGTCTTCCTATTTTTCTGCGTCGAAAATTTCAAAAAATATTTTTTTATATTCATGCTTTTTTTCTAACAAATTCGTATGAAAATGCAAAAAAAAAAAAAAAAAAAAATTCTTTCATAGTTTTGGTTTCATTTTCATACGAAGTTTCAAATCTAAACCTCAAAAAAAAAAATTATTTTTGCGTGTTTCATCAATTTACTTTGGTCATGTATCAAGTAGGGCTTTAGTCTGCCAGTTAATATTTCATTGTCCAATCTAGACGAACTATGCACATCTGATTCTCCTCTTTCGGGAGTGAGATAAATAGGGAACTCTAAATTAAAAAAAAAATTTCTTCAAACTTCATTTATAACAAGTGTTTCATATACATCTTTAAAAGAAAATATAAAAAGATTATTCTTTAATAAATCTTATGTTTCATTTTCGTATGAAATTCAAAATCGAAAAATTCAAAAAGATTTTTCTTTAGTAATTATAGGCTCCATATTTAATAAGAAATTTTAAGTTGAAATATTCAAAAAAAAAAATCGCCAACTTCTTGTGATTTTTTTTCCAAAAATGAAAAGAAAAAAAAGAGTTTGATTGACTATTTTGTGTCAAAACTTCACGAACTATGCATATTGATTCTCTTCTCTCGAGGGTGAGATCGTAGGCGCCCTTCTAAGGTTCGGTGATATTTTGAAAAAGGGATAAAAAAGAGAGATATTGAAAAAGATGTTAAACTAACGCATTTGCTATTTCTATTATTCAGTTATTTTAAGGTGGTTGATTTGTGGCATTCTGGGTAGTCACTCATAGTGCACCAAATCCAAGAGAAAGTTAGCTATGACCAACAAGGATATCGAGGTTGTTATCAATGATCAGGCAAAGAGTTCAGGGAATGAGAATTTAGGACCTGATGAAGAGATTTTGAAATTAAGGCAACAAATGGTGGAAATGCATCGAGCTTAAGCTAACGGCTTGCCTCCTCCTCCATTTTTCAATGATAATTCAAAAAATTCCTTTTAACTTACCTTTATTATCACGTGTACAATGTCCCATTTCTGTTGATACGCCACAACATGCATCAGGGTTTACTCCGGGGCTACATTATCCTAACTCTTTTAATATTTATTCTTTAGATCCTCAACACAAAACTATCACATACTTGGCTCCACTTATTGCTTTTATGGCTCTACCCCTATCCGAAGCTCATAATTTTGAGGTCCATTCAATGGTTGTGCTCTCCCACTCTGCGAGTGAGTCTGTATTAAATATTTCTGGTGATTAACATTATGCTCTTGAGCCTATGTTTAAGTTGACTAATCCTTATGGCTACATCCAACCGCCTGAATTTCTTCTTAACATTGAGAAGTTTGTTATGATATAAGAACAATAAGAAATAGCCAGAAAAGTTTGGAACTGACTATGAAAAACTTGCAAGGAGTTGAGGAGGAGGGAAGGGTACAAAAGTGTCTCATATAAGGACTTGTGCATGTTTCCAAGTGTTAACCTCCTTCCTGGCTTTAAGATGATGAATTTTGAGAAGTATGATAGACACAACGATCTTGTAGCATATTTGAAATGTTATTTCAATGAATTGAGGGAAGCTAGAGGAAAGGAGAATTGCTTATGGCTTATTTTGGGGAAAGTCTATTAAATTTAGCTTCTGAATGATTGGTTGATTAAAACATTGCAAAGTGAAACTGTTGGGATGATACAGCTAATGAATTTATGAAATAATTTTAATATAATATCGACTTAATTCCCGATGAAAAGTCTTTGACTAACATGACAAAAAAGAGTATCAAAATTTTCAGAGAATATTTCATTAGATGGCGTGAATAAGCTGCAAGGGTGAAACCATCAATGAAAGAAAATAAAATGATGGAGGTGTTTATTTAAGCACAGGATGAAACATATTTTCAACACATATTATCAGCATTATGCAAGCTATTTATTGAGGTCATCAAAATGGGGGAGATGATAGAGGATGAAATTAAGACCAGTTACATTTTGAGTTTTGTAGTATTGAAAACAACTACTCAAGAAATTCAAAATAGTTCAGAAATGATTGGAGGAAAGAAGAATAAGGAAGATGCAGCTGCTGTTATAGTTGGACAACGTGCACATCTAGGAAAACCACCTCGTTATTACCTTCAGTCTCAAGCCAAGGGTTATGCCCAAGCTCTATATAATTACTCCTAACCTTACTATCATCCCCAAAATCCATTATACTCTATTTTTCCACCTCCATATTCAGTATATAGAGAACAACGATATGTTCCACCCCTTCTTATCCACAATGGCATACACCAACTCCTCAGAGTCCTCCTCCAACTCCACAAACATACCAAAGCTTTTTTAGGCTTGATTTCTAATCCAAGCCAAACAATAAAAAGAGGCAGAAGCCAAGGGATAGTTTCATACCAATTGGAGAATCATATACCAGTTTGTTCTAAAAATTAAGACAGTGGAGCATGATCACTCCTCTTCTTGGGTATACTCCTAATCCACATTCAAGAAATTTTAATCTAATGTATGATGAACATATCATTCTGATGTTCAGGGTCAAATTACTGAAGATTGTCATGCTTTGAAAAGAGAAATAAAAAAGATGATTTAAGATAAATCTATTATGATGCAGGGCATTCACAGTGGTGAAAGATCTAGTCATGCTGATGTGCAAATCAGTGACTAATATGTCAAGTTCAGCAATTGGGAAGGCACTCCTCTCCTTACTAGGAAGGGAATTTGGTAGTCTGTTTTGTTATCTTTTCTATTATTTAAATTATTTTAGGTTTGTAGTTTGGGATCTATCTTGTTTGGTCTCTTTGTCATTTATGTTCAAATCCTTCTATCTTTTCTTTCAGCTAAATGCAGTGCCCTTTTTTTTTTTTACTTTTTAATATGTGTTGTTTGTTTGTTTTTTTTACACAATATATTTTATGTTTGTTCTAATAATATGACATGCTTGCAAAATTTTTACTAAGATCTTAAAATTTAGTTTAATCACGAAGCATTGAATCAGAATGTTAAAGTTAGAAAAAGAGCATTTGAGAAAATAGATAGAGTGTAAAGACATTTGGCAACCAAGTTGAAGTCTTACTTGAATAAATTAAGACAATCATTCTGAAAATCGCAAGAATAGCCTAGTCATCAATTGAAAAATATACCTCAATTATTTTGACTTGAATCAAACAGTGGATGCACGATCTTTTATCAAGAGAAACAGAAAAAAAATTTCTCCACTAAAGTATGAGTCGTCCAATGTGAGGTGTGTACAACAAAAATAGAGTTGTATGTTTGACAAGTGCAGAAGAAGAAGTAACACATGCTTAGATAAAATTAGTGTTGTTAAAAAGTGGTATAAGTGATCTTCATCTTCCACTTTCATATTGCATGCACTACAATATTTTAGTCCTATTGCCGCTCTTGTAAAGTGTGGCCTAAAATAGCAGAAAATGTGACCTTTGATCAAAAGCTATACTTTCGAACTTTAGACAACACTTTTTGGGGGATGGTCTAAGGACACGCTTTTCAAGTATTGCCATATCAGCTACAGTTAAAAAGTGTGATCATTAAAGTATAAAGGCCACACTTTGTAGCTTGTCATTGACAACACTTTCATTTGATAAAGCTACACTTTCAAGTGTTATCTTTTCTTTGTTATTGGGCATGCTTCACAAGCATAGACTTTCATAATACCTCTATTAACACACTTAAAAAACATGGCCTTTTCTTTATTACTAACCACAACTCAAAATCGTAATCTTTTATACATCCTCTATGACAACACTGTAAAGTATAAGCAAGTTTTAGATACATGCCATAATTCAATTATAAAGCCACACTTTGAAGTGTAGTAATATTACCTAAAATTTCATAGTTCAAGCCACATTTTACAGAAATGAAATTAAGCATAACATATTCAATTATAAAGCCACACTTTGAAGTGTAGTAATATTACCTAAATTTTCATAGTTCAAGCCACATTTTACAGAAATGAAATTAAGCATAAAATGTTAGTACATAATTTCTAATTGAAAAGTAATTATTTTGATTGGAATGTATACATCACTAAGCACATTACATAAACATACATATGTATAATCTCACGGACCAATTAACTAATAAATAATTGAAATGCATAGATTTGCAATGCACTTCAAAAAAACATGTCGTTTACATACTAATTAGAAAATAACATTTTAAAGATTTGTACTAAGTTTCACACAAAATTAAATGTATTTAAACGTTTATCAAAGTATTTCAAAAATTCTTCATCATTCACTTCAATCTAGACCAAGTTGAATTGTGGCACAAACCATTCAAATTTGATCACCTGCATTGTTCCTACACATTCAAAATAAAATAAACAATTAGTAGTAAAATTATATTCACAAATTTTATTTAATTCATTCAATCAAATTAAAAATTCAGGATTTAACATTAGCAAAATCCAAAGTTTCTTTAATCACTGCCTTAACATCAGCAAAATTCACATTCACAAGCCTAGGTATCTACAAACAGAAGGAGCAAATCATTTTATATCTAGATTAACAATGCATACTACGATAACGCTATTAACATGCTACATTACAAATACATACAGTAGCAATCCTTTTTAATGGAAAAACTCTTTTGATATAATATTAAATATATGCAGCTTCTGAAAATATGTTATACCAAAAAATCTATCATAGAAGAAATATGCCTTTTTTTGTTTCGGCGAGTGTCTACATCATTAAAATAAAATACATACTAACTTTTTACAAAGGAACTCACAGTGATTATATCAGATATTCCTTGGACACCTTGACGTAATACATCATCCACAAGAAGAAAAGCATCTTTTAGTGGTTTCTGCCCATTGATAATATCTGGTAGACGATCATTGGGAATTACTATAAGAGTGTCAACATTTTTCTGAAAACCAACAGTTAAAATAACCTGCTTTTTTGCTATTTGAGCCATAACTGGATCAACACCATGTCCTGTGCGTCCACCCATGCCTGCTGTTATGAAAACCATATTAGAACCTTTTAGAGAATTTGCAATGACTTCCTTCGACTCCTCGGCTTCCTATTCCCCTAAAAGAGTTAACTAGCTTATCAAGAAGCATAAAGATGTCGAGCCTGTTAAGACCGTTAAACAGAAGCCTCGAAATCAATAGCAAAACAAAACACATATACATCTAGAGCAATATGTGACTCCAAATGATGCCATATAGGTATAGTAATACTTTGTCATTTTCAAAAGTTTAGGATAAAGTATAACTGTCATATGTTAGCTTCTTCCAAAGTTATTTTAACATGGCTGAGATCTGATTAATGAAAATCAGCTATAATAGAGTCTGAAAGAGTAATTTGTTCATAAAGCAGAAGAGTGCTAACTAAGCCCACGAGTCAGAAGTTATCCAATTTGAAGTGGGTTCTTGGCAGCAGACTGTAGCAGTGCTTGAGCATCCGTGTTTATAGCATAGAAGTCAACACCCTATATTTGGCCATGCAGTATTTAGATTCGTCATATGAAATGAACGGATGGGATCACCACATAAACATGTCAATGCTCGATTAATTTCCCAAGTAACATTATAATAAAAAGTTAACTGGCAAAAATCATAGAGACCATAAGAAATTTCTAGCTTTCCTTTCTTTTTTGTAAGGGATATTTATAACTTCTATTCATGGAACAAGTTTGCAAACCAGCACTAAATTAACACATGAACCTTGTGGTGGCATTGTATTCCAACATACCTCTTTTTGGAAGATAAAGAATTAGACAGCCACATCAATAGAATTAGGCAATCAACAAAATGCCTAAAAATCAATCATTTGATGGTCATGGGGAATCCAAATGTAACAACTTTGTTGCTCGGATAAAATGAAATCTCAAGTCAAATGAAGGAAAATGATTGAATTTGAGATACTTTGTGCTAAAGAAAAGGCAGTAACAACACAGAACACAGTCCCTAGTCTTGTTCCCGACGAGCCTAAATAACAAAGCCTACAAACATTTCTCTGTTATTGTTTCTCAATTATATATTGAGATGCAGATACAAACTTTGATGCAAAAATCAACAAAATAGCATTAAATCATGTACAAAAATAAGTTAACACCACACTTAAAGGTAGAATGTTTCCAAAAACTAAGTAAAAAAATCAGAAGCAGGTTTATCAAATGGAAAAAGAGGACTACTAGGCTAATAAGTGAAAAGTCGAGGCACACACAAACTAACGTGAACACTATTCCACAAATTTAAAAGCTTCAACAATCAAATAATCTCAAGAATATATGGAGAGAGTGGAAGTTCTTATGGCGAGGATTACACGAAGATGGCCTTGTTGATCCTCAAATAGACATACCAAAACTCCAGCCCTGTTTATTTTGGTTCTTCTTGGATTATTATTATTACCTATTAGGTCTATGCTCTGCGTTGGAAGTTATGGATTTGATTAAATCTAAACCTATAATGCTAGACACTTGTCCAGTTTGGATGGTTGTTATATATGTTTGACATAACACATAGATAGACACTTTAACTTGCCTTCACTGAAAATTGAGCACCCCAACTTTCATTATAACCATCTAGATACTTCAAGAAACTTTAGACGCAGACAAAACACTCTTCCCTACTGTTCAGACGTAGACAAAGCACTCCCTAATGAAAACATTATTTTTATTCCAGATTTTCAAAGATCATCTAACATAAAATAGGGAAAAAGGTAGCAATATTATTCTTACCACTGTCTAAGCTACAACTTTTGAAGTAACAAGTTTTGCTGGCAAATTCATAGTGAACTGTCAATTGGTGTTTTCACCAAACATTCGGAATCCACAAACTGCTACTCCAAGGTACGAAAAGAAGGCAATGCTAAAGCTGCATCGGTATGAACCAATGCAAGTTAATTAAACCTTCAACTTGCAGATGTACATTTTGATTAAAGAATAGCATATCATTCTATATGTAAGCGGCTTATTCATTTGATTTACCTTATAAGAAGAATAGAAGGAAATCTTGAAGGTTCTTTCATCGATGAGTAGATATTTGGGAAAACTGAATGGCTTCCGTAGTAGAAACTATAAAGACCAACTGTGATGGGCAATTTTTCACTGTTTAAAGCTGTTCCGCTTGGTCATATCCAACGTCATTGATCACTCCAACCCACAACAAGTAGATCACCACGATAATTTATGTAATCACTACACTGACGAAGTCACAAGCATCAGAATGCAACACACACTAACACATATTGAACATCTATGAACTAATTCAAGACATTTTATGGTAAACTTAAATAATCAATACCTGAAACGATAGATAGCAAACTAAAATTTCTAAGCCAAACCGTTGGAAGTATGACAAGGGTAGAAATAATAGCACACATTTGATAAAAATCTAGATGAATTCTAGCGAACTCCATGTGACTATTTGGGAATAGGGCGCCAAGATTATCACTCATCATAATCAAAAACTCTATGCAAGAGGACTGCAAAGAAGAAGACTGTTGCAAGTTATAGGCAACATACAACAGTACCAGAATGAAGCAGAGAGTGAGAATTAGACACTTACATATAGTTCTGTATACAAGGCTATCTGTGTTTAATGCAAATCTAACATTCGTAACTAGACGTAAATCTTGTTCTACAAATTAAAAAAGAATTAGTATATATGGCGTTAGTAATCTCTCATACTCACAACTATAAATATTCGACTGAGCAATCCAACGGAACCTTGTACGATATCTGGATCGGTTTCAACACCAGGAGAGCTTTCTAAACATTTTTCAAAAGAGTTCCAGTATAAAAAGTAATGACTCCAACTAAAAGCAGCAGGAAAAGACTACACCATCCCCCTTCTTTGAGTGCATAGGAAACCAAGAGGATTCCTTTGCACAGAGAGTGTTTATGGCTACATTGGAAAATCAATTCACATTAAAACAAGTAGCATAATAGAGTTGGGAGTTTTAAGTACCTGAAACAGATTTGGCAAGGGAAAAAAAGTAGAACATTAGTCCGGTACCAATCAACTGATATTTCAACAAAATAATTGGACTTTCAGGAGAAACATAGATGAAATTTTAAAAATTAGTACATATAGAACAACAATACATGACAAATATAGTTCCAGGATGTACAAATGCTTGAATTACAATGCACGCCTATTGGCTACTGGTTTCTGCTCCACCTATCTGGTTCACCTAACTATCTCAATCAATAATCAAATTAATGAAATCACATGCAAATGGTTGTTTCTTTGGTCCCAATAAAACTGTAAAGAACTCCAATTATGCCCTTTGATCAGAAAAAAGTGAACTACAAAGAAAATTAATTATCAGAGAAAGCAACAAGATCAAGAACAACCCAATTGACCAAGTACAGAACAATTTCAGAAATAAAAAGAATAGTCAACAATCAAGACCAATTCTTTTGTCAATCTCCACCTTTCTGGTTCACCACCCTATTTCAACAAACTAATTAGCTAATCAAAGTAATAAAATCACATGCAAATGGTTGTTTCTTGAGTCCTGAATTATCAACTAGAGACCCATTTCAGAAACAAAAAGTCACTCCAAAACAAAGAAAAAGGAATTCTAAAGATTACATTTTTGACTCAAGAGATAACAAAAAAGAAGAAAAAGGACCTCAACAACTCGAGTACCATTTTTTTCTAGTTATGAATCACTAATTACAAGGAGAAAATGGAAACAGAGCATCAAAATTATGAAGAATTGAATGCAAATGAGAAGAGAGAAAAAGATGCAAAATTTACCTTCGATCACTCAATTTCGAACTCAAACAACGTCTATTACGACTCTCATAAATTGATGTAAAAGGAATTTGATCCAAGAATAAATCTGGCGCGCCTCTTAAGAACCCAATTTCGAACTTGGTGGCTGATGCTGTACTGTGCGATGCTTTATGATGGCACATCTATTCGAACGAACAAATTTGATGCTTTACGATAAACCCTAGTTGTGAGATAAAACGTCTAATATGGATGCTGTGCGATAAACCCTAGCCGTGCAACACATTTCAGATGAATGTTTGATTTTTTTTTTTTTTTTGTAATTAGAAATTGAAGAAAATAAAATATATTGGAGGTAATTCAATATTTTAGTGTTAAAAATATTAGAAAGAATATCATATTTTGATTTATATTTTATAAAAATTATAAGACAACACTTATAAATTATTATTTTAAAATAATAAAAATAGCCACATACTAAAAGTGTAACCATATTTGTGAAGGGTGTTGCCAATTATATAATTATATGGCAACACTTACAAAATGTAGTCTATAGCATTAAAGAGCAGGTTTTACGAGCATTGTCAAAATTATTATGGCTTAAAGCTAAAACTTAATGCTACATTTTAAAATGTATTCAAAACTATTTTAGGCAACACTTTACAAGTGCTGTCCAAATTTAGTATGATCCTAGGTAAAAAATGTTGTATTGATGTTTTGTACTTGAATTATTAAGGACTGATATGATGAAGACATTTCATTCTGCTATTCAAATATTATGTCATCTTTGTTTATTATTCCGTTTGAGTTTTAGTTCTATCTTTTCTTTCGTACCCCTCTTTTGGAATCAAGTTGGAGTTAGTAAAAGTTTCAAAAAAAAGATAAGTGTCAAGTAGATGAATAGAATTAGAAAAAGTTCAAAAACAAAGAGAGTGAGTAAAAAAAGTGATAAGAGTGTCAAGAAAAATAGAGTCAGAAAAAAGTTCTAAAGAGAAGAAAAAAGAAGAAAAGAAGAAAAGAAATCAAAATCAAGAAAAAGAAGTTGTCAGAACTACGTTTGGCCTGATTCTTGCTATGACAAGATACGTAGGCAACCCTACTCTAGGGTTCGATCCATCCAAATAAACAATCTAGAATACCCAGTCAAAAGACACTGGGACAAGAGTTAATTTTCATTGTTTGAGTCGATTCCAAACGTTTTATATCTCACCTATTTCAAGTGTTGTTTGAGCCTCACACCATTCTTTCTTTCTAATTCTATCTAAAATCCATGTTACAACTAAAGAAAAACCTTCAGATCAATATTTAAGAATGTTAAGGTTAAATATGTGATGGATACATGACGTTACATTTTCAACATTATTTGTCTTTATAGACATAGGGAATTAGGGGAGAAATGAAAATGAGAGAGTATAATTATGAGTTGAGAGAAATAAAATGAGAAAATCTTATTGGTGGAAACCCTTACGGGCACCGTAAAGTGATGCTGAGTTGAGATAAATAAAAAATAAGAGAGTCTTATTGGTGAAAATCCTTATGGTCATCGTAAGGTGATGGTGATATGGGAGAAAAAGAATAAAATGAGAGAGACTTGTTAGCAAAAATCCTTCAAGGAGTCACTAGCCAAATGAGGTCTATGAATACAATTGACTTAAGGAAGCAACCCAGTTTCAGGGTCATTAACTCAACAACAATTGCTGAAAAGTTTGGATGGAAATATCAGACCTCTTAATTCAAAATGCATGTCACAATAATTAGAGCTGACTGTCGTATTCAGATAAGTTCTTCTTTTCTCAGTTTTTGAAAAGGGGATATTCTTTGTCTTTTCTTTCTTCTCTATATTTCTATTTTTGTTCTTTTGAGTTTGTCATCTAATTAGAAAATTATTATTATTTTTCTCATGTCCTTAAGTAAAGTCCATGTCAAACAAGTGAGAAATGATTCCAAAACTTGCTACCAACTTCTTCAATTGCATAAAGCAAGACAAAAGCCCGCACATGACGATAAAATGATCCAAAGTGAAGAAAAATATGCAAAGAACCCGATTGACGGACAGGTTGTGAGCTCATGAAAATACAAGATTTTAGTAGAGTTTAGTTTGGTGACACCGTGAGATAGAATTATAATGTTTGCATGAGAGTCATTCTTGATAGCCTGAGTTTGGCTTAATAGTGCAATAACTCATTAATGCAGGTCAACAGTTTAAAGCAAGTTAATGTGAGAAGTTAAAGAGCAATTGCCTCGGAAGATAAAGCCACAAACTATCCACCATGTCTGTATACTCACAAATTTTCTTTGTATGAATTAGAAACACAGGTTACCTTCAAATCAAGGGTTTTAAAGCTGAAATATCAAAAGGTATACTTACTCACTTCTGTGGATGCAAGAGCCAGTATTGCTACACAGTTTTGGTGATCACAATCATGATAAAAAGTCATCAGCCTATACCCCTAGGAGACGCACTTACTTTTTGGTTAATTCAAGTTTTTTTGTTAGGAGACGCACTTTCTAACTTGAACCTTTGCTCCTAGAAGTCGAACTTTCTAGCCGAGTCCTTTGATTTCACCCCTAGGAGATGTACTTCCTTGTTTGGATATTTCAAGTATTGTTTGTTAGTGTAATACCCCGCACTTTTCCTAGCTCAAATCCATCCCTAAAATATTAAAAATTAGCTTAAAAAATGAATAACTTTTATTTAGTGTGGTATTTTCAAGATTTTTACTTTTAATTATGTGGGAAATTGAATAAGCTTTCCATCAATACCAAATTCGCCCAAATTCGACACTCGGTTGAGAAGTTAGAGCATTTTTAAGTTGACAGTGTGCTACCTGGACTCTCAGCGCATCGCGAAGAAGGCAAAAATAGCAATCGCCAATTTCAGTGGACCTCCACAATATTAACGCATTGCAGAGTGGTCCATTTTCCCATTTGTCAAAATCCAGTCGCCCAATGCGATCTTACCGTGTCGCGTTGGTGGCCAAACTGACAAAACTATAGGGCACCGTGATGGTGGTGCATCGCGTTGCATGCCCACTTTCTATTTGTCAATTTTCAGTGAGCCACCGAGATAGTGGCACGTTACGGTGGCCAGCCAGTTCGAAAAATATCACATTTTCAGTTTCGTTTAAATGTTTAAACGGGGTATGTAAGACCCCGCAAAGTTCCCTTGTAGTTTGAGCCTTGAGCGTGTCAAGTGAAGTGTAATTCCGACCCTAAAAAATATAGAAGAGACTTCCCAAGTGATTGGTATTTAAACCATATAGAATTTTCTTAAATTTGACTTTTTGTCATGTAGAGAATTGAATTAGCTTTCCAACGATATCAATTTCGTCCAAATCTGGCATCGGGGTGAGAAGTTATGGCCATTTTACTGAGAGTTGTTGGAACCGCCCAGGTGCGACGGACAATCCGACGGACCATCGAGTTTGGGATGAACCTTCGCTCGGCTAGTCGCAACCAAGGCAGTAACTTCGTTTTCTGGCCCAAGTGTGACGGCCAGGACGATGGACCATTAAGGCTGTGATGGACCATCGCTGAGACCGTCTCCACTGAGACTGTGTGGCCTCATCCTGGCCAATGTGCGACGGACGATATGACGGATCATCGAGTTTGCGATGGACCATCGCTGAGACCGTCACATCGAGGTAGTGTTTTTTTTACCGACATACGACGAACAATCCGACGGACCGTCAGGCTAGCGACGAACCATCGCTCTGACCGTCGCAGCCCCCGTTCAATATTTTTAACTCATTTTTAAAAGGGATTTTTGGTCTTTTCCTCTCTTTTATACCCTGATATATTCCAAATGAAGAAAATGGCTTCATTCATCATCCAAAATACAAAAGAGCTAGGGTTTCTCCCTCAAGATCAAATCTAAAACCCTTCTCCAAGAAATCCAAGAACTCACCATAGATTCTACAAATTGAGTTGAGATTTAAGTTTCCCAAGTTCAAGGGTTACAAGAACCCTTTCTCAAGAGTAAGAAGAAGAGTTTGAAGCAAGCTTGTTCATCCAATTTCATAATCTAAGGTATGTGAGATTTTGAAAAAGGGTAATCCTTTCACCCTTGTGTCCAAAGGCTTATTTAAACTACAATTTTCTGCAATTTATGAGATTTTACATGAAATTGAATTGGGGTTTTTCATCCATAGTTATTAGTTGCAAGCTTTTGATGTTTTCCATGTATTGAGAGTCTAATGGCATGATTTTTACATGTTTTCTTAAAAAATTATAGTTGGGTCTATACCCCATGATTTTAATCCTTGAGAAGTTAATAGTTGAAATATTTGAGATAGTGAAATATATGAGTATGTTGAGATTTTGAGCTAAATTGCTGTAAATTCCAGTTTTCTATATGATTTATGAATCTATATGCTATCTAATATGCATTTTGACGAGTTTTAACTTGAGATTGAATTATGGGTCATCAAGCCCTACTTGAGACTTGTAATTTTATGAACTTTTGTGCTATAAGCACCTATGATTTGAGTATTCTAAGATTATTGAGAAATGTTTTGACCTAATGGTCATAGAACTTTGAAATCCACTTCACTACATGAGATTGCAGATTTGATTGTTGGGTTCTTATGAACCATGAGATTATTTTGAAAGTGTATTTTCATGAGATGAGCAAGATAAACTAAAGGGAGTAGTATTTAGCATCGAGTTGGGTAAGTTACTATGGTTTCTTACCCCAGAACTACGTGCCACCGTAGGTTTGAGATTTTGGGTCTAAGGCCGAGATGATTGGGCCTGAGGCCGAGATAAGTGATCACTGAGTTGAGGTTATACTCCTTGGCAAGAGTATGACGCCTATCCCCAATGTGAGGTTTCTTCCTTAGCAGGACAAGATGTTGGACTCCATATAGCTCACATGGTTTATGTCGGTTAAGAGAACCTCCTAAAACCAAAGTATTGTCCATTAAGATAGAATATTTTCCCTTAAGCTTTGAGATGAGATATTTTCTAAAGTGAACGAATTTATTTTGAGTATTTTTCCAAAGAAGGAAGTAGTTTTCTCTACTAATAAGAGTTGATCATCAGTTTTTAAACCAAAGTCATATGATTCCGAGTTCCAAGTGTTTGAGTTCAAAAGAGTTATAAGTTCTTGAGCAATAAAGAGGTTTTACTCTCCATGAGATATATGCATGAGTTGAAAGTATTGTTTAAAGCTTCCTTCATCTTATGAGTAATGATAATAAGAGGAGAACACACATTTTAAAGCCAAAGTATAATGACTCACGAGATTTGTGTTACATACTTCACTCCACATGATTTATGAGCTTTACATTTTAGACTTATTCAAGCCATGCGAGTCATTTCTATTTGCATGCATGATTTGATTAAAGAGTATTAATATGGTTTTATGTAAATGCATACACCCCCATATGCTCAGTACATTCCCAAGTGCTGATCCATAGATACGTCTATGTGCTACATTGTCTTATAATGTAGGTTCAGGTGCTCAGTCCTAGCCTCGTCAGTAATTCCTGAGTACCTTCGTCTACATTTCTACAGTGGTGAGTCCTCATGGTTCGAGGACCTATCTTCAGATATTTTAGTATTTGAGTGTTTATGTTATTAGTTTCAGTTCAGTTTGAGTCAGTTGGGGACCTGTCCCAATGGCTCTCGAGTTCATGGAGTAGTAGAGGCTTTGTCAGACTAGTTATCAGATTGTGGTTATGTTGAGATTTCCAGTATCATGGTCGTTTGGATCGAGCATTTTCTTTGTATTTTTTTAGTGATATGACAGTGCCAGTGTTTTCTATATTCCTTCTTGAATGAGTTATTATAAGTAGTGATAGGCTCAAATGGTTAGCTTGGGGCTACTTGTAGCCTTAAGCACCGTGTGACATCCCGGGAGGTGATTTTGGGTTGTTACAAACTTGGTATTAGAGCCTAAGGTTTTAAAGGAGTCCTAGGGAGTCTGATAAGCCGCATTGAGTAGAGTCTTGATCATTGCTGTGTAGCGTGCCATATCTATGAGCAAGAGGCTACAAGACGTTTTAGAAAAAAGTTGTTTCTTTCTTTCAGATTCCATCGTGCCTGCAGTTGTCCTTCTCATCTAATAATTTGTGATCTTCTATTTTAGAAAATGCCTCTCTGAAGAGCGAATGCCTGCGGAAACGATGATGAGCAACCCCCACTTGTTAATCCTTTGAATGAGACTGTGTCTCATGCTGAGTTTTGGGTGGCCTTTCAGGCGTTAGCCCAAGAAGTCATAACCAGGCTGCAGTTACAAATCAACAGGGAGGTGATGTAGCTTCTTCTAAGATCCATGATTTTATGCGGATGAATTTGCCAGAGTTTTATGGGTTCAAGGCAGGTGAGGACCCACAGTTATACCTTGAGGAGGTGAGAAAAATCATGCAGGTGATGCATGTTTCCGAGGAAAAAAGTGTTTAGTTGGCGTCTTATAGGTTGAAGGACATTGCTTATGACTGGGTTGTATCGTGGAGGAAATGTAGAAGTGAGAATATTGCTCCTATGACTTGGCAGGTGTTCCAAGATACATTCTTGGACAAGTTCTTTCCGCTTGAGATGAGAGAAACAATGATTGAGGAGTTTATGAACTTGAGGCAGGGCTCCATGACTGTTAAGGAGTACTTCTTGAAGTTCAACCAGTTGTCCAAGTATGCTCCTGATTTGATTTCTGACACCCAAGCTAGTATGAGCAAGTTCATGACAGGTGTTTCTAGTTTGGTGCTGAAAGAGTGTAGGACTGCGATGCTGCATAGGGATATAGATCTGTCTAGGTTGATGATACATGCACAAAAGAGAGAGGCGGACAATATTAGAGAGAGAGATAGACTGAGAGGTAACAAGAGGGCTAGATCTGAGCAACATGAGTATAGTCAGCCTAGGTTCCATGGAGGAAACCGCCCTCAGTTTTAGAGACGTCTGTCTATTCTAGAGCCTTCATCATCTAGTTCTCCCATGCCTAGAGGCAGGCAGGAGCAAGGGAGCAGGTCTTTTATGTCTCGATCGTAGAACAGTGTTTGTAACAGGCCCTGTTATCCTCCTTATGCTAAGTGTGGAAGAGATTATCCCGGTGAGTGTTTCACAGATTTGAGGGGTTGTTTTGGTTATGGCAAGCAGGGCCACAGACTTAGAGATTGTTTGCATGCTAGGCAGGGGACCAGAGATGCCCGACCTCAGGCACAGACTACTAGTACACCAGCTCCTATCCCTCGTCCCGCCCTTGTTCAGGGTGCTTCATCTCGCACTGCTGGCGGTCAGCGCCAGAACAGATTCTATGCCTTACTATCCCGTCAGGAGCAGGAACACTCTCCCGATATTGTTATTGGTATACTTTGCGTCTTTTGTTTTGATGTTTATGTGTTGTTGGACCCCAGGTCAAGTCTATCCTTTGTGACCCCACTTGTGGCTATGAATTTCAAAATAAGTCCCAAAAAGATTTCTGAGCCTTTCCTAGTCTCCACACCAGTAGGGGAGTCAATTGTTGCTAAACAAGTGTATAGAGATTGCCCTGTTACTGTTCTTCATAGAGTCATAATTGCTGATTTGATAGAGTTAGACATGGTGGATTTTGACCTTATTCTGGGTATAAATTGGCTTCATTCTTGTTATGCATCTATAGACCGTCGTACCCGTGTAGTCAAGTTTTAGTTCTTTGATGAGACAGTTTTTGAGTGGTCCGGGAGTTCGGTATCTCCCAAGAGTCTTTTTATCTCCTATCTCAAAGCCAAAAAACTAATATTCAAGTGTTGCATCTATCACCTAGTTAGAGTAAAAGACACTAAGTCTGAGGCTCCAACTCGGTCGATATTATTAATGAGTTTCTAGATATTTTTTCAAAAGATCTCATAGGGGTACCTCCCGACAGAGAGACAAAATTCGGGATTGACCTTTTTCCCGACACTCGTCCCATTTCTATTCCACTATATCGTATGGCACCTTCTGAGCTTAAGGAGTTAAAAGAGCAACTCAAAGATCTTTTAGACAAAGGTTTCATAAGGCCTAGTATTTCTCCTTAGGGCGCACCTGTTCTATTCGTACAGAAGATATATGGTTCTTTGCGTATGTGCATTGACTATCGCCAGCTTAACAAGGTCACAGTAAAAAATAAGTATCCTCTTCTGAGAATTGATGACCTGTTTGATCAGTTGCAAGGTGAAAGTTATTTCTCCAAGATAGACCTTAGATCCGGCTATCATCAACTTAAATTGAAGGAACGTAATATTCCAAAGACAACCGTCTGTAGCCTTTTTGGGTTATATTGTTTCAGCCAAAGGTATTAGAGTTGATCCCCAAAAGATAGAAGCTGTAAGAAATTAGCCTAAACCTATCTCTTCGTCTGATATTAGAAGTTTCTTGGGTCTAGCGGGCTACTACCGCCGTTTTGTTGAAGGGTTCTCCTCTATTGCGTCTCCCATGACCCGGTTGACCCAAAAGAAAGTTAAGTTCTAGTGGTCAGATTCCTGTAAGAAGCGTTTTCAGGAGTTTAAGACTTGACTTACTTCAGCCCCTGTGTTGACTTTGCTTGATGGTACAGATGGTTTTTGGTGTATTATGATGCCTCTAGAATTGCTTTGAGTTGTGTGTTAATGCAAAGAGGTAAAGTTATAGCCTATGCCTCTAGACAGTCAAAGCCACATGAAAAGAATTACCCAACCTATGATCTTGAGTTAGCTGCTATGGTCTTTGCTTTGAAAATCTGGAGACACGATCTTTATGGTGTTCATGATGATGTGTTTACTGATCATAAGAGCCTGCAATATGTATTTACTCAGAGGGAGTTGAATCTTAGGTAGAAGAGGTGGTTAGAGTTGTTAAAAGACTATGATATGAGTGTGTTGTATCACCCGGGAAAGGCCAATGTAGTGGTGGATGCCCTTAGCAGATTGTCTATGGGTAGTGTTGCTCATGTAGAGAAAGGTAAGAAAGAGTTAGCTCGTGATATGCATTTCTTGGCTAGATTGGGTGTTAGGTTGCTTGATTTAGCTGAGGGAAGTACTTTGGTGCAAAGTAGTTCCGAATCCTCTTTAGTTTCGAAAGTGAAAGAGAAGTAAGATAAAGATCCTAGTTTGGTCAGACTGAAGGAGGCAGTTAAGGGCCAAAAGGTAGAGGTTTTCTCCCAAGGGGAAGATGGTATGTTGAGATTGCAGGGTAGATTGTGCGTTCTGTGTGTTGATGATCTAAGGCAGAGGATTATGGATGAAGCGCATGGCACGTGGTATTCTATTCATCCCCGCACTACCAAGATGTACCACGATTTGTGGGAAATCTATTGGTGAAATGGTATGAAGAAAGATATAGCTTAGTTTGTAGAAAAGTATGCAATGTGCCAACAGGTTAAGGTAGAACACAAAAGACCTGGTGGTGTGATACAAGAGTTTGGTATACCCACTTGGAAGTGAGAGGTGGTGAATATGGATTTCGTCACTGGGTTACCTCTTTTGTGTTGTCATCATGATTCTATTTGGGTTGTTGTAGACAGGCTTACTAAGTCTGCGCACTTCTTGCCCATGCATATATCTTATACAACTGAGGATTATGCTAGATTGTATATCCGGGAGTTAGTCAGGATGCACGGAGTTCCCTCGTCTATCATTTCGAATAGGGGTACTCAGTTTACATCTCAATTTTAGAGGGCATTTCAGCAGGGTCTTGGTACCCAAGTTCATTTGAGTTCTGCTTTTCATCCACAAATAGATGGTCAGTCTGAGAGGACCATTCAGACTTTAGAGGATATGTTGAGGGCGTGTGCTCTTCATTTCAAAGGTAGTTGGGGTGAGCATTTACCATTGTTAGAATTTGCCTATAACAATAGTTAACATGGTAGCATCGAGATGGCACCATTTGAGGCCTTGTATGGTAGAAGATGTAGATCACCCATAGGTTGGTTTGAAGTGGGTGAAATTGCCGTGATTGGGCCTGACGCAGTGTTTGAAGCTATGGAGAAAGTTAAGTTGATTAGAGAAAGGTTGAAGACAGCTCAGAGTCGTCAAAAGTCATACGCCGATGTGAGGAGAAGAGATCTTGAGTTTGAGGTGAGTGACTTGGTGTACTTGAAGATTTAACCCATGAAAGGGGTGAAGAGGTTTGGGAAAAAGGGAAAGCTTAGTCCCCATTATATTGGCCCGTATAGAGTCTTGAGCCGTGTTGGTAAAGTAGCCTATGAGGTTGAGTTGCCCACAGAGTTGTCAGCCGTTCATCCTATTTTTCATATCTCCATTCTTAAGAAGCATATTGGTGATTTCGTGGTGGTAGATCTTTTAGAGAGTGCTGATATTCAGAACAGTCTTTCATTCAATGAGATTCCTGTTGAGATCCATGATGTTTAGATCCGTAGACTGAGGAACAAAGAGGTTCCCTTGGTCAAAGTGTTGTGGCGGAACCAGTCAGTTGAGGGCGCTACTTGGGAGGCAGAAGCAGACATGCGAGCCAAGTACCCAGACCTCTTTTCCGCGAGTTCAGATCAATCTGAAGGTATTATTCTTCCTTAATTCATCCCTTCTAATCTAAAGTTCAGCTATATATCTATTCTTGCATGAGTTCTTGCAATTTCTGAGGTATTCAAGAGTTTAGATAGATTTTGAGCCGTTAAGCAAATTGCTTCAGCTATGTGTACTCTATTTTCCTGTGTTCCTAGTCTAACTAACGACATTCGAGGATGAATATTTCCAAGGGGGAGATATTGTAAGACCTCGCAAAGTTCCCTTATAGTTTGAGCCTTGAGCGTGTCAAGTGAAGTGTAATTCTGACCCTAAAAGATTGAGAAGAGACTTCCCAAGTGATTGGTAATCAAACCAAATATAATTTTCATAAATTAGACTCTTTGTAGTGTAGAGAATTGAATTAGCTTTCCAACGATACCAATTTCGTCCAAATCCGGCATCAGGGTGAGAAGTTATGGCCATTTGACTGAGAGTTATCAGAACCGCCCAAGTGCGACGGACGATCCAACGAACCGTCGAGTCTGCGACGGACCGTCGCTCAGCCCACATCCAAGGCAGTAACTCCCTTTTCTGGCCCAAGTGCGGCGGCCAGGATGATGGACCGTCAAGGCTGCAATGGACTGTCACCACTGAGGCAGTGTGGCCTCATCCTGGCCAACGTACGATGGATGATTCAAAGGACCATCGAATTTACGATGGACCATTGCTGAGACTGTCGCATCAAGGTAGTGTGTTCTTTTTCTGACCGACGTGCGATCGACGATCCGACGGACCGTCAGGCTAGTGACGGACCGTCACTCCAACTGTCGCAGCCCCCGTTCAGTATTTTTAACTCATTTTTAAAAGGGTTTTTCAGTATTTTCCACTCTTTTATACCCTAATATATTTAAAACGAAGCAAATGGATTCATTCATCATCCAAAACATAAGAGAGCTAGGGTTTCTCCCTTAAGATCAAATCTAAAACCCTTCTCTAAGAAATCCAAGAACTCACCATAGATTCTACAAATTGAGTTGAGATTTAAGTTCCCCAAGTTCAATGGTTTCAAGAAACCTCTCTAAAGAGTAAGAAGAAGAGTTTGAAGCAAGCTTGTTCATCCAATTTTATAATCCAAGGTATGTGGGGTTTTGAACAAGGGTAATCCTTTCACCCTTGTGCCCAAAGGCTTATTTAAACTACAATTTTCTGCAATTTATGAGATTTTACATGAAAGTGAATTGGGGTTTTTCACCCATTATTATTAGTTTCAAGCTTTTGATGTTTCCCATGAATTAAGAGCCTAATGGAATGATTTTTATATATTTTTTTGAGAAATTGCAGCTGGGTCTATACCCGATGATTTTAATCCTTGAGAAGTTAATAGTTGAAATGTTTAATATATTGAAGTATATGAGTATGTTGAGATTATGAGCTAAATTGCTGTAAATTCCAGATTTCTATATGATTTATTAATCTATATGCTATCCAATATGCATTTTGATGAGTTTTAACTTGAGATTGAATTATAGGTCATCAAGCCCTACTTGAGACTTGCAATTTTTTGAACTTTTGTGCTATAAGAACCCATGATTTGAGTATTCTGAGATTATTGAGAAATATTTTGACCTAATGGTTATAGAACTTTGAAATTCACTTCACTACATGAGATTACAAATTTGATTATTGGGTTCTTATGAACCATGGGATTATTTTGAAAGTGGATTTTCATGAGATGAGCGAGATAAACTAAAGGGAGTTGTATTTAGCACCGAATTGGGTAAGTTACTATAGTTTCTTACCCCAGAACTATGTGCCACCGTAGGTTTGAGATTTTAGGTCTAAGGCCGAGATGATTGGGCCCGAGGCCAAGATAAGTGATCACTGAGTTAAGGTTATACTCCTTGGCAAGAGTATGATGCCTCTCCCCAACGCGAGTTTTCTTCCTTGGGAGGACAAGACGTTGGACTCCATGTAGCTCGCATGGTTTATGTCGGTTAAGAGAACCACCCTAAACTAAAGTATTTTCCATTGAGATAGAATATTTTTCCTAAAGCATTGAGATGAGATATTTTCTAAAGTGGACGAATTGATTTTGCATATTTTTCTAAAGAAGGAAGTAGTTTTCTCTACTAATAAGATTTGATCATTAGTTTTTAAACCAAAGTCATATGATTTTGAGTTCCAAGTGTTTGAGTTCAAAAGAGTTATAAGTTCTTGAGCAATAAAGAGGTTTTACTCTCCATAAGATATATGCATGAGTTGAAAGTATTGTTTAAAGCTTTCTTCATCCTATGAGTAATGAGAATAAGAGGAGAGCACAAATTTTAAAGCCAAAGTATAATGACTCACGAGATTTGTGTTACATGCTTTACTCTACATGATTTATGAGCTTTACATTTTAGACTTATTCAATCCATGTGAGTCATTTCTATTTGCATGCATGATTTGATTAAAGAGTATTGATATGGTTTTATGTAAATGCATACACCCCCATTTGCTCAGTACATTCCTAAGTTCTGATCCACATATATGTCTATGTGCTACATTGTCTTATAATGTAGGTTCAGGTGCTCAGTCCCAGCCTCGTTAGTGATTCCCGAGTACCTTCGTCTATATTTCTACAGTGGTGAGTCCTCATAGTTCGAGGACCTATCTTCAGACATTTCAGTATTCGAGTGTTTATGTTATCACTTTCAGTTCAGTTTGAGTCAGTTGGGGACCTGTCCCAATGACTCTCGAGTTTATGGAGTAGCAGAGGCTTTGTCAGACTAGTTATCAGATTATGGTTTTGTTGAGATTTCCAGTATCGTGGTCGTTTGGACTGAGTATTATCTTCATATTTCCTTATAGTGATATGTCAATGCCATTGTTTTGTATATTCTTTCTTGAATGAGTTTTTATAAGTAGTGATAGGCTCAAAGGGTTAGCTTGGGCTACTTGTAGCCTTAAGCACCGTGTGACGTTCCGGGAGGTGATTTTGGGTCATTACAGGTTATTTTGGTGAATCTCCAAGGACTCAATCCATCCAACACACAAGATTTAACACATTCCAAGGCAATTTATGCTTATTTCATCTACTCTCTCTCAAAACAAAACCCTAGATCATCAAACTTTCTCCCCGAGAAATCTAAATTCCTCCATTAATTCTCCAATGAAACTCAAGATTAAGGATTCCCAATTCAAGAACTCCAAGAATTCATCTCCAAAAGCACAATTGGAATCCAAGATTTAAGTTTTTCATCTAAGATCATCAATTAAGGTATGTGGAGTTTTTCAACAAGGATAATCCTTTTGTCCTTGTGCCCAAAACTTATTTTAATTACAAATTTACTGAATTTTTATGTGTTTTCCCATGAAAGTGAAGTTAGGGTTTATACCCATTATTGTTATTTACAAGCTTATGAGATTTCTAATGATTTCGATGTTGAATTATATGAATATGTTCATAATTTCTTGAATATTGCAGTAATTTCCAAATTTTGAATTAGATTATCAATGTTTACATTATCAAGCATGGATATTTTGATGTTTTACAAAGTTACTGAATTTTTATGTGTTTCCCATGAAAGTGAAGTTCGGGTTTATACCCATAATTGTTATTTACAAGCTTATGAGATTTCCAATGATTTAGAAGTTGAATTATATGAATATGTTTATAATTTCATGAGTATTGCAGTAATTTCCAAATTTTGAATTAAATTATCAATGTTTACATTATCAAGCATGGATATTTTGATGTTTTAACATGAGATTGATACATGGGTCATTAAGCCCTAATTTAAGATTGCTATTTCAAGAATTGTTGTGCTATAAGCACCCTATGACTAGATTCATTTTAGATTATTGATAAAGATTTGACCTTTTGATCTCAGACTAGATATGAAATCCACTTTATAGATTCAGATTATAGATTTAGCTTTACAGATATACAATTGGTTTTTATTACAAACCATTAGACTATTTTAAAGTGGATTTTCTTCAGAATGAGCATATAGATTTAATGGGAGTAGTATTTAGCATCGAGATGGGTACTTTACTACAGTTTTATAACCCAGAACTACGCGCCAATGTAGGATTTAGATTATTCCCACTTCTACGTGGATGACGGATACGAGATCACTCAGATAGGTTATACTCCCTAGCAAGAGTATGACTCCTCTCCTCAATGTGAGGATTCCTTCTTATGGGGACAAGAACGTTGGACTCCATGAATGCTCACATGGTTCATGTCAGTTAAGAGAACCTCCCTACTAGATAACTGAAAGGATTAATAGAAAATTGTTTAGAAAATCTAAGTGTAAAGGCTCACAAACTTACTCATATATTATTTTACTTAAGATTTCAGATTATAGAATTACAGCTTTTAGTTTCAGACATAAAAAGGTAAGCCTTTTTTCACTTAGACTATATGATTTGAGAATAGAACAGAAATATAAATTTTAGAACTAAGTGTTATGATTCACAAGATTTATACTATATGCTTTATTATTCATGATTTATGATCTTCAGATTTCAGATTACTCAAGCCTATGTAAGTCATTTATATTTAGCTTGCATGATTTTATAAAATGTGATGATAATGTTTTACTTATGCATTCACCCCCATATACTCAGTACATCCTCAAAGTACTGATCCACATATACGTCTATGTGCTACATTGTTTCATAATGTAGGTCCAAGTCGTGGTATGTACAGTCTGAATTATATAGTTGCAGATTCCAGCCAGCAAATGATGAGTCCTCCTACTTTTGAAACTTTAGTTAGATGTTATTTATATACTTTACTTTCCTACTCTTATGTATTGATTAGTGGTAGTTGGGGTCGCGTCCTAGCTATAGTCAGTATAGTAGAGGCTTCATTGACGTTAGTTAGAGTCAGTTATGTAAATTCAGTCCCTCTTTTCAGAATTTATCAGAATGTAAAAGTTGTATCAGTATTGTAATTTCACAGATTCCATCATTTTCATGTTTCCGCACAGTAAACTCAATCATTTTATACATATTTATTCAATTGTTTATGAGTTACGCTAGTAGAAGGGTTAGCTTGGGAACACTTGTGGTCCTAAGCATCGTGTGACGTTTCGGGACCATTTTTGGGGTGTTACAGTTAGGTGACACATTTCCTAACTTGAACCTTCACTCTTAGAAGCCTCACTTTCTAGTCGAGTCCTTCTATTTAACCCCTAGGATACACACTTTCTTGTCTGAATAATTCTAGTTTTGTTCGTTAGGTGAAATACTTTCTAACTTGAACCTTCACTCATAGAAGCCACACTTTTTAATCGAGTCCTTCCATTTAACCCTTAATTGACATACTTTCTTTTTTGGTGAATTCAAGTTTCATTCATTAGGTGACTGTCATGACCCAATACTATCCCCTACTCGTAACACGATGCTTAAGGCCACGAGTAATCCCAAGCTAACCCATGATTTGGCACAAGCTGTAAATGCTGTAACTGCAAAACATGTCTAACTGACTGATTTTCTGAAAACCGCCAAACATGATGAGTTATTGGGACAGGGTCCCAACTAACTCTGACTAACTAAAATAGTATGAAATAAAATACTGTGATGAATAACTAATAATATAACTAGTTGTTGACTGATGAGGACTCACCAAAGCTACAACTGAGTGGCATAGGAATGGACTATGTGTGATCTGGGAACAAAGCAACTATGTTATACGACAACATAGTACAAAAGAGTGTATGCGATCAGTACTTTAAATATATTGGTATGTGATATGAAAGCTAGATGGTATACACATATACTGAGCATGAAGACATGAACATGAAAAATCAAATGTAAGATCAAGTGTAAACATGTACTAAAATAATCTGAATAACAGGATGACTGAAATACTGAACACTTTGTCATGCAAAGCTGAACGGAATATCATTTGAATACTAAATCAAAAATTGTGGGAGTTATATATAATCAACATACCCCAATTTGATCTAATCGAGGTCTAACCCATAAACCTAGTTGGAAAGGTATTGGTAAGTTGCCAAGGGTACCAAACACTGGCTGGTGTGGATCCACTAATCTAATGTCCCGAAGGACTAGGGTGTTAAGCCTAAACTTACAGGTGACCTCTAGGAGGGTGTCAAGCCTAAACTTATGGGTGACCCTTCATAACCTATGCTGGCACCATAGTTTTGGAACTTAGGGACCTAACTGGCGAGGGAGCCAACATCTCTGAGTTCACTTGGTTTTAAGTATTACTCCTAACTGAATGACTCCGAAGTTTGACTAAAACATAAACTAAATAATGATATGCTCAAGTTATGGTATTTTGAATTTAATACAGTATATATAACTGAGGGAATCATGAACTTGTAAATTGATGCATGTTTAAAACCTTGGTATCGGGTGTTTGTAATCCACCAATATAGACTAATACAAACTGATCATGGTAATTATAGAACTTACCATGGTACAAAAAATCATGAATAACCCTCAATATTTCAATAACTGATCATGATGTAGACATTTTAATTATAAAACAAATGGAAACACAATTCTCACAAAGGAACATATTTTCATGGTTCATAGTAAAAAAAATTGAGAGAAAATTCATAAAATTCATGGTTAACTTGGAATCCCACAAAGGAGAAAAGAGTTTTACACTTATAAATTTAGGGAGTTCTTTGGACTAAAGGGTGGAAGAGACCCACTAATGAAATCCTACTAACCTAAGAATAGATGCCCTTGTGAAATCCTTGAAGTTGATTTAGTTCTTGAAAAACCCTAGTTTGATCTTGAGGAAGATGAGAATCATTTTATTTTGGTAAGGGAAGTGATTTCTAAAGTTATGAGAGGTTAGGGTAATATTTACCCTTGATAACTATTTTTTTGAAAGTGTAAACAATGTAGGTTTAGGTTAAGAAAGGGTGGAAATTACCAAAAATTCACTTTTAAATCACAAAGGAATTTTGGGTTCTCAGTTGTTGCGACTCACCCTGTGACTCATCATGACTGGTTACGAGTCGTAGTCTGAGTTGTAACCTGAGACCCTGAGGTCTGGGGTTCTTTATTCTATGACTATGATATTTTTCCTACGATTCATTATGACTAACTAAGAGTTTTTAGGTGGAATCATAGTCTGAGGATTGTTCTTGGATCCCTTACTAGATAGGTCATCAATCCATGCAATGATTCATAATGTCTGACTACAAGTGTAACACCCCGAGTCTATACCCCGAATGCTACACTGTGCTTACGACCTCGATGGACCACAAGCTAAACCATGACTGATATCTGCTGTAAGCACTGAATAATATACGGTAATAAATATGGAAAATAGGCTAAAATATCGTAAGGTTCAAAATCTATAAATACTGATAAAGTGTATCAACTGAAATAACAATTTGTAAAATTGAACACTATCTGAAAGCTAGTCTAAAAAGCCTCTAACAAAAACTGTCTGAGTGTAAAATTGATGGGACAATCCCCAACTAACTCTATCTACTGAAATACTGAGTCTACTGAAATAATGAAATAAAAAAATATCCTTGAATGATAAGGACTCACTGCTAATCTATTGCTGCTGGCTAAATTTGAATCTATTTATGCGCGATTAAGAACCTAAGCGTCTGAACCTATGATATAAGACATCATAGCGCAAAGAAAGAGTATGCATCAGTACGTGGAATGTACTGGTATGCTAGATGGGGTAATGTTGAATGCAAGGGTTCATATGCATGAACAATAACTGACTGCATGATATAGAGTAACTGAACATCAGAGTACATGGATAAGTGATAATACTATAAATACTGAGTATGCACTAATGTGCATATAAATAAATACTATGACTAAGCTTATCTGAAGCTAAGTCCTGAATTCTGATACTGAGTAACTGATATATAAAGTTACTGGTAAGTGATTTACTGCTACTAGTTGACTATATCTGACAGTCCTGATTCTGTAGAACTGAACTGAGTTCTATTTTGAAGACTGAAACTGAGACTGTGGGAGGTAATCATCTAACCGATGTGCCCCAAATAAGACAAAATAACTGAGTTGGGGTCCAATCTGTAATCCCAATTAGAAGGGTATCAGTACCGTGCCACGGGTAAGGACAAGCTGAGAGTTACCCTCATCTGGTAGGTACTATAATGAGAACGGTGAAACTCTCAACTGATAGGTTAAAACACCTCATCAACCCTCAACTGGCAGGTTTGATGTCTCAACCTATGCTGGCTACATAGTTCTAGAATGCAAGGATTGCTTCTAGAGATCACACCCTCTACTGGCAGGTGAGCGCCCATCCTTGGGTTCACTCGGTGCTGAATCCTACTCCCAACTGAAAGATACTGATCTGAGTATATTGAACTGACACTGAGCTTACTGAGTTTTGTTGGGTTCGGTAAATTTACTAATTCTACTGAGTTCTGTAACTGACTGAGAGTACTACTGATTATGACATGACTGAGTTCTATGCCTATCTACGCTTATCTAAGTCTCTATCCCTTGGATATCATTTTTCTTGCTCTAAGGTATGAAATCAACTAACCCTTAAGAACTATAGTACTACCCCTCCATTAAAGGACTGGTTTATTTTAAAACTGAAAATAAACCATTCTATTTCTACAATCAACTAAGGCATAACATGAATGAAGCTAATCTATGCCGAGAATAACATCAAAATCTGCCATCTCTAATTTTATTAAGTCTGCTGAAGTAGCTTTCTGAGACATTATAACTGGATAGTTTTTGTATACCCGTTGGGCTATGATAGACAGACCTACTAGGGTAGAGACTGAGAATGGTTCTATTAAGATTTCTAGTTTGACTTTGAGGTCGACTGCTATATAGGGAGTTACAAAAGACAAAAAAACTCCTAAATCTAACAAGGTATAAATATGTAAATGGAATATCTGTAATGTACCAGTGACCACATTAGGAGAATTTTCCTAATTTTGTCTGGACTAAAGCGCATAGAGCCTGTTTGGGCGTTGCCCACTGGTGGAACTGGAAGTGGCACCCTGCTGATTTGGGCAATGGGATTGAGCTGAAGGACGATTATATTGACCCTGGGAACCTGACTGAGGACAATCTCTAACTCTGTGGCCTGGCCTGCCATATCTGAAAGAAATATCACTGCTAGCTTTGTAGGCACTCTGATGGTTCTTGCCATAGGTCTGACAAAGAGGATTTATTCAAGAACTGATGACACTACCTTGAGACTTAGATCCTGAAGCCCTATCTTTGCTACCATTTTTGAACTTAGGGACTGGAGCACTGGCTGAGGACAGAGCTGGAACTAAAGACTTTGGATGAAATTGGGAACAGTTACCGCCCTCTGACTTAGGCTGATTGAAATTGAAGCTACCTGTTCTAACTTTTTTGTTCTACCTCTCTCTCTCTGATCTTAGCCTCTTCTATCTGCTGAGTATAGACAATGAGTCTAGATATGTCCATCTTCTTAATCAACATTGCTATTCTGCACTTCTTAACTACATTATTTGACACTCCAGATATGAACTTGCTTATTTTGGATCTACTGTCTGCCACTACATGAGGAGCATACCTGGATAACTGAGTAAACTTGAGGGAATACTCCTTTACGCTCATACTACCTTGTATGAGGTTGATGAACTCTAACACTTTGGTCTCTCTCAGCTTTAAGGGAAAAAATCTATCTAGGAAAGCAGTAGCAAACTTTTCCCACTCTATGTGCTCTGCATCTGTGCCCCTGTCTACCTTCCATTATTTAAACCACGTATGAGCTACGTCTTGTAGTTGATAAGTTACACTCTCACTGGAAGTCACTCCCATGATGTCTGTGACTTTCTGAACCTGATCGGGGAACTCCTATGGATCCTCTTTTGAATTAGATCCCGAGAATAGGGGAGGATTTATTTAGGTGAAGTCCCAAATTCTGGTTGCAGTAGTATTGGCCACTGGGTTGGCTGGAACAACAGCTGGCCGTCCATTCTAAGCTGCGATGGAATTGGCTAAAGTAGTGAATGCAGCTCTGAATTCTGCATGTGAAACATGTTCGTCCAGAGGATCTACCTGAACGGGCTAGGGTGCTGACTGATTTTAGATTCTTCTTTCATTAATCCTTTTGGGAGGCATGTTCTGTAAAAGAAAGGAAAAAATAGATTAGACTAAGAGTTTAACTTGAGCTGATGCTCACTCGCATAACATGAATATTGAAAAAAGGGAAACTATTCCTAATACATTACATAGCCTCATGTCCATCAGTGTGGCACCCTACACACCCATGTACAAGACTCTACGTGATGTGGCTTTTAGAATTCCTAGGTTACTGTTGAACCTTAGGCTCTGATACCAAGTTTATAACACCCCGAGTCTGTACCTCGAATGCTACACAGTGCTTACGACCCCGAAGGATCATAAGCTAACCCATGACTGATATTTGCTAGAAGCACTGAATAATATACTGTAATAAATTCAGAAAATAGGCTAAAATACCATAAGGTTCAAAATGTATAAATACTGATAAAGTCTATCAACTGAAATAACAATCAGTAAAACTGAATACTATCTGAAAACTAGTATGAAAAGCCTCTAACTGAAACTGTCTGAATGTGGAGTTGATGGGACAATCCCCCAACTAACTCCATCTACTGAAATACTAAGTCTACTGAAATAATGAAATAAAAGAATATCCTTAAATGATGAGGACTCACTACTAATCTACTACTAGTAGATGAATCTGAACCTATTTATGCGCGGTCAGGAACCTGAGCGTCCAAACCTATGATATAAGACATCATAGCACAAAGAAAGAGTATGCGTCTATACATGAAATATACTGGTATGATAGATGGGGTAAGATTGAATGTAAGGGTTCATATGCATGAACAATAACTGACTGCATGATATAAAGTAACTAAACATGAGAGTACATGGATAACTGATACAATTGTAAATACTGAGTGTGCATATAAATAAATACTGTGGCAAAGCTTGTTTGAAGCTAAGTCCTGAATTCTGATACTGAGTAACTGATATCTAAAGTTATTGATAACTAATTTACTGATACTGGTTGACTGGAATTGACAGTCTTGATTCTGTAGAACTTAACTAAGTTCTATTCTGATAACGAAAACTGAGACTGTGGGAGGTAATCATCTAACCGATATGCCCTAAGATAAGATAGTTGAGTTGGGGTCCAATCTGTAACCCTTATTAGAAGGGTGTCAGTACCGTGTTGCGAGTAAGGACAAGCTGAAAGTTACCCTCATTTGGCAGGTACTCTAATGAGAATAGTGGAACCCTCAACTGACAGGTTAAAAAACCTCATCAACCCTCAACTGGCAGGTTTGATGTCTCAACCTACGCTGGCGACGTAGTTCTAGAATGCAAGAATTGATTCTAGAGGATTGCTTCTAGAGATCACACCCTCTAATGGAAAGTGAGTCCCTATCCCTGGGTTCACTCGGTGCTGAATCCTACTCCCAACCGAAAGACACTGAACTGAGTATACTGAACTGGACTATACTGATACTGAGATTATTGAGTTTTCCTGAGTTCGGTAAACTGACTGAGTTCTGTAACTGACTGAGAGTACTACTGATCGTGACATGACTGAGGTTCTATAACTGACAGTGGCTCTAGGCACACAATAAAATTTTCGGGTATTAAATACCCTCAGGACTTGATAGAATGAAAAGTAAATCATAGCATAATCTTGAATAACATGACATTGTTCACTTGTTCATAAATCATCCAAAGAATCTTTTTATCAAATACTTGT
This sequence comes from Capsicum baccatum var. pendulum, assembly GCA_030864225.1. Lineage (NCBI taxonomy): Eukaryota > Viridiplantae > Streptophyta > Magnoliopsida > Solanales > Solanaceae > Capsicum > Capsicum baccatum. The sequence continues at coordinate 230,277,375 of CM061550.1, forward strand.
AGGGCATCTACTTATTCATGAAGGGGGAACACATGATATTAGGTTATAATGTAACTAATTCATTCACATAGGCATTTTATCAAACACCTGGGGAGCATGCTTAGGTTATACAGTAATCAACACACATAGTTATCATAACTACATCAATCAACTTGTAAATTGAAGGGTTTATCATGAAGATCATGTAATTCAACACATATAATGATTAATTTCATGAAAGCTTTTAATTTAATTATGGAAAAAAATGTAACAATAATATGAACATGAATTCAATTCAATTCAAGCATGGAAGTTCATAACTCAACAATCTTGTAGTTTGAAAATGGATTCGTGGACTCTATGGGTGGAAGAGACCCATAGATGAACACCTAACATACCTTGGAATGTTAATTCTTGAAGGTTCTTGGAGAAATTCTTGAGCTTTGTTCTTGAATTTTGAAACTAGGGTTTCTTGCATTTGAGATAGAATGATGTACTTTGTCGAAAATTGAGTGAATAATCATATATTTTGGTCATTTAGGGATTAATTTCGTGTTTAAGGCTGATCTGGGTAATGGGAAAAGTCTAAGTTTCCCTTGGGATTTAAAATTCCATAATAGAAACACCGATTAAGGCCTCACCGCAACGCAGTGAATGGGTCATTGTTATATCCACCGTGATGCGGTGGAATCGCGGTGACTCTCTGGATCGTGATAATTACTGTTTTAGGGTTCACCGCGACGTGGTGCAATCGCGATGACCCTCTAAAAATTAACAAACGACAAAATGGACTTCAGCGCGATGTGATGGAGTGCTCATCGCGATACTCACCACGACGCGGCCTAATCGCGGTGAGCCACTATTTTTACATAAACTGCCCTAAATCTTCACCCGGGTATTGAATTTGGGTAAATTTTATATCGTTGGAAAGCTGACTGAATTTTCTATGCATTGGCAGGATCTAAACTGAAAAATACTGAATATTTCATAAATTTTATATAGGATAACTCACGTACTTAAAGCTAAGTTAAGCTCTAGGAATTTAGGGTATTACAACTAGTCATATACCAGACTCGTTACCGCTAGAATGGGTTCTTGGTTGTACACTATTGTGACTACGAGTCCCTCCTAACGTATAGTAGAGTGGAGTCATGGTCACTTGGCTGAAACTGAAGGTTTTTTTGGTTGTGATCACGATTACTTGTAATAACTCATAACGTTTGATTTCAGGTCGTCATAAGTCGTAGCCACTGGAAGCTGACTGACTCTTACAGGGAAAATTGCATAACTTCTTGCCACGATATCAAATCGAGGTGAGACTTGCAGTATTGGAAAACCAACTTAGTAGACTATCTTTTGAGGGGTTTAGAGCTTGAAAATTTAGGGTATTACAATATATCCCCCTCGGAATCATTCATCCCCAAATGAAATTGTCTAAGTTGGGGTACTAGAAAACACTGAGATTATGCACTTAACACTTATGATATGAATCATGACTAACTATTTGAATCTGAAACATGATGCATGGACTTAACTAAATTCACGAATGCATGGTATGACATAAGAATGGATGGATAGCTGAGATAAAAAATGATAGGATTAATTAATTAAGGAAACCATTACCTTAAGTCGAATCTGGATTCAAAGAGAAAAGATTGGGGTACTTGGCTCACATATCAGCTTCTGCTTCCCAAGTAGCTACTTCAACTGACTGATTTCTCTATAGAACTTTCACTAAAGCAATTTTTTTATTCCTCAACCTACGAATCTAACGGTCAAGGATCTCAACTAGAACTTCTTCATAAGAGAGGCTATCTTCCACGTCCACACTTCCTAAAGGGATGACTGAAGATGGATCACCAATGCATTTATTTATCAAGGAGACATGGAATGCTGGATGCACTGATGCTAACTCTATAAGTAACTCTAACTCATAGGCTACCTTCCCAAAATGGCTCAAAATCCTATATGGGCCAACATAAAGGAAACTGAGCTTCCTTTTCTTACCAAATTACTTCAACTCTTTTATGGGTGAAATTTTCAAATACTCCAAGTCACCAATATCAAACTCAAGCTCCCTCCTCATCACATCTGTATAGGAATTCTGTCGACTCTGCGCTGTCTTCATCCTTTCTAGAATCAACTGAACTCTCTCCATCACCTCATACACTGAGTATAGCCCTATCAAAGCCTTTTTACCAACCTCTAACTAACCAATAGGAAACCTAAACCTCCTACCATAAAAATCCTCAAACGAAGCCATCTAAATACTAGAGTAATAGCTATTATTCTAGATAAACTCAATCAAAGGCAAGTGATCATCCCAACTACCCTTGAAATCGATAACACAAGCCCTCAATATGTCCTCTAAGGTATGAATTGTCCTCTCTTCCTGACCATCTCTTTAGGGTAAGAAGTGGTACTAAGATTAACTTGGGTACCAAGACCTTTCTGAAAAGCCTTCCAAAAACTTGAGTACCTCTATCTAAAATGATGGCCAACGGGAATCCATGTAACTTTACCAACTCCTTGAGATAGAGCCTAGCAAAATCCTCAGTTGAATATGAAGTACGAACTGGCAAGAAATAGGTTGACTTGGTCTTTCTATCCATAATGACCCAAATTGAATCATGATGACGATGTATGAGGTAACCCCATTACAAAGTCCATATTTACCACTTCCTATTTCAAAGTGGGGATGGTGAATTCCTGAAGTGTACCACTAGGCCTATGGTGCTCAACCTTAACCTGCTGACAATTTAAACACTTAGCCATGAATTTTGCAATATCCTTATTCTACCATTCCCCCAATAGACTTCCCACAAATCGTAATATATCTTAGTAACTATTGGGTGAATATAATAGCGTGAACCATGAATCTATTAACATTCGTTTCCTCAAATCATCCATGCTAGGAACACATAACCTACCCTGACAATAAAGTAACAATCTCCTCTTTGGGAGAAAACCTCAACCTTTTGATATCGAACTTTCTCTTCCAACTTAACCAAAATAGGATCTCTATCTTACTTCTCTTTTACCTTATAAACTAAGGAAGATTCTAAACTATTCTGAACCCATCTACTACCTTTGGCTGAATCTACCAACCGAACACCCAATATAGCAAGATGATGAACCTTATGAACTAGCTCTTTCTTATTATCCTCCACATGAGAAACACTCCCCATAGACAATCTACTAAAGTCATCGACCATAATATTTGCTTTACCCGAGTGATACAACACACTCATATCATAGTCTTTTAACAATTCTAACCACCTTCTTCTCTGATGAAGATAGGTCTTTTTGAGTGAACACATACTGTAAACTTGTGTGATCAGTAGACACATCAATATGAACCCCAGAAATATAATGCATCCAAATATTTAAGGCAAAAACAACTGCTGCCAACTCAAGATCGTGAGTCGGGTAGTTCATCTCATGAGGTTTGAGCTGTCTAGAGGCATATGCTATAACCTTGCTCCATTGTATCAACACACAACTAAGACCAACTCTACAAGTATCACAGTACACTACAAAACTATTGGCCCTCTAGTAGGGTTAAAACTGGAACGGAGGTGAGTCGAGTCTTCAACTTCTAAAAACTCTTCTCCTAGGAATTGGACCACTGAAATTTGACTTTCTTCTGAGTCAATATAGATATGAGAGAAGAAATAGAGGAAAATTTCTCAATAAACCATCTATAATAACTAACTAAACCCAATAAACTCCTTAAATCTGAGGGAGAGATGGGTTTAGGCTAGTTTCATACTGCCTCAGTCTTTTAAGGATCAACTCGAATGTCATCACTAGAAATAATGTGGCTAAGGAAAGCTACTGATTTTAACTAGAATTCACACTTGTTGAACTTAGCGAATAACTAGTGACCCTTAAGGGCCTAAAAAAAGTCCTCAAATGGTTTGTATGTTCACCTTCACTACAAAGTAGATGAGGATATCATCTATGAAGACTATTATGAACATGCCCAAGTACTGCTTGAATAATCGGTTCATCAAGTCCATAAAAGTTGAAGGAGCATTCGTTAGTCCAAAACACATAACTACAAATTTGAAGTGACTATACCAAGTTCTGAAGGCTGTCTTCAGAATGTTACTTTCTCTAACTTTGAGCTGATGATAGCCGGATCTGAGATTTATCTTAGTGAAACAATTGACACCCTGAAGTTGGTCAAAAAAGTCATAAATACTGGGGATAAGATACTTATTCTTGATTATGACTTTGTTCAACTGACGATAGTCTATGCACATTCTGAGAGAACCATCTTTCTTGCATATGAAGAGAACTAGGGTGCCCATGGAGAGACACTAGGCCTGATGAAGCCCTTATCTAAAAGATCTTTTAATTTTTCTTTCAATTCCTTAAACTCGGATGGATCCATTTTGTATGGTGTTATTGAGTTAGGATGGGTGTTTGGGAGGAGATCTATTCCAAAGTCGATTTCCCTCTCAAGAGGAACTCTGTGCAGATCACCAGGAAATACTTTTGAAAAATCATTAACTATTGGAATTGATTCATGACTTAGAATCTCAAATTTTGAGCCCTTAACTCGGACAAGATGATAGATGTAACCCTTGGATATCACCTTCTGTAAACACCTAATTTTTGAACCAAACCTAATATTTTTATACCATTTTAATGTTCAATTAATTTTTATTTTATTTTATTTTATTTTTATTTTTAGGCATTTTAAATTTATCTTATTTTTGAGGTCCGTTAAAAGTTTTGAAAACTACAAAAATAGAGTCACTTTTTTAAATAAGTTTTTATTTTATCTTTTATTTATTCGTTTATTTATTTTTTAAAAAAAGATTTTTTTTTTCTAAATTATATTTGTTTTCTTCTTTCAACTTTAATAAAGAATGTGATATTAATATTTCTTAGTCATATTCCTAAAACTAGCTAATTAACTTATTTTGTATTTTTTTAGTAGATTTTATTATTTATTATTTTTTTTCTAAAATATTAATAATAATAATAATAAAAAAGAAGAAACCTAAACTACCCAAACCACCCCACAAGTCCCAGTCTCACAAAACCTCTCCCCCATTTTCCCATAACACACACACACGACACAAACACACACATACACTAATCCTATATATACAACACACGCATAACAAAAAAAGGGTGAAAAGAGAGAGGAAAAGAAAGGAGAGGAAAGTTAGAGTTTGAGTTTGGAATTTCGTTTGAAGTTTTCGGTGGTGGTGTTCTTGCTTCTTGTATCGGTTTAATTCATCACACAAGTTCTTATCGAATCAGTATTGTTTATTCTATATTTTTTTTTTTTTGGAAATCAAAGCATGAATAAAGTTATTTCAATGGCTTCTTATATTATTTAATATGCTTAGTTTATTATTTTATGCAGTTCATGTTCTATGTCTTTTATTTGTAATTTGTTTGTTGTTTTCAAAATAATTTCAATTAAATTGATTTTAAATTTTATGTGAGATAATTTTTAAAGTTTTTAGTGTTTAAAGATGTAAAATTAATTATTTTATGTGAAGTCCTTTTTCATCGTTCTGTTAAAATTTTTATCTTGCTATTCTAGTGGTTTTTTTATTTTAATGGTGAGTGTGTGCCGCTACTAATGTGTTTTAGATCGTATGAACTTCCGAAGTTCCATCTTTGAAATTACAATCTTTATTTTGTTTTGATTTTTGTACCCTATTATGTAAACTTTCCTTTTTGTTGATAATTATTTTTTCCCCTTTGGGTATTTTATTCATCTGGAATATCATTGGCTTTAAATTCTGTTAGGGTATGCATGTGCTTCTAGCTAAAAGTCATATTTATTTATTATCTCTAAATCAGTTGGTGTTGAAAGTTAAAAGTAAATAATAATATTGTAAAATAAAATTGTACAATTAAATTTAGTTAAATTTTGTTATGTGATTAAATATATATGCTAAAAATAAAACCGTGTATGATAAAGTCTTCTACACACATCGTTCTTAACAATAATGAGTATGATTTTGCTTTGGAGGTTGGAATTAGCAGTTATTATTTGTGTTTATAAGTTGTTTGAATAATAAAAGAGTATAATAGTGCATAAGCTTGTTCATACAATGTTACTTTATCTTATCTATTTATTTTTCTTGTAAGTTTATTATGAATTCGGACTTCGTTTTATAATTGATTGACATTAAGCATTATGCTGACGGCTAATTCTAAATAAATTTCTTCAAGGTTATGACAGTAAGTTTTAAGACGTTCGAGATCCGAGTTGATTTACAAAGTACGGTAAGAGTGATATGGGGTACATGTTCACCTTGAACTCTGTCGTAATAAAAGAGAGGGAAAACTCATTTGCGAGGGAGCGAATTCGAAAAGAAAGATTTAGGTTCTTGATCTTTAGAAAATTAAGTTTTTGATATACAAGTGAAAATTAACGATGAAGTTGGAAAGCCCTGCTACCGACCATTCGTTATAATTAAATTAATTTACCATTTGAAGCCGATTGAATTGGGTTGGGTAGGTTTTAAACCTATTAGGTGCTTATTTAGATTAGAAAAATGGGGACGACTCATAAATGCCTCAAAGGCGCGAGAAATATACCAAAACTCGTGGTGAGGCCGAAAAGTACTACTATCGGTAAGCCACACATCAACGCAGTTTTAAATAATTTAAAATAAATTAAAAGCGGGAGGCAAACAACTTTTAGGTTAACAAATATTATAAATCCAAAACAAAAAAAAATTCATTTAAGCCAGACATAAGTCATTAAAGCGACCGTGCTAGAACCACGGGACTCGAGGGGTGCCTAACACCTTCCTCTCGGTCAACAGAATTCCTTATCCGGATTTCTAGTTCACAGACCAAAAAAATAAAAAATTGGAGAGTCATTTCCTTTTGAATAGGGATTCAATAAGGTGACTTGGAACACCCAAACTCAATTCCAAGTGGCGACTCTGTAAATAAAATAATCCCTTTTCAAAACTTCACTTTAATTGGAAAAACCTATTTTTCTCTAAAACCAACTCCCTAGCGGGGTCGGATGCGGTGAAAAATAGGGGTGTGACACCTTCTTTGCCTTAAGGTAGGAGATAAATTGACCTATAGGCGTAAAGGTACTGCCCATCTATTCTATGACTGGCTCATTAAGAAACTAGAGCTGGACTATTATGTTTCTACAGTCAACTGATGTATAACAAGAGTGAAACCAATCGTGCCAAGAATGACATCAAAATCGGTCATCTCTAATTCTATAAGATCGACTAAGGTGACTTTTTGTGAAACTGTGACTGGGCAATTTATGTACACCTATTTATCTATAATGTAACTATTTACGGGAGTGGACACTGTAAAGGGTGCTGACACCAAAGTTTACAACTATATAAGGAGTCATGAAGGACAGTGTGTCTTCGGGATATAATAATGCATACACATGAAGTTAGAAGACTTGTAACATAGTAGTAACCGCATCAGGAGAACCAACCTGATCTTGTCGAGTCTGAAGGGCATAGAGTCAATTCTAACGGTGTCCACTGGTGGCACTAGAAGAGCACCCTACTGAGTCGGGAATCCTACTGGGACTGCTGAAGAGTTAACTTGGGCCTGCTAATGATTATTTCTTCCTTTTTGTGCAATTACAGGACATTCCCTTATTCGATGGCCTAACTTGCTACACCCAAAAGACACATCGCTGCCTGCGAAGCATTCACCCTTGTGGTTCTTACCATATCTCCTACATAATGGGTTAGTGCAATCACTATTCATGCTACCCTAGGATTTGGAGCCTGGTGCTCTATCCCGATTATCCTATCTGAACTTAGGCACTAGAGCACTGGTAGAATATAGAGCTGGAGATGAGGATTATTGGTGGAACTGAGGACGATTACCACCTTTTTACATCTGTTGAGAGAAGTTAAAACTACCAATTCTAGCCTTCTTATTATCCCTTTCCCTTTATTTGAGATTCTGCTCATCAATCTACTGAGCATGGACCATCAATATAGAAAGGTCCATCTCCTTAATCAATATAGTTTTCCTAAATTCCTTGACAACATCATCTGAAGCACCAAATACGAACTTACTCATCCTTGACCTAGAATCACCCACCATATTCGGAGCGTATCTTGCAAACTGGGTGAACTTGAGTGAATACTCATTCACACACATGTTACCCTACTTTGAATTAATGAAATCTTGCACCTTGGCCTCCCCCAATTCAAGTAGAAAGAACCTGTCTAAGAAAGCAGTAGAAAACTCATCCCACTCTAGAGTCCCTACATCGTCTCCTCTATATTTATTTTAATGCTTAACCTAGGTTTGAGCCACCCCTTGCAATTAGTAATCAACTAAATCAACACTCCTACTTAGGGTAGCACAGATAATATTAGTCACCTTTTGCATAAAATCCAAAAACTCCTGTAGATCTTCCTCAAATTTAAATCCAGAGAATGCCGAGGGATTTATTTGAGTAAAATCCCAAATTCTGGATGCTGCCATACTCACCAAAGTATTGGCAGGGGCAACGACTTGCTGATTTTTCTGGGCAGTAACAGATTGGGATAAGGCAGTGAAAGCTGCCCAGAATTCAGCATGAGAGACCTGCTCATTTAGATGGTCCTCAGGAATAGGTGGTGGTGTGGGCTAGTCCCCATTTCTTCCATCATCCCTTATGAAAGGCATTTTTGTAAATGGTATAGAATGAGTTAAAAGAAGGACTTTAATAGAGCTTACGATCTATCGTATGATATGAATACTGAAAGAAGGAAGACTTTTCCTAAAATATTTTTTACCCTTTCACCCATAAGTGTGGCGCGCTTCACACCTATGAACAAAACTCTACTCAACCCAGCTTTCTGATACCCTATGACAGTTTAAACTTTGGGCTCTGATACCAATTTGGTCATGACCCAAGACTATCTCTTAGTCATAACATGGTGCTTAAGGCCACGAGTGACCCCAAGCTAATCCCTGATATGGAACAAGCTATAAATGCTATAAGAAGGTAACAAAATACTGTGCAAAAACTATTTTAAATAGTATCTAAAAGTTAAAGCAATATCAATGATGTCTAAAATACATTAAATACAAAATATGTCTAACTAACTGATTGTCTAAACGTCTCTAAGCATGACGAGTCGTTGGGATAGGACCCCAACTAACTCTGACTAACTAAAATAACATAAAATAAAATACTGGGATGAATAACTAATAATTTAACTAGTCCTCGATTGATAATGACTCACCAAAACTACAACTGAGTGGCACAAGAATGGATTATGTATAATCTAGGAACTAAGCGTCTGAACCTATGTTATAAGACAACATAATGCCAAAGTATGTATGTGATTAGTACTTTGAATGTACTTCTATGTTAGATGGAAGCTAGTTGATATATATATATATATATATATATATATATATATATATATATATATATATATATATATATATATATTGAGCATAAAGGCACGAACATGAAAAACAAATGCAAGACCAAGTATAAAAATGTACTGAAATAATCTGAATAACTGGATGACTAAAATACTGAACATTTGGTCATGCAAACCTAAAATGAATATCATCTGAATACTGAATTGGAATTTGTAGGAGCTAAATACAACTGACATACCCCAATTTGAGCTAATCAAGGTCTAACTTATAACCCCAGTTAAAAGGGTATCGGTACCTTACCAATGGTAACAACACTGGCTGGTGTGGATCTACTAATCTGATGTCCTAAAGGACTAGGGTGTCAAGCCTAAATTGATGGGTGACCCTTCTTAACCTATGCCGGCAATGTAGTTCTGGAACTTAGGGAATACTACTAACAACTTTACCTAACTGACGGGGGAGCTATAATCCCTACGTTCACTTGGTACTAAGCTTTAGTCCTAGATGAACGACTCTGAAGTTTGACTAAAACATAAATTGAATAATGATATGCTCAAATCATGGTATTTTGGAGTTAATACTGTATGCATAACTGAGAGAAATCATGAACTTTTAAATTGATGCAAGTTTTAAACCTTGGTATCGGGTGTTAATAACCCACCAACATAGACTAATGCAAACTAATTATGGTAATTCTGGAACTAACCATAGTACGAAAAATTATGAATAAACCTCAATATTTCTATACTGATCATGATGTAGAGATTTGCATTATCAAACATATGGAAACATAATTCTTAAGAAGGAACATATATTCATGGTTCATAGTCAAAATAATTGAGAGAAAATTCATAATATTTGTGGTTAACTTGGAATCCCCTAAAATAAAAGAGTTTTATATTTGTAAATTTAGGGAGTTCTTGGACTCAATAGGTGGAAGGGACCCGCTGATAAAATCCCACATACTCGAGAATAAATTCCTTCATGTTAATCTTGTTCTTGGGAAACCCTAGTTTGATCTTGAGGAAGATGCGGATCTCTTTATTTATTTAAGGGAAATGATTTCTGAAGTTATGAGAGGTTAGTGTAATTTTAACCTTGATAACTGATGTTTTGGAAGTGTAAACGACATTGATTTGGGTTAAGAGAGGGTGAAAATTACCAAAAAGCCCCTTTTAAATCACACAAGAATTTGGGGTTCCTAGTTGTTACAACTCACCTTACGAATGGTTATGAGTCGTAGTTTGAGTCGTAACTTAAGACCTTAAGATCTGGGGTTCATTCTTATATGACTACGACCTTTCTCCTACGACTCATTATGACTGTCTATGAGTCATTAGGTGGATTCATAGTCTGAGGCTTGATATTCAGATCCCTTATTGGATAGGTCACGAGTCCACACAATGACTCATAATGTCTGACTACAAGTATGTGCCGGACTTAGTACCACTGGAATGGGTTCTTGGTTGAACACTATTGTGACTACAAGTCCCTCCTAATGACTTGTAATGTCTTATTATGAATTATGAAGTGGAGTCGTGGTTACTAGGCTTAAACTGAAGGTTCTTTCTGTTGTGACCACGACTACTCATAACGACTAATAATGTCTAATTGCAGGTCATCACATGATTTATAGCCACTGGCAGCTAACTGACACTTAAAGGGAAAATTGTATAACTTTTTGCCATGACAACATTGGAAATCCAACTTAGTGGCCTGTATTTTGAGAGGTTTAGATAATGAAAATTTGGGGTATTACAATGACTCCCTTCCTAACTTGAACCTTCACTCCTAGAAGCCATACTTTCTATTTGAGTCTTTCCATTTAACACGTAGGAGACGTACTTCCTTGTTTGGGTAATTCAAGTTTCATTCGTTAGGCGAAGCACTTCCTAATTTTAACCTTACTCCTAAAAGACAAACTTTCTAGTCAAGTGCTTTCATTTAACCCCTAGGAGACACACTTCCTTGTATGGGTAATTCAGGCTTCATTTATTAGGTGACACACTTTATAACTTAAATCTTCACTCCTAGAACCCACACATTCTAGTCGAGTCCTTCTATTTAATTCCTAGGAGAGACACTTCGTAACTTGAACTTTTGCTCCTAAAAGTTGTACTTTCTAGTTGAGTCCTTCCATTTAACCCCTATGAAATGCACTTCCTTGTCTGGGTAATTCAGGTTTCATTTGTTAGCTGATATACTTCCTAACTTGAACCTTCACTCCTAGAAGTTGCAATTTCTAGTTGAGTCCTTCTATTTAACCCCTAGGAGACATACTTCCTTGTTTGAGTAATTCAGGTTTTACTTATCAGGTTGGCATACTTTGTATATTGAACCTTCACTCCTAGAAGCTGTACTTTCTTGTAGAGTCCTTCTATTTAATGCCAATGAGACACACTTCCTTGTCTGGGTAATTCAAGTTTCATTTGTCAGGTGACACACTTCCTAACTTGAACCTTTACTCATTGAAGACACATTTTCTAGTCAGAGTACCTCACTTTAATTCTTAAGAGATGCACTTCCTAGTCTTGGTAAATTAATTTTACTCTCAAAAGATGTTTATTGGTTAGAGTCTTGATTCACCTTTGCATTATGCATTTAGCAAGTAGTTATGATCTGGTTTGCCACTCGCAAAATTTTTCTGATGATAAATTGGGAAAAACATTTAGTCGTGTTATTTGAGACTTTACTTTTAATTTAGGACCCTCCTAGAGGATGAGATTATATTTTATGTTTAGGATCCTCTTGGGGAATGAGACTTTATTTTTTGAAAAAATGAGATTTTTCTTATCATAATCTTTGTTTCAAGATTATTTTTGTTCTTGTTTTGACTTTCATGTTAGGAGTCTGCTTGGAGAATACAGTGAAAAAATAGCAAGTTAGGAGCCCACCTGAAGAATAGGGTGAAAAAAAAGCAAGTCAGGAGCCCGCGTGGAGAATAAGATGAATAAAGTGCATGTCAGTAGCCCGCCTGAAAAATTGGGTAAAGAAAATACAGTTCAGGAGCCCATCTGGAGAATAGGGTGAAGAAATTACAAGTTAGGGGGCTACGTGGAAAATAGGGTTAAAAAATTGCAAGTTAGGAGCCCGCCTGGAGAATAGGCTTAAGAAACTGCATGTCAGGAACCCTCTTAGAGAATACGGTAAAGAAATTGCAAGTTAGGAGCCCGCCTGGAGAATAGGGTAAAGAAACAGCAAGTCAGGAGCCCGCTTGGAGAATAGGGTAAAGAAATGGCAAGTTAGGAACCCGCCTGACGAATAGGGTAAAGAAATTACAAGTCAGGAGTCCTCCAAGAGAATAGGGTGAAGAAATTGCAAGTAAGGATTCTACTTGGAGAATAGGGTGAATAAATTATAAGAAAAAGCCCGCCTGGAGAATAGGGTGAAGAAATTACAAGTCAGGAGCCCGCATGGAGAATAGGGTAATCCCACCTGGAGAATAAAGTGAAGAAATTGCATGTCAGGAGCCTGCTTAGAGAATAGGATATAGAAATTACAAATGAGGAGCCCACCTAGAGAATAAGGTGAAGAAATATCAAGTCAGAAGCCCACCTGGAGAATAGGATGAAGAATTTAAAATTATAAATCTGGAGCCCGCCTGAAGAATAGGGTGAAGATTTTAAATTGCAAGTAAGGAGCCCGCGTGGAGAATAGAGTAAAGATTTTCAAGTTTAAGTTCAAGTTCAGAAGTCCCCCTGAAGAGCATGGTCAATAGTCAAATTCATCTCCAATATTATATTTTTCACAAGTTCAACCCAAAGAAACACAAATATTTTATCACTTGAGAAATCATTAAAGACACAATTCAAGAATTAGGAGAAGCTGCATAGATAGAAATTTTGTAATTTTATTTATCCTTTTAACTTATAATTTCATTTTTGATGTAATGACAGCGAACTAAAACCTCGACAGGACCTCACTCGATTCTCCATCTTGGTATAGTTCCTCTCCTTTTCAACTCTAGGAACTACATGTGAGCTGATTTTCTTATAACTCGGGATAGGTGGGATGTCCAAAATCTAGACTCGATCGTATTCTGTCTTTCTTTTTATTTCTTCTAAGTAATGGTCGGGTCCAATTTTATCTCGTTGTCTACTTCTTTGTCTGGAAACACTTTTTGTTTACAGTCAAAGAGGGGCATGATGTAGACATTTAAATTTGACCTTCCCGAATGTCACACAATCAACTTAACCCAATAATCACACCCTTACCACACACTCTCACCCTAGTCAATAATTCTTCCACAAGAAAATAAAAAAATAACAACCTCACCACACTATATTTCCTCACCCTTTAACTTTTTTAACACCTCACCACCCACATATACCACATGCCCACCCCATAATAGAATAACAAAAGAGGGATCAACACACACATAATATCCGTATACAATACACAGTGAGAAAAAAGGGAGAGAACATAGAAAGAAAAAGGTAAGGGAATGGAGAAATCTCTCCATTAATTGTCAAAAAACCCGTTGAAGGATATCGCCAGTGACTCTCATTGGAAAACTCTATTAACACCACCCAGCAACACTTTACCCCCTATTTTTCTTGAGCAACAACAGTAATTAGAGGCCCAACTACATCTGAGCTCGCGGTTAAGGCTTTCACTGGCTGCGAGTTCTCATCAAAGCTTCGATGAAGCAACAATAGGCTAGCTCCCTCCAAACACACCACCATACCACCAGAAAACCAATCCCCACTGTCATCTCTCTATTGACAAACAAAATTTAATTAAAACCTATCCTATTGGTAAAACCCATCCTACCAACGAAATAATGGCAATAGTTCAACTCCCTCACCCGCGACACACACTAAAATATATAGAGGAGAATATGGGTTTGGGGATCACAAAGGTTGGGTCCAAGATTTGTGAATTCTATCTTGTTTGAGGTTTGGTGAGGCTTTTATTCAAAGTTTTGGTTCAGAGCTTTCAGATTTCACCATAATAATACCAAAAGCAATTTCGATTTAGGGCTAATTCTTCACTCATTTATTGCTTTCGATTTCATTAGTGGTTGGTGTTTGATTTTTATGTATTGTGTCACAATCCAATTTACAAGTCATGAAGGCACCTACTAAATCCCACCCGTAGGTAAATAAAACCCTAACCTAGAGATAATACAATGGGTTAATTTTGTAGGAAAATGCCCAACATAGGCGAAATTCAAGAACACAATATATGAATAAGCAAGGTGCTCTAAATAGATGAAACAGTCAATACAAGATACCATCCCACGACCTGATAGAGCTAGTACAAGAGTATCTAATGACAATAATACAACTTTAAATATTTAAAATAGTCAACAACATCTTTCTTAAAACAAAAAACTGAATATAAAAATAGAGGAAAATGGGCGACTTAAACTCTAAGAGCTCACTCTATCTCCGAAAATTAACCATCACATGAGCATCGATCAATGGTGACAACTAGTACTCAAATCTGCACCAAAAAGGTACAAAAGTGTAGTATAAGTACCAAAATAATGGGTACTCAGTAGGTATCATCGATTGACTGAGCTAAATCATGATATGAGTATGATGAAATGTAAGATAGCATAACTAAGTCAAGGTACAGGAATGAACCTGAGTCATCTCCAACATCGCTGTACATAATAAGTAATTAAACAAGAATAACAACATAACGTAAGGCATCAACACATGCCAATATTGCAGTACATAAGAAGTAAACAATTCAAAATAGTAAATTATCATAAAGCATCGACTCAAGCAAATATTACTACAAAATTTACTCTTATACGCCAATTGGTGCAAAAAAATAAATAACTCATCACAGACTCCCATACGCTTGGAGAGCACACTCAAGCTAGAATAAGGCAATCAATCAACATTATAACTAGCCTTCATCGTCATGTAACCATCATCCCAAAATTATCATTAATTGGCCATTTACTAACATTTCCCAATTTACCAACATAAAGCAACCATATCATCAATATCACTAGTCACCACTTATTAGCTAACCATCTCTTATTAACTAATTCATTTGATTACTAGTCATCATGTACCCCCTAGTCATCATTCAACAACTATTCACTACATATCCACTAACCTTTAGTTATCAACTAGCTAATATTTATTAACAAATCATCCTTTACGAATTAATCTCCATTTATCAACTAGTCATGATTAATCACATAAATGATATCCACCACTAATCTTTATTTATCACCAGTCATCAAGTATACCACTTTATAGTTATTTATCACTAATCAACAATTATCATTAATCCTCACAAGTCCACTAATTATCATAATTATCACATTCGGGCTATATTCGAAATTCCTAATATGGACATCATACCCAACTTGCATATGCATATAAATATACAATAGCCATACCTTGGGAATAGTTGGACTCGAATTGGCAGATGTACACATAGGCACATCAATATAACCATTCTCCAATTTTATTGGGTATTAATTCATCATCATAACCATCCTCCGGTCTTATCGGGTATTAATATCATCCTAACCATCCTCCGACCTTATCGGGTATCAATATCATCACAAATCCTCCATCCTTGCTGGATATCAATGTATCATCAAAATATTCTTCGGCCTTGCCGAACATCAGTATATCATCATAATATCCTCCGACCTTACCAGGTATAACCAATGACAACATGATCTTTCAAAATTTAATCGAATATGTAATCAATGACATAAGTGCCAATATAGTCAAGCATCAAGATTTCTAGTATAATTAATAGCATAATTTTCCATATAATCAATAATTATATCTTCTAGCACAAATAATAATACAATTTATAACGTCATAAAAAGGATGCTTTCTAACATGATTACTAATATAATTGTTTAGCATGATCATAATCATAATCATAAGCAAAGGCTTATCAATAGTATATTCAGTGGCTTATCATTAGCATAAAAGATAGTTTATCAATAGATAATTCATGGCATAATCTATAGCTTATTCATAACATAGTCAATAATATAAACTATGGCTTAGACAATATCATAGTCAAGGGCTCATTCCATGATATATTTGATAGTCTAACTAATAGCCAACACAATAACATAATCAATAACTCATCATAAGCTAAAATAATAAATCATATATACGGCATAATCATTTAGGCATTACTTCCAACGTCATTCATCATAACCAACAAGTACCAAGGTTCCTCAATATTTCCTCAAAAGGGCAATCTCTAGGCATTCGACAAACATATAAGGGTTTCAAGAAAACTAATCATCAATCTTGACTTAAGGTGGTTCAAAGACCCCACTTCTAAATGCCCAAAATACATTTCAAGTCAAATTCTACCTCGGACTAGGCTAAGGTATCTAAATCTACTCTTAGATGTATAGCAAACCCTAATTAGCCCTAAGGTAGAGATTCTACTTAAGCATTTTAACTAAGTCCAATGAAAACTAAGGAAAACTCCATTAGTGTAACAAACTAAGGAGAAACTTACCCTAAGCATAAGTGACAAAGTCACTCCCATCTAACTAGAGTAATTTAGAGTAATCTCAAGCTAAGCATGAGCCACAAAGTCTAATTCATTAGTATTCAAGCAAACATGCTAAGTATTCCAATTCTATGATTTTTAAATGTCTTAATCGGTCCAACTAGTACCAAGTCTTGGATATCATCAACCAACGCCTAAAACCCATTCTAATATAACAAGATATCATAAATATACCCTGACATAGATCAATCTAACAAGCTATCTCGACGTCGAAGAAAGTTCAATGAACCGCTAAACCACCATCACTTTTGAGAAGCCTCCTTAAGATGCCAAGCTATCAAAAATACATTTTACTCACCAATATGAGAATATTGATACCCATATGACACCATTGTGCTTCGGATTCAGAAATTACCTCAAAACCCCATATGGGTCCTTCTTATGGAAATAACATTTTCAAAATCAATGCAACATTCATACAAGCTCAAGGAATAATTACCCTTAAAAATAGATGACAATAAAGCTAAATTGGGGATAAAATCAAGCTGTAATAAATTTGGGGTTTTGATAAATAAATCAAGAAATTTCACCAAGAAAAGGGTGAATTCTTACCTCAAATTGGAAGATAATCGCAAAAATAAATATTAATCACGCTTCCAAAGAATCTCACTTAATCTCTCTATTTAGGATTTATTCTCACAAGAGAGGGATGAGAAATGGCCAAAATCGCAGATAAGGAGCCCTTTTATACCTAGTCCAGGTACTCTGGAGTCGCTATTGCATCCTTGAGGCTTGCGATTGCGGTACCTCTTATCTAATGCACTAGTCATGATTGCGACACACCCTACACAAGTCGCGATCGTAGTCCAAAGTGTGGCTATCGTGGTGCACCACAAAACCTCGTGCACCTGATTTTTCCAACTCCAAAATGGGCTCGATTGGGTGTTTGGAATTCGTTTAAAATCCCGTATATGAAAATAAACTCTGTAACACACTAAATTCAATGTTTCGGATGTGATGGCACACTTGAAATTTTCATCCAAGGTTGTTTCGACTAAATGTGAGTCCCACAATTATTTTTTTAATTTCTCCATTTTCCAATGAATAGGTCGAAATGGGCCCCTGGATTCCTTGAGACCAAATTAAAGGTCTACCTAGCCTAAAATTTATATTTCAAAATTGCTAGAGTAGCCATAATTTGTGTTCAAGGTCGTTTCATTGAAGTTCTTGTATGGTGGCCATTTAGAACCGGTAAAGACTTCTAAACAGGGAATTGCCTTAAAAAATCAAACGAACTGCCTGATAATCAAACTATCAGTTCCAACAATCATAAATGACTTGGGGGCACCTATAAAAAAGCTCTAACAGTGAAAATAAGCAGATATATGAAACATGACCTGAGGGGTCATTACATGTTGATTGTGAGGACTTCGATTATTAGTGCTTTGATTGAATTTTGTTAAATCATGTGAATGACAATTCAGACTAAAATTTAAAATCGGGAATGGGGATGCTAAATTGGTAAAGTTGGATATAAATTGCTCATTTTAATTCATGATTATTTTAGTTTGTGTATAATCGTCAATTTTCTTCAATCGGTAGTATCATGATTAGGCCGTCAAAAGGGGCAGGCAAATTTTAGGATTTCATATATCTTGAATGTTTGTTTGAATGTCTTTTTTCTATTTTTATCGCACTTAACTCGAATGTACTTATTTTATCGTGGAATGCCCCGAGGTGAATTGTATTTATTCACTAAAAAATGTCCTAGTGTGTTATGTCTTCGAAGGAGGTTCGTGATCAAGACTCGAGGCATCGGGTAGAGCACAGTTTAGGATAATCTAAATCAGTATAGGTTCTCATTTCAGTACCTTTTCATTTTCTGGACTGTAAAATTGGACTGAATATTATTTTTCAAAACTTTTGTTGTTTGTTTGTTTGCGTATGTATTTTTTTTTGTGATTTTATCATATCATAGTGTCATATTAGTCGATATAACTCAACGAAGTGATCTAGTCGAACCACAGGATCGAGCGGTACTTAACATCTTTTTCTCGGTCAATAGAATTCCTTAATCGGATCTCTATTCGTGGATAAGTTTTAAGAGTCAATTGTTTTTGAAAAGAGAATTTAAAAGGGTGACTTGACACACTAAACAATGCCAAGTGGCGACTCTGGAGTTTTAATTACAAAATATTTTTTCGAACCAGGTTTTTCTTTGTCACTTTAATAACTAAAACTCTTTCAAACTATAAAATTAAACCTTTTTCAGTAAAAAAAGGGGTGTGACAACATTTGAGAACAATACACTTATAAATATTTTTAGAAAGCTTGGCTAACCACTTATTGTTACTCAAAAATATTTTTTAATTTATTAGCTAAACACAAACTGTTTCTCATCAAAAGTATTTTTCTTTTAAAACACATATTTAACTTTTTTTAAAATAAGTTAATTGTAGAAGTATATGACCAAATAACCTATTAATGTTTTTATAAAAAAAGAATCACTTTATTTTATTTAAGTATCATTTTCACTTAATTATTTTACAAACAAAATAGGTTACTTAACCTTATATACGTATTACAAAAGTCACTAAAAATTTTGTTGTAACTACAAATCAATCAATTTTGCCCGAATAGCACATGAAGTTGTTGGGTGAAAATAAATTAAACATTTCCATGAGAATTACAGAAAATTGAGATTTTAGGTATAAACAATCATTTAATGACTTTTTGTGATATTAATTAATAAAGTTTGAGTGATTTCTTTTTTTTTTTATATAGAATAATAATTTAGTGAATTTGGGATATTTAGTCAAACTTGAATGACATTTTCATTATTAAAAATAATTTAAGGATTCTGTACGAGAAAAATAAAAATTAAGTTGATCATGAATGAAACTAACCCAATTTCATGGAATGAATCTAAAGGACTATATATATCTATATATATATCATCCCTTCTGAGATAATGATTTGATCGTTTTATCCAATTAAATTCACAATGAAACAGTTCCTGTAAATGGTGGCAGTAGATAAGTACCTCCTCAGTGAGACTTCAACAAATAACTCAAATTATAAAAGTGCTTTCAAGAATTGTCCATGACAGACCGAAAAAATTCTTCCAAAGGTGATTTCTAATATTCAATCAGATTTTGTTAAAAGAAGATGCATATTTGAGAATGTCCCTGATTTCTATTAGGTCCATTTGCTTCCCGATCTAGATTCCTCACCGTAAGTTTCTGATTTTTCATGTCTGCAGTCATATTTGCTTGGTCAGTCATAATCATCTTCAACATCTCTTCCACAGTACTTGACTGAGAATTGGCCCGTGTACTCTGTGATTGCTGCTGATTATTTTGCCGATTTCTGTATTGACCCCTGAATGAAATTCTGACCTTGATTTTCACCGCATGAGAAATTGGGGGGATTGCATTAATCGGGATTATATGTGTTACCGTAGTTCTAGTTTCCTCCTCTCTGCAATTGCCAACAAAGTCAACAGAATTCAAACTAGCTCCATATACCTCTGACAAATGATCCCCTCCACAAATCTCACACTTGCCTGAATCGATTGCAATCCATCACTTGTGCCTGAGTCTGAAGCTGTCAATTGGGTAGAGTCGGCTCAGTTCCGGCCCGATTAGACTAGCCCACAAGGAAATCAAATTGGATATGACCCGAACACAATATGAATGTGGGCGGGGGCGGGGGAGGGGGGAAGGGGCTAGGAGGTTGGTCCGAACAAGGTTCCTAGCTCGGTAGATCGTCCTAGTTCTCAGATCGAACTAGGCCCACCAGACTGGACTGACCCAATTAATTTATTTAGGTTAAATTACTTAAAACTACAATTTTGCTTTCTATTATTACACAATATTCCAAATCCTAAAACTAATTATAAATATCTTATTTTTACAATTTCTCTTTATAATTGGTATACATAACTCTAACTTCCCACAC
This sequence comes from Capsicum baccatum var. pendulum, assembly GCA_030864225.1. Taxonomy (NCBI): domain Eukaryota; kingdom Viridiplantae; phylum Streptophyta; class Magnoliopsida; order Solanales; family Solanaceae; genus Capsicum; species Capsicum baccatum. The sequence goes on from CM061550.1 coordinate 230,298,138, forward strand.
TTTTTTGCATTAGAAAGTGCCTAAAATCAAGGAGCCACATTCAAGAGGTTACCAAGTTTGAATTTACAACTATGTTTGGATCAAACTGCTCATCATCATTTTTTTACTTACTGTCAAACTCCATTAACAATCTTCTCCATTGAAAGAATTCCTTCACTTTGAATCCTCAAAATTCAATCTTTTTGAACTGTATGCTCACAATTTCACTATTTTAACAAAATTGAAAACTCCCTTCTTGACGCAAAACTCTAGTGAGTTGGGTTTTGCCTCTCCTCCCCAAAAATTAACAGTCCTACAAACCTGAGATTCACTCAAACATGCCTTCAATCTCCATTTTCTTAATTCTTTGTATCAATTATCAATTTTGATAAATACATGATTTTGAAAAATCTCATCTTGAAGAAACACTTCAACGACCCTGCCAAGATGAAGAAGTTGAGGCCGTTTTTCCAAGGTAGACAGTTCGGTGTCTGAATTTATTTATTTTGCTTAATTTATATATTCATATACATATCTACAAAGCATCAATATTGTTACTTTAGCCCTGATACATATCGTGACTATGTATATGTTTGGGGGAAATCCTTCGAGATTTTTTGTTACTTCATCCCATATACATAACTTTATTATGTGTAGGAGCCCATATACTTTAAATTTGTTATGTATATGTGGTGAAACAAACACTGTTGCACTATTTATTTCAGCACATATACATTGCAGAGTTATGTATACATTATGCATTAATAATGTTATACATAACACAGTTATGTATATCAACCCATATACATAATTCTTTTATGTATGTGTTGAAACAGATATTGCTGGATTGTTTTATTTTCAGAACATATACATTACAGAGTTATGTATAAATTATGCATTAACAGTGTTATACGTAACACAGTTATGTATATGATTCTGTTAGACAAACTGAGCTGTGTTTTCTTAAGCCTATACACATAACATTGTTATGTATATGAAAGAATATTAGGCATGAATATTAAGCATTGTTTTATATTTTCAAGTTTTGAAATTTTTTGTTTAAGTTTTGTTTAATATTAAACTAATATTAGTTTGCAATATATATTATTATAGGGGATGCAATTGCTGAAATCAACCCGAGATTTCTCAATCTCTAACTCTGAACGTTGAAATTAATTTGGTATTTTAAATTTTTTAAATTAAAAAGTTGTTATTAAATGTAAGGGATACATTAATCACAATTTCACTAATATAGCGTTAATTGCGGTATGTATTTAAGGTAGATGCTTTATTTCCTTAATTGTAGTTAAATCAGTTAGTTCAGATACATAAGTAGTAATGTTTATCAACGTCCAGTAATGTATATGAATAATTAAAATTTGGGAGAGAGAAAAATTAAATAAGAAAATCGATAAAAAGGGTAATTAAGGAGCAAACTAGTGGAATTTATGTTATTTATCTTTTTTTAAAAAAAAAAAATTGGTTGTTGGAGCAGGCCTACTTGGGCATCTTTGCCAATTGGACCGTTGGCAGTCCAAACGGCTATATAATCATTGGCCCAATGACCAATTGTGCATTTGATGCACTTTATCTTTATAAAAGAATGTTTCAAATTTTTTCATAAATACTCTATTTCAAAAATAATTTTTCACCACTCACAATCTCATTCTCTCTCAATCTCTTTCAATTATTATTATTATTATTATTATTATTATTATTATTATTATTATCTCTTAACGTGTTCATTCTATTATAATATTTTGCAATTAAACATTTCAAGTGCAAGTTTCTAAAAGTACTCAATTGTTCAACTTTCGGATATTTCAGAAATTTAGTATTATCGTTCCATCTTTTACTTTTAATTTTTAATTAGTGTATTATTTATTGAATATTTACTTATATTGTTAGTTTAATTTGTAATATGGATACTATGTCCTAAAACCCGCACTTAGCCTGATTTCTCCATTTTTCTTCCATGTTAAAGTGTGTGGAACCCTAGAAAAGTGAGAAAACTTCGGAGAATTATTTGTGGGTGATTTTGGAGCTTTGGGAAAGTTAATCTATTATTTCTTCTTCGAATTGTGGTAAGCTTCCATCAATTTCTTAATTTAATTCCCCATATTTTCCTAAAATACCTAAAAGCCTAGTGGATTGATAGTATCACCATTATAGCTCAAAATTCACCCAGTTTTAGGGTAAATGTTCCTTGAGCATAGAGGGGTGTTGTGTTGTTTTCGAAATTGTCATTCCATAAATGGGCTCCACATGAGATTTTTATGTAAATTAGATAAGCACAATAGTACAATATGGGTATCATTATTCTTATATTGATGAGTAGATTATGATTTTGTTAGCATGGAATCTGGCAGAAGCTTGTCAAAAAGGGAAACCAATGGTTTAGCAAATTCTTTGGGCGTTTCTTCGGCGTTCAGGTAGGCTAGGTTTACCTTCTTTATAGATTGAGATAATTCATACTATAATTATAATATTATTCTAGATATGGGATGGGTTTTAGGTATTAGAAGAATGATTGGTAAGATTAGTCTTTTGGACTGTTTAAGCTATCTTAAAATCGTAATCTAGGTGAATTGAACTTATTCGCTCATGTTTTAGGTGGAATTGACTTAGTTGTTTATGGTTGATAAGAATTGCTATCTTAGGGTCAATTATGGATTATTTAACATCTATAAATGAATTTAGATACCTTTTCCTAGTTTGCGGTAGAAATTTCCTAAAAAATAAATTTTGGGAATTAGAAGTGCGCTATTCTAGCCCACCTAAGGTCAAGACTTATGTTAGATTTTGTAGACTTATATACCCATGTTATACCCCTTTTAATGATAAGTTTGAGACTTTGAGGAGATTTAAGATTTAATGATTAGGCTAGTTGGGCATTAGGAGTTAGTGCTAAGTTCGGGTAAAACTTGATGATTTATAGACATGGTTATTGATATGGTTAATAAAAATTGTTTTTGGTATGGTTAATAGATATGGTTATTGGTAACGTTAATAGATATGGTTATCGATATGGTTTATGGATGTGGCTATTAATATGGCTTATGAATATAGTTGTTGGTAGGGAGGATAGATATAGTTATTGGCATGGTTATTGATATAGTTGATTGATATGGTTTATTAATATAATCTACTTATATGATTTATTGATGTATTTTATTGATATGGTTTATTGGTATGGTTCATTGATATGACATTCATAATATGAGTTCTGATTTAAGTCCGATAATTGACAATGATATTGATACTATGAGTTTTGGTTTGAGTCTGGCAAATAATGTTATGATGTTGATCTGTTGAGGATGTTATGATGATGATGATACGAGTTTCAGTTCAAGCCCAGCATTGGGATTTAGGTTTGATATGATACAGTATGGATGGAGCTTATTTGCAGGCTTGCTCTTTACCTTGACTTAGCTTATTTTATCTCGTATCTTCTCATACTTATATCATAATTTAGCTCAGTCAGACGATGATGCCTACTGAGTTTCCATGGTTTTGATACTCATGCTGCATTTCTATGCCTTTTTAGTGTAGATCCAAGTAATATTAGTCATCAATGACGTGATACTCATGCTAGTTTGATTTTGGATTTTGGTGAGCTCTTGGAGTCGGAATTGCCCTTTTTCCTTCAATTATCCATATCTAGTCTTTTATTTTCTGAGACAGATTATATTTGACTATTTGGTACTTATGTTTCATTTGTAGTAGCTCTTGAATCGACACTACTAGGTTGTGGGATGATTGTTGATCTTTCATCTATCTATTTTACTATTATAATTGTGTTAATGCTTTTTAAGTCTTTAATTGTTGATTCTCAACTTTTAGGGCATTTTCCACCATATTAGCCCATTGCTCATAGCCCCACACTACAGTTCGACTTACGTACTAGCAGGATATATTAGGTGTCATCATGACTCGTAAATTAGATTATGGCACTACCCAATGACAAGTAAGTATTAAATAATTATTTTTATTAATAGCATGAACGAGATCAGAAGTTAAAGTAACTCTACATGCAAGATTTTTTATAATGTAGATAAATAGTAAGCATATCATGCATAGAGTCTAAAAAAGATCGGATAGACAAGTACTTGTTGAAATACTTTCAAATATAGGAATATAAATTGTCTGAATGCAAGGAATAAAAACTTCAGAGGAAGCAAACGAGAAAGACAAACAACCCACAACTATCATTTTCGCTAATTCTTCACGATCCTTCATTTTATTATAATTATGAGCTAATTTATTAATTTTTGGGTCCAATCTAGTTTGAGTTGGCACCCCAACAATCCCACCACATTTTGCCTCATCTTGATCTTTTGGTGTTGACCTTGAAAATGGCTAGTCAACTAACTCGCACCCCCTTTTTACCTCTGGTCTTATGCTCATATAATTCCTAAAAGATATTGCATTGGACCTTAGTAGTTCCTTCTACACAAATAAAAATTTTCACACAAGACTAATTTTTTTACAAGATTTTACAGGGGAAAGGGAGAAAGATTAACCAATTTATATTGAACATTAACATTATTGGCTTCGGGTGTAACATCAAAATCATCATTATTTTCATCTGCATCAACTGGTCTACTTCATTCTCATCTTCTACATCATAATTGTTTTGGGCTTCTACAAAATCCATATCGTGAGCACGTATACCTATTTTATTCTAAAAGGTTTCTCTAATTGGTACCCAAGGCACATGAGTATACCGAATATTTGAACTACATCTATAGAAATCAAAATTAATTTATTTCTTACTACGACTATCACTTTCGGAATAAAAAATTCTAACACTTTTATCGATTTGCCACACCCATTGGAGAAATCGGGGACTAAGCTATATTACCCGAGCTATATATTTAGGATCAATAGAGCAGTCGAAATTTTTGTCCAAGGTTGTTTTGATGAAAAGTGTGTTCGGCACCCATTTTTCATTTTCCTTAACTTTCAGCCAGTAGCTCAAAATGAGTTTGGAAGCCTTAGAACCCATACCAAAGGCCGAAGGGCCTATTGGTTTCATAAATTCGGTAGGTGCCTTGAATTTATGCTTTAATTCTCAGGCAAAGAAGATGGTTGGATATTTTTAAGGATAATGATATGAGTCTTCACTACCACCCAGGTAAAGCTAACGTGGATGCTGATGCTCATAATAGGTTGTCCATAGGGAGTTTAACTCATGTGCATAAGGAGAGGTGGGAATTGGTAAATGATATTCACTACCTGTCTAATCTTGGAGTTTGTCTCTTGGACTCCAATGATGGTAGTGTGATGGTACAGGAAGCATTTCGATCATCTCTTGGTGTAGAGATAAGGAAAAACAAATACTAAATCCTATCTTAATGAAAATTAAGAGTGAGGTTGGTCGGCAAAGAGTGATGGTGTTTCAGATAAGCAGTGATGGTACCTTGAGGTACCAAGGGCAGTTATGTGTTCCTGAAATTGATGGTTTGTGATAAAGAGTTTTGGATGAGGTACATGAATCATGCTATGTTGTTTATACCAGTTCGATAAAAATGTATCATGATCTTAAGAAGATGTATTGGATATCCGTATTTGTTTTCTGCTCAGGATATTTGTGTGAAAGGTATATTATTCTTGATCATATCTTTATTTTCTAACTTAGTTAAAGGTTGGATTGATATTTGATAATGCAAATAAATCGTACTTGTGTTTGACCTACCTTGTCTGTCACTCGGGGATGAATGATCCTATTGGGGGAGACTGAAACACCCATCCTAATGCTAGAATGATAGATATTATTTAAGCAAACTCTACCAAAGGTAGATTCTCAACCCAATATCCACCATAATGAATCATACGCATGAAGCATGTCCTCTAATGTCTGAATAGTCCTCTCTACTTGACCATCCTTCTGCAGGTGGAAAGAAATACTCAGACTAACCTTAGTATCCAAACCCTTCTGAAAAGACTGGCAGAAGTGAGATAAAAACTGCGAACCACGATCATAGATAATCAAAATAGGTACCCAATGCAGATTTACAATCTTATGGAGATACAACCACGCATAGTCCTCAGCCAAAAAGTTAGTCCACAACGGCAAGAAGTGAGCAGAATTTGTTATCCTATCCATGATGATCCAAATTGAATCAAACTGATTTCGAGTCTGAGGAAGATCGATAACAAAATTTGTATTGATTACTTCCCATTTCCATTTAGCCAACTCAATTTCCTAATACAACCCTCCAGGATTCATGTTCTCAGCTTTGACTTGTTGGCAAACCATGCATTTGGCCACAAAATCAGCCACATCCCTCCTTATACCATTCTACCAATACATCTCCTTAAGATCATGACACATTTTTGTCGAATCGGTATGAAAAACATAGCGCGATTCATGCGCCTCATCCAAAACCCTTTATTGCAAACCATCGATGTCAAGAACACATAACCACCCTTGGTACCTCAAGGTACCATCGCCACTGATCTCAAACACCATCACCATTTTCACACCAACCTCACTCTTAATCTTCATCAAGATAGGATCTAGCATTTCCTTTTCCTTATCTCTGCACCAAGAGATGATCGAAATCTTCCGGTACCATTATACCACCATCATCTGATTCCAAGAGATAAACTCCAAGATTAGCCAAGCAGTGAATATAATTCACCAATTCCCGCTTCTCCTTATCCACATGAGCTAAACTCTCTATAAACAACCTACTAAAAGCATCAACAACCACGTTAACTTTACCTGGGTGGTAGTGAAGACTTATATCATAGTCCTTAAGAAGATCCAACCATCTATTTTTCCTAAGTTTCACAAATTTGGTAGGTTCCTTGAATACATGCTTTGATTTTTGAAAATAAGACAAAGAATGCATTATGTAGAAAGGGCCTAGGTCTTTGATTCTTATGTTTCCATATTTTCATACTTAGTTTTTGGATGGTGTTTAGCTGCTAGAGTATGGTGTGCACAAGTGGGGAAGTCTTGAGTACCAAAAAATATGTGTGAAATAGAGTGTCCACACCAAGTGTTTGATATATTGCCCAAATGAGTATTCAATAATGGTTTTTGCATTCTAAAGGGCATAATCAAATATGAATCCATATTGTGGATCATGCATGTGGTCTAAAAATTTAGAATTGCTGAACATGGGAAACTGGTAGGAACTGGTCATTGTTACCATGATTGCGGTTACTGGACCTCCATCACATCAGTACAGATGTAGTTATGACCCATGATCGCGATACCCGAGGGTTATTTCCTGCCATGCCAAAAATCCTTCACTATAAATTTTTAACCAAACACCACCAAGTGCCCATCTAATGAGATTTAGTGAACAATGTGGCATAGTTTGTGTATAAAAATATTATTGATTAACGTCATGTGTGACTAGTGCTTTCAGTATTCCATCAATGATCGCATCTGATTGATGGCACCCAAGTGCCACACTTACTACTATAGTGATGTTCTAAGGAAGAAGCTGCTCCCAGAGAGATAAATCTGCTTGGAAAATATGCTGGAAAAACTTTCAGTATTCCATGACAAGTTTGAAGCCACAGGGTGGCGGTGTTTTTCCTTGGACCCATACAACGCAAATTAGAAGTGGGTCTGTGAATTTTATGCCAACATTAGCACAGTTTCTTTCTCGTATCCATCCAACATAACTATTAAGATCCGAGGAAAAACGGTGTGCTTTGGGGCAAATAAAATCAATGATGTTTACGGGCTCCCACGTGTTGACATGGGGGAATTCAAAGCAAAAGGATGTAAGCTGGGAAATTGGTTGGCGGAAATATTATGTCCCGTAAAGGAAGTTTCGTGTATGAAAATAAAAAGCAACATCTCCATGAGTGACTTCTCTTTCGAGGCTCAAATTTGGTTGCACATTATATGTAGCCGAGTCTTCCCTTGCACCCACATGATAGCAGTCCCAGATCTTTGTGCTTGAATGGTTGATTGTATTTTAGACGACATTCCTTTGGATGTTGGTAATTGAAATAGACCATTTTAAGGACCAAGGTGGTATATATATCTTCTTTTCCCTATTGATTATTAAACTTTGCAGGAGAGTAGGGGTTGAGGAGTATGCTGGAGATACTTGGGTCCTCCTTGGCCCCCCATCTACCCTTTGAGGATTCTAGGGGACGGTGCACCGGGAAAAGGCAAAAAAAAAAGATCGACTTGGGGAAGTTAGCATATATTGAGCTTGAGTTTCATTGGCCATCCACCACCAGTCCTCTTGAGGATATTGGAGTTGATATTACTAGCATCAGGAAGCTTGTGTCTAGTTTTTCCCAAGGATCGGGAGATCCCTCCACCATTTATCATTCATATGCGTTATGGTATGATTATGAGAAGTACAAAGGATAAAAAAGTAGGAATCTACCATTGCTTGGCTTGAGAAAGCCTACTTATCTTTGGTAGAATCACATCGAGATCTCAGTATTATGCATGAAAAGATGTTCATAAGGGAGAAGAAGAGGGATGAGTTCTTTAATAAGATATGGATGGGGGTGAAGGTCCTAAAACCCCGAGATTGACTTTATTCCTCCTAGGTAGAGAGTGATGGTGAGGCACCAACTGATTGGTCAGATCTTAAGGATAATAAAGAAAATACAGAGTCTGAGAGTGACAACAGCCCTTGATGCAGTTTCAGGAAGCACCCTTATCTCTTTTATCCTTGATTATTTATGTAGTGGGGACACTGCTACCTTTAAGTTGGGGGTGCCTATCTCTGTATTCATTTTATTTAGGCCTGTATTATTGATATTTCTGCATATTTTCCTGATATTTTAGATGATTCTTATTTTTATTTGGGTTGTAATAGTTGGGAACTCTAATGGTGCCCACATTTTCATGGATTAGTTACTTTATTCCTAGATTGTTGTTTTATTTAATTTTGGTCACTTGAAGAGCTTTTTCCTAAGATAAACTGAGTGACGAATTCTTAAGAGGAACGAGTCATGATTGGATTTTAGTCATGGATGCATGGGAAGTCTTAGTACTTATGGCATCAAGGTCACAAATGTAAGGGAAGTCTGAGTACCTGTGGCATTGTGTCATTGTTGATTTGGGATCGCATTCATACCCATTGGCGAAGTTTGAGTAGCCATATGGGTGGGTATCCCGTATTAAAGTCCCAATGTGAGATAAGAGCTTGGGTTGTTTCCATTATTAGTAAATTGTGTGTGATGCGAATGCAAAACAAACACCCTCCTCCATCCTAAATTTTTGCAAAATTCAAGGGCGTGGATGTGAGAAACTTTGTAACAAAACTTTTTCTCTTTTTATCACTTTGGAAATTGACGTAGAAAAATTATTTGTCTCGAGTGGAAGGAATAATTGAACCCCTTCGACGAGATTCACATGCCATGTGTGGGAGCTTATTTGTTTATATCTCATGTGTGCTTGTACCATTTAGAACTTGCCCCATTAGTCTTTCGAGGCTAAATTTTGATTGTATTTTGTTGGTAAAATGATCCTAGGACATTCTTGTGATATTGGAAGCCCATTTTAGCCTAAAAAGCGTACTAATACATAGATATAATACTTAGTCACCCACTTTTAGCCTTTGGACATTTCTTTGGGAAACACATTGTAAGCCGTGACTTTTCTATTATCCCTCTCTTGAACCCTATCCTCCTTGAACTTAAAAATGCATTTTGAGGTTAAAAGACTAAGTTGGGGGTGGTAAAAGTTGAAAGAGGTGTCGTTGGGCCATGAAGTCATAAGAAAGTGCCGACATGCTTAAGAAAATAAACCAAAGTGATTTGAAGAAAGAAAGAATCCAACAAAGAAAATGTGCACACAAAAAAAGAGAAGTGCAAAGAAAGTGGGAAAACTAAGAAAGACAATGTAGGCACAATAGTGAAAGAAAAGAAGTAGCCCAATAGCAAAATTGAAAAGAGTGTGTTGTAGAAGTTCAAGGAGGGTTTAGCCTTGTTGTCCTAAAATTAATATCCTACCCTACCCTAAACCTACATTACAAGCTCATAAAGTAATTCGTGATTCCCAACCAAATGTTATTATTGTAGTGGTAATTGAAAATAAGGGCAAGCCTATGGCATGGTACTTGTTAGCATTGAGAGTTCTTGATAGAGAGAGAGAGAGTGTTTGCACTTAATTACTTATTGCATGATTGATAGATAGGTGTGTGAATTCTTCGTTCTTGTAAGGAGGCATGTGATCAAGTTGAGGTGGGTGATTTTGTTACCTTCTGAACAATGAGGAAAAATGAAGTATAATATGGTTGAGGTCAAGAAGTGAGTCATTTCTAGAGTGTTAGTAGTTTTCACATGGTTGCTTCTTAAAGTCTATTGAGTCCTTCAATACTCCATTTTATGTTGAAGGGTGTAGTCAAATTCATTTTACCCATGTGCGAAGAGCTATTTGTGGTTGTAATAAAGCTAGAGTCATCATGATCATTTCTATGGGTAATAGAATATGGGCATACATGTGAAATTGTCTCATGATAAGGGGTGGTATTTCTTGAGGATAATCAAGGTTCTAAGTTAGGGGGTGTTGATGAATGGTGATTTTACCACTTATTTGCACTCAACTTTCGTGCACACTACCAAGTTTTGTATAAATAAATGAAACATAATCGTGATTTAATGCACTAATCTCCACATTTATAGGCATAGAGTTAGTGAAATGAAATGACGTGAATTGAAGCTAAAAGAGATCAAGTGGAAGCAAAGAAGTACAACTGAAGACTTGGAGCAGTCTCAGCCCTAGTTACCATAATTGTGGGCCAAAGGTCCCAGTCACGGTCAGTCAAGATGGTCAATATAATGTGATCACAGAACCATACCGCGGTTGCGTTGGCCGCAGTCGCGGACTACCTCATGCGATCGTCGCTAAGCGGGAACGTTGCTCAGGGAAGTTTTGTAATTTCACTTGGCCGAATCCCAAACCTTATATAGGCAAAAACCCTTTCTTCTTTGGGTATTACTTACTTCATAAACACTTTTGAATTTGAAACAAGAACCCTAATTGGGCAAGATTGTAACAAATTTTCGAGACTTAAATTCTTAGTGTTTTGTGAAGGATGGATGCTTTGGATAATCCTTATGGTATATCTCTATCTACTTTCTTCATGAGTAGCTACAAAATTTATTCTTGGGATTATGTTGAATTAAAGTGTAATTGTGTGTGGGTGTTGATGTGTTTGCATGATTTTTAGTTGTTAAGTATGGATTCGACCATTGCTTGAGTTTAATAGTTGGAATTTATGGGTGAAAACTGTAAATCTCCTAATAGGTTTGATGGGTGAAACCCACAAACTCTGGAAACCCTTCATCATCCTTGAAAGAGGGATGTAGGTGAATATATATGAACCCATAGCCCTTGAAAGAGGGCTATAGGGGGACAAGGCAATGGTGGATAATTAAGCATGTGGTTTACTACCTTTTACAATCTTAGACATAAGTGTAACTGGAGTGTAATTCATATCATAGGAATTTTCCTAGAAATAGGGATGTCTAATTGAGGTTTTGGGTGACTATAAATGACACACTCATTAGGTGCTCAAAAGAGCCAATGTGTGACATCTTTGTGGTTTTATTTAAAGACTAACCACAAAGACCTTCGACCTAGTCTATCTTTCACTTAACAACCAATATTCATGTTAGACCATCATTACCCCACATGCTCTTTACTTTTAGGAAGGCATAATCTCAATATTCTCCCCAAACATGATTTTTTAAAACTAAAGTGTCATTATAGCTTGTTATAACTCAAAAGTTGATACAAAACAAATCTCCCCACTTTTATTACATGTTGTGTTTTCTTGCATTACGGGTATCTTTTTACTAATTAGAGCAATCATTGGACTTGAAATTTGTATTTCACTCTTTGTGGATTCGACCCCAACACAAGTTGGGATACTGACAACGACCGCTTTACCCCTTTGAGATGGGAGTAAGTTGAGTGTTATAACTTGTTTCTTTTTTTTCCAATTCCACTTGTTGCATATACACCAAAAGTCTAGAGATTGCCATGTCCTTTTTCAACAAGGCAACCTTGTTCTCCAAGATCAAATCACGGGACAACCTAGAGATAAATTTCCTCACCCTAGACCTTATGCTAGACACCAATTCAGGAGCATAACGTGACAGCTGATGAAACATTAAGTCATACTCCTTTACTAGTTATCTTGCCTTGCTTTGAATTCAAAAAATCTTCAGCCTTCACCTCCCTCAAATCCTGAGGAAAGAAGCAATCAAGGAAAGTACTGGAGAAATTATCCCATAAAGCAAACTCAACATTTTCACCCTTAGACTGGTCCTACCCTTCATACCATTGGTACGTTACATCCTTTAATTTATAAGTTGTGGACTCCACCCCTTCCATATTAGTTGCATACATCATATAGAAAATCTTTTTCATCTTATCAATAAAATTTTAAGGATCTTCCTCAACTTTAGAATTAGTGAAAATTGGAGGAATCAACATTATAAATTGGCCAACTTTAGTGTCCTCGGAGGATGGTCCAATAGAAGCAAAAAACTTATTTTGGGAGGCCACTAACCGTGTAAGCAAATAAATCGACTGGTGAAACTCAAAATTAGGTACATCATCCTGGAGTACCTGAGGATGGATAGGGGGAACCGGTGGAACTCCCTTAGGGCAATCAAAAGTCGCGAACCTCGACTGGGTCTGAACTCTTGGAGTAGGTCAAGCTCCGTCCACATTGTCCTTAAATGGGATAGAAGAGTTTCTAGGAACATCAAATCTCCTGGGAGGCATGATATAACAAGAAAACATATGGAAATTAAAGGAGATTGAAGACCTTAGACCCTTTATCTTGAAATAGGACAACAATAAAGGGAAACATTCCTAAATACCTCGTAGCCTCTCCCTTATAAGTATGGCATACTACACATCCATAAATGAGACTCTACTTGACACAACTTTGTTGGATACCCAATGACACCAAACCTAGTCTTTCATACCATCTTTGTCATGACTCGAACCAGGGCCCGTCCATAATGGATATCTTAAGTACATCGGGGATTGAAGACCACCTCTGTGCATCTAGCCAAACCATACAATATCCCCAATGTTGGATAAATTCTAAACATATAACAAGCTAAGTTTACAGAATAAAGGTTACATCTATAATTGATAACCATCGACCGACCAAAATAATGGACCAATTTTGCCCAAGTCTACCGTAATCCAACAAAGCCTTTTAACAAAATAACAAATAACCAATCTTGGTTGGGACATATCCCCAACTCTGATAGATGACAATGAAAATGATAATGTTAATGATTATCAAAACTCTTAATTCTAATCCAAGAATATAAACTGATAAAATGTCTAATCCTTCTGGAGAATGGAAGCTCACCACTTTACCATGATGAACTGATAAACCGAGTCGATTCACCTAACTCTGTGCAGTAAAAGTAGAGGTATCTATAATTTTTTTGCATTGTGTGGGGATATTGCTATATGTAGTTTTGATGATGAGCAACTAACTACAAGGGACCAGGTCCCTAGATATACAAGATATAATATAGTTGGCACGCGTTGTCTGGATAGTTTTGTCATCTTCTGCAACAACTTGTAGGTGTTATTTTGTACTGATTAGGGCAGCTGGTACAATGATCTTTCAGCTCGAGTCATCACTCAGCTATAAAAGAAAAGACATGCCTATTCGTCAAGATATTTTTTCAAAATCTAAGAGAGTAAAGAGAGGCAACAAAACCTTAATTTCAAGATTACTCAAGCATTACTCATGTTGTTATCTTTGTAGTATGCTTAAAGAATGAGTGGGTGCTCTTGAGTGCTGATTTGTAAAAGAATTACTCAAGCTATAAGAGTAATGTCTTTTTTTCTCTTTGAAAGAGATGATTAGGTAGAATTTCCTCAGCTAGTTGCTGATTATAGTTAATCAATAGAGAGGGTCCTTGGTAAATTTACCAAGATGATCTTGTAGTAGAGTTGCTCCAAGCGAAAGGAACCTAGAGGTAGGCTGAAATCTAGACTGTAATTAGTAGGTTGATTATAGTGGATTTTTTTGGTGTTTGTGAGGGAAAGTCAAGGTTTTTCCCTTTGTGGGTTTTCACATAAATATCTGTGTGTTTTTACTCTTCTTGCAATGTCTCTTATTTTTCTACCCATTTAGTCTTTATTTGCCTATGATTGAATTTGAGGGAACTGGTCTCTCACTGTGTGGTGCAACCATTAGGGTTTTAACAATTGGTATTAGAGCAAGTTCATACTAAAATGTTCACACCTAGAGTATCTTAGCTAGCATGGCTACTCCACATAATCTAGAAAAAGGCCAATGTACCACTAGACCACCAAGATTCTATGGGCAGTATTACGGGTGGTGGAAAACTAGGATGTTTGACTTCATTATGGCAGAGGATAGTGAGATGATGGACATAATTCTTAATGGTCCTCCTATTCCTATTAAAGAAGTAAAAAAAGGTGAGGTTACAAAAATGGTTGTTAAAAGAAGGAGAGAGTACAATGATAAAGACAGAAAGAAGATTGAAAAGAATTACAAGGGAAAGAAACTGTTAGTTAGTATGTGGCATAGGTCCTTATGAATACACCAGGATCTCAGCTTGTGAAAATGCTAAAGAGATCTGGGATTACTTGAGGACTGCTCATGAAGGCACCACTGATGAGAAAGATTCAAAAGTAGACATGCTGACTACTCAATATGAAATCTTTACCATGAAGGAAGAAGAAACAATCCAAGAAATACACACAAGGTTCACTTCTATTACAAATTAGATTCACTATTTAGGTTAAATAATTCCCTTATATAAGCAAGTGAGAAAAATTCTTGGTGTTCTTCCAAGTCATGGGAAAGAAAAGTGGATTCCATAACTAAAGCCATAAACTTGAAGACCCTCACCAGGGATGGAGAAGAATAATGTAAAAAGGGAAAAATCCTTGGTATTAAAAGCTTCCAAACATGATCCAAATGAAGATAACACTGAGGTTTCCTTTTTGGCAAAAATAATTGTTAGTTCCATAAATAAGTGTGGTCAGTTCCAAAGGAGAGGAAACAACAACAAAATAGAAGGCAATGTTGAAGTTTGTCACAAATATGAAGTCCTAAGCATTTCATTAAGGACTGTCCATTGCACAAAGTAGATTATTAAGATTACCTTAAGACTGCTGGTGACAAAGGAAAGAACAAGGACTAAGTCCCTAATAATTCAAGAAGGAAGGTAGCAGTTGAATATGCTGTAAAGCAAGCTCTGGCAGCATGGGGAGACTGTTCTAGTAAATCAGGTGAAGATGAAAAGACAGGAGATATTTCTATGCTAGCAGTAGAAGACAATCCATTTATCTATGATTTTCTATTTACATTCATGGCAAATATAGAGGATGAAAAAGAAAAAGAAGGTAACTCTTTCTAATTTTAAGGAGAATCTAGATAATTATACTGCTAGAAAGATAAAAAGGCTTGCTAGTATCTTGATTGAATCTGTGTGTGAACTAATTGTTGAGAAGAATGCCTTGGAAGAAAAAGTAAATAATCAAGAGCATAACTTGACTGCTTTAGCTTTATAAAATTCTGAAACTAAAGAGTTGTTCATAAAAATAAAATCTAAAAATCTGAGTTTAATAAGTAATCTAAAAAAGGTAAATGAGGTAGATAAAACGAGGAAGAAAGAAGCTTCAATGCTTTAAATTAATCTTGAGAAATGGCTGAGGGATTCCTAAAAGCACTTTTTGTCTGGACTTCAAAGGAATGGAAAATTAGAGAGGGACCTGTTCCGCTTGAAAGAAGAATTTAATAAATCTCTTAAGTGGACTGCTTTCTCATAAACTCTTTATAATCTTATTAGTCAGGGTGCTTATGATGGCAAGAGGCTGGATATAAAAGAGAATTCCAACCTGCTAGGTAGAAAAGACAAACTATCAATGATGCGAGAAACAAGGCTCCCTAACCTATGTGCAATTATTGTGGGAAAGATAGGCACATTAAGGGAAATTGTCAAAGTTGGATAAGTGCTGAACTGAACAAATTTATATATGGACAATAGGAGAATACCCAGACAAATGGGTTCAAGCTTTTGAATAAGTTGAAAATGAATTCTCTACCTAGATGGGCCAAGAAGCTCAAACTCAAGTGGATTCTCAAATCAAACAAGTGATCATGATTTTAGGTATGAGAAAGGGATTGCAGTTAGGGATAACTCATTGATTTAAAGGGTTCAAAGATCAATGATGGAGGGTCTGACTGTGTTCTCTCTCTCAAGGCACTTCAAGATGGAGGTGTCTCATTTTAAAATAGATGATTTCAAGGAATTCAATCCCTAGGAAACTTATCTCAAAATAAGAAGTTCCAGTAGTGTGACAAAGTTAAGTCTGGGACCTAATCCTTAGACATACATTAAGAATAGACTATGGAACATGAAGGGTGTGCAGAATCAAAGAGTCTAAGGAAGGATTGATCTAATCAACTTAACCTATCTTGTGATTAAGTGTTTTCACTGAAAATTATCTATGCTTAGGAGACAGGTATCCTTTGTAAAATAGGTATATATGAGTCTAACTCAGTAGTATACCCTTGCAAGTATGCACACGTAGGAAACACTTAGGAAGTGGACAGATGCGGCAAGCATAAACTTGAAAGTTTACTCAAAGAAGAGGGACCTGGTACCATCTCCCAAGTTAGTAGCTATATAGGATGATCTAATATTAATCACAAAATGCTACCAAAATAAGCCATGTGTACTTTCTCCTCTGTAAAAGTAGTCAGTTCCTTTTCACAAAATTAAGGGTCACACTTGGTAAGTTTAGACATGTCATTTCAAAAGTGACCTCTTATATTAACAACTGACACTTCACTAAACCACCATATTAGATCTTCACTCATCTTTATTCAACAAATTTGACTAATTATCCAAAATTAGGCTAAACATTTCCAATACTTTAGTCTTTCAACAACAAAAGTCATTGAAAGCATCATCATAAGACTCCAACTAGAAACTGAGTTAACTTTACCTATCGAGTCATCATTACAAAATTTGAAACCTCTAAATAAGTCAGTTCTAGTTGAAAATTCCTCAACCCTAGAAAATTATGTTCACCCAATCATGATAGAGGATTCCTAGGTTTTGGGTTACCAATTGAACAAGAAATTTCTCTAACTAAAATTTCCCACTCTTCAAAAGACTCAAAAGTACCTAAAAATTCTCAGATCCCTAAGTTGTCTAAAGAACTCAGAAGAGCTGACACTTCTGAAAATTTGCAAGAACCAGGATCTCCTACACCCTTAGAGACCTTATTTTTTATCAACTATTTGGTAAAGACATTACAGTGAAAAGGATTGATATTTTCTCAAATGAGAAGTGGGTAATAGAAAACCTACTCGTGCTTGCATATGACATCAAAGAAAGATTAATTAATGGAGTGGAATAGGAAGTAGGTGTTAATGATGAAGTAAATGAGGGAAAAGATATATTGTTACCACCAATTGAGAAAAATGAGGAGGATAAAGATAAAGTGCCTCTGAGATGTACTGTGAAGAAACTAATGGGAGTAGAGGAAAAGAGAACATGATGGACTCTAAGGTGAAAGGGACTAGAAACTATTCTACAAGAGGTTCTTAAAAGAAAATAATGGAAGATGACATGAAGGCTAGCAAGATTTCAACCATTAAAAGAAGAAGTCTCATGAAAACTACTGCAGTAGAGGTGAATGAGAATAGTAAAGTTGTGGATAATATGAATTCAGGAGTTGTTGTAGTTGCAGAGAAAATAAGAAAGAAAGTTCATGTTAATGAGAGAACCAGGTCTTCTGAGTAAAAGTCCTGTATCTATGCTGGAAATAGGCAAAAACATATAGCTATCAAGAAAAGGAAAGAGTCCAATGGACCTGGTCCCAAGAAGAAAACAACTGTGGATGAAAAATGAGTAGTAGTCCCAAGAGAAGTAGAAAATGCAGAGCTCAAAATGAAAATAGTAGAGCTGGTTGGTAAAATTCAAGGACTTAATGCTGAAGTGAAGGTTCTCACCAAATAGTTGTTGGATGCCTACATTGTTTGAAGTGCAAGAATGAAGATGCTAATTAAATCCCTTTCCCTTAAGCCTCCCTCTACCTGAACCCTGTTATCCTTTTTACCTTATCAACCCCATGTCAGTTTCATATATGGATTCTCATGTTTGCCATTAAAGATAATCGCTTTATGATTGATTATTTTAGCTTACTACACTGGTACTAACTTTTATGAATGAATATATCTTGTTTTGTGCACCTCATTTGTCTCTTTTATTTTAAAGTTGTTCTTCATGCTAGTGTTTCTATAGCGTCCATGAATTAACTAATCTGTACTTATTTTACTCTTGGTTTACTGTTAATCCTTTTCAATAATGCCAAAAGGGGTAATACGGAGTTCATGTTATAGTAAGAACCAATTTGAGTTGCAAAATTTGAATGACATACTAATAGGGAGAAGTATGTGATGTGCTTAATAGATAAATGAAGAGAGTCATATCGAATAGATGAATAAAGAGAGTCATATCAAATAGATGAAATAGAAGAATGAGGGTGTATAATGACTGGAGGAAGAAATCAAAGGTTTTTACTGCAAATGACAATAAGGGACTAGGTCCCTGTGTTGCATAATGAAGAAAGCGTGATGATTGGTGGAACATTCATCTTCAGGTCGTAATCATACTGAATAAATATGATGAATGTGCACTGATTATCAAATTTGAATAGGTGGTTTGTCATCATTAAAAAAGGGGAAAATTGATATATGTAGTTTTGATAATAATCAACTAAATAGAAGGGACCAGGTCCTTGGACGTGCAAGATACAATATAGCTAGCACACATTATCTGCATAGTTTTGTCATCTTGTGTAACAAACTTGTAGGAACTATTTTGTACTAATTAGGATAGTTGGTCTAATGATCTTTTATCCCTAATCATCACTCAGCTATAAAAGGAAAGAGACACCTGTTCATCAAACAGTTTTTGCAAACTCTGAGAGGGTAAAGAGAGGCAGTAAAAACTCAGTTTCAAGACAAGCATTGCTTATGTTCTTATCTTTGTAGTATGCTTAAAGAATGAGTGTGTGTTCTTAAGTACTGATTTGTAAAAGAATTACTCAAGCTATAAGAGTAATGTCTTGTTTTCTCTTTGAGAGAGATGGTTAGGTAGAGTTGCCTAAGCTAGTTACTGATTAGAGTTAACCAGTAGAGAGGGTCCTTTGTAGAGTTACCAAGATGAGCTTGTAGTAGAGTTGCTACAAGCGAAAGGAGCCTAGAGTTAGGCTGAAACTAGATTGTAATCAGGAGGTTTCTTATAGTGGATTTCTTTGGTGCTTGTAAGGTCAAGCCGTGGTTGTTTCTATGTAAAAATCTATGTGTTTTTACTCTTCCTGCATTGTCTCTTATTTTCCTGCATGATTAGTGTTTGTTAGCCCATGATTGACTTTGAGAGACCTGGTCCCTCATTATGTGGCGCAACCCTTAGGGTTTCAACAAATACAATATTCGGAGATGGTTAGTGAGGTAAACACTAGCATGTAACTCGGGGATAATGATAACATAATGTTGTGTTCAAGAATTCAAAATTATTCCAAATCCAATACGCATAATCAAATACATATATATATATATATATATCACATGCCGAGATAGGGAACGAGGCTTAACATGCACTTTAAAACTTTATTCTGGATTATGTACCTCAACCATCATAACATAAGAAGGAACCCATAGGCTATATGGGCCCAGCTTTCCCCCAGCTGGTAGGTCCTCAGTGTGTATAGCCGTATGAATGAGAGGGTATACATATGAACTATGGGGGACTCGAATCTCCCAACATATCAAGGTGACACGAGCACCAAATTATATAATATGAAGTAAGGTACTCAAACCTCCCAATCAAATTATAAAAATAAGGGGGAATCAAACCACCCGGTAATATAGACCCCGTGTTGGCAACTGCAGTTTCCAATATTAGTCCTTCAAGATTTCCACTTTTATGACTCAGCTACAGAACTCTCATTAAAGCCCACTTAAAATAATTTGCACATACATTATCATTTATTGAACCATATAATACATATAGGCATACATTGTTGATATCATCATACCAACTACACTTGCAAGGTAACATCAATATGACAAACCAATTATTATCACTTGGGGAATTCACAACCCCCTTTGGTTCAATTTCACATTAGCTTGGGGAATTACACAATCTCTTAAGGTTCAATTCAAAATCATTGTACTTCATTGACTTTTCACATTATGCAAGAGTTCAAGAGTAGTTGAATAAACATACTTTTATATTCAAAACCAATTTCCCAATATGGGGTTTAGGTCATAACCACTTCAAAAGTCACAAGTTTGGGAAGTCACAATCCTTAGTTTATTCACCATTCCCACTCATTAATTTGATTTTTAAAATCACCATATAAACATAACCCATGTAGGGACAAGTATAAAACATCATATAAACAACAGTTATTCAAAATGTCTCAACCCATGATTTCAAAACCAACATCAAAACCATACGAACAACTATTTAAAACTTATGCTTTCAACAAATTAATAATTAGGGAAGAGTAACATGCATGAAATACTAAGTTTCACAGAATGAATTCAACCCTTGATCCCTTGGATGGCCTACTTCTTGGAGATCATGAGTATGGCTGCTTGAAAGAATTTAAGAGAGCTTTGGAAGTGTTAGAGTACATTATGAATGAGAAACAACCCTTCTTAAGTGCTTTAAGAATATGGGGTTTTAATTGGGTGAGAAGGGATTTGTCCAAAGTGCCCTTAATTTAAAAGCTGAAATTTAACGGACAGTGATTACGGGTCACTATATGACTTATATAGACTCATTACAACTGGTCACCACAAGTCGTAGCCAAGGTAGTCTCCAAGGCACTCATTATATGTTGACCTTAAGACTCAACCTATATAACTCGTAATGGAACCCTACAAATTGTAGAGTCGAGCTGTAGTCAATCCAAAACCATTTGGGGTATACACTGGACACCCTATTATTTACACCCAATGACTCATAACAAGTCCGTATGACTCATAGTAAGCCACTCGTACTCAGAGCAGAACTCAGCCACACACTTTCTGATTTAGTTACAATTTGGTCCAACAAATCATCAAGACTCCCTAAGACTTGTCTGGGAAGTTGTAGTTAGGATAGTGAGTATAAAATCTTAGAAATTTTCAAGGACCAAAAACTCGGGGAATTATATGATGTCACCTATTTTAAACCACCGATAGGTAAACCAAACCATAATCTGAAATAACAAGTAATGGGTACTGGGTGGAAAGTATAATACATACCAAAAGAATAAGCATACAATGGAATTATAGAAGATAAAATATAAGGGAAATAGAGTATATACCAAAAGAGAGAGTGAAAGAGAGCAAAATAATATCCCACGACCAAGTAAGGTTAGTATAAGAGTCACTAAATACAAAAGAGTCAGAGTACCAAATAGTATCCAATATAAAAATAGCATAAATAACTAAATACTATCTAAGAGTAATGAAAGGAGAGAGAATTAGCTTTTGCTCTTAAAGCTCACCCCATCTTCGAATCTTGAGAGAAAGTTGGATAGCGTTAGTGGCGGTGACTCATACTTTGATTTGCATCATAAAAAGATGCAAAAGTATAGTATAAGTATCAAAACAATGGATAATTAGTAGGTATCATCAGCTAACTAAGCTAAACCATAATAAAATCATAATAAGATATGATAAGGCAAACTAAAGTTAGGGATAGAGGAGAAAGCCTGAAATAAGGATTTGACTTAAAAAATCATAACTAAACAAGATAAATAATTCAGAATGAATATAAGACAACTATATGCTACCTGTACCCCCATAAGCCTAGAAGGAAAAAATAAGAGAGGATTAATCCAATCAAGTGGGTATAAGAAAGAAAGAGTGACCCGATGATGTGCCATAATTTCATAATATTTTTTATTCTTAAAACAAGAAAATTATGCAAGAACTCAGGTAGTTTTGTTGTATATGATGTGCGTTTATGTTGAATTTAGGGTTCACAACAAATATTGGGAAAAAGCAATGAAGAGTTGATGAAATAGTAACCCATTAGTCAACCTACCAACAGTGAATAGAACTTACTAATAGTGGGTAAAACCTGCTAATAGTGGGTTGAACCTACTAATCATGGGTAGGATAGTGATTTGATTTCTCAAGGTGGTATGCTGAGTCTGAATTCTACTATTCTACCTACAATTAGTAGATACAACCTAATGATTATGAGGTTAATTAGTGAGTTCAGATTCTGAACAATTGAAGTCTGCTCTAATTTCCAATACTTGTAGCCACGATTAATGGGTTGTACATACTACTGAATCCACTAATCATTAGTTGATGCCGACCCATCTTTCCTACACTATTTAGGATAGGTTTTATTTTATATCTATAAATAATTCTTTGATGTTTTATTGATAGTTTACACACTCTATTTACTTTTTACATTGTTTTCAGTTCTGAGATACATTATTGATCTTGGAATTATTATACTTGGTTTGTAGGGTTTATAATTTATTTGAGATTTTGGGTTTTCATTCTTATTCTTTGTAAGTTCACCATAATGGTTTCATCTATGGAATCTCTATTTGATTTTACAACCATGAGTAGCTAAATCCCATAACTAGGATTGTGGTAACCCTAATGAATTAACAAAGCAGGTTAAGTGCAAAGTCACTCTAGATTGGTGTTCTTGCATGTATTAGGATTTCCTTCATTTTGATTTCTTTCTAATGGTTGCATATATTAGTAACTTGATCATATTCGATACTTGCTTGAGAGAGAGGTAGATATTAGAAAAAAGAGATCACAATAGTAATTTGAAGATATCAACCTTCATCTAGTTAACTTGAGACCAAGAGAAGGTAATTAATCTTAGATCATAAAACAAAGGTTAGTAAGGAGATGCTCTATGAATGAGAGGAGATGAGTGATATTCACACAAACCAAGGTTGAGATACGGTTTAGTGATACATAACTTTTTCTACTTTGCATAAAAGGCGTCGAGATAGTTTGACAATAATGAATGGTCTATGGAGTTATGAAGTTGGGGGAACACAATCCTTGTGCTCGTTTCATAGTGATCACAACCCCACCTTTCCTAAAAACTGTTAATATTATCCTCATTGATACAAAACCCCTCTTTTAAATTATGCAATTTTCAATTACATCAGCAAGCTCTTGATAGATTTTTGGCCTATTCTTCATAGGTTTGACCCCAATCTGGTTAGGTTCTATATTTGATTCAACAATCGATTTATACTTTATTGGAGGTGTAATTTGGGTAGCATCACTTGACAGTATTAAACATAAAGTAAGCGATAACCAAAATCATATATGAGAATCCCTTCACACCATAACCGCTTGACTTGAATCGAAACATTAGTATCATAAAATATTAGTAAAGACTGAACTCAAATCAAAACTCAGTATCATAGTTGAATAGTGAATGCTGGACTCGAACAATAATTTTAAAGTAAATACTAGTGACAAGCCTATCCAAGGGGTGAATATATACGTAAATCATCCTAGGTTAAAGATTATATAAAAGATGACAAAATAAGACCTCATAGGTCTACATAAAGATAACTAGGATAGTTGACCTAAAAGAGATCAATTTAACTAGGATAGTTGACCTAAAAGAGGATCGACGAGGCCTACTAATAACCTCAAAAGACCTTACTAAGAAAAATCTATACTAATAACTAGTCTAAGGCTTCAAAGTTCCAATATAAGGTATTAAATTATGATTCTCCCTATATGGATTACTTTCTTGATGACTGCAGATGTTAAGAACTATTTTGTATTTGAAACTAACTCGAGAGAGAGGTTGAGATTAGGAAACAAAGATCACAACAGTAATTTGAAGCTACCAGCCTTCATTTAATTAACTTAAGACTGAGACGAGATAGTTAATTTGGGATCTAGAACAAGGGTTAGTAAAGTGACATTCTAAGACCGAGAGGAGATAAGTGAAATTACCTATATAAAGATCAAGAGATAGTTAGGTGATATATAACTTGTTAGATTCTGCATGTAAGGCATTAAGATTATTTGATAAGCATGATAAGTCTATAGAGTTAAGAAAATGGGGGGAACACATTCCTAGTGACCATCTCATTTGATGACAACACCCTATTTGTCAGAAATTATTAATATTATTACTATTCTGTCAAAAATCCCCCATTTACTTTCTGCACTTTCCAACTATATCAACAATCTTCTAACTTATTTTTCGCTATTCCCTGTGAGTTCGACCACAATCTTGCTGGGTTTTATATTTGACAAGAAGTCGTATTATACTTTTTAGAAGGTGTTAGTTTGGCTAAATCAAATTTAGCGACATTGCTAAGGAATATAGTTATGTATTGATTGAGGTTGTTGGTTTTCTATTGTTTGCTATTTTGGGGGCATACATCGGGGTATGCCCAACACAAGGAGTTAAGGTAATCCCTTAATTTTTTTTATCCTAAGCTTGAATGGACCTTATGTCAAATCATAAGATGGAAGAGCATGAGCATGGATCCCGGCACAAAGGGCTTCAAAATGATCTAAATACATTAAATCATCCACCTTCGACTGGTGTTCATAAAACTGCTGAGGAAACTGCTAATTGATTGTTAGCTGAAGAGAATGCGAGGTTAGGACTAGGCCAACATGATAACGCTCAATCTACAGCTCTCGTAGGAGTGTAAAGCGGTTGTTAGCAAATATAGAACCCAACCTGGGTTGGGTGTCGATCCCACAGGGAATAGCTTGGCCAACAAGTAAGCAAAATTAATAGACTTTTGGTGCAAGTCTCGTAAGAAGGGGGGATTGTAATAAGTAACCAAAGTAATAAAATAAAAGCTGAAAATAATAAAGTAAAAAGAGAAAGATTGTCACGTTGGTTGTAAACAATGAGGATTGAAGCGTTGGGGTTATGTCCACCTTCAGAGGTATACGTCTCTATTGGCTATGAGTGTGTAGAGTCTTGACATGCAATTGCTTATAGAGAATTGTAGTCGATGGTAAATCCAAGCGTCTCTCGACCTAAACAAGGACTATTTCACTTTAACTCTCTCGAGCTTAAAGTGTGTCTAGCGGTACAAATTCTCCAAGAGGTTAGTCCAGTTACGGCACTAGCTTTTTAATTGGAAAGGGTGTCCTACTACCTTGACATTATCTCTTTTCCAGACAAATAACCTTTCTCTCGAACAAGTTAAATGTTAGACTGGCGTTGGTCTATGCGTCTTCTTTTCTAGACAAATAACCTTTCTCTCGAACAAGTTAGATGTTAGAATGGCGTGTTCTTGTGTTTGAACCGCAAAGGATGTAGATTTAAGATGAAGAGAATAATGATATAAGCAATATACGTGTCTTGAACTCACAAGCTCATAGCAATAGATAGTAACTCATTCGGCTTCCATAACCCCAACTAAGAGGTTTAGTTACCCATGAATGCGAAGGATATCACGTTTTGCATGGTGGATGGCGTGAATAGTAGGTGTTTGGCGTGTGGTTTTGTGATTCCGTAGCAAGTAACGATTCTCTTGTTGCGGAGTTTAAGAATAGAAGAATAGATTAGAAGTGTTTGTAGTGGAAGATGAGAGGGATGGAAGAAAATTAATTGTTGAGTTGATTATTGAAGAAGTGATTAAAAAAAATCTCTAACATGATAGGGTATTTATAATACTCCTATCCTACTCCTACTAAGCTAATGAAATAAATAACCAAATCCTAATATACTAATGAAATCCTTGACCCAAATGTACTAGGGTAAGGTTACAATATCATAATCCAAATAGAATAACAAAACACATAACCTAATTATACTAGGTTAATGTATCTTGGCAAAAATCCAGCTTTGTGTCTGTAAGTCCCAAAGTCTTCAGAATTGCTGTTTTAGCCCGGGACAGATTTTCCATGCAGCAGATTTAGTCCTTTAGGCGTCCAGCTCCTTTCCACTTCGTTCGTGAGCTTTCTTTTGCGTCAAGTAAGCCATAAATTGCTGTATTTTGCATCATTTATACCTGAAACTTTCCTAATCACATTTGTTAGCTCATTTACAGGAAAAAGGACTAAAAGTGTATGAAATAGATAATTAGTTCTCAAAACTAGGCTAAAATATGGGCAAAATATATTGATATAGGCGCGTAAATTCGCCTATCATCAACACCCCACACTTAGAGCTTTGTTCGTCCTCGAACAACATATCATGTCCTTCTAAGCATTGACTTAAGGTTTTTACAGAAACAACACAAAACATTCTTCAAGACAAGCACAACAATTAGCAACGAAGAGTAGCTTTCCGATTATAAGTAGAAACAATTTAACCTCAAGCATAGACTCGTGATAGTGATCAACTCGCATGCAAACGTTAAGGTGCATAGAATCATATACAACTATCCAAGACTCATCAACCATGTGTGTCTCACAATATAGTACCCATAATCACTCACAAATATAGCATATTTTTCAAACATGGGTATCACAAGCATATTTTCCTTGCACTCACTCTCACAAAGAATTCATATGTAGCAACTAATAACCATAAGCTTGCCTTTAATGTAGTACTCTACTAAATGTCAGAATGTTAAGATTAGGATCAAGTAGGTCTTTAGATGGTTGTAATGTAGGCTAAGGGACGGGTAGGACTATTTTGGCCAGAAATAGTGACTAAGTTCCTAAGCACTTTAATACATCACATTGTATCATTGACACTTTGTTCTTTCAACCTTTCTTTATTTTATTCTTCCACCCTTGTTCTCATCTTTAGTTTTTCAATTTTAAGCACAACTCACTTTTCAGCTTTCTTTTCCTTTTTCTTTTCACAACATACCTCTTATGATAGCACTACATTCAAGTACCATTAAAATTTAAAGCCTCATACTCAACCAATTTCCTCTTATGTTGTCACATGACTTTTTCACTTTAAAGCACTTAGGAATTTGGATCAAATTATGGTCTTAAAAAAATGGATTAGGCTTACATACAAGGTTGTCAAAGAAATAGGCTAAAGGCTCAAAAGGGTTTAACTAAGATAATTTACATGGGTAGGAAAAACTGAAGGTAAACATGTATAGGTTGCCAAAGAAATGCCTAAATCATATCCTAAACTTACATTCCTTATTTTCACTTTGCATACATACGAGGCAAGTTCTAGCATCAGCCACATACATAGAATATACTATTAATCTCACACACACAAGGCACATGGTCGACTTGATTGGTAGTAATATAGACTCTCGACCCAATCAATTGAAGGAATTGAATCACACAATAGCACATAATGAGTCACAACTAGAGCCTAAATGTCTCAATAGTCACAATTGTAGCACATACTCTTGTTCTAATCTCATGCTGCCTATCCAAATAATTTCATGCGTAGCTAGAAAAATTTTACTCCTAAAAAATAAAAAAACGTCACACGAAAAAAAATCACAAAAAAAATAAAAATTTGGACTCAAAACAAAATAAACAAGCAAACATACAAACATAGCATGCAGATTCTGCCGACACCCCACACTTAGACTAGACACTGCCCTCAGTGGAAAATAAAGTCGAAGAACCTGATTAGTCGGACTCTTCCTCAATGTCGGGGGTCATACCCCCTTCGTCCGAATCATCGTAAGAGTCATCGTCAGAGTTCTCCTCAGCATCAGAATCAGGCAAGCGTCTATCATCATCAGTTGGCACGTCATCATCAAGAGGTTCCTCGAAATATACTCCCACTCCACACATCTCCCGGGCATGTCTGTTCATTGGGTAGTCGTGGTCCAGCTGTTGGAGCTCTTCAGCAGTTGGAATACGTCCACCACTCATCATAGTGAATCATGTCATGCCATAGAGATGACGGAAGAAACTCTCGTCACGAGCGTGTCTCTCCGCAGTGGTAAGGTTGACTCCATGTGTTGTTTCAGCATCTTTGACCTTGGTGAGGTCAACCTTCTTTGGGGTATGTGGGAGTTTGTGGTCAGCTGGTTCCTCTTCTATATCCTCCTTCCGCAACATTGCTGTCAACAAATTGCCGAATGTGAAATGGGACCTGCTGTGGAGTCTGGCTTTTCTCATGGTAGATCGAATGATTGCCCCAAAGTTGATAGGGACATTCGTCATCAACGCATAAACCAAACACACTCTATCTCTCGATATCTTTGTGTATTGCGTCCCAGGAATAAGGCATGAGTTGACAATGCGCATCCAGATTCTTGCTTCCCTATTTAGTGGAGCATAGGGGAATGTGTTGTGACGGCCTGTTTCCTTATGTCTGCCCCATCTTACCATTGATCTGCTTCCACAAAGCGTGTGTCTTATTGCTCTGTAAGGAGGCCTGATGTACAGCTCTTTGTATGGTGCAGTGTCGACCGAAGGTAGGCCTAGAAACGAGTTGATCCAATCCGCTGTAAGCTGTAACACTTGGCCCCGAATTTTGACTTCGTTGCTTGTTGTGTTTGGCGACCAGTTGGCATAAAACTCTCTTGTCAAGTCAAGATTGCACTCTCCCATGTCACGGAAGATGAAATCCAGCTTCAGAGCCATTATCTTAGCCAACATTTGCGGCTCCTTCTTTGCTAAGGTCTCCTTGTTGATTAAGTCGACGTGCACATATTTCTTTTCTTTGTTGCTGCTGTACCATGCCTTGGCTTCTTCCTCAAGAACCCATTTGATTCCGAACATTCTGCGTAGTAGGTGTGCTGAAGATGATTCTCCTTGGTCTTTTCGGCTTCTCTTTTTGTCCTTTCGGGTTGTGGTAGCCTTCTCCTTGCCTTGCCTTGCTTTCGGTGCCATTGTACCTGAGACTAGAAATAATGTTAGTTGCAGCACAATCTCACTTTATACAATCTACATGCAAGGACTAGGGGTACCACCCCACACTTAATCTTGTTAGCACAAATCAGTGAAGTGAAAGTGGTCGAGTACTCAGACTTCGTCGACATACGTCCTCGGATTGTATTCCGACAAGAAAATCAGCATTACATCACTTATGAGCAGCCACTTGGACGTCTTTCATGGTGCATATAGCGACACTACAACATAGGAGTTACCGCATGGAATTGCTATTCGTACAACAAACACTACCTCCTACGTCGATAGTCACTATAACCTTATCCCGATGGCCGGGATGGTTAATCATGCAAGCATCCAAACAACACTCTCAAGCAATATTCATAGCCACATATGTTCAGCAAGTATCATAACAATGCCATTGAAACAAAATTCAAGTCGGAAACAAGACAAGAATTCCATACGTATATATTCAATCACACGATTTTGCAACAATTATCCACACACATGAACATCACCACCAATCTCTCATGATTTAGCATTTTATAATAAGCATAGCAACGTAGTACTTATGATAAATAGATGAAGAATAAGAGAGCACTTACTTGCTTGAAGATTGTGGAGAAGTTTGTTGTGGATTGGAAGAACAAAGGAAGAAAAATTTAAGAGGATTTGGGATGATATGCGGCGCCTTTAGGGTTGATTCTAATGTGTTTGTGATAAAAAACCAAGTCCCCTTTATATAGGAGGAGTATGGGTCGGGTTATGACCCATTTACAATCGGATTTGGGGACAAAATCACCACATATGCGGCGCATATCCCTCGACATATCACTTACATATGCGGCGCATTGTCCATGGCATAATGGGACATATGCGCCGCATATCCTATGGCATTTCTAGACATATGCGGCGCATATCCTATGGCATTTGGTCTCAGTATCTCAAATGCCATAGCATAGGCGGCGCATAGTCAAAAGCACACCTAGGAATAGGCGGCGCATTGTGTATAGCACACTAGATTCCGAGTCTTTAGGCTATAGAATAGGTTGTGCATCGTTCGTGGCCTATTTATACCAAGGCCTAGCCTTCCTCGAAGCCTATTATGACGTGAGAAAGGCTCACTTCATAGCCTTATGCATCACCATTCCTAACTTACCGACTTTACCATACAATGCGACCAAATCGTCAATTGAAATCAATCTCCTCGTTGCATACTTCTTGCACCTATATTTGCTCAAAACACAATAAAAACGATTAGTACGATGGGTTGCCTCCCACCAAGCGCCTTAGTTTTGGTCGTGGCACGACTCTTATTTTTGGATTTTCATTTATCAAAAAGAAAAAATACTAAAACGACGAAACGATAAAACGACAAAACGATAAAACAATAAAACGAAGGGTTGCCTCCCATCTAGCGCCTTATTTATTGTCGTGGCTCGACGTAGTAATCTCGAGTACTTAGACTTCATCGAGATAAGTGATGGATCGTTTTCTAAAAGGATTTAGACGACAATGAGGCTTACCTGTGGGCATGCGATCTTCTTCAAGATGGTTCATACGTTTCCCCGGAGAGTCTCCAATTATATCATCAATAGTCCAACCCATAGCTCTCTTGTATCTCTTCAGAGCAGAGATAAGAGCTTCTACGTGCTGTTCCCTTAAATCATCTGCGCTCTCCGGAAGTATATTTCTAGTTTCCAAGAACACATACCTTAGATAATCGGGGAGCTCTTGCGATTCTAGCACTGGTGGCTCATCAATGGGGGTCTTTGCTGTTGGTTGATTCTTGAGATCACATCCCGGTTGCTTAGGAGTATAAGACTCTATTTCTGTTAGATCACCCATAAGTTCTTCATAATCTTTATTATTCTCATGCTCAACATTCAGTGACGCAGCAGATAATGGCTCAACAGTAGGTTGTTTCTCTATAGATAATGCTTTCGTATCCTCATAATGAACATCAGCTATGGATGACTCATTCATATCACTGGGCTGCTTCATTGTTTTGCGTATATCAAACCGTACCACTTCATCATTAATTCGAAACAAAAGCTCATTATCTTTCATGTCAATAAGCACACTTCCAGTTGCAAGGAAGGGACGTCCCAAGATGATGGGAACTTCAGAATCCTCCTTACAATCCAGAATAACGAAGTCTGCAGGAAAGATGAACGAAGAAACTTTCACCAACACATCATTCAAGATACCCACAGGTCGTTTTACCGACCTATCAGCCATCACGAGCCTCATATTGGTTGGTGTCGGATCGCCTAGCCCCAACTTCTTGTAGATGGATAGCGGCATCAAATTGATGCTAGCTCCCAAATCGCACAATGCCTTAGCAAAATCCAACGACCCAATTGTGCAAGGAATAGTGAAAGCTCCAGGGTCTGCCTTCTTTTGAACTAGCGATCTTGTAGCAATTGCACTACAATGATGAACATTATCTGCCAAGTCATAACTTGCTGCCCGCTTCTTTGTCAAGAGATCCTTCATAAATTTTGCATACCCAGGCATTTGTTCAAGTGCCTCCACCAATGGAACATTAATGGTGAGCTGCTTTAACATATTCATGAACTTGCTGAACTTTGTGTCATCCGCCACCTTCTTCAATCTTTGGGGAAAAGGTGGTGGTGGGTATGGAAGTGTTCTCTCCACGGTTTTCTTCTCCTCTTGCTTCCGTTTTTCCACTTTTTCAGGCTGCGCAGTGCTGGATGTGGCGTCCTTAACGTCAAGAGTAGTAGCTGGGGCATCTTCTCCTTTTGCGTTGTCATCTATGTCCGCAACTTCGTCAATCACTTTCTTGCCTTTTGCTGAAGTTTCCAGCGCCTTACCACTTCTGGTAGTGATGGCCATGCATGACCCATCATTCCTTGGGTTTTGCACAGTATCGCTAGGTAAGGTGCCGGCTTTTCTTTGGTTGAGTGCTGCTGAAAGTTGACTGAATTGATGCTCTAGTTGTCTTATAGAAGTGGAATGAGAGTCAACTAATTGCTTCATGGAGGCTAAATCGTTGATTACCTCCTTAACTCCCGCGCTCGTTGCTTCTACTCCTTTCAATAACTTAGCCATCATGTCTTCCATAGAATTAGATGTGGTGGTATCACGTCTACCAGGGGGAACGTACAAACCACTATTTTCATTATTTTTCTTCCAACTACCTTGGTCTTTACCTCCAGATTTGTCATAATAGTTCCGACCTTGGTTTCCTTGGGCATTCCCACGGAAACCCCCCTGATTGTTCAAGTAGTTGGCCTCCTCTTCCGAATCAGATTCGTCTCTTCCTTTTGACGCAATAGATTTCACTTTTTCAGTCTTCCCTAATAGATGCTTTGTAAGAAGATCCATTTGGGTTTTCATGTGCGCCATATCTTGATCACGTTCTTCTTCTCTCCTTCTTTGGTCTGCAGACATGCCAATAGATAAAGTGGGGCTTGCTACCTCAGAATCCCTGGTATGCCAAGCTCTACTTTGTTTCGTCATACGATCTAGCATGTTGCTTGCTTGACCAAAGGTGAGGTCCATAAAAGAACCTCCAGCTGCGTTGTCCACCACTGGTTTAGTTACTGAATTCAAGGCTCTATACAAGATCTCCATGAGGTGAACATTAGTCATGTGATGGTTTGGGCATCTCGCTAGATTTGTCTTGAACCTCTCCCATGTTTCGTGAAGAGCTTCAGAGGGAAGCTGACGAAAGTTGCTGATTTCATCTCTTAACTGAGCCCTCTTGGATGGCGGAAAGAATCTTTCTAGGAAAGCATCTCTCAATTGCCTCCAATTTGTAATAGAATCAGGAGTCAGCCCATTCAACCATAATGTTGCCTCCCCAGACAGAGACAATGGAAATAGACGTAATCGAATAGCATTCTGACCAACACCAGGATTGTCAAAAGACTTGCATGTAGAAATAAAGTTGATGAGATGCATATTCGGATCATCGCCTGCTAGTCCACCAAATAATCCCTTGAGTTGCAATAACTGAATCATGGTGCTAGTGATGTTGAACTTGGCTCCGGGCGCTAATGGTGGTGGAATTATAGCTCCAGTGGCTCCGGCACCATCAAGATCATCATCATCATCGTCGAAAGCTGGTTGCAAAGGTTGGCGATCATATCTATACCGAGCTTGTCGACCTCTTCGATTGGCAGGTGTTGCCATTTCAGCGCCATGCCTTGGGTTTATCAACTCGTCATCTCCTAAATCTTCATCGTCAGGATTTGTTGCTCGTCCAGGATTATCAATGTTTTGTTGTTGGACTTGAGCAGCGGCAAGAGCAGCTAATCTTGCTTGCTCGTGTTGAGCGGCCATCCTGTCGATTTCAGCTTGTGCTTCCATTCTTCTAATTCGTTGTGGTTCAGGATTGATTGGTAATAACGGTTGACCAGAACTTCTAGTATGGGGCATGCACTAAAAGAAAAACCTGCAATAAACAAAAACAAAAACTAAACGTAAAAGTACGAGAATCTTTGACCAAAGGGTCTAGTAATTATCACGAACTTGATTGACATTCGTATTCCCCGGCAACGGCGCCAATTTTTGATATCGCTCAATCTACAGCTCTCGTAGGAGTGTAAAGCGGTTGTTAGCAAATATAGAACCCAACCTGGGTTGGGTGTCGATCCCACAGGGAATAGCTTGGCCAACAAGTAAGCAAAATTAATAGACTTTTGGTGCAAGTCTCGTAAGAAGGGGGGATTGTAATAAGTAACCAAAGTAATAAAATAAAAGCTGAAAATAATAAAGTAAAAAGAGAAAGATTGTCACGTTGGTTGTAAACAATGAGAATTGAAGCGTTGGGGTTATGTCCACCTTCAGAGGTATACGTCTCTATTGGCTATGAGTGTGTAGAGTCTTGACATGCAATTGCTTATAGAGAATTGTAGTCGATGGTAAATCCAAGCGTCTCTCGACCTAAACAAGGACTATTTCACTTTAACTCTCTCGAGCTTAAAGTGTGTCTAGCGGTACAAATTCTCCAAGAGGTTAGTCCAGTTACGGCACTAGCTTTTTAATAGAAAAGGGTGTCCTACTACCTTGACATTATCTCTTTTCCAGACAAATAACCTTTCTCTCGAACAAGTTAAATGTTAGACTGGCGTTGGTCTATGCGTCTTCTTTTCTAGACAAATAACCTTTCTCTCGAACAAGTTAGATGTTAGAATGGCGTGTTCTTGTGTTTGAACCGCAAAGGATGTAGATTTAAGATGAAGAGAATAATGATATAAGCAATATACGTGTCTTGAACTCACAAGCTCATAGCAATAGATAGTAACTCATTCGGCTTCCATAACCCCAACTAAGAGGTTTAGTTACCCATGAATGCGAAGGATATCACGTTTTGCATGGTGGATGGCGTGAATAGTAGGTGTTTGGCGTGTGGTTTTGTGATTCCGTAGCAAGTAACGATTCTCTTGTTGCGGAGTTTAAGAATAGAAGAATAGATTAGAAGTGTTTGTAGTGGAAGATGAGAGGGATGGAAGAAAATTAATTGTTGAGTTGATTATTGAAGAAGTGATTAAAAAAAATCTCTAACATGATAGGGTATTTATAATACTCCTATCCTACTCCTACTAAGCTAATGAAATAAATAACCAAATCCTAATATACTAATGAAATCCTTGACCCAAATGTACTAGGGTAAGGTTACAATATCATAATCCAAATAGAATAACAAAACACATAACCTAATTATACTAGGTTAATGTATCTTGGCAAAAATCCAGCTTTGTGTCTGTAAGTCCCAAAGTCTTCAGAATTGCTGTTTTAGCCCAGGACAGATTTTCCATGCAGCAGATTTAGTCCTTTAGGCGTCCAGCTCCTTTCCACTTCGTTCGTGAGCTTTCTTTTGCGTCAAGTAAGCCATAAATTGCTGTATTTTGCATCATTTATACCTGAAACTTTCCTAATCACATTTGTTAGCTCATTTACAGGAAAAAGGACTAAAAGTGTATGAAATAGATAATTAGTTCTCAAAACTAGGCTAAAATATGGGCAAAATATATTGATATAGGCGCGTAAATTCGCCTATCATCACAACATACTAAGGAAATGGATAGATAGTAGGTAGTAGATCATCGAGTAGCACTTTATAGGTTCAGACTTAGAAATGATAGAGTTTAACCACCTATTTATTATTACTAGCTAGTGTATGATGATATAGAAAAAGATTTGGGGTATGTTGAACCAATTGAAACAAGAGTTATTCCTCTAGAGTTTCCTGAGGAATAAAATTTAATATTATGTATGTGATGATTCAGTTGCTTAATATGAAGGGTGTATTTGCTAGTTTGTTGACTAATGATGCAAACATTCACATTATGAGTTTCATTGGGATTTGTACTTCGTATAATCTATCGAGAGTGAGTTAGGAAGCCTTATGACTCAGGTTGTTCCCATTCTCTCTTACAAGTGAAGCGATATTATGGTTAGGAGAACTACCTCGTAGGCCCATTACCACTTGGAATGAGTCGCGGATACACTTTATGGATAGAATTTTCTTTCCTATTATAAAGCTACAAGACTTGGTTAGATACAAGAAAAAGTTAATGAATATGCCCAATTATAGAATTTCAGGAAGGAATTAGCTTGAGATACTCTATAGAGCCCTGAATAAAAATGTCAAAGTTGTTGCTGATATTATTACTAGTGGGGCTTTCATGAGTCTTCGTTGGGAGAAAGCTATGGAAATCTTAGATCGAATCACCAAAACCAATCAAGGATGGCATACTCGGGAGGCAAATAGGGTGCCAACAGTTATGCTATTGGTGCTTTCAATGAGCAGAGAGCCCTAGATGAGACAATGGGTTAACAGACAACATAATTGAGGACTGAGTTTGGGTTACTTACCAAGCAATTTACCATAATTGGTCCAAAAAAGGTAAATGTACTGGCAGCATGACGTAAATCTATTATACACAATAAGTCCAAATATAAGGAGGAAGCAAAGTACTTGGATAGAAAGATAACAGGTTTCTGAGCTAAGGGATAAGCGTCCAATTAGAACACTTAGAAGTCGAGGTAAAGGAATCAAAGTCAAAACTATTATGGGGATAAGTACATGGACATAAGAAGAGAGTGAAATGGTGATCGGAGGAAAAAATGATTATACAAAGAAGAGTGGTCCATATGTTCTATCGGGGAACTGTGATACTGACTCTAGGATGAAAACATTTTGCTAAGTTGGTTAAGGGTTTAGAGATCCAAGATAGTTTACTTAAGCAGGTTAAGGCAAACATTTTGGGATTGATCCAGAATATAGAATCATATGCTATAGTGATTAAGCAGTTTGTGAACCAAATTGGTTAGATGTCAGCTATATTGAATCATTATTAGCTGGGCACTCTTCTGAGTAATACCATTCAAAATCCAAAAAATGACTGTCAATACCTATACATCACCTATCAGAGTAGTAAGGCTACTATTGATCCACCTATACCTATAGTTACTGAGGTAAGAGATGATAATGTTGATGTTGATGATACACCCGAAGATGAAATTGAGAAGTTGGTGACTAATGGTGAGATGTTACAAAAATCTTAAAGCCTATTCTATGACCTTCCATCCTTTTCTTCAAAGGTTGAAGAAGAATAAGGAAGAATGGAAATATCAAAAATTTATATTGATGTTGAATGAATTATTTATGAATATCCCTCTTATGTAAGCTTTAGATCAGATGCTTGGTATGAAAAGTTCATGAAGGATTTAGTGAATAAAAAATAGACAGTGAGTTTTGAGCCTGCTGATAATATGCACCACTATAGTGCTATTGCTTCAAAATCTTTGGTAGAGAATGAGGATCCTGGAGCTTTCACTATTCTTTGCACTGTTGGGTCCTTGAATTTTGTATGAGCATTATTTGACTTGGTAGCTAGTACTAATTTGATACCGCTAGTTATGTACAAGTAGTTGTAGTTAGGGTTACCTAAGCCGACATCTATAAGCTTATTGATGGCCGGTCATACTATGAAGAAAATGGTTTGTACATTGTATGATGTGTGTTATAAGGTATCGTTTTTCATATTCCTAGTTGATTATGTAGTTCTCGACTATGAGGTAGATTTTAACGTCCCTATTATCTTAGAAAGACCCTTTCTAGCCATGAGTAGGGCAATAATTGACATGGAGATGGGATACATAAAATTCAAGCTGAATGATGAATATGTTACTTTCAATGCGAGTCAATCACTGCAACAACCAAAAGATTTGTGGATGGTTTCTGCGTTGGACATAGTAGATAAATATGAAATAATACACCCATTAAAGAGAGACTTGGGGTTGAGGCATTAACAGAGGTGATCATAAAATTTAACAGTGATAGTATTGATAGTAATGTGAGATGGTGAGTGCTCTTGATGGTAGAGGTTCTTTTTCTTAAGCACCAAAGAAGTTGAATCATGATTTAAAGAATAGAGCAACCCCAGCAGCTTATCCATTTATTGAGAAGCCATAGATCTTAGAATTGAAGGCCCTCCTCTCTCATTTGTGTTATGCATTCTTGGGGCCAATAATACTTACTGATTATTATTGCTGCATATTTAGTGGATACACAGGTTGAGGCAATTATTTCCATTTTACAGAGGTTTAAGTAAGCCATTGGTTAGACTATTATAAATATTGTTAGGATTCCATCAGAATTTGCACTCATAGATTCAACTTAAATGGGAATGTGTGCCTAATATTGAGCATTAGCATCGTCTGAACCCACCTATGCAAAAGGTAGTGAAGAAAAAGATCATTAAGTGATTAGATGCAGGTGTGGTTCACCCTACTGCCGACATCAAAAGTGTAACCCCGGTTTAATGTGTGCCAAAGAAAGGTTGGATCACTATGGTCCCTAATGGGAAGAACAAGTTAGTCCCCATGAGAATATTTTGACCTTTGAGAATGTGTGTTTTAGTGGTGGATAATGTAACAATCCTTGTGGTGATTTCTTAGCTATTTCTTTATTTTGACCATTTTTTCTTTTTTATAGTCACTTTGTATAATTTATCAGCTGTAGGGATGGTTAGCATAGTTCCAAAAGCATTTAAGAGTGAGTTATATGAGTTTGAAGTTTTGAGAATCCTTTACAGTGATATTTCAACTTTGATAAATATTATGTGATTGAGCATTGAATGGTGATTCTGTCACTTCCATTAGATTTAGATGCCAATTTTGAATTAGTAGGATGGTTGGTTCGGGTCCCAATACTATATTGTGAGTTTGAGTATTGGAGCAAAAACTAATTATTTTGGGGAAAAAGGTTAAATTTTTCTAGCTACTTTGGCGAAATATACCTTTCCTCATACTTTATGGCTTAATTTACCCTCGTTGTCATACTTTGGAACCACATTTACCCCTCTATTTTAGAAAATTGGTTACATATACCCTTTGTCATTCTTTGGGAATAAATTTACCTTGATGTCATATATTAGGGTCAAATTTACCCTTGTTGTTAAGAAACTTTTCACATGTACTCTTCTAATACCTCGTAATTGTCTTGGCTCAATTCAGCCCATAGCACATGTACAAGAGGCTTAGAACCTTTAGCTAAGTATTGGAGACTTAGTTTTATGTTTGGCCTCTTAACTTCGAGGATTTTTAAAGTGAACTTTCCGACCATGAGACGTAAGTTTTTGAGTTGATTCATGTTTAGGGGTGTAAGTAGCATGTCTTAGGTAAGTTTTGGATTTTTCAGATGAGTTTTGGACCTCGTTTGGATTTTTAAAACAACAAGTCACCGCTATCGTGGTGCGTCGCTATGGTTATAGTGGCAGCCTTGGTGCATCGCAGTGATAGTCAAATTCGAGTTCCAGTTGCGAATTTAAATTACAGAAGGGTATTCTAGTCTTTTTCTACCTCCCCAAATCGTGAAAACACGAGATTTAACTTCTAAAGAGGCATAATTAGTCCACATTCCCTAATTTTATTCAATAAGAAACCCTAAACTCTCTTATTGTTCATCAAGATAAACCTTCTTTCCATCCAAGAAGATTAAGAATTGGTGTCTTCCAAGCAAAAAACATTCAAGTTTGTGATATTCTTCAGGATTTAATCCTTCAAGTATGTTAGATGTTTATCCATGGGCCCTTTTCACCCATGGAGTCCAAAAATCCAATTTCAAGCTTAAAGATATGATTTTTACATGTTATTATGAATTTTAACCATGAATTCCCATGAATTTTGATTTTATATTATGTTTACCCATAATTTGTTGTTGAAGTTAAACCCTACATGTTTGAATGATGCATACTCGTTGGTTTGTACCATAAATTATGATTTAGTATCGAAATTGTGATATTACTACATGTTTAAACTATTCCGACGTTTAAAATATGAATTGCAAGTGTTTAATGAAATGCCCAAAAGAATGAGTTTTGAATAATGACTACTTATCATGTTCATAAGATTTTAGTACAGTCTTGTTGTTATTGCTATCGAGTCCTGGGGGTTTAGAATACCCAAAATCTAGCTTCTTACCTAGTCTTCAGTATCTACAGAATGGTTTAGGATAGTTATGAGCATTTTCAGTTTAGTTAGTCACCATTAATAACTAAACTTAGTTCAGTCCAGTATTCAGTGTCTTTCAGTTGGGAGTAGGATTTAGCACCGAGTAAATGCAGGAATGACGACTTTCCCGTCAGTTAGGTAGAGTCATTAGTAGTAGTTCTTGTATTCCAGTACTACGTAGCCAGCGTAGGATAAGAGGAGTCACCCATCAGTTTAGGCTTGACTACCTCTCAGTGGTCACCCGTTAATTTAGGCTTTACACCTTGGTCCTTTGGGAAATCAGTTAGTAGATCCACACAACCATTGTTAGTACCCGTGGCATGGCACTGACACCCTACCAACTGGGGTTACAAGTTCGACCCCAATTAACTCATTTAGAGCATGTCGGTTAGATGATAACTCTCACAGTGTCAGCCCCATATTCAGTGTAGTATTTAGTTCACATTTGCTTGACCAGAGCATTCAGATATTAGTTATCCATTTTGTAATACCCCGGGCAAGTTTTTGTTGAAATTTTGTGCGTAAACGTGTTGGGTTCTATCATCTAGAATGAATTATAAATTTTTCGTGTGGAAAGTCTTAGATTATGACCCACCATTGCGTAGAGTATCGAATCAACTTTCAAACTATATGTGGATCATCCAAAACGGACACTCGAGCGACGAGTTATGAATATTCCAATCAAACCATGAATAGTAGTAAATAGTAAAACATACAGGAAAAAGTACTAAGGCCTGGCGTATTTTTGTTCCAACTTTAAACGATCATAACCCTTATACATAATGATCCGGGTGATCTACAATATATCAACGGAAAGCTCTAGAGTCCTCTTTCCAATGAAATTGGTTTCATCCAATTTGGATATCGGAGTAAAACATTATGGTTGATCTACTTCAGACTATCAAAACAGTCCACCAAAGGACAGATTAGAGGATTATTTAATTTTTAGGGGCGTTTTGGTCATTCCCCCTCACTCAAAATAAGTCCAAACCATATATTAAAGCCTATTAGAAGCATTATATGTTATATTTCATCAAACTCTCTCAAAAAGAAAATCCTAAGATCCTACATCCAACTTCAAGAACCTCCAAAGTTCACCATTAATTCTGCAAATTAATTCAATATTCCAAGTTCCTAGTTCAAGAACTCCAAGAACCATCATTCAAAGGCACGATTAACATCTCAAAAATGAGTATCGATCTAAAGTTCATCATTCAAGGTATGTGGGGGTTTTCAACAAGAACTCTCTTTCATTCTTGTGCCCAAAAGTAATTTTCTTTACAAAGGCATGATTTTTATTTGATTTTTATGAATTTGAAGCATGAACCCATATCTTATGATGATGATTATGAAATCTTGATGTTTATGATTTTGAAAGATAAATTTACATGTGTGGAGATATAAAGCATGAATCTTGAATGATATTTATCATGATCTTGATATTTGGGTCATGAATCCCCATTGAAAATTGTGTTTTTTTAGAAAGTGTGTGTTATAAGCACGTTGATGTTGAATATTTGAGATATTTTGAATGATTTGACCTTTTGGTCTTAATAGAGTTGTTTTGAGCTCGAGTGTGAAAGAAATCCACAACGTGATTGATTTTGATAGATAGGAAGCATGATGGTTGCCGATGTATATTTATATATTAATGAAATTGTTTTGTTGTGGATTGTCTTTGAAATGATCTGAGCTAAGTCCGGGAGAAATCTTTAGCACCGAGTGGGAGGTATAAAGTGACCTTACTTCCCTAGAACTACATGCCCCTATAGGAGTGAGCCTGAGGTTGATTTATATAGTGATCACTAGTTTGTGTGGATTTGATATCGATAGTCCTACTCCTATGGAAAGGATAGGATGGCTCTCTCCAACGTGGGTTGTACGTTGGACTTCATGTAGCTCACATGGTTTATGTCGGTTATAGGATCTCCCAGTGTGTGTGTGTTTCCTTGTGTCTATGGTGAATGGTGAAGTGATTTGAAAGTGGAACTGTGAAAGTTATTCTTTCAAAAGCTTTAAATGATATTTACATTATGAAGATTGATATTCTTGATGAACTGAAAGTGATTGACAAATTATATGATGACTCACATGTGTTATTATACTTATTTCATCCTCTCATGATTATGATGATTTTCTTCGGGCTATGTGTCTTTCATACATCCTGTATATTTCTTATAAATATTTATGATGATGATGTTTATACAAATGTATACACCCTCATATACTCATTTTTTTTCCATGGATTTAACCCACATCTTCGGATGTGGGCTGCATTTTCTCCGAATGTAGGTTCAAGTGCTCAATTCCAGGTTTGACAGTTATTCTTAAGGCACGCTGTTCTACAGCCTCTGTCATGGTGAGTCCTCATATTTCAAGGACATGATGTCTGATGTTGGTTTCACAAAATTGTTTACATTTGATAACTGAGTATGAATCAGTTGGGGCATGTCTCAATGGCTCACTGGTTTTATTGATTTTCTTAGAGGCTTGTCAGACTAGTATAAATATTAGGAGTTGACTAATAAGTCATATTTTGTTATCTTTCTGAAATTCTTTTATTCTTGGATGATGATTACTCTATTGATATTTGAGGGTTATTTATGAAAACCGTGTTCATTTGTGTTAAACTGAATGCAAATGGCTTAAAGGGTTAGCTTGGGGCTACTCATAGCCTCAAGCATCGTGTGACGCTCCGAGACCTATTTTTAGGGCATTACAAACTTGGTATCAGAGCCTAAGGTTTTAAGGTGTCCTAGGGAGTCGGACAAACCGCGTTAAGTAGAGTCTTGATCATCGGTGTGTAGCGCACCACATCTATGAGGAAGAGGCTACAAGATGTTTTAGGAAAAAGTGTGATTCTTTCTTTCAGAAGTCTATCGTGCTTAAAGTGTCTCTCTCTGCTATTGATTCGTGCTCTCCTCTTTCAGAAATATGCCTCCACATCGAGCGAGAAAAAATAATGATGGTCAACAACCTCGACCCGCTGACCCATTGAATGAAAATATGTCTCATGCTGAATTTTGGGCAGCCTTTTAGGCGCTAGCCTAAGCTGTTACTGCAAATATTCAGGCTAACCCGACCCCAGCTCCACAACAGCAGGGAGGTGATTTAGCTGCTACCAGGATCCATGACTTCATGCGGATGAATCCACCAGAATTATATGGGTCTAAGTCTGATGAGGATCCACAGTTGTTTTTAGAGGAGGTGCAGGAGATTACTCAGGTGATACATGTATATGAGGAACATAGTGTGAAGTTGGTTGCGTATAGGTTGAAAGACCTTGGTTACGACTGGGTTGTTTCTTGGAGGAAAGGTAGAGGTGAGGGAGCTGTCCCTACAACTTGGCAAGAGTTCCAGGATGCATTCCTGGATAAGTTTTTCCCTTTGGG
Source organism: Capsicum baccatum var. pendulum (assembly GCA_030864225.1). Taxonomy (NCBI): domain Eukaryota; kingdom Viridiplantae; phylum Streptophyta; class Magnoliopsida; order Solanales; family Solanaceae; genus Capsicum; species Capsicum baccatum. The sequence goes on from CM061550.1 coordinate 230,340,772, forward strand.
GATGAGGGAGGCAAAGGTGGAAGAGTTTATGAACTTGTGACAGGGCTCTATGACTGTTAGGGAGTACTGTCTAAAGTTCAATCAGTTGGCCAAGTATGCTCCTGACTTAGTGGCTGATAATTGGGCTAGTATGAGTAAGTTTGTGACTGGAGTGTCTAGTTATGTGGTTAAGGAGTGTAGGTCTGCTATGCTGAATAGTGAGATAAGTCTTTCTAGGTTGATGACTCATGTCCAACAGATTGAGGCAGACAAAATTAAGAAGAGAGAAAGAATAAGAGAGCTAGGTTCGAGCAGCACAGACAGGGTCATACTAGATCGTAGGAAGGAAGTCACCCTCAGTATCAGGATCATTCATCTATGCCAGCACTGTCATCTGCTAGTGCTCCCATGCCTAGAGGTAGGCAGGAGCAAGGTAGCAGGTCATATGCATCCAGGTCCTAGTACAGTACTGGCAGTAAGCCAAATCATCCCCTGTGTCCTAAGTGTGGTAGGGCTCATTCGGGTGAGTATTGGGGTGACAAGAGGGGTTGTTTCTGGTGGGGTTACATGGGTCACAGAGTTAGAGATTGTACACAGCATGGATAAGGGCATCGTGACTATCGCCCTCAGACCCAGACTTAGACTGTTAGTACTCCAGTTCCAGCGACTCGCCCAGCCCCAGCTTAGGGCGCCTCTTCTAGCAATGCTGGCGGGCAGCGCCATAATAGATTTTATGCTTTACCATCCCGCCAAGAATAGAAGGACTCTCCCGATGTTGTTACTGGTATGATTCATATATTTTAGTTTGATATGTATGCTTTGTTGGATCCTGGATCCAGTTTCTCATATGTTACACCTTTAATTGCTGTGAATTTTGAAATGAGTCCTGAGATTATTCCTGAGCCTATCCTAGTTTCTACCCTAGTAGGTAATTTGATTGTTGCCCAGAAAGTGTATAAAAAGTGTCATGTTACCGTTGTTCATAGAGTCTTGTTGGCTGATCTGATTGAGTTAGACATGGTAGATTTTGATGTAATTCTGGGTATGGAATGGATGTATTCTTCCTATGCCTCTATTGATTGTCGGACCCGAGTGGTCAAGTTTCAGTTTTTGGGTGTATCCGTGTTTAAGTGGTCTGGGAATTCTGTGTCACCCAAGAGTGATTTTATCTCTTACCTCAAAGCTAGAAAGCTTATTTCCAAGGGGTGTATTTACCATTTGGTTAGAGTCAAAGGCACTAAGTCTGAGACTCCAAGTCTCCAGTCTGTTAACATTGTCAATGAGTTTTCTGATGTCTTTCCGGATGATCTCCCAGGGATACCTCCTAATATAGAGATAGAGTTCGGGATTGATCTTCTTCCCGATACTCAGCCCATTTCTATTCCTCCTTACCGTATGGCCCCTGCAAAAATTAAGGAGTTGAAAAAGCAACTCAAAGATCTACAAGATAATGGTTTCATAAGGCCCAATGTTTCTCCTTGGGGTGCTCCTGTGTTGTTTGTTTGAAAGAAAGATGGCTCTTTGCGTATGTGCATCGATTACCGCCAGCTGAATAAAGTCACGGTAAAAAATAAGTACCCCCTTCCGAGAATAGATGATTTTTTTGACCAATTGCAAAGTACAAGTTATTTCTCAAAGATAGACCTTCGTTTCGGCTATCATCAACTCAAAGTTAGGGAGTGTGACATCCTGAAAACCGCTTTCCAAACTCGTTATGGGTATTTTGAGTTTCTTGTTATGTCTTATTGGTTAACTAATGCCCCAGCAGCTTTCATGGACCTTATGAATCGAGTGTTCAGATCATATCTGGATATGTTTGTCATAGTGTTCATCGATGATATACTGGTGTACTCCCGCAGTGAGGATGAACATTCTAATCATCTTCGAACTGTCTTGAAAACCCTTAGAGATCATAAGTTGTTTGCCAAGTTCAGTAAGTGTGAGTTGGCTGCTATTTTGTTTGCTTTGAAAATCTTGAGACACTATTTGTATGGTGTCCATGTTGATGTTTTCACTGATCATAAGAGTCTGCAGTATGTGTTTACCTAGAGAGAATTGAATCTTAGGCAGAGACGATGGTTAGAATTGTTAAAGGACTATGATATGAGTATGTTGTACCATCCGGGCAAGGCCAATGTTGTGGTGGATGCCCTAAGTAGAGTGTCCATGGGTAGTGTTTTGGATATGGTAGAAGGTAAGAAAGATTTGGCTCGTGATGTACATCATTTGGCTAGATTGGGGGTTAGGTTGTTTGACTCTGCTGAAGGTAGTATAGGGGTTCAGAGTAGTTCCGAATCCTCCTTGGTTTCAAAAGTGAAGGAAAAACAATACTTAGATGCTAGTTTGGTCAAACTGAATGAGTAAGTCAAGGACCAAAAAGTAGAGGTTTTCTCCTAAGGGGGAGATGGTATGTTGAGATTGCAGGGTAGATTGTGTGTTTCAAATGTTGATGATCTGAGACAGAGGATTATGGCTGAAGCACACGGGGTGTGATGTTCTATTCATCCTGGTAGTTGAAGCAACAAGATGTACCGAGACTTGTGGGATATTTATTGGTGGAGTGGTATGAAGAAAGATATAGCAACGTTTGTAGCTAAGTGTGCAACATGCCAACAGGTTAAGGTTGAACACCAAATACCTGGTGGTATGATGCAAGAGTTTAGTATTCCCACCTGGAAGTGAGAAGAGATAAATATAGACTTCGTGATTGGTTTACCTCCTTCCCGACGCCATCATGATTCTATTTGGGTTGTGGTTGATAGGTTGACTAAGTATGCTCACATCTTGCCTGTTCATACTTCATATACTGCTGAGGATTACACTAGATTGTATATCCGAGAGCTAATCAGACTGCATAGAGTTCCCTTGTCTATCATTTCGGATAGGGGTAATCAGTTTACTTTGCAATTTTGGAAAGCTTTTTAGAAGGGTCTTGGTCCCCAAGTGCTTTTGAGTTCTGCTTTCCATCCGCAGACCGATGGTCAGGCTGAGTGGACCATCCAGACCTTAGAGGATATGTTGAGAGCTTGTGCACTTGACTTTAAGGGAAGTTGGGATGATCACTTACCATTGATAGAGTTTGCTTACAATAACAGTTTCCACTCTAGTATTGGCATGGCTCTGTTTGAAGCCTTATACGGGAGGAAGTGTAGATCACCCATAGGTTTGTTCGAGGTGGGTGAAGCGGCTGTGAGTGGTCCTGATTCGGTATTTGAGGCTATGGAAAAAGTTAAGTTGATTAGGGAGAGGTTGAAAACTGCGCAGAGTCGTCAGAAATCATATACAGATGTTAGAAGGAGAGACCTTGAGTTTGAAGTTGGTGACCTAGTGTATCTGAAAATTTCACCCATGAGGGGGGTGAAGAGATTCGGAAAGAAGGGGAAACTTAGTCCCCGTTATGTTGTTCCTTACAAAATTCTTAGTCATGTTGGTAAGGTAGCTTATGAGGTCGAGTTTCCTTCCGAGTTGTCCTCTGTTCATCCAATATTCCATGTCTCCATGCTTAGAAAGCATATTAGCGATGCTATGGTAGTGGATTCCTCTGTGAGTGCTGACATTCAAGAAAATCTTTTTTTTGATGCGATTCCTGTTGAGATTATTGATTTCAGTGTCCGAAGACTAAGAAACAAAGAAGTTCCCTTAGTCAAGGTGTTGTGGCAAAACCAATCTGTTGAGGGTAAAACTTGGGAAGCTGAGGCGGATATGCAATCCAAGTACCCACACCTATTTTCTGCGAACTCCAATCAAGCCTAAGGTACCATTCTTTCCTAAATCATGCACTTTTGATAAATGTTGCAGCAGTTCAGCTGTCATTTATTATGTGTTCAGTTGTAGTTTCTTGAAGTTATGCATTCTATATTGCATTTGGAGAGAGAAACGATGTGGTGATGAGTCTAAGGAATGGTTTCAGCTGTATGCTCTATTCCTTATCTAATCTTGGCATGTCTAGCGTCATTCGAGGACGAATGTTTCCAAGAGGGGATGATGTAATACCCCGGGAAATTTTTTGTTGAAATTTTGTGTGTAAACGTGTCGGGTTCTATATTCTAGAATGAATTATAAATTTTCCGTGGGGAAAGTCTTAGATTATGAACCACCATTACGTAGAGTATCGAATCAGCTTTCCAACGATATGTGGATCATCCAAAACGGACACTCGAGCGACGAGTTATGAATATTCCAATCAAACCATGAATAGTAGTAAATAGTAAAACATGCAGGAAAAAGTACTAAGGCCTGGCGTATTTTTGTTCCAACTTTAAACGATCATAACCCTTACACATAATGATCCGGGTGATCTACAATATATCAACGGAAAGCTCTACGAGTCCTCTTTCCAATGAAATTGGTTTCATCCAATTTGGATATCGGAGTAAAACATTATGGTTGATCTACTTCAGACTATCAAAACAGTCCACCAAAGGACAGATTAGAGGATTATTTAATTTTTAGGGGCGTTTTGGTCATTCCCCCTCACTCAAAATAAGTCCAAACCATATATTAAAGCCTATTAGAAGCATTATATGTTATTTTTCATCAAACTCTCTCAAAAAGAAAATCCTAAGATCCTACATCCAACTTCAAGAACCTCCAAAGTTCACCATTAATTCTGCAAATTAATTCAATATTCCAAGTTCCTAGTTCAAGAACTCCAAGAACCATCATTCAAAGGCACGATTAACATCTCAAAAATGAGTATCGATCTAAAGTTCATCATTCAAGGTATGTGGGGGTTTTCAACAAGAACTCTCTTTCATTCTTGTGCCCAAAAGTAATTTTCTTTACAAAGGCATGATTTTTATTTGATTTTTATGAATTTGAAGCATGAACCCATATCTTATGATGATGATTATGAAATCTTGATGTTTATGATTTTGAAAGATAAATTTACATGTGTGGAGATATAAAGCATGAATCTTGAATGATATTTATCATGATCTTGATATTTGGGTCATGAATCCCCATTGAAAATTGTGTTTTTTTAGAAAGTGTGTGTTATAAGCACGTTGATGTTGAATATTTGAGATATTTTGAATGATTTGACCTTTTGGTGTTAATAGAGTTGTTTTGAGCTCGAGTGTGAAAGAAATCCACAACGTGATTGATTTTGATAGATAGGAAGCATGATGGCTGCCGATGTATATTTATATATTACTTAAATTGTTTTGTTGTGAATTGTCTTTGAAATGATCTGAGCTAAGTCCGGGAGAAATCTTTAGCACCGAGTGGGAAGTATAAAGCGACCTTACTTCCCTAGAACTATGTGCCCCCATAGGATTGAGCCTGAGGCTGATTTATATATTAATCACTAGTTTTTGTGGATTTGATATCCATAGTCCTACTCCAATGGCAAGGATAGAAAGGCTCTCCCCTATGTGGGTTGTACGTTGGACTCCATGTAGCTCACATGGTTTATGTCGGTTATAGGATCTCCCAGTGTGTGTGTTTCCTTGTGTCTATGGTGAATGGTGAAGTGATTTGAAAGTGCAATTATGAAAGTTATTCTTTCGAAAGTTTTAAATGATATTTACATTATGAGGATTGATATTCTTGATGAACTGAAAGTGATTGACAAATTATATGATGACTCATATGTGTTATTATACTTATTTCATCCTCTCATGATTATGATGATTTTCTTCGGGCTATGTGAGTCTTTCATACATCCTGCATATTTCTTATAAATATTTATGATGATGATGTTTATACAACTGCATACACCCCCATATACTCAGTTTCTTTCCATGGTACTGACCCACATCTTTGGATGTGGGCTGTATTTTCTCAAAATATAGGTTCAGGTGCTCAGTTCCAGGTTCGATAGGGATTCTTCGGTCATGCTGTTCTACATCCTCTGTCGTGGTGAGTCCTCATGTTCTGAGGATGTGATGTCTGATGTTGGTTTCACGGAATTGTTTACATTTGATAACTGAGTATGAGTCAGTTGTGGCATGTCTTAATGGCTCGCTAGTTTTATTGATTTTCTTAGAGGCTTGTCAAACTAGTATAGATGTTGGGAGTTGACTACTAAGTCGTATTTTGTTATCTTTCTGAAATTCTTTTATTCTTGGATGATGATTACTCTATTGATATTTGAGGGTTATTTATGGAAACCCCGTTGATTTGTGTTGAACTGAATGAAAATGGCTCAAAGGGTTAGCTTGGGGCTACTCGTAGCCTCAAGCACCGTGTGACGCTCCGGGACCCATTTTTGGGGCGTTACACATTTACTAGTATTTCAGTGTTTTAGATTACAGATCATTTCTAAATTTGTTTTATGCTTGGTCACGCATTCTCAGTCTTTCTGGTTTTTCATGCATTCCTACTCAGTATCTCATGCTATACGTTCAGTCAGTTATCACTTCATGTATATGAACTGATGTATTTTTGCCTACCTCATCTAATGTACCAGTACTAATCACATACTCATTTCTTGCGCTGTGATATCTCAATCATAGTTCAGCTGCTCAGGCTCCTAACCATACTTAGACCTTCAAGTGCCTCAGCAGCAGCAGGGGTGAGTCCTCATCCTTCTAGGATGAGTTATCTCATGCTCAGTTATGCCAGTAGTTCATATTTTTAGTCAGTCAAAGTTAGTTGGGGGCTTGCCCCATCAATTCCACAATAAGTTAATTTAGAGGCTTTCAGACTAGTACAGACAAATAGTCAGTTTTCAGTCGTTATTATTAGTTGTTTTATTAGTATTGATAGTATGTTTTAAGATGTTTTAAAACTATTATTCAATATTGATTTTTAGTTGTTAAAACCTTCTGGCATTTTTCAGTTAAGTTCCACACATATCTTTGTTATTTTATTCAGTGCTCATAGCAGGTACCAACTCATGGGTTAGCTTACGGTCCTTTTGGTCTGTAAGCACTGTGTGGCTTTCAGGGTGTACTCCCGGGGCATTACAAACTTGGTATCAGAGCCTAAGGTTTTACAGTGTCTTAGGGAGTCTAAAAGTGCATCACACTTATGGATAAGAGGCTACAAGATATTTTAGGAAAAGTTCCATTCTTTCAGTATTCATGCCGTGAAAATAAGCATGGTCTTAAGTTAAACGCTTTGTCTAAATCAATCTTCCTTCTATTTACAGAACATGCCTCCCAGAAAGATAAGAGGAGAAGAAACGAAAACCAGCCAGTACCTCCGACCGTTCAGGAAGATCCCCTGAATGAGCATGTTTAGCATGCCGAGTTTAGGGTTCCATTCACTACTCTAGCTCAATCTATAGCAACTCAGAATAATCAGCCAGCTACTATCCCATCCAACCCAGTGGCATATCCTACCACAACCAGGATTTAGGATTTTACCCAAATGAATCCTCCTTTATTTTTGGGATTCAAGTCTGATAAGGATCCGCAGAAATTCCTTAATATAATTAAAAAAAGTAACAAATATTATGGGTGGGACTTCTAGCGAATGTGCTGAATTAGCTGCTTACCAATTGCAGGATGTAGCTCATACCTTGTTTAAGCAGTGAAAAGAAGATAGAGGCACCGATGTAGGTCCTATAAAATGGGAGAAGTTTTCAATAGCCTTCTTACATAGATTCTTCCCTTTGGAGCTGAGGAAAGCTAAGGTATCAGATTTTATTAATTTGAAATAGGGCAACATGAGTGTGAATGAGTATTCTCTTAAGTTGACTCAGTTTACCGGGTGTGCTCCTCATGTGGTGGCTGATAACAAGTGTAGGATGAGCAAGTTTATGTCTGGGGTATCTGATAGTGTGGTCATGGAGTGTAGGACTGCAATGTTGATTAAGGAGATGGAATTATCAAGGTTGATGGTTCATGCTCAGCAAATTAAAGAGGAGAATGCTAAGTACAGAGAAAGGGAGAACAAAAGGGCTACGATAGGTAGCTTTAATTTTACTCAACCAAGGTCAGAGGGTGATAACCGTCCTCAATTTCATCAGAAATATTCAGTCCTAGCTTCGTTTTAAGCTAGAGCACCAGTGCCCAAGTTTAGAATTGATAATTGAGTTAGGATGCTAGGCTCTAAGTCCCAGGGCAGCATAAACAATGGTTGTACAAATCTTCTTTGCCAGAAATATGGTAGAAACCATCAGGGAGAATATAGAGTTGGCAATGATCGATGTTTTATGTATGGTAAGACAGGCCATAGGATACAGGTGTGTTGAGTGGTGGCTCAAGAGGGTAGAGATGTGCGCCATTAGGGCCAGTCTCATTTTTCATTGACACCAGCAGGTTTCCCGACTCAACAGGGTACTACTTCCCGTGTTACAAAAGGTCAGCGTCTGAATAGGCTTTATGAACTTTAGTCCCAACAAGATCAGGAAAGTTCTCCTAATGTGGTTATCGGTATGTTATAAGTCTTTCATTTACATATTTATTCTTTGCTAGATCTCGGAGCTTCTCTTTCTTTTATAACCTCTTATATAGCTGTGAATTTCAGAGTCAGTCCCGAAACCTTAAAAGTTCCTTTCTCAGTATCTACCCTAGTCTATCATAGCCCAACGGGTATAGAGGAACTACTCAGTCACAGTGTCTCAGAAAGTTACATCAATAGACCTTGTAAAACTAGAGATGACAAATTTTGACGTCATTCTCGGCATGAATTAGCTCCATTCATGCTATGCTTCAGTTGATTGTAGAAGAAAAATCATTTATTTTTAGTTTTTGAATAAATCGGTCCTTGAATGGAGGGGTAGTACTTCAACACTTGGGGGTTAGCTTGTTTCGTAACTTAGAGCAAAAAAAATAATATCCAATGGGTGTGTCTACCATCTGGTTCGTGTTAAAGACTTTGATTTTGAGACTCCTAGCCTTAAGTCAGCTTTAGTAGTGAGGGAATTCCTAAATATATACCCTGAAGATCTTCCCAGACTCTCTCCCAAAAGGGAAATTTACTTCGGAATAGACCTTCTTCTAGATACTTAACTTATCTCTATTCTGCCATACTGAATGGCTCCAGTCGAACTTAAAGAATTCATAGAATAGTTAAAAGATCTCTTAGATAAGGGATTCATTAGGCCCATTGTTTCCCTATGGGGCGCTCCAGTCCTTTTCGTGCGAATGAAGATCGTTCTCTTAGAATGTGCATTGATTACCGATCAATTGAACAAAGTCACAATCAAGAATAAATATCCACTTCCCAGAATCGATGACTTGTTCGACCAACTTTAGGGTGCTAGTTACTTCTCTAATATAGACCTTATATTCGGCTATTATCAGCTCAGAGTCAGAGAATGTGACATTCCAAAAATAATTTTTAGAACTCGATATGGTCACTTCAAATTTCTAGTCATGTCTTTCAGTCTTACAAATGCCCCAGCAACTTTCATGGACTTGATGAACAAAGTGTTTAAGCAGTACTTCGACATATTTGTCATAGTATTCATAGATAATATTCTTGTCTATTCTCGTAATTAAAATGATCATGCAAACCACCTCAAAATTGTATCTCAGACTCTTAGAGCCCATCAATTGTTCGCAAAATTCAGTAAGTGTAAATTTTGGTTAAGAAAGTGAAAGAAAAGAAAGATAAAGATCCTAGATTGGTCAAGTTGAAAGAGTCAGTCAGAGATCAGAAAGTAGAGGTTTTCTCCCAAGGGGGAGATGGTGTATTATGTTGCCAGGATAGATCGTGTGTGCCGTGTGTAGACAATTTGAGACAGTGGATTATCGCAGAATCACATAGTGCGTGTTACACTATTTGTCCAAGGGCCACTAAGATGAACTGCAATTTGTGGGAAATCTATTGGTAGAGTGTTATAAAGGTAGATGTTGTAGAGTTTGCAGCTAAGTGCTCTATTTATCAGCAGGTTAAGGTTAAGCACCAAAATCCTAGTGGCACTATGTAGGAGTTCAGTATTCCCACTTGGAAGTGGGAAGAGGTGAACATGGACTTTGTGACGGGTTTGCCCCGTACTTGTCATCAACATGATTCTATGTGAGTCATTGTGGACAGGATGACCAAATTATTCTATTTCTTGCCAGCCCATACTTCTTATTCAACCGAGAACTATGCCAAGCTCTATATCAGAGAGTTGGTTAGGTTGCACGAAGTTTTGTTGTCCATCATTTCTGATAGAGGTACTCAATTTACCTCTCACTTTTGGAAAGCCTTCCAGAAAGTTCTTGGTACCCAAGTTCACCTCAGTACAACCTTTCACCCTCAGAAAAATAGTTTGGCAGAGAGGACCATTCAGACCCTAGAGGACATGTTGAGAGCATGTGTTATCAATTTTAAGGGTAGTTGGGATGATCATTTGCCATTAATTGAGTTCACCTACAACAATATCTATTATTCCAGTATCCAGAAGGCTCCGTTTAAGGCTCTATATAGGATGGTAATTTTGTATATTTGAAAATCTCTCCCATGAAAGGAGTAGAGAGTTTCGTCAAAAAGGAAAAGCTCAGTTCCTGGTATGCTGGCCTTTATAGGATCTTGAGCCTCTTTTGAAAGGTAGCTTATGAGCTTGATTTTCCTACAGATTTGGCTTCTGTACACCCAGTGTTCCATGTTTCTTTACTAAAGAAGTGTATTAGGGACCCAACTGTTGTAGTGACCTTAGAAAGCGTAGATGTTTAGGCCAGTCTCTCTTATGAGCAGTTTCCTATAGAAATCCTCGATCGTCAAACTCGTAGACTAAGGAACAAAATAGTTCCCTTAGTCAAAGTTCTTTGGACGAACCAGTCTGTTGAAGGAGACACTTGGGAAGTAGAAGCTGATATGTGAACCAAGTACCCTCATCTTTTCTACCAAATTCAAACTCAGCTTAAGGTAATAGTTTTTCTTCGATGATCTCTATTCTATTCTCATTTCAACTATGTAATCAGTCTCATGTCATTTCATGCATTCATGAATCAGTTCAGTCATGTGCCATATTTCAGCCACAATCATGTAATCATGTTTCAGTTATGCATGTTCAATATATAATCTCAGTTCCTTAGTATTCTCAACTTGATCAGTCTCATTCGAGGATGAATGTTTCCAAGAGGGAGATATTGTAATACCCCGTAATTATTTTAGCTCAATTTTGCCTATAACACATGTATAAGAGGCTTAGAACCTGAAAATTTAGCTAAGTGTTGGAGACTTAGTTTTATTTTTTGCCTCTTAACTTCAAGGCTTTTTAAAGTGACCTTCCTAATCACGAGAAGTAATTTTTTAAGTTGATTTATGTTCAAGAGTGTAAGTATCATGCCTCTGGTAAGTTTGAAATTTTTTGGATGAGGTTTGAACCACGTTTGGATCCAAAACAGCAAGTCACCGCGATTGTGGTGAGTCGTGGTGCCTATAGCAGTGGCAGCCTTGGCACATCGCGGTGATGGTCAAATTCGGGTTCCATTTGAAAGTTTAAATTACAGAAGGGCAGTATGGTCTTTTCCCATCTCCCCAAATTGTGAAAACACAGGATTAAACTGCTGAAAGGGTATAATTTGACCACATTCCCCAATGTTATTCAACAAATAACCCTAAACTCTCTTATTGTTCATCAAGATAAACCTTCTTTCCATCCAAGAAAGCTAAAAAATTAGTATCTTCCAAGCCAAGAACATTTAAGCTTATGATATTCTTCAGGATTTAATCCTTAAAGGTATGTTAGATGTTTATCCATGGCCCCTTCTCACCCATGGAGTCCAAAAACCTAATTTCAAGTTTAAAGATATGATTGTTACATGTTATCATGAATTTTAACCATGAATTCCCATGAATTTTGATTTTATATTATTTTTACACATAATTTGTTATTGAAGTTAAACCCTACATGTTTGAATGATGCTTACTCGTTGGTTTGTACCTTAAATTGAGATTTAATATCAAAATCATGATATTACTACATTTTTAAAACTATTCCCATGTTTAAACCATGAATTGCAAGTGTTTGATGAAATGCTCAAAGGAATGAGTTTTGAATAATGAATACTTATCATTTCCTTAAGGTTTTAGTATGGTCTTGTTGTTATTGCTATCGAGTCCTTAGGGGTTTGAATACCCAAAATCTAGCTGCTTACCTAGTCTTCAGTATCTATAAAATGGTTTAGGATAGTTATGAGCATTTTTAGTTCAGTCAGTCACCATAAACAGCTAAACTTAGTTCATTCCAGTATTCAGTGTCTTTCAGTTGGAAGTAGGATATATCACCAAGTGAATGCAGGGATGACAACTTTCTCGTCAGTTAGGCAGAGTCATTAGGAGCAGTTCCTGTATTCTAGAAGTACATAGCCAGTGTAGGATATGAGAAGTCACCAATCAATTTAGGTTTGACACCCTGGTCTTTCGAGACATCAATTAGTGGATCCACATAACCATTGTTAGTACTCGTGGCACAGCACTGACACCCTACCAGGGGTTACAGGTTGGACCCCATTTAACTCATTTGGGTCATGTCGGTTAGATGATAGCTCCCATAGTCTCAGTCCCGTATTTAGTGCAGTATTCAATTTCAGGTTTGCTTAACCATAGCATTCTGATATTAGTTATACAGTTACCAGTATTTTAATATTTTAAATTACAGATTATTTCAGAATTTGTTTTATGCTTGGTTATGTATTCTCAGACTTTCTAGTTTTCATGCATTCTTACTCAGTATCTCATGTTGTACATTTATTCAGTTATCACTTTATGCATATGAACTCATGCATTTCAACCTATCTTACCTAATGTACCAGTAGCAGCAATAGAGGTGAGTCCTCATCCTTCGAGGATGAGTTATCTCATATTCAGTTATGCCAGTAGTTAGTTTATTTAGTTAGTCGGAGTTAGTTGGGGGCTTGTCCCATCAACTCCACAGTCAGTCAATTTAGAAGTTTTCAGACTAGTACAGACAGATAGTCAATTTTCAGTCGTTATTATCATTTATTTTATCAGTATTGACAATATGTTTCAGGCATTTTAAAATAATGATTCAGTATTGATTTTTAGTTGTTAAAACCTTATGGCATTTTTTTAGTTAAGTTCTGCATATGTCTTTGTTATTTTATTCAGTGCTCACAGCAGGTACCAACTCATGGTTTAGTTTGTGGTCCTTCGGAACTGTAAGCACCGTGTGACATCCAAGGTGTACTCCCGGGGCGTTACAACTCTTCCTTTAATAGAAAATCTCAAATCAATGTTAAATGCCCCATTTTTAAAATAATAAAATGCACACTAATTTAATCCATCCAACCCGACTTGAGCAAAAAAAAAACACAAATAAATATGTACCCTTTAGTTATGTTGGTCAAATTTCCCTATGAGATTAAGCCACTGGATATTTATCAATGCATAGCTCATGAAAAATTAATCTGCATCTATGCAAAAATAAATAAATATATCCCTCTCTCAATTCATGGATTTGCATCAATACAGAGTTCATGAAAAATAATATTTGATGGTCAAATTCAATAGATTACGCCCACTGGATATTTTTCTGGATGATTGAGTTAAGAGGTCTCCCTATATTCCTCATGACATTTCTTAATTCATATGTCTTTATATGCAATTTAGATCTACACAAGTTTTTTATTATGTTATTTGCTCAAAAAACATGTTCATTGATTCTAGAATCTAGATACATATAGAATTGCATACCAAAATTTGAAATTTGAACATAACTGAACAAAAATAGAGTTTGCAATAGAAATTTTCTCTTTTCCCTTACTTCTACATTATCCTATTCCATTTTAATTTTTGTTTATTTGTAAACAACCTACCAACATTGTATGTTAAAGAAAAGTATTTTTGTTTGTTGGAAAAATTTGATTAAAAGAATTGAGAGGGGAATATTTATTGTGCATTTTTTGTGGGCCAAATCAAGCGAATTAGGTTAGGGTGTGATTTATCTCTAAAAATGGGAAATTTAATGTTGATTTAGGCTTTTTTGCTAAAGGAATGAAATAGGTGAAAAGTTTCTTAAGAATGAGGGTAAATATATCCCAGAGTATAATACCTAGGGTAAATTTAGCCCCAAAGTATGATGATGGATATATTTAGCTAAATTTTTAAAGTAGAGGATTAAATTTATCCCCAAAGTATGATACCAAGGTTAAATTTAGCCGCAAATTATGATGAAGGGTATAGTCAACCATTTTTTAAAGTAGAGGGATAAATATGATCCTTTTCCCTTATTTTGGCCTAAATGGTTTTCCAAGGTCTAACCTGCTGATACAATCTCTTTCAAGAAATTTGTTGGTTTTTTTGAGTCAAAAACATTGAATTTTGCCTTGTAACAACACTATTAGATTATTTTTATGGGCTTGCAAACGAATCTCGAAGGTTCAGTTAGGACATTTTCAAGTCCAAAACACTGTTGGTGTAGTTTTCGGTGCACTAGACAATTGGTCATTGCTATTGTGTGGAGGGGTGTTGCAATCACAAAGAGTTAGGTAGTTAGTCATTGTGATCGTATGGTGGGTCACCATGATCACAAGGTTCGGATCGACTGTGCATCACTATTGTGTGGCCCCTTCCCTGATCATGATGACCATTTTAATAATGGTCAATCATTGACCCCATGATGCTGTTCGTAGAACAATATTATAAAAACACTAATTTCATAAATCCAACTCTATTTTCACCATTTTGGAGTTTTGGGACCTCAGATAGGCGATTTCAAAGGGGGTTTTTTTAATGTGTTTGGGTAAGCTTCTAAACGTATTTTATATCATTAGATACTGATTTCATTTCAAAAACAACTTCAAAACTTGGATTTTTAAAGTTGAAATTTTGGATTTTACCTGATTAATTAAGAAATTAGTTTTTCATGGATTTCAAACTCGATTTCAACTTAGTTTTGATGTTTTTTCGTATTTAGACTCCTTAAAGAATAGATAACATGATTTTTTTTAATCAAAATTTCAATTTTATCCTTTTATATTCGGGGTTAATTTTTGAAGTGATTTTTGATCTGGAATCAAAGTATGCCAATATGGGTAATCAATTTTTAATAGGTTGAGAGTATTTTAAAGCTGCTTGAAAGAGAAATCATTCTTTTTTAGGGTTTCAAGCTTATGTTTTAAATTTTGAGGTAGGTTATAGCTTAACTTTATTTAGACTGGCTGGATAGATAACCATTCATGTAAAGTATACTATGGGTTGAAAATTTAATGTCGTATTCATCTGTTGAGATCATTATTATTATTGTGTTGTCTGTGTCAAGACTTGTGTGAATCTTATTCTTAAATTGAGAGATTATTATCATTGTGATTCAAGTGTGTGGGGTGGGGTAGGGTGGGGGGTTGTTAGTACTTTTGTTTGAGCATTATTTTTTCTTTATCATCATTGTGATGCCCATGTAGTGACTTGAATTTAAATTATTAACGCCTTACATGATTCATTACTATTGTATTGTGATGAGAGGACTTGTAACATGATCTATTGAGATTTAAGGTGACTTGATCTCATTTACATAATTATCGAGTTGATTTATGACATGACCCAACCCCGGGCCTTGTCATAATGGGCATCCCAAGTTCAACCAGGACTGGAGACCGCCCCCTGTTACCCAACACAAACCACCTATATCCAACCTTAGATGGGCTGAATTTCAAACATATAACAAGATAACGTTATTTTTCTCATTAAGAGTCTGGGATAGGGTCATGACCGTGACCGACCCAATCGAGTTCAACCGTATCACATCAACCGCCCAACCATACAAAACCAAAGCACAAACCCATAATCCAAAAGGAATATCAAAACATAATATGAAAATGAATCCCAAAATATAATAGGATGGAACAATCAACAAAATCATCAAATGATGTTAGCCTACAGGCTTATTCCAATGCCAAGTTTGGCAACTCTACTGATCCCGCCCATACCAACCCCCAAAAGTACCACAAAGCCTCTATCCAAAAGAGTAAATAAATTCGGTTGGGACATACCCCCAACCATGGCAAAAACCAATATCTAAAGTAAAAGAAAAGTGTCTAAGGAAATCCATAACATGAAATGATGCCTCCCGAATGGATTGAAGCTCGCCACTTATGTACAAATACTGATACCAAATCAGCGTCCTAAACAGGAAGAGTAAAATGGTTCGTTCTTGCATATCCTGGGTATACAACCGCCAATAGACGGGGTTAGTGAATGACCGCTAATATGAATCTCAGTATAAGGATAAAATAATGTCAGTTATGAAACCACATAAAACTATCCATAATGCATACAACCATATATATAAGTGTCGGGAACGGGGACCAAGTTTAGCATGCATTTAAAACCTTTACCTTAGCTGTGCAGTTTTGTTGTGCTAACCACTCAGGGCCATATGGGTTCAGCTTACCTACTGAAAGGGACCTAGTGCATGTAGCCACACGACCAAGGAATATCCCATGGGATGACTAGTACATCCCCAAATTTAATATGTCACACATGCGCATGGTCATCAAGACCCCTCATATCGGTAAATATGAGTTTCTAGTTTTGGTCCCCCCAGGACTGCCACCTTTCACGGCTTAGCTACACACCCCGCCATTAATACCTAATTTAAACCATGTCCAAACAATATCTTTACCATATATTAACCAATTCCAATATTAGTGGTATCATTATACCATCCCTTACTTGCAAGTAATATCCATAGACAAACTATTTAGGTTAAGGGGACCTTAGATGCCCTTCCAATTACCATATTAAATCCACTTGGGAGACTTCCATGTTCTCCATAATCATAACCATTTAGCCTTTAGCCTTTCCAAATCGTTTAAGCCATGCATAATTCCTTTATTGAGTTTAAAACATGCAAGAGTTCCATTAAAATAAGTCAATGCAATGAACATGTCTTTATAAGCATTTTATCAAACATCTTGGGGGCATGATATAACAAAAACAAATTTCAAAGACCATTAAACTATTTCCATGCACTCAAATTGTCCAAATCCACCATTGATGCATATAAAATCATAAGTAAAATCATAGGAAACCATAACCAAGCCTTCAATATCAAAACCCCCAAATAATAGTTGAAAACTAAAATCATGAAATAGTAAAACTATGAAATTAATCATATAAACCATGCCTTTTGTTGAAACTACAATGAGGGAAGAGAATTATGCCTTATACCGAAGAATTAATGGAAAGAAATCACCAAGACAAGCCCCAAAACAATCCACAAGATGAAACCCTAGCCTTCTTGCCCCAAAAGCTCTTAAGAGAATTATGAGATATTTTGGAATTGTTTCTAAGTATTAATGAATAGAATAATAGGGTAAATAGACTCCTAAGTGTATTAAAAGTCGTGGTTTCTAATAGAATAAGTAGGGAAATATGCAGAATACCCCTACTTAAATCCCTTAAAAACCATCACAGGGATATAACTGACTTATACGAGTCGTACCCTCCTATACGATCGGTATCCACCACTTGCATCAAACACTGTCCAATATACGACTCATCCAACTAAGTCGTAACCATAGCATACGGTCCATACCCATAACCCATATCCCTGTAAGAATGAAATACCAGGAGGATCAAACACTACCCACCATACGAGTCCCTAATACGACTCGTACCAAGCCCTACGACTCATACCCTTAAGTCGTATCTATTCTAGTGACCAAAACTATCTCACCAACTAACACTAGTTAGCATACAACAGGACCATACCACTCGTACCCCAGCATACGGCTCGTACCCATGAGTAGTATTGGGTTCAGGGAATGGATTTCCAAGAAATTTTATAAGGGTCAAAACCCAGGATAATTCAGTCTCCCTCACTAGGAACATTCATCCTCGAATGATGGACAAGGTAGGGGTAACCACACACAGAGATTGCATTATCAAACATTCTTTTAACAAATTTTGAAAACAAAGAGGCAAAGATGTTAATCTTTCCTTTAACTAACTCAGAAAACAAAGATGTATTCAATACATATACCTTCCACATGAATCTCAGGAGCAGAAAACAAATGCGGATACTTGGAATTCTTGTCCTCTTTTGCTTCCCAAGTGGCTTCTTCCACCTTATGGTTCTGCCATAGAACCTTAACTGAGGTCACATCCTTGGTCCGTAACTGACGAACTTTCCTATCTAATATCTCAACTGGGACTTCTTTATAAGATAAAGAATCTGAAATACCCAATCCTTCCATAGGAACATCCGAAGAAGGATCACCAAGACACTTCCTAAACATGGAAACATGAAAGACCAGATGAACCAAATGTAAGCTAGATGGCAACTCCAACTCATAAGCAACATTCCCAACTCTCCGTAAAATCACATAAGGACCAATGAACCGAGGACTAAGCTTCCCTTTTTTGCCAAACTGCACCACTCCCTTCATGGGAGACACCTTGAGGAACACCCTATCCCCGACCTCAAACTCGAAGTCTCTACGCTTATCATCCGCATAAGAATTTTAGTGATTTGGGAAGCTTTAAGCCTATTTTGAACCATCTTAACCTTCTCCATCGCCTGATAAACCAAATATGTCCGCTTCTCTAAGCTCAAACCACTTAATAGGAGATCTACACCTCCTACCATACAACGCCCTGAAAAGAGCCATACCAATACTCGAATGATAGCTATTGTTGTAAGAAAACTCTTCCAAAGGTAAATGCTCAACCTAATTGCCACCATAGTCGATTACACAGGTCCGAAGCATATTCTCCAATGCCTGAATAGTTCTCTCCGTTTGCCCATCCGATTGTGGATGAAAAGCAGTACTCATACTAACCTTAGTCCCCAATACTTTCAGGAACGACTGCTAGAAATGAGACATAAACTGCGTACCATGATCAGAGATAATCGAAATAGGTAACCCATGTAGTTTCACAATCTCCTAAAGATACAACCGCGCATAATCCTCTACCAAAAAGGTAGTCCACACTGCAAAAGATGCACAAACTTGGTCATCCTATCCATGATGACCCAAATCGAATCATACTGATTCCAATACCGAGGAAGACTGATAACGAAGTCCTTATTGATCACTTCCCACTTTCATTCGGGCAAATCAATCTCTTGATAAAACCCACCAGGTCTCATATACTCAACCTTAACCTGTTAACACACCATACACTTGGCTACGAAATCAGCCACATCCTTCTTAATGCCATTCCACCAGTAGATATCCTTGAGATCATGATACATCTTAGTCGAGCCGAGATGAACAACAAAGCCCGACTCATGAACCTAAGCCAAAACCCTTTGTCGCAGCCCGTCAACATTAGGAACATACAACTTCCCTTAGTACCGTAAAGTACCATCACCACTGATCTCAAATGCTATTACCTTTTGCCCACCAATATCACCCTTGGTTTTCATCAAGACGGGATCTAAAACTTTTTTCTTCTTAATCTCTGCAAAGAGAGATGATCGAACCACTTCTTACACCATCATACTACCTTCTATAGAGTCCAAAAGATTAACTCCAAGATTAGCCAAGCGATAAATGTCCTTCACCAATTCCCGCTTGCCTTCTTCCACATGAGCTAAACTACCCATGGACAACCTACTAAGAGCATCAGCAGCCATATTAGCCTTATCTGGGTAGTAGTAAAGACTCATATCATAATCCTTGAGAAGCTTAAGCCACCTTCTCTGCCTGAGATTAAGCTCTTTCTGAGTGAAAACATACTGAAAACTCTTGTGATCAGAAAAGATATCCACTTGAACACTATGCAAATAATGCAACCATATTTTCTAAGTAAGTACAACCGCCAACAACTCCAAATCACGAGTAGGATAATTCCTCTCATGTACCTTCAACTGCCTAGAAGCATAGACAATCACCTTCCCATGTGGCATCAAAACACAACCAAGCCCTACCCAAGATGCGTTATAATAAACCACAAACCCATCATTGCCTTCCGGTAAGGTCAGGATTAGAACCAAAGTCAACTTATCCTTCAACTTCTCAAAACTCCCTTCACAAGCATCTGACTAAGAAAACTTAACCTTTTTCTGAGTCAAGATAGTCAAAGGAGCATCTATCGAAGAAAAGCCTACTATAAACCACCTATAATACCCGACTAAACCCAAAAAACGCTGAATTTCGGATGGAGTTATGGGTCTAGGCCACTTTTTTACCACAACAACCTTCTGCGGATCCACTATTATCCCTTTACTAGAAATAATATGGCCCAAGAAAGTTATAGCGTTAAACAAAAACTCACACTTCGAGAACTTGGGATACAACTGCGGTTTCTTTAAGGTCTGCAACACACTTAGGGGTGATTAACATGATCTACCTCACTCTTCGAATAAACCAGAATGTCATCAATAAACACAATGACGAAGAGATCCAAATACTATCTGAACACCCTGTTCATCAAGTCCATAAATGTTGTCGAAGCATTCGTTAATCCAAATGACATAACCAAGAACTCAAAATGCCCACACCAGATACGAAAATCCATCTTAGGTATATCCACCTCCCTAATCTTAAGTTGATGGTACCCAGACCAAAAAACTATCTTAGAGAAGAACTTGGCACCTTGTAACTAGTCAAAAAAGTCATCTATCTGTAGAAGAGGATACTTGTGTTTGACCTTCACCTTGTTCAACTTTCTGTAGTCAATGCACATCCTAAGAGAACCATCATTCTTGCACACAAACAACACCGGTGCACTCCATGGAGAAACACTAGGACGAATAAACCCCTTATCTAAAAAATCGTTAAGTTGCTCCTTGAGTTTCCTCAACTCAACTGGAGCCATTTTATAGGGCAGAATAGAAATTGGATGAGTGTCTGGAAGAAAATCAATACCAAACTCTATTTCCCTATCTGGAGGAACACCAGAAAGATCATCCGAAAAGACCTTTGAAAACTTATTAACCACGGGGACCGAAGAAATAGAAGGACTTTCCAAGTTAGAATCTTTAACCCAGATCAAGTAATAAAGACAACCCTTAGAGATTAACCTCCGAACTCTAAGATAAGAAATAAACCTCCCTCCAAGAGCTAAGGAACTACCTTTCCATTCTATAATCAGTTCACCAGGGAACTTAAAGATAACCCCACGGGTCCGATAATCTACAGACGTATAACAAGCATGTAACCAATCCATACCTAGAATTATATTAAAATCTACCATATCCAACTCAAATAGATCCGCTAAGGTTTGCTTGCTACCAACAGATACAACACACTCCCTATAGACTCTCTTAGCAATAACTAAGTTACCTATTGAGGTAGAAATAGAAAAAAGATACGAAATAACTTCCATATCAAAACCAAAAGACACAGCCACATATGGAGTCACATAAGAAAGAGTAGACCCTAGATCAAGCAAACAATATACATCACAAGAGAAAATTCATAACGTACCAATAACGACATAAGGTGATGTCTCGGATTCCTGTTGGGATAACAAAGCAGACAACCTGTTCCGACCAACACTAGAACCATGAGCAGTAACAAAAGTAGATGCCACCCCACTTGGTGTAGGAATAGAAAATGAATCCACATGAATCTTATTTTCCCCTATAGCAACCTTATTGATCGGATAATCCCTGCGTCAATGGCCTACCTGGCCACACTTAAAGCATTTGTTCCTTCCTTCCTCACAATATCCCCGATGAGGATGACCACATAATCGACAAAGAGGATACAAAAAAATTGACTGACCTCCGATCACCTAAGTTTGGGCAGCTTGTGCCAAAGAATTATTACTACATTTATGATACCTGTCTCCCGACTGATAAAGAGCACTAGCATAAAAAGAACTAGAACTCCCCCACTTATTTTTTGCCACTTGTCACCATCTCTACTACCCTGAGACTGAGCACCTCCTTGATCAGAAAACCTACTTCTCTTTCCCTGCCTATCCCCAAACTCCACCTGCTTTCTCTTCTCATCCTCAACCTGCTGTATATGAATAGTCAACCTTGAGATGTCCATATCCTTAATCAGCAAGGCATGCTTGCTCTCCAAAATCAAATCCTTATTTAACCCAGGAGCAAACTTCTTCATTCTCGACCTCATATTAGCCACCAAATCAGAAGCATACCTTGATAGCTGATGGAACTTCAAAGCATATTCCTTTACTGACATCCTCCCTTTCCTGAGGTTCAAAAACTCCTCCATCTTAGCTTTCCTCAACTCTTTAGGAAAGAACTAATCCAAAAAGGTATTAGAAAAGGCCTCTCATAACTCTTCCTCTTCTATATCACCTATATCCCTATCCCACTCCTCATACCACTAATAAGCAATATCCTTGAGCTGATAAGTTGTAAAGTTTACCCCCTCTGTATTAGTAACCTGCATCGCCCGAAAGATCTTTTCTATCTCATCTAAGAAGAATTGTGGATCCTTCTCTACCTTCACCCCAGTAAAAGTTGGAGAACCCATCTTAATAAATTGACCAACCCTTGTGGCCTTAGTAGACAAATCACCAGTCGTACCCCGCTCAGCCTGAGCAACAACTAATTAGGCAATAATATGGATAGACTGATGAAATTTTATGTTTGTCAAGCTGTCCTGGGGGACCTAAGGAGAACTATTCATAACAGGAGAAACTCCAGCACTATCGAGAATAAGACCATGAGATTGAAGATGTACTCCAGATGTAGGACGTCCTCCTTCAGCATTATCCCCAGATGGAATGCAAGAATTTTCTTATGTTTCAGATCTAGGAGGCATGATCTGAAAGACGAACAAATAAGGATTAGAGGAGATTCTAGGATTGAGAACTCAAGCTTAAAGGTAGAATACAAAGAAAGTAAAACATTTCTAAATGTATTGCAGCCTCTCTCTTATGAGTGTGGCGTGCTTCACACCCTAAAAAAGAGACTCTACTTGACACAAATTTGTGGACTTTCTAGTTAAGCCCAAACCGACCCGGAGCCTTGTTGTAATGGGCATCCCAAGTCCAACTAAGACCGAATACCGCCCCCTGTTACCCAACCCAAACACCTATATCCAGCCTTAGATAGGATGAATTTTAAACATATAACAAGATAGCATTATTGTTCTCATTTAGACTCTGGGATAGGGTCACGACCATGACCAACCCAATCGAGTCCAACCATATCACACCAACGGCCCAACCATTCCAAACCAAACCATAGACCATAAGCAAAAGGGAATACCAAAACATAATATCAATCCGAAAATGTAATAGGATGGAACAACTAACAATATCATCTAATGATGTCAGTCCATCGACTTATTCCAATTCTGAGGCCAACACCTCTATCGATCCCACCCATACCAACCCCCAGAAGTACCACAAAGCCTTTATCCAAAAGAGTAAATAAATTTGATTGGGATATGCCCCAAACTATGGCCAAAACTAATATCCAAAGTAAAAGAGAAGTTTCTAAAGAAATCTATAACTTGAAATGATGCCTCCCAAATGGATGAAATCTCACCAATTCAGTCCAAATGTTGATACCGAATCCACGTACTAAACAAGAGAAATAGAATAATTTGTTCTTACATAGTATGAGTATACAGCCGCCAGTAGATGGGGTTAGTGAGTGACTGCTAGCATAAATCTCAGTATAAGGATAAAATAATATCAGTTATGAAACCAAGTAAAACCATCCATAATGTATACAACCATATATATATAAGTTCCGGGAAAGGGATCGATTTTAGCATGCATTTAAAACCTTTACCTAGGCTATGTTGCTTTGCCGTCCTAACTACCCACAGGCCATATGGGTTCATCTCCCCCTACTGAAAGGTCCCTAGTGCGTATAACCGCACGATCAGGGAATATCATATGGGATGACTAGTACATCCCCTAATTTAAAATATGACACACGTATATGGTCATCAACACCCCTCATATCGGCAACTATAAGTTTTCGATTTTGATCCCCCCACCCCCGAGACTGCCACCTTTCACGGCTTAGTACACACCCCACCATTAATGCCCAATTAAAACTATGTCAAACAATTCATTTACCATATATTAACCAAGGCCAATATTAGTGGTATCATCATACCATTCCTTACTTACAAGTAATATCCATAGCCAAACTATTTAGGTTAAGGGGACCTTAGATGCCCTTCCAATTACCATATTAAATCAACTTGGGAGACTTCCATGTTCTCCACAAGCATAACCATTTAGCCTTTAGCCTTTCCAAATTGTTTAAACCATGCATAATTCTTTCAATAAGTTTAAAACATACAAGAGTTTAATTAAAAGAAGTCAATGCAATGAACATAACTTTATAAGCATTTTATCAAACACCTTGGGGGCATAATATAACCAAAACCAATTCCAAAGACCATTAAACTATTACCATGCACTCTAATTGTCCAAATCCACCATTGATGAATATAAAAGCATAAGTAAAACCATATGAAACTATAACCAAACCTTCAATATCAAAACCCTCAAACAATAGTTGAAAACCATAATCATGAAATAGTAAAACTATGAAATCAATCATAGAAGTCATGCCTTTAGTTGAAATTATAATAAGGTAAGAGAATCATGCCTTATACCAAAAAATTGATGGAAAGAAATCACCAAGACAAGTCCCAAAGCTATCCACAAGATGAAACCCTAGATTTCTTGCCCCAAAAGCTCTTGAGAGAATTATAAGATATTTTGGAATAGTTTCTAAGTGTTAATGAATAGACTAATAGGGTAAATAGCCTCCTAGGTGTATTAGAAGTCATGGGTCCTAATTAGGGTAAGTAGAAAAATTTCCAGAATACCTCCACTTAAATCTCTTAAGAACACGTTATAGGGATACGACTAACTCATACGAGTCGTACCCTTATATACGATCAGTATCCACCGCTCGTATCCAAGTCTCAACCCTTGAATCAAACACTGTCCAGTATACGAATCATAAAACCAAGTCGTAGCCACAAGATACGATCCATACGCATAACACATATCCCTGGCAGAATGAAATACCAGGAGGATCAAACACTGCTCACCATACGAGTCCCTGATACGACTCGTACCAAGCCATACGACTCATACCCTTAAGTCGTATCCATTTCAGTGACCAAAACTATCTTACAAACTAATATTGTTCAGCATACGACTGGACCATACCACTTGTACCCCAGCATACGGCTCGTACCCATGAGTCGTATTGGGTCCGGAGAATGGATTTCCAAGAAATTTTCTAAGGGTCAAAACCCATGATGTTCCAATTTGTTTTTATTATATGTTGTTGAACTGATTATGAGCATACATACTCATTTAATTTTATCCATATTCATAGAACTAGTACCACTGAGAAATACTGATTTTGAAAGAAAATGAGATACTTTATAAAATGCCTTATTAACCGAAGGATGTAACAGTAAGGCTGATTAATGGATTGTGATAGTATATGGGTTGTGAACCCTCATGAGTCCTCTCCTGAAAGCTTAGGATCGTAAGGTGTATACGAGGTGAACATTTGAGCGTTGTATACACACTATTTCATTGCTTTTGCAATACCTTTCATCTCTTTATATATTTGATATTGTGTATTTTAGATTTCCTTATGTACTGTATTATTGTTAGTTCTTATACTGTTATTGAGATTGTATTATTTACACCGTTAGGAGCT
Source organism: Capsicum baccatum var. pendulum (assembly GCA_030864225.1). NCBI lineage: Eukaryota > Viridiplantae > Streptophyta > Magnoliopsida > Solanales > Solanaceae > Capsicum > Capsicum baccatum. The sequence continues at coordinate 230,366,180 of CM061550.1, forward strand.
GTACGGCTTGAGTTGCCGTTGGAAATTTTCTGTGTGGGGGTGGAAGCATTGCTCATAGTTTTTTTTATATGTTTAGTTATCTACTTCTCTTAGTCAGACTATAATGCCTACTGAGTCTAAGCGGATCATATGCGCTCCTACTTTTCTATACCCTTTTGGTGCAGATCCCAGTTTGAATGCGATCCGCGAAGCCTGATTTCTTGATGAGTTGAGAGTACTTCAAAGTCATGGCGAGCTCCTCGTCCGAAGCATGTTCCAAACTTTCTCTTTATTATTGTGTTATCTTTAGTTAGTTCTGGAATATAGAGATGTTTGTATTACGTATTCTAATAACAGGTGGAGTTGCTCTTTAATCATGACACTAGTTTTTGGGGAATTTTGAGATGTTATTTCTAAGATTTCCTTGATATCATATTTTGTTCGACTTCATTCTAAAGTCCCGTATTATATTCTCTTGTTCTCGTCTCTTCATCTTTTATTTCTCTCGTGGGGTTATAACAAGGTTGGGACATCGTAGGTGTCATTATGACCTCAAATCTGGATTGTAATATTTTGTTCCAAAAATAATTAATAATTTGAACAATGACGGCCATTCTTTTACTGTTCGGTCTTGAAATAGAATCACAGCTGCTACAGCGCTGTTCAAAGCTGTGGCGTATTGATTTTTGGACTACTGTCAAGTTCAAAAACACGACAAACATGGATATAAAGTCACACGTACCAGTGAGAGGAAGAGCAGGAGTCAAAAGTAATTTTCTTGAAGGGAGCAAACTCAAGTTTTTGACACAATCCAGCTGCTTCGTTGCTCCTTAGTTCACTCAATTTTTCATTGCTGCTCAGCTATAATAATCTACGGGGAGGATACAGGAATGAGCTTTGGAAAAATGCGGACCATCTTGGCGTTGAAAACATGACATCTGATTGTAGAGATGCAATAAAGTGGTATTTCGATGCTTTTTCCCTGGTACAAGGTCCTGTTCTTTGCAGCTAGTTTCATTGTCTAGTTTATATCTATGTAAAATCAATTTAGGCAAAAATTTTGCTTCTGGTAACTTTTTAATTTAGTTAATTATATGTGCAATCCAATATCTACTTAACTATGAGAGAACCCTTTCATTCCTCGTGCGTTTACCTTTATACTTATAAAGTAACTACGACCTAGGATTGTACAAAAATCAAATCGATCAATACATCAAATCGATAAAAATGTTATTGGTTTATTTTTATTGGGTTACTGGGTTAACGATTTATTAATGGTTTCATAAAAAAAATTATTGGATTATTGGTTCGGTTCGATTTTTTCTTATTGGGTTATTGAATTAATCGATAACCAACTAAGAATATAGTAAAATACTATTTTACGTATATATATATAACCGATAAATCAAAAATCGATAAAAATATCTTATTGATTTGATTATTGATTTAGAATATTTAAAAATCGAAAATCGATAATATATAAAGCCAAACCGAACCAACCAATGCACACTCCTACTCAAAGGGACATTGGCCCTTCCAAGATTTTTATATCTATGATGTAAGATGAAAAAATTAACCCCTAATATATGATTCGTCTAATTTGTCCAAGTTTGGGGAATGATTAATCCATCTGTTTGTGAACTCAATCCATTTTTTTCTTCAGCAAATCAAATTCATCTCATCTAAAAGTTATGTTGATTTTCTCCAAGTATTTCGTTCACATTCAGCCATGAAAAAACTTTAAAATGATATTTGATATTCTATATATAGCTATAATGATTACATCGTTAATTTTTACTAAATATTTCGAACGGCATATGGGAGCTCCCTCTCTCCCTCTCAACGACTCTCTCTTTCTCCCTCTCTCCCTCTCCCTCTCCCTACCTTCTCTCTCCTCGGTCCCCGGCCCCGGCGCCGTCGCTGACCTTCGGAGCCGACCTCCGGTCGACCGTCATCGTTGACCCGACCCGATCTCCGGCTCCGGTCGCCGGCCACCGGAGCGATCTTCGGCGTCAGCCCGCCGACCCCTCCCGACCCCCGACCCCTCCCTCTCCCCCCCCATCGCCGGATCCGGCGAGATCCACCCCCCCAACCCCCCCTCGGTCTCCAGCAGCCGCCGACCGACCCCCCCCCCCGCCAGCAGCCGCCGATCGACCGGCCCCCCCTCCAGCAGCCGCCGATCGACCGACCCCTCCCCCCAGCAGCCGCAGCTCGGCCCCAGCCAGCCGCCGCCGCCGCCTTCACCGGCCAGCTGCTCGGTAGCCAACAGCTGCAGCACCCGGACACCGACCAGACGCCGCCGACCAGTTTCAGCCGGCCTCCCAGCAGCCGCAGCTCCATCTCAGCACCGGAACTCACTGGAACCCGGTCAACGCTGGGTTCGGGTTTTCCGGCTTGGTCTACAAGCGCGACCCGGTGATCTCTAACCTTTGATATTTCATTTCTCGCTATTTCATTTTATTCCCCGTTTACTGCTAGTTTTATCTGCTTGTGATTTGTTGATATTATCTGTTGTTTATTGTTGCTATTGTCTGTTGTTTGTTGTTGCTGTGACTGTTGTCTGTTGTTGCTGTTGTTGTGGTCGTTTCTTGCCTTTGAGTATATTTTCTTATACTTTCTTATATAGTGGCTGTGAGCGGTAATGGTCGGATAGGGTCATGTCTGAGGGGGTTGGGGTGCGGGGCAGTTGTGGGGGCGGGGGATGCGGTAAGGGCGGGAGTGGGAGGGAGGCCAAGGTATGGCTGCGGGGGCGGTAGGGGAGGGAGGGGGGATAGTGTTGGGAGGCTGAGGGTTGGTTCTTGGAATATAGGGACCCTTCAGGGTAAGTCTATAGAGCTTGTGAAGATTCTTAAGAAGAGGAGGATCAATATCGCGTGTATTCAAGAGACCAAGTGGGTAGGGTCTAAGGCTAGGGATGTGGATGGTTACAAGCTGTGGTACTCTGGGAGCGAGAGGCGGAGGAATGGAGTTGGCATTTTAGTAGATGAAGAGCTTAGAGGCCAGGTAGTAGAGGTTAAGAGGATCAACGATAGGTTGATGACTATTAAGTTGGTCATTCGGGGGTTCACCCTGAATGTGTGTAGCGCCTATGCGCCGCAAGTGGGCTCGGAGGGGGAGGAGAAGTTGCGGTTTTGGGAGGCTTTGGAGGAGGTGCTGAGAGGCGTGCCTAGCTCGGAGAAGATTGTTGTAGCAGGAGATTTCAACGGGCACATCGGTGCGTTACCGGGAGGCTTTGGTGATGTGCATGGTGGTTTTGGTTTTGGGGTGAGAAATGAAGAGGGGGCTACCCTTTTGGAGTTCGCAAGGTCCTTTGGGCTGGTGGTGGTGAACTCGGGCTTCCCGAAGAAGGACGATCACCTCATCACCTTTCGAAGCGCGATGGCCAGGACCCAGATTGACTTTATGTTGATCAGGAAAGGGGATAGGGTGTTGTGTAGGGACTGTAAGGTCATCCCGAGTGAGAACCTTTCGACCCAGCATAGGCTCTTGGTCATGGACTTGGGTATAAAGACGAATAGTAAGAGGAGGAGTAAGGAGTGTAGACCTAGAATTAAGTGGGGCGGTTTGACGCCAGGGAATGCGTGGGAGATAGGGGAGAAGTTGGCAGGAATGGGGGTGTGGGAGTGTAGGGGGGACGTGGATAGTATGTGGGATAGGGCGGCTAGGTGTATCAGGGAGAAGGCAAGTGAGGTGTTGGGTGTTTCTAGGGGTCGGGCCGGGCACCACCAGGGGGATTGGTGGTGGAATGAAGAGGTGGAGAAGAAAGTACGGTCCAAGAAAGAGGCGTATGCTAAGTTGGTGGAGAGCAGGGACGAAGAAGAGAAGCGGGTAAACAGGAAAGAGTACAAGCTAGCACGGAAGGAGGCTAAGTCAGCAGTCACGACAGCTAAGACGGCCGCGTTTGAGAGCCTGTATGCGGGGTTACAGGGGAAAGGAGGGGAGAAAAAGTTGTTTAGACTCGCTAAGGCCAGGGAGAGGAAGGGCCGTGACCTCGATCAGGTGAGGTGCATTAAGGGGGAGGATGGCAGAGTGTTGATGGAGGACAGACTTATTAAGAATAGATGGAAGTCGTACTTTCATAGGCTCTTGAATGACGAAGGGGATAGAGCTATTATGCTAGGGGAACTGGAGCATTCAGAGGAGTGTCGGGAGTTTAGTTATTGTAGACGTTTTAGGGTAGAAGAGGTTAGAGAGGCTGTTCGCAGGATGCGGAGGGGTAGGGCGACGGGGCCGGATGAGATTCCGGTGGAGTTTTGGAAGTACGTTGGAGAGGCTGGGGTAAGGTGGTTGACTGGTCTGTTTAATGAAATCTTCAAGACGGCAAAGATGCCCGAGGCATGGAGGTGGAGTACCGTGATCCCTCTTTATAAGAATAAGGGTGACATCCAGTGTTGCAATAACTATAGGGGGATTAAGTTATTGAGTCACTCTATGAAGATTTGGGAGAGAGTGGTCGAAGGAAGGCTGAGACGGATAGTGTCTATTTCGGAAAATCAGTTTGGATTTATGCCTGGGCGCTCGACGACGGAGGCAATTCACCTGGTACGGAGGCTGGTGGAACAGTACAGGGAAAGGAAGAAGGACCTGCACATGGTGTTTATCGACCTAGAGAAGGCTTACGACAAAGTTCCCAGGGAGGTGCTTTGGAGATGCTTGGAGGTGAGTCGAGTCCCGATGGCTTATATCAGAGCAGTTAAAGATATGTATGATGGAGCGAAAACTCAGGTAAGGACGGCGGGAGGAGACTCAGAGCATTTCACTGTCTTGACAGGATTGCATCAGGGATCTACTCTTAGTCCTTTTTTGTTTGCCTTGGTGATGGATGTATTGACGCGACGTATTCAAGGAGAGGTGCCTTGGTGTATGCTTTTTGCAGACGATGTAGTTCTGATTGACGAGACCCGAAAGGGTGTGAATGACAAATTAGAGGTGTGGAGACAAACTCTTGAGTCTAAATGGTTCAGGTTGAGCAGAAGCAAGACAGAGTATTTGGAATGCAAGTTTAATGACGTGAGGTTGGAGGACGAGGTGGTCGTGAAGCTGGATTCGCAGGAGGTATGTAAGAGGGATAGTTTCAAGTATCTCGGGTCCGTGATACAGGGTAACGGTGAGATTGACGAGGATGTCTCGCACCGTATCGGGGCGGGATGGTTGAAGTGGAAGCTCGCGTCGGGGGTGTTGTGTGATAAGAAGGTGCCGCCCAAGCATAAAGGCAAATTCTACAGGATGGTAGTCCGCCCGGCCATGTTGTATGGAGCGGAGTGTTGGCCAGTTAAGAACTCCCACATCCAAAAAATGAAGGTGGCGGAAATGCGGATGTTGCGCTGGATGTGTGGGATGTCTCGAGGGGATAGAGTTAGGAATGAGACTATCAGGGAGAAGGTTGGTGTGGCTCCAGTGGAGTGCAAGATGCGGGAAGTCCGATTGCGCTGGTTCGGACATGTGAAGAGGAGGGGCATGGATGCCCCAGTTCGTAGGTGTGAGAGACTAGCGTTGGATGGTTTTAGGCGGGGTAGGGGTAGGCCGAAGAAGTATTGGGGTGAGGTGATTAGGCGGGATATGGAGCAGTTGCAGCTCACCGAGGACATGACCCTAGATAGGAAGGTCTGGAGGACGCGAATTAGGGCAGAAGACTAGGGCCAGTTTGGGTCGCTAGTGTAGGGTTTTACTTGTTGGGGGTAGTATTCTTGTTATGATTCCGTGCTCCTTGTTTTAGTAAGAGGCTGGGTGCTTTCCCCTGTTTCTTTCTATTTATGGCTGCCGTATTTATGTTATTTATGTTATGTTATTTATGTTATGTAGTCTTGTAACTTTGTTCGGTGCTTTAATATGTATTGGCCTGGTATCTTGTGTCTTGAGCCGGGGGTCTATCGGAAACAGCCTTTCTACTTCTTTAGAGGTAGAGGTATGGACTGCGTACATCTTACCCCCCCCAGACCCCACCAGGTGGGAATACACTGGGTTTGTTGTTGTTGTTGTTGTTGTTATATATAGCTATAATAACTTAGATTTTTCTTTTAAGGCAAAATGACCTTCTGGATCCTTGTATTATGTCGATTTTGTAAGTTGGACACTTCTACTTATATGTTTGTCATCTGGACCCCTGAACCAACTAAAAAACAACATTTTAAACCATTTTTTGGTGAGTGTAACATACTCTCCCCTACGTCAGCTGCTATGTCATTTGCCACGCCTGACATGTCTATCACGTCATCTGGCACGTTACTTTAAAAAAAAAATATTGCATTAAATTTCAAGTCATTTTTAAAATGCTACATAACAAATTAAATATTAAAATTAATTTAATTAAATAAGAAAAAATTTAATAATCATGTTTTTATTTTTGCTCACAAATTAAACATCAAATCCATTCAAAATAATTAAAATTCTTCCCCAACTAATTTAAATTTTTAACTATAAATTCATATATACGAACATAATAAATTTTTGATTTTTAAATTTGAATATTTTAACAAATTCACAAAAAGTTAAATTTTTTTTCAAGCGAAATTTACTAATTTTTTTCAATATCCACTATCACTCACTTTCAATTTAAATTTAAATTTTAATCCCCAAAAAATAAAAAGATATCAAATTTAAATTTTAATTAAAAAAATATAAAGAATTAAAATGAGAGGAAAAATTAAAATAAAAAACAAAAAGTGAACATGTGTGGGGGGGAGGGGGGCTGGAAAAGTGTTGGGGTGGGGTGGGGTGGGGGGCTGGAAGGGGTTGGGGTGGGGATGGGGCTGGGAGGGGTATGGGGGATGGGGTGGGGTAGGGAGGGGCTGGACGGGGCTGGGGTGAGGTGGAGAGGTTGGGGGTAGGATGGGATGGGGCTGGGTAGGGTAGGGGTGGGGAGGGTTGGACGGGTATTGGAGTGGGGTGGGGTGGGGGGGATGGGGAAGGGGTGGGATGGGGCTGGATGGGGTGTGGGGGTGGGGAGGGAAAAAATATTTTTATTTTTTTAAAATTTTTAAAAATATTTTTAAATTAAAAAAGATGGAGGGAAAAAAAGGATTCTTTTTTATTTTATTTTCAAAATTTTTAAAAATATTTTTAAATTTTTAAAAAGGGAAAAAAAGGATTTTTTTTTAAAATTTTAATATTTTTTTTATTTCTTTAAAATTATTTTAATGTAAAATTGACCCCCACTCGCACCCAAGGCGAGTGACTACACTCTCTTTGTCCTAGTCACCATGACCTTGCCTGACAAGGTCAACGGTCAAAGGGTGCAAAATATTATTTTTTGATGAATTCAAGGGTCCAGTGTCCAACTTACAAAACCGATATAGTACAGATGTCCAAAGATAATTTTGCCTTCTTTTAAAAAAACAAGGTTGGATGGCAATCGATAAATAGAACCACCAGCATATATAATTTGATGAAAACTTATCCAAAATAATACATTACAAAGAATCCAAATTACAGTTTAAAAGTTGGAGCTTTCTAGGCAAGCCTCCGAACAAGTAACACAAATTAAACAATAAAAATTACATTGTTAGAGTGTCCAGCTTCATTCTGTGTATAGTAATTACCAACTCTGTTATCATCTTTTATTATATTAAAGAATGCAGTATGACATTAAACAAAATAAATTTTTGATATCCCTGTTTAGTTCTAATTTATACGCAGAGAGTAAGTTTCAAAACCTGAAGCTCTTCCTCCCGCATTAACGCCTGAAGCTTCCATTACTAAAAATAAATTATTTTTCCGACCACAAAAAACGGACCACGCTTGTGGTATGTTTTTTTTTTAAAATATTTTTTTTTTGAAAAAAAGACCACATGTGGTCGTTTTTATATTTTAAAATTCCAAAACAATCAATTCAATAATTTTTATAATTACGTCGCTTTTAGATTTTTTAAAATTGCGCCTAAAATAATTTTAAAAAATCGACCACTTGTGGTCGGTTTTATTTTCAAAATTAAATTTAAAATATTTTATAAAAGCGACCACAAGTGGTCTGTTTTGAATTAAAAATTATAAAAAAAAATTATTTAGGAAACCAACCACTTGTGGTCGATTTTATTTAAAAAATATAATTAAAAACTATTTTTAAAAACGACCACTGGTGGTCGGTTTTATTTTCAAAATTAAATTTAAATTTTTTTATAAAAGCGACCACAAGTGGTTGGTTTTGGAATTAAGAAAAATAAAAAAGACAATTATTTAGGAAACCGACCACTTGTGGTCGCTTTTATATACAAAAAATAAAAAATAAAATATTTTAAAAAGGAGACCACTTGTGGTCGATTTTTATTAAAAAATAATTATATGTAAAATCAAATATATTATTTTCTGAAATTACACTGATCACACATAGTCGATAACCAATACAACAATAATGAAAATCAATTAAACTTAGATTTTGAAAGAAAATTATACTAAAAAATATATCAAATAAAATAAATAAATTACGTTAAACATAATCTTTATCTTTGACTTATGTTTCAATATGTAAAATAAATATTTTCCGTTATATATACGTTAAATGACGTTAAGCATAATCTTTGTATAATGAATATGTCTATATCATATAGTTGAGGTAATCATATCATGCTACTATTACAATTATAAAAATATAACGTACATATATAACCAATAATTCATTAAAATATAATGAATGTGTTGTATTATGAGGTAATATACTTTTGAATGTTTTGTATATAGTACGTATTCAAGAGTTAATATTATATATATATATATATATATATATATATATATATATATATATATGATGCAGTGATCGAATGATGAACGATGTAGTCAAAAACTAGCAGAAACTATCCAAACATATTGAATACCTTGATTTGAAACGATCGAAGTAATAATATATTGTACGTTGAAGTTATATTAATGTAAGCTAATCAAATTAATCGATAACTCATCAAAGTATGTATATGACATACGTCAAATTATATTACGGGGTAATATACCTGTGTAAGTATGTGATATATATAGTATGTATTTAGAACTTGATAGTCGATAATGTGTATATGTGTGTGTATGTATAGGTATATATAGAATATATATATATATATATATATATATATTATTTAGTGAAGGTATAATAACATAAGATAAACTAACCGACAATTCATCTGAGTATATGTGAAATACATTGTATATTATTATGGGTTAGTAAAATTGTGTATGTGATGTATATAGTACGTATTCAAGGGTTGATATATATATATATATATATATGATGTAGTGATCGATGAACGATGTAGTCAAAAACTAGCAAAATCTATCCAAACATATTGAATAGCTTGATTTGAAACGATCGAAGTAATAATATACTGTACATTAAAGTTATATTAATGTAATCTAATCAAATTAATCGATAACTCGTCAAAGTATGTATATGAAATACGTTGCATTACATTACGGGGTAGTATACTCGTGTACGTATGTGATGCATATAGTACATATTTAAAACTTGATAGTCGATAGTGTGTATATGTGTGTGTATGTATAGGTATATATATATATATATATATATATATATTATGCAGTGATGTGCGTAGTGCATAGTTCGAAGCTTACATTTATATATATGTATGTATATCTCTTGTGTAGTGATGTACGTAATACGTAGTTAAAATTAAAGCTAACAAAATATATCCAGTTATATATTGAATATACTGATATCATGCAATCGATCGATCAAGGTGATATATAGTATATTGTTAAAGGTATAATAACATAAGATAAACTAACCGATGTATATTATGGGGTAATAAAATCGTGTGTGTGATTGATGTATATAGTACGTATTGGGAAGCATGATAGCCAATCGAATATATGTATATATCCGTATATCTCGTGTAGTGACGTATGCCGTAATCAAAAGCTAGATAACTGAATCTAATTAACCGATAATCTAGTAGATTAACACGCTGTATTATGAGATATATTTCACATTTATTACTGGTAATTTTTATATAATATTTTCTATGTGACATACATAATTTATTTGTAAGAATAATAATTTTTATAATATTTTTTAATTTATTGTTACTATGAATTTATTATTATATTTAAATAGCAGCCTAAATTAATTCAATTATCTTCTCAATTTTATTTAGATTCTAGCCAACCTTATATCTAATTGATGTCAATTTTAACCTATTTTTGAATTCAATTTGATTCATTTTTTGTACTAATTTTTATTTTATATTTAATATAATATTTTTTATGATTTATCAATTCAAATATAATATTTTATTATTTTTTCATAAACATGCACACTGACAATTATTTTACAAAATACATTATTTATTATTATTATTATTATCATTATCGACAATTTTAAAATAAATATTCATAATTTATAGGTGTCTATTTTATTTTGAATTATTATTATCGTTGATTTTAATTACATGATTTATTCATAACTAATCTGAGAATAATTATATTATTTATTTTTACTATTATATTATTTATTTTGACATTATTGATACATTATTAAATTATTTAATCTCAGTCGTTGATCAAAGTTGATCCAACGACTGAGATCAATTCAACTTCTTTTTTTCTTTTAAACCAGCTACAAACCCTAATCTCCCTCGTTCCAACAAAACAACCGCATCTCCTCAATAAGCTCTCTCTGCTACTCCACCACCGGGGAGTCCATGGCCGCTCTCTCCTACGTCGCCTCTACTACCACCACTCTACCAAGATGCTGCCTCTCAACGTTACCAACTGAACAAAGCCATCTCCTACTGGTAAAATCTTTCATTACCGGTGAGGATTCCATAAGTCAACAACTGCCTTCCACCAGCGAAACCACCATCGGGAGCAGCTCACCGGCAAACTCCTTCATGCCGTCGCTGCTGCCTGCGAATTCCTTATCCGTTATCTAGATTTCTTTATTCATTTCTTTGCTGGTAATTACTTGTAAACTCCCTCAGGTAACATCCATAAACAAGTACAAGTGTTGTTCTTGTCATCATCTTCTACTTTACCTTTCTATTACTCCATTATGTGTTTAATGTTTTAGCTTTTCAATTTTTAGAGTTGATTTATGTTAGGGATTAATCCCTTTCAAAACTGATTTGCTTGAAGGTTAAGTTTGCTCAATTGATGTTGCTTACTCATTTTGGTATGTGATTGATGAGTGATCTTTTTGTGGACCGACTAAAAAAGTGAGTCAAGAGTATTATTTAGAGGTTTTGAGTTGGATTGTTGGAGTGTACAAATCAATTTTGTATAAGGCCTATTTGTCCTTGACAATTGTTAGCTATGATTACGAGCCATTTGATCAAGAATTGTTTTCACCTTATTTTAAAAAATTATCTTATTTTTATTCAAAAATAGTAAATGCGCTATAAAAATACTAAATATGACTTAGCAAGTTGTATTTGAGATTAAAAAAATAATTTAATACTTATTTTCACTACTTTTATTTTTACTTTTTTTCACTTGTAAACCTATTGAATTAAGTTTATGAGTGATACATGATAAATATGATATTAATAATACAAGAGTTATTAATAAATAAATAAGTTTGAAAATGACTAAGTTTAGAGAGTTGAAAATGTTTAGGTATAGGCACTTGAGATGTGAACTTTTGTTTTGATTTAGTAAAGGTTGATTAATTGTGAAGTGAATTAGTGGCTTGAAAATGTTGAAGTGTAGGTACTTGAAATGTGAACTTTTCATTTTGAATTAAGTTTAGTTTGGTAACTTGTAAAGTGACTTAGTGACTTGAAAATCTTAAAGTGTAGGTACTTGAAATGTGAACTTTTGTTTTGAATTTAGCAAAGTTTGGTAACTTGTGAAGTGAATTAGTGACTTTAAAATGTTAAAGTGTAGGTACTTGAAATGTGAATTTTAGTTTTGAATTTAGTTTAGTTTGGTAACTTGTGAAGTGACTTAGTGACTTGAAAATGTTGAAGTGTAGGTACTTGAAATGTGAATTTTAATTTTGAATTTAGTTTAGTTTGGTAACTTGAGAAGTGAATAAGTGACTTGAAAATGTTAAAGTGTAGGTACTTGAAATGTGAACTTTTCATTTTGAATTTAGTTTAGTTTGGTAACTTGTGAAGTGACTTAGTGACTTGAAAATATTTAAGTGTAGGTACTTGAAAGGTGAACTCGTGTTTTGATTTTAGTTAAGTGTGGTCACTTGAGAAGTGAATAAGTGACTTGAAAATGTTTAAGTGTAGGTACTTGAAATGTAAACTTGTGTTTTGAATTTAGTTAAGTGTGATCACTTGATACACCCAAATTTACACCTCTCTTACGAGAGAGTATGCGGTCGCTGTCAAATATAGAACCCAACTAGGTTAGGATCGAATCCCACGGGAAATATGGTGCTAATTAAGTTGTATGCAGATTAGTTGACTTTTAATCATTCATTTTCGTAAAATAAAAAGGAGGATTTGATTCAGTTCACAAATTTATAGTTTCAGAGTGTCACACCCCTTTTTTTTCGCCCGAGGGATCGAGTCGAAGGGTTTTTCCAATTAAAGTGACGATATTGAATAGGGATTAAATTATTTACAGAGTCGCCACTTGGAATTGAGTTTTGGTGTTCCAAGTCACCCTTTTTTTTTGGAATCCCTAATCAAAAGGAAATGACTCTTATTTAGTCTGCGAAAACAGAAAATGAGTAAGGAATTCTGTTGATCGAAGGGAAGGTGTGAGGCACCCCTCGAATCCCGTGGTTCTAGCACGGTCGCTTTTATTAACTTATCTTGATTTAAATTATTTTAATAAATTGTGTTAAGGCCTAAATTTGCTCATTTCTATTATACCAAAAAAACTAGTCTATTATCTTATATTAAAATAAATCGGTAAAAATTAATTTTTTAGAAAAATATTTGTTAAGGTGCATTATTGCATCCTCAAATTTAAAATTGTCTCAAAAAGATGTGTACGTCGCATTCTTAATTCAAACGAATATTTTAAATGAAAATATGTATAAAATTTGTCAAGTATTAAAAGTATTGATTTAATTTTTTGTAAATTCATAATAATTATCTGTTTGAAATGCTACAAAAAAAAATAAATAAATAAATAAATAAATAAATAATAATAATAATAATAATAATAATAAGATAACTTCCTAAAGTCGTAAATATACTTTATAATTTCCAAAATCAAAATAATAAAGATTTTTTTTTACTATCAATTTTAGTATTAATCTATATCTGCTACTTTAATATTTTAACTAGTATGATATATGTGATATTTAATAATACTACTTGTCCTTTTCCCATATTAAAGTTATGAGAGAGATATGCAACAAAATAAACAAAACATAACAAATTCCTACTTTAACTAATAGTAACAGATCTAGATCTAGTATAGTACTTAACAAGTTTGTATTTTTTTTATTTTCCATGTTGAGGCGTGAGAGAGAAACATAACAAAAATAAACAACACATAACCAATATCAGTGATTTCAAGAAGGTGCTCGGAGGACGAGGAATCAGCAGCGGCAACGCGAAGCGCCGCCGGTGGCGTTCCGACCAGATTTGGGCGGTGGAAAGGCCGGTCGTCACTGTTGGTCGACGAACGAGTTAGAAGGATCGTTTAGCGGTTGTTGTTGCTGCTTCATCGGACGGCAAGCCACGACCGTTGGCGGCGACAGATCTGGCAGCGAAGATCTGGTCGGATCTCAGCCAACGCGTCGCGTCGAAGCCGGTCGAGTTTTTGACTGTGGGGGGTGGGTTGGTTCGTCGAAAAGAGATTTGGTGGGGATGGTTGACGGTGGCAGACGCCGACCGACGGCGGAGGTTAGCGGCTGAGTTCTGGCCGACGCGCCGCGGCCAGTGTAGCGATGGCTGGCGGTGGCGACAGATCCGGTTTTTGCTTTCTTCTCCGGTCGGTCGGGTTCTCGGGTTGGAAAGTCGGGTCCGGTCGGCGAACAAACGGAAGAGGTTGTTTCACAGTTGTTGATACTGCTTTGCCGGCTGTTGGGGTTTTGCAGGCAAAGATCCGGCCGGATCTGGCCAACGCGGCGCGCCGCTGCCGGATCTGTTCATAAGCCGCTGCCACAGTTGTTGTTCCGCCAATGGAGAGGCGAAAGGAACGGATGGCGTGGTTGTTGCCGTCGCTGGTGAAGCCGAGTCAGATCGGCGGTTGGCGGCGATCGCCGACCAGTGGCGGCGTGGTAGTGAAAGAGGAAGGTGACAGTCTTGTTGTCTCGCCGATAATATGCGCAAAGGGTGACATGAACGATTCCGGCAAGAACCAACCGGAGTAAACTCGAAAGATGAATCAGTTTTGATGATTTTTTTTTTTGATCTAATTTTTTGAAAGCAGATACTACATTTCGGTGAAAGAACCATTCTGACAAAGATAATTTCGCAAAATAATTTCATCATATTTTTTGTATATATATATATATTTTTTTTGTATATGCATGTCGATCTATTACATAGTAAAGGAAAATTGAAGAACCTATCGTTATTTATTGCGTTTACAAAGGTGAACCTGTGTACATATAAGTTGACTGCTGAGCGTCATGCATATAACAATATATAAAATAATTTCAGTGTTCATTTTATTATTATTTTTTTTTTGTTTAGCATATCGAATTCTAACATTTATAAAAAAAACATTCCGTAATTTAATATACAATACATAATAACAAATAAATTCATATTCTGATTCTTAATGAAATTTAATGCAGTAAGGAATGTAGGATTATAGAAGAACCTGTTGATGATTAAAAGAAAACTTTAGAGCAAGAAATGTTGTCACCGGAAACTCCAAAACTGAATTATAAAACTCGAATCACAATTTTTCTTTTCCTTCTAAATTTTCTTTTTTTTTTTACTCTTTTTTTTACTGTTTTTTTTTTTATCTCCTTTCTTCCGTTTTTTTTTTCCTCCTTTTTTTACTTCTGTGTGTTATTTGCAATATATAGGAAGTGTTGTGTATGCATGTGTGCAGTAAGTTGAAAAATACGTGGTCTTTGTGTGCATGGGGAAGTTGAGGAAGGTATGGAGATGTGGGGGGGGGTTAGTGTAAGATGATTCCTTTTTTTTTTTTTTTTTTTTTTTTTTAAATTATATATATATATATATATATATTTTTTTTTTTTTTTAAATTATAAAAATAACAAAAGATAATAAATAAATAAACAAGATAATAATAACACATAAAATAATAATAATAATAATTAATTAATTTTATATTTTAAGAAAAAAAAAAAATCTAAAAATAGACAAAAATAAATTATATAATTAAGGTAGTATAAAAACTACTAATATATTCATTTAAATTTTATTTTATTTATTTTATTTTTTTTTTTAAAATAGGAATAAAATAAAATAATATCCTAAAATTAACTTCATTTAAAAACATAAAATAATAGTCAAAATGATTTATGATTAAATATAAATATAAATATTTAATGTTAATAAACAAGTTAAAATTTAGGGAGGATCAAAAATCACGTGTCTACATTTTTGCCCCTTTTTGTGTGAAATCTCGAAGAGTTTTCATACAAAGAAGTAGACAAGATATGATTTTTGACCCTCCAATTATTTGAAAGGTAAGAAATAAAAATAAAAATAAAAATATGACCGAGTCCTGTTTTTAGACATCCTACTTATCCCGGGTTATAAGGGAATCAGGTCATGAGTAGTTCAAAAGGCAATTTGGTGAGACAAAAAGGTTAAAGTTGAGTGAGATTCCGTCGAGTTTCCGGTTGACAACTTCTGCTTTTACATTCAACTGACTAATAAAAATCAAAAATGAAAAAAAAAAAAAAAATCCAAGTAAAAATTGCAATCTCCAGAATCTTGATTCAAATCTTCATGACTTGAACTTGAAAATTTACCCTATTCTTCAGGCGGGCTCCTGAACTTTCTTTTCTTCACCCTATTCTTCAGGCGGGCTCCTGAACTTTCTTTTTCTTCACCCTGTTCTTCAGGCGGGCTCCTGGACTTATAATTTCTTCACCCTGTTCTTCAGGCGGGCTCCTGGACTTATAATTTTTTCACCCTGTTCTTCAGGCGGGCTCCTGAACTTTCTTTTTCTTCACCCTGTTCTTCAGGCGGGCTCCTGGACTTACAATTCTTCACCCTGTTCTTCAGGCGGGCTCCTGAACTTTTTTTTTTCTTCACCCTGTTCTTCAGGCGGGCTCCTGAACTTTCTTTTTCTTCACCCTGTTCTTCAGGCGGGCTCCTGGACTTACAATTCTTCACCCTGTTCTTCAGGCGGGCTCCTGAACTTTCTTTTTCTTCACCCTGTTCTTCAGGCGGGCTCCTGGACTTATAATTTCTTCACCCTATTCTTCAGGCGGGCTCCTGACTTGCAACTTTTTCACCCTGTTCTTTAGGCGGGCACCGAGATCTTGTATCGGATGTTGTGATCATGCTTCTTGCATTGAATGAAGTGTGAAATTGCATCCTTTATCTGAAAATAATCATTTCATCTCTGTTTCAAACAAAGAAAAATTGTGAGTTTTAAAACATATGGTGGTTAGTTTGTGGCATTTGGCTTTTGAAGTGGCCGCTCTCGCGCTTTCCATGCTCAACTCTTTTCCAATCCATGATAATCTCTTTGAATTGTCATATTTCTGAATCCGAATTTTGACTACTGAGATCCTCAACTCAAATCATATTTCTGTTGTATGATGCTTCTAAGTTTAGCTTCCAATACATCCCTTAAATTTCCTCAAGTTTTAAAATGGCCAAATCAGAATCATCTTGAGTACTTTACTTTTACTTTGAAATGTTGTCTCTGTACATCGACCTTTTGTCTTTCTTTGTACCCTTAAAGGAGTTGGTAGCGAGTTTAGAGTCTTTTCTCACTTGACCTGACGTGAATTGACTCAAAAGATAACAAAAATTTTTGTTTGATGACAAAGACACAAAAATCAAAAAATAAAAATAAAACAAAATAAAAAGACATTAAATATCTCTTTTTCAAAACAAAGAGAAAACTTATCTGAATGTGGAAGTCGATTCTGGTGATTATGACATGCATTTTGAATAAAACAACCAGATCTACCCATACCAATCATTAGAACTTTTGTCCACATATTGAGCTTGAGATTAAGCCAATCTTGAATTTGTTCCTTCTTGATAACAACCTTTTTTAAGCTTGTGGCACCTCAATGGGTTTTCGCCAACAAGCCTATCTCCTTTTCATTTCCGTCTCAGCTCACAGTCGTCTTATGATACCCGAAAGGGTTTTCACCAATAAGACTCTCTCATTTCTATATATATTTTTTTTTTCTTTTTTTTTTAATAAACATCACCCAAAATATGAAATATCATGCACTCATAATATGTTTAGCCTTGACATTCTCAAAGATTAATCCGAAGGTCTTTCTTTGGTTGTAACTTGGCTTTTGGATAGGGTTAGAAAGAAAGGTAGGCATGAGGCTCAAAAAATTTATATAACATTGGGTGAAACATACAACTTTTGGAATCTATCCTTTTAAGAAAATAAATTTTTGCCCCAGTTTCATTTCATTCTGGGTCATTTGAATTTTCCTCTGGTTAGACCGAACCCCGGAGTAGGGCTGCCTACGTATCTTGTCATAGCAAGAATCAGGTCAAACGTAGTTCATGAAGATCATTCTTTTGTTTGATTTTGAATTTTTTTTTTTTTTTTTTTTTTTTTTTTTTTGAGATTCCAAAAGAGGGGTTCGAAGAAAAAATAAAAGCTCAAAAGGGGTATGCAAAGGTTTATATATCATTTAGATAGTAGAACAAAATGCCTTCATCATTTCAATCTTTAAAAATATAAGTACAAAACATACATAACATAATTGTACATGAATATCATACATAATATCTTTTAACTGCATCAGCATTGACCGGCATTCCTTCCATTTTTCCTTCCACATCAGTCAGATATAACGCGCCACTAGGTAACATTTTCTTTACCATGAATGGCCCATGCCAATTAGGAGAAAATTTGCCTTTGGCTTCAATCTGATGAGGAAGGATGCGTCTTAGTACTAACTGACCAACTTCAAAATGTCTGTGACGCACCTTTTTATTATATGCTCGTGCCATTCTCTTCTGATATAGCTGTCCATGACATACTGACGTCAATCTTTTTTCATCAATCAAACTTAATTGCTCCAAACGATTCTTGACCCATTGGTCTTCATCAATTTCAGCTTCCACAACTACTCGAAGAGATGGAATCTCAATCTCTGCAGGTATAACTGCTTCAGTTCCATACACTAACAAGTAAGGAGTTGCCCCAATTGAAGTCCAAACTGTAGTACGATAACCCAACAAAGCAAAAGGTAACTTTTCATGCCATTGTCGGGAACCCTGCACCATCTTACGGAGTATTTTCTTTAAGTTTTTGTTGGCAGCTTCTACAGCTCCATTCGCCTTTGGACGATAAGGAGTTGAATTTCGATGCATAATCTTAAATTGCTGGCACACTTCTTGCATCAGATGACTATTGAGATTCGCGGCATTATCCGTGACAATTATCTTTGGAATGCCGAAACGACAAATGATGTTGGAGTGAATAAAATCAACCACAACTTTCTTGGTCACTGACTTGAAAGTCACTGCTTCTACCCATTTCGTGAAATAATCAATGGCTACCAAGATGAACCTATGTCCATTTGAGGCTTTTGGTTCAATTGGTCCAATTACGTCCATTCCCCAAGCCATAAAAGGCCATGGAACAGTCATTGTATGCAACTCGGATGGAGGGAAATGTATCAAGTCTCCATGTACTTGGCATTCATGACATTTACAAACGAAATTGATGGAATCTCGCTCCATGGTGAGCCAATAGTAACCTGCTCGGAGTATTTTCTTTGCCAAAACATACCCACTCATGTGTGGTCCACAAATCCCAGAATGCACTTCAGTCATGATTTTTGAAGCTTCTTTAGCATTTACACACCTCAAAAGTCCCAAATCAGGAGTCCTCTTATACAAGATTCCTCCACTTAAGAAAAATCCACTAGACAAACGTCGAATGGTTCTCTTTTGATTACTATCAGCATGTACAGGATACTTCCCAGTATGAATATATTCTTTGATATCGTAGAACCAAGGCTCCCCATCAAATTCTTCTTCAACCATATTACAATATGCATGTTGATCATGAATCTGTATATGCAAAGGGTCAATATAAGTTTTATCGGGATATTGAAGCATCGAAGATAATGTCGCCAAAGCATCAGCAATCTCATTATGAGCTCTGGGAATGTGTTTGAACTTTACTAATACAAATCGTTGACAAAGATCTTGCAGACAACTTCTATATGGTAGGAGTTTCGAATCACGAGTCTCCCAATCTCCTTGGATTTGGTGGACTAATAAATCTGAATCTCCAAATACCAACAATTCTTGGACCCCCATGTCAATGGCTAATCTCAATCCCAGAATGCAAGCTTCGTATTCTGCCATATTATTGGTACAGTAGAATCGAAGTTGGGCTGTTATGGGATAATATTGTCCTGATTCAGAAATAAGAACCGCTCCTATCCCCACTCCTTTTATATTAGCAGCTCCATCAAAGAACAACTTCCAGCCTAAATGACAATCTTCTGAAACAAACTCATCAGCATACAATACCTCTTCATCTGGAAAATAAGTATTCAATGGCTCATACTCCTCATCAATAGGATTTTCAGCCAAATGATCCACCAAGGCTTGAGCTTTCATTGCAGTTCGTGTCACATAAACAATATCAAACTCTGTGAGCAACATCTGCCATTTCGCGAGTCTGCCTGTGGGCATAGGCTTCTGAAAGATATACTTTAAAGGATCCATACGAGATATGAGGTAAGTAGTATAAGATGACAAGTAATGTTTCAACTTTTGGGCTACCCAAGTTAAGGCGCAGCACGTTTTCTCAAGAAGAGTGTACTTAGCCTCATAAGTGGTAAACTTTTTGCTGAGGTAGTAGATGGCTTGTTCTTTCCTTCCTGTGACATCATGTTGACCCAATACACAGCCAAAAGAATTATCTAAAACAGACATGTACAATATCAAAGGTCGGCCTGGCTCTGGAGGAACCAAAATAGGCGGATTCGACAAGTGTCTCTTAATTCTGTCAAATGCCTCTTGACATTCTTCAGTCCATTCAACTTTAACATTCTTTTTCAACAACTTGAATATTGGCTCACAAGTTGTCGTAAGCTGAGCAATGAATCTACTGATATAATTCAACCTTCCAAGTAAACTCATCACCTCCGTTTTATTTTTTGGTGGAGGTAGATCTTGGATAGCTTTTATTTTTGAAGGATCTAACTCAATGCCACGTCGACTGACTATAAAACCCAAAAGTTTTCCTGACGGAACTCCAAATACACATTTTGCTGGATTAAGTTTGAGATCATACCTCCGAAGCCTTTCAAAGAATTTTCTCAAATCTTTGATATGATCAGATTGCTCTCTCGATTTAATGATCACATCATCCACATAAACTTCAATTTCTTTGTGCATCATGTCATGAAACATTGTGGTCATCGCCCTCATGTAAGTTGCCCCAGCATTCTTTAATCCAAAAGGCATAACTCTATAACAATATGTTCCCCATGGAGTAATAAATGACGTCTTTTCCGCATCTTCTGGATCCATAATGATCTGGTGATACCCCGCGTAACAATCCACAAAAGAAGCAAGATCATGTTTGGCACAATTGTCCAATAAAATATGAATATTAGGAAGTGGAAAATTATCTTTCGGACTTGCTTTGTTTAAATCGCGATAATCAACACACATCCGAACTTTACCATCCTTCTTTGGAACAGGGACAATATTTGCCAACCAAGTAGGATACTGGGCCACTCGAATGACTTTAGCCTCAAGTTGCTTCGTGATTTCCTCTTTAATTTTTACACTCGTGTCAGTTTTGAACTTTCTCAGCTTCTGTTTGACAGGAGGAAAAACAGGATCAATTGGCAATTTGTGAACTACCAAATCAGTGCTTAAACCGGGCATATCATCATAAGACCATGCGAAGATATCTTTATACTCATGTAAAGCTTCAATTATAGCTTTCTTTTGTTGTGGTTGAACATGTACACTTATCTTAGTCTCCCTAATATTTTCAAAATCTCCTAAATTGATCGCCTCAGTTTCTTCCAAATTGGGATTTGTCTTATTTTCAAACTGTTTGAAATCTTCGCCTATATCCTTAAATATTTCTCCTTCATCGTATTCAACCTCCTTATTCATCATTTCAAAATTAGATTGGGTTTTTAAATCTGGTGAACAATTCTTCATGCATGTCATATCATTAGAATCGGCATAGAAAGAACTGTATGATAGAAAATAAATAAATAAAATTAGACTTAAAATAAAACAAAGGGAAACTGCGCTTAATTAGAAACATAGATAGAACGAGTTTTAAACTAACATACCAAATCTAAAGTTCTGAATTATAATCCTAGGATAATTTAAATTACAGAAGTAAAAACAAGCAAACTACTAAGACTGTAAGAAAACAAACAAACTACTAAGACTGTAAGAAAACAAACAAACTACCAAGACTCTTTTATAATAGGGAGAGGAGTGGCCTCCCAATTGTTAAGCTGGACATCAGGGCCGACAAACTGCACATCTGCATTACTGGTACCTTCCCCAATTTCAACCATATCAGCTTCAATGAACATATTCTGAAAAAGATCAATCAACTCTGTACCATCATCATTCATTGATTCTGCAGCAAGTAACTTGGAGGATCCTATATCACTGAATTTTATAAAAGACTCATGAAGTGGCGGTATCGGCTTGGTAAGTGACCATGACTCTTCCTTACGCTTTTTAGCCTTCTTTATATCTTCAGCAGTAGGCTCGTATCCCAAACCAAAAGTACCAAAGTTCTCATAAAGTTTTACTGGATGAACTATGCCTTGCAAAAACATCCCTAGACCTTTTCCTGGTTCGAAACCATGTTTCAACATTTCATTCACTACCATAACAGATGTAGAGGACAATTGTGGTCTTGCGATGAGATTCCCCTCGAGGATATGCTCAACAGCCACTACCTCAGAAGCTTGATGAATTAACACATTGGCAGTATTTGCTTCGATGGAAGAAACAGAATAGTCTTTGTACATTGATAAATCTCCTTCACCATGAACCACTATCTCTTGCCTGTCACATTCGAATTTGACCATTTGATGCAACGTTGATGCGACTGCTTTAGCCCTATGAATCCATGGCCTTCCCAATAACATATTGTATGAAGCATCAATGTTCAGTACTTGAAAATCCATAGCAAAATCCACAGGCCCAATTGTCAATATGAGTTCTATTTCACCAATGGCATCAGTTTTCGACCCGTCAAATCCTTTGACACATACATTGTTAGATCGGATTCTTTCCCCATTAACATTCAACTTTTGTAAAGTTGACATAGGACAAATGTTAGCGCCTGATCCTCCATCAATTAACACTCGAGTGATGATGGAATGTTCGCATTTTACAGAAATATACAGACCTTTGTTATGCTCCGTACCTTCTATAGGCAATTCATCATCTGAAAAAGTAATTTTATTTACTTCAAGGATTCTTCCAACAACTTTTTCCAGCTGATTTACTCTAATCTCACTAGGAACGCATGCCTCATTAAGAATCTTCATTACAGCCTTGCGGTGTTCTTCTGAATGTATCAATAAGGACAACAAAGAAATCTGTGCTGGTGTCTTTTTCAACTGTTCTATAACAGAATATTCTGGCAATTTCATTTTCTGTAAGAATTCTTCAGCTTCTTCATCAGTGACAGGCTTCTTGACTGTCATTCGTTCTTCACCACCTTGTTTATTCTTTCTTAACTCTACTGGAGCATAACATCTTCCAGATCGAGTTAATCCCCCTACTTCATCTACCTCTTCAGTCACTTCTTTCCCTTTGTGCATCACCACAACGCGATCATAATTCCAAGGGACTGCCTTGGTATCGACCATAGGCAACTGTGACACTGGTTTGATAACAATAGGAGCTATAGGAGCTCCTTTTATGATTAAAAGAGGCATATTGGCTCTTCCAGGAATAATGAGTTTCGGCTTTATTTGACTTGACCCAATATCTTCTGAAATCTCTTTCCCCATTGCCAAGAGATCATTCGATGATTCGGGTTTTGCTATCACCATCTCTGCTTCTGCAAGCTTTTCTTTCGTTAAATCTACAGCATTTGCCGATTTTTCCAAATCAGTTTTAATTTTAATGATCGGCTTAAAGGGAATCGTAACATCTTCACCACTGAGTATCACATCGAGCATGTTTGTTTCATTATGATCTGGCAGCGGATTTTGATTGACATTTGGAGTGCCTGGACTTTCTACCATGATCTGTTGGGTATCAATCAACTCTTGAATGGCTCTTTTCAGATGCCAACATTTCTCTGTGTCGTGCCCTGGGGCATCAGAACAGTATTCACATCTTCTAGAATAGTCCAAATTCTTTGGGGGAGGATTCGGTATCCTTCTCTCAATTGGGTTTAGAACATTCATTTTTCTTAGCCTATGAAATAAACTGGTGTAAGATATTCCAATAGGAGTGAAATTATCTTTTACCATGTTATCTCTTTTGAATTCTGCTCTAGGCCGAAAATTAGACCTCGGAGGGCCTCTTTGAACTTGCGGGGCCATTGGACGATTTTGGATTGCTGGTGCACGCCACTGCGGGTAAGAAGGACCTCGAGTATATGGTTGTGTATTGTAAATAGGATATTGGGGAGATGGAACAAAATATAATGGATTCTGTGCATATGGTTGACGCGCACCTCTCCAATTTTGTCGTGGACCTGTCATGACCGTTGCTCTCTCCAACTTTGATAACTTCTGCAAATGTGCTTCCGATAGTAGAAAGCAAATGATGGAAATAATCAGGTTCTTGTGCTTGCAGAAAAATATCAATCATTTCGGATTCTTTTATCGATGGTCTAACTCTTGAAGCCTGCTCTCTCCATCTGACGGCATATTCTCGAAAACTTTCAGTCATCTTTTTTCTCATATTGGCAAGCGTAGTGCGATCTGGCACTATCTCAATGTTATACTGAAATTGTTGAACGAAATCTCGAGCCATGTCATCCCACGTATGCCAACGGGAAATGTCTTGATCAATGAACCATTCAGAAGCTATCCCTGTAAGGCTTTCTCCAAAATACGCCATCAATAATTCTTCTTTTCCTCCTGCTCCCCTTAATTGATTGCAAAACTTTTTCAAATGAGCTACAGGATCGCCGTGTCCTTCATATTTGTCAAATTTTGGCATTTTGAATCCTATAGGCAAATGGACATCAGGAAACATACATAAATCCTTGTACGAAACACTTTTTGGTCCACCTATTCCTTGCATATTTCTCATACTTTGTTCCAGGCTTCTAACTTTTCTAGCCATCTCCTCCTGCTCCTCATTCTTAGCAATCTTCTCAATCACGATAGGAGTATCGCGTTGATGAACATGATAATGTGGATTTTGTGGTTTGAAAGTCATTTCAGGAGGATATAACATATCATGATTTGGTTTTCCCATATCCTTTGGTATTGTCGGTTGAATACCCGTAGTAGCTGGCGCTACAGAAGTAAAAAGCGGGTTATTTGCGACAGATGGATTTGATGGGCGCATGGTAGAAGTACCAGCAACTCCGGACATACTAGCAAATGGGCCAAATCCTGGCGGGTAGAATGGATCACTAGTTTGAGCTGGGTCAGAATTTGGATCATTCGAAGTTGAAAGTCCAGGGATTGAAGAAGGAGGAGCTTGTCCATTCAACCAAGCTTTGTACATCTCCGCCATCTGTTGTTTTAATGACTTTATTTCTTCCATTGATGTTAATTCCTGCGAAATCAACTGATTCTGCTCTTCTTCACTATCAGACCCAATATCTTCTCTGCGAGTCATTCTTCTTTTACCCTTATATCTGGTGTTATACGGATGCGATGCCAGTTTAAACCACAAACCAACCACCAATTATTTTATCTCTTTTTTTTTTCTGTTGACAAGTAGCAAACGGGTGAGTGTTATGTATTTAACACATTATAATGCCACGTTATATGTCATGTTTCTATATGCATTTCCCAACCTATCATGGAAGCTTTGTGTTTCATCCCGACTTTTCTAGGCATATTTTCAAAAATTATGATCGAACCCTTTGGAGGGTTGCCTACGTATCATGTCAAGACATGAATCAGATCTTGCGTAGTTCGGGTGGAATTTAACGATTTTTTTTTTTTATTATTATTATTAAAGAAAATAAATAAAGTAAGTGAAGTAAAACATATGTAATATATATAGAAAATAAATGGTCAACTTCATTACATTCTATGATAAAAGAACTGACCCAATTCCTAAAATAAAACCTACTAACTTACATCTGAAAACTAAAAGACATAATATCTAAACAATTTTTTTTTTTTTTAACTGAAAATAAAAATAAAAAAAAACTATGACAAAGAAAACGACGATCCTTTCAAGGAGATTTTGATTTAATATGTCCTCCCAAACTCAAATATATGTCCTCCAATGAAGCAGTGAGTCGCTGTGCGAAAGCGGGTACTTGTGCTAAAAAATCCTCACAATCCAACTGCTGATAATCTAAACCCATTCTAGCAGTATCCTGCGCTACACGGTGGACCTTTCCTCGAAGAGAACTGAAAGCCTGATCCCATTCCTGAGCCTGTCGATCTCGTAAATCAACCATCTCTCTTGCACGTTGTTCACGAGCAGAAACAACCTCTAACTGTTCTCGCAATATTCCTCTTTCACGAATCCATTGAGATCTCTCTCGATCAAATTCTTCTTGCATATTCTTTTCGACTTCTTGAAGTTGTTGTCGGCGAGATGCGGCAAGCTCTGCAACGTGTGACCCCCTAGTGGTAGCAAACTTGATTTGTCCCCGAAGTGCAACCTCAATAGATGCCGACTTAGCTTTCTCTTCAGAAAATTCCCTTTGTTGTTCGTCTATTTTTACCCTGGCATGCTCTAATTCTTTTCTCAAAGCTTGGTTGGCTTCATGGTGATCTCGTATGGCTCTTTCAATTCCTATCCTGATTGCAGCTTCCTGATCTATAGGTCCCTTGACCGATTTTTCTGGTCTGACTGGAGGACTCGACTGTTCTTCAAACCATTTCTGGTAATCTGGGTGAACTTCTCCTTTCTCGCGCTCTATGACCATCGTTTCAACTCCCATAGTACGGCGACCCTCCCAAATCTGCTGGGTCAAATCTTCTGGAAGTGAAATCTCTGGTCTGACCTCAAATACGAATTCTGTCATGTCTTCTGTTACAGGAATTATTTGACGCCTGCCTAGCTGACGTAGAACTCTCAATGGAACATACGGTTGAACACCTCTAATACCCATTAGTAACAAGAACGGACGAATGACAGAACTGAATATGACTTGCCTCCAAGGGAACCAATGGAGATTCCAAGTGATTTTATCGGTTGTCAAAGAATGAAAAAGTGTAATCCAATCTCCAATTTCTTTTGGACACTTATATTTCTCCATCCTTTCCTCGTAATCGTTGATTCGATTAAATCGCTCGGGATTGAATCTTGTCAATGTAGGACGTTGATAAAGATGCTCTACAATCCACATCTGTAACAAGATATTACATCCCTCGAAAAAACTTTTTCCTTTCTGACAAACAGTCAGAGCACGGTAAATATCAGCTAGGATCATTGGTATCATGGTGTAATCTTTCTTAATCAGTATCTGTACCACTCCCGCTAAACGAATATTAATTTTTTCTTCTCTTCTTGGGAAGACCATAGTGCCCAAAAAGGCTACCATGAATGCAAATCGTCTATGAACTTTCCAAGTCTCAAAACTTCCTTTATTACAAAGTTCTTTACCGTACTTCTGAAACCCTTCTTGCTTTCCATATCTGTCATATAAAAACTGCAAGGAAACCCAACCTTTTTTCATTGACTCTTCTTTTGTGTTTCTTATGTTCATGAGCTTGCAAAATTTGTTTATCGAAATAGGTCTTGGGGCTATAAGTTTCTTCCGATGCATATCACCATATCCAACATAGCCTGCTATCTCTTCTAAAGTAGGTGTCAACTCAAAATCTGAAAAGCGGAATACATTATTCTTTGGGTCCCAGAAATTCAGTAATGCGTCAATTACCTCCCTATTAGGGTTGATCATCATGATACTGGTCAAAAAACCCAAATACTTATGTATTTCGCCATAATCAAATGTATCCATAGCATTCCACCATAACCAAAGTTGCAGAGGGGTACAATCCACAACCTGAAGCGGTATATTCCCATCTCTCTTTCTCTTTGGACGCTCTCCACGAACAGGGGGGGACATTTTATACCTATTGAAAGGATCATAAAATAATAAATATCTAGACTTAGACAAAACTAAATTTATTAATTTTGAAAAGAATTTATAATTTAACTTGTAAAACTTAGTGCGACCATTATTTAAACTTAGTTACAAAGAATAATCTCATCAAAAAATTAAAGTGAGAGAAATAAGATTGATAATATATATATATATTTTTTATTTTTGTTATTATTATTATTATTATTATTATTTTTTTTTTTTACATTTTATTTTTTTTTTTTTTTAATTTTTAGCCTCGTGATCCCTAAAGATTCAGGGCTGTTAAAATATATATAAAAAATTGGACTTGAAAATTAGAAAAAATAATTACAAAAATAATCATATTTTGAAAATATTTTTATTTTTATTTTTTTTAAAAAAAATAAAGTCGTGTCCTGGGAAGGACTTCCTACGTATCTCACAAAGATGTGAGAATCAGACCCTCATAGTTCATAAAGATTGTAAAAATTTTGTTGCCGTATATCTAAAGAATTTTTTTTATTTTAAAAATAATTTTTCTTTCAAAAATGATCAACTAAATTTGAGAATAAATTAATCTCTCGTATTTTAAAATTGCCTAAAGCCGGTCAACACACAAATAGCCTTCCAAACAAATATCAAAGAGCACGTAGGATGCACATGTTGGTCTTTATAAATTAGGTCGCCTGTCCTAGATAGACCCGACCCCTGTGTCGAGTCCCGCTAAGTCAAATGCATATGATGCAAATAAAGCGGTACCTAATAGGGATAACCAGATTCTGAGTTTTCAATTCTTCTAAGTTAAAACCTAATAGGGATAAGTGTCTAGACTGGCTTACCCGAGCGGACACTCGAGCCGGGGAGGGACAACTTGGTCGGTAGCAGGGCAACACCGCCTTCGTTGTCGATCCGAACCCCACCTAACATGTGTGACTATATCCTTCACCAGGTGCCTTGACACTCCGGTTATCTCAAAAAGAAGGTGGGATGCATATGCTGCATTCCCTCTATCCTATTTCAGAGACTCAGAGGGGGTACGCGAGAGAAGACAATATATAATACAGTTCAAATAATATCAAAGCAGTAAATGAGCAACAAGTAGCACATAAGGCCAACAAGCAAACACAATATTAAAATAATTAAAGCAAGTAAAAGTCAATATCTAAAGCTCGAATTCTAGTTAGTCCCCAGCAGAGTCGCCAGAGATGTCACACCCCTTTTTTTTCGCCCGAGGGATCGAGTCGAAGGGTTTTTCCAATTAAAGTGACGATATTGAATAGGGATTAAATTATTTACAGAGTCGCCACTTGGAATTGAGTTTTGGTGTTCCAAGTCACCCTTTTTTTTTGGAATCCCTAATCAAAAGGAAATGACTCTTATTTAGTCTGCGAAAACAGAAAATGAGTAAGGAATTCTGTTGATCGAAGGGAAGGTGTGAGGCACCCCTCGAATCCCGTGGTTCTAGCACGGTCGCTTTTATTAACTTATCTTGATTTAAATTATTTTAATAAATTGTGTTAAGGCCTAAATTTGCTCATTTCTATTATACCAAAAAAACTAGTCTATTATCTTATATTAAAATAAATCGGTAAAAATTAATTTTTTAGAAAAATATTTGTTAAGGTGCATTATTGCATCCTCAAATTTAAAATTGTCTCAAAAAGATGTGTACGTCGCATTCTTAATTCAAACGAATATTTTAAATGAAAATATGTATAAAATTTGTCAAGTATTAAAAGTATTGATTTAATTTTTTGTAAATTCATAATAATTATCTGTTTGAAATGCTACAAAAATAAATAAATAAATAAATAAATAAATAAATAAATAAATAATAATAATAATAATAATAAGATAACTTCCTAAAGTCGTAAATATACTTTATAATTTCCAAAATCAAAATAATAAAGATTTTTTTTTACTATCAATTTTAGTATTAATCTATATCTGCTACTTTAATATTTTAACTAGTATGATATATGTGATATTTAATAATACTACTTGTCCTTTTCCCATATTAAAGTTATGAGAGAGATATGCAACAAAATAAACAAAACATAACAAATTCCTACTTTAACTAATAGTAACAGATCTAGATCTAGTATAGTACTTAACAAGTTTGTATTTTTTTTATTTTCCATGTTGAGGCGTGAGAGAGAAACATAACAAAAATAAACAACACATAACCAATATAGTGATTTCAAGAAGGTGCTCGGAGGACGAGGAATCAGCAGCGGCAACGCGAAGCGCCGCCGGTGGCGTTCCGACCAGATTTGGGCGGTGGAAAGGCCGGTCGTCACTGTTGGTCGACGAACGAGTTAGAAGGATCGTTTAGCGGTTGTTGTTGCTGCTTCATCGGACGGCAAGCCACGACCGTTGGCGGCGACAGATCTGGCAGCGAAGATCTGGTCGGATCTCAGCCAACGCGTCGCGTCGGAGCCGGTCGAGTTTTTGACTGTGGGGGGTGGGTTGGTTCGTCGAAAAGAGATTTGGTGGGGATGGTTGACGGTGGCAGACGCCGACCGACGGCGGAGGTTAGCGGCTGAGTTCTGGCCGACGCGCCGCGGCCAGTGTAGCGATGGCTGGCGGTGGCGACAGATCCGGTTTTTGCTTTCTTCTCCGGTCGGTCGGGTTCTCGGGTTGGAAAGTCGGGTCCGGTCGGCGAACAAACGGAAGAGGTCGTTTCACAGTTGTTGATACTGCTTTGCCGGCTGTTGGGGTTTTGCAGGCAAAGATCCGGCCGGATCTGGCCAACGCGGCGCGCCGCTGCCGGATCTGTTCATAAGCCGCTGCCACAGTTGTTGTTCCGCCGATGGAGAGGCGAAAGGAACGGATGGCGTGGTTGTTGCCGTCGCTGGTGAAGCCGAGTCAGATCGGCGGTTGGCGGCGATCGCCGACCAGTGGCGGCGTGGTAGTGAAAGAGGAAGGTGACAGTCTTGTTGTCTCGCCGATAATATGCGCAAAGGGTGACATGAACGATTCCGGCAAGAACCAACCGGAGTAAACTCGAAAGATGAATCAGTTTTGATGATTTTTTTTTTTGATCTAATTTTTTGAAAGCAGATACTACATTTCGGTGAAAGAACCATTCTGACAAAGATAATTTCGCAAAATAATTTCATCATATTTTTTGTATATATATATATATTTTTTTTGTATATGCATGTCGATCTATTACATAGTAAAGGAAAATTGAAGAACCTATCGTTATTTATTGCGTTTACAAAGGTGAACCTGTGTACATATAAGTTGACTGCTGAGCGTCATGCATATAACAATATATAAAATAATTTCAGTGTTCATTTTATTATTATTTTTTTTTTGTTTAGCATATAGAATTCTAACATTTATAAAAAAAACATTCCGTAATTTAATATACAATACATAATAACAAATAAATTCATATTCTGATTCTTAATGAAATTTAATGCAGTAAGGAATGTAGGATTATAGAAGAACCTGTTGATGATTAAAAGAAAACTTTAGAGCAAGAAATGTTGTCACCGGAAACTCCAAAACTGAATTATAAAACTCGAATCACAATTTTTCTTTTCCTTCTAAATTTTCTTTTTTTTTTTACTCTTTTTTTTACTGTTTTTTTTTTTGATCTCCTTTCTTCCGTTTTTTTTTTCCTCCTTTTTTTACTTCTGTGTGTTATTTGCAATATATAGGAAGTGTTGTGTATGCATGTGTGCAGTAAGTTGAAAAATACGTGGTCTTTGTGTGCATGGGGAAGTTGAGGAAGGTATGGAGATGTGGGGGGGGGGGGGGGGGTTAGTGTAAGATGATTCCTTTTTTTTTTTTTTTTTTTTTTAAATTATATATATATATATATATTTTTTTTTTTAAATTATAAAAATAACAAAAGATAATAAATAAATAAACAAGATAATAATAACACATAAAATAATAATAATAATAATTAATTAATTTTATATTTTAAGAAAAAAAAAAATCTAAAAATAGACAAAAATAAATTATATAATTAAGGTAGTATAAAAACTACTAATATATTCATTTAAATTTTATTTTTTTTTATTTTTTATTTTTTTAAAATAGGAATAAAATAAAATAATATCCTAAAATTAACTTCATTTAAAAACATAAAATAATAGTCAAAATGATTTATGATTAAATATAAATATAAATATTTAATGTTAATAAACAAGTTAAAATTTAGGGAGGATCAAAAATCACGTGTCTACACAGAGTAACAAGATGAGATATGTGTAGTATTTGAATCCAGAGAAATAACAAGCTAGGGTTATGTCCACCTTGTAGTTATCAATACTTTCTAACTATGGGCTTTACGAATTCAAACATGTTTCATGCTTACAGAGAAACATATTGTATTTAATAACATAATCCTAGTGTTTCTCAACCATCAAGGACTAATTCACTTTAGTTCTCTCGAATCAAAAGTGTTTACAAAAACTATACGAAATCCTATTTTCTTGTCACTAATCTCTTTTTCAAATAGGGGTTGGAAATCCTATTTTCTTGTCACTAATCTCTTTTTCAAACCTCAACCTTTCTATCGAACAAGTCGAGTTTTAAGGAACATCCTCTATGTTTGCAACCACGAGAATTCAAGATAAACGAAGAGAGTATGATATAAGTAGATCAATACATGATGAATTCAAAAACCCAAAGTAATAGATTGTATATTACAAGGATTTCATAACCCTAACTAATAAACTTAGCCACTCATGAATAAAATGGGAATCACAATAGAAATATTCATCATACCAAAAAGTAAACACAATCTTAGCGGAGAAGATGAAGTAGCGTTTCTCTCTTGGTGCTAAGCTGCCACTCCCAGTGCAAAGTTAATACAGAATAATGAATAATGATAAAAATTCAGTATCAAGTCTTTTTAATAATCTTTTCTCTCATAATTGTCTTCTAAGTCCCTGAACTAATTATAAATCATAAATTAGTCTTGGACACAGTTTCTAGGCTCTACATTTGGTCCAACAAGTTACTTTTCTCTTGTGTGATTTGTCATCCGCAATCCGTAGTTCCATCATGTCTTTATCTACCTCATTAACACCTGAAATCATGCTAATCACATAGGTTAGCTCAATTACATCAAAGTAGAGTAAAAACATAAGAAACTAGGCACTTTGTTCTCAAAACTTAGCTAAAATATGGGTAAGTTATGGTGCTTAGGCATATAAATACACCCAAGATCACCACCCCACACTTAAAGCTTTGTTCGTCCTCAAATAAATTATCCATTTATGCAAACACAAGATTTAAAACCCATAAAGGAAACACAAGATGCTCAAAGAGGCTCACACAACGAATATGAAACAAGAAGTAGATTCAAGAACCATTACTAAAAACAACCTACCCATAAGAATAGACTCATCAGGTTAGCAAATTCATGCATACCATTTAAGAAAAGAAATCATATAAATTACCTAACCTTCATCAGCCATGTTCCCCCACAACAAGAAAGTTACCCATAATCACTCACAGTCATGCAATTTTCAACAAAATGGGTATAAGAATCAAGTTGCGCTCACTCTCACAAAAAATTCTTAAATTACAACTGATAGCCATATGTTTACCCTTAGCGTAGTGCTCCACTAATATTAGAATGCTAAGATTAGGAACAAATAGGTCTTTTTCGGGTTGTAATGCAGGCTAAAGGATGGGTAGGAACTATTTTGGCCAGAAATAGTGACTATCTTCCCTAAGCGCTTTAATACACTACAATATGCAACTAAGACCAATTTCTAACAACCAATTTGCACCACTTTCATCTATCCATATCTTTTGTTTTCACCCAATCCCATTAAACTCAACTAATAACACTATGGTGGGAGTATGCAACCCTTTCAAATATATATATATATATATATATATATATATATGCACTCATTTCACGTTATACACCCCTATGATAGCCACCCTCAACTTAAGCGATTTGCCTTAGTTGAGGTGCACAATGCCTAAGAAGGACCAGGGCCAAAACAGGTTCATTGTAACATGTCCGGGATAAAATTTAGAATTTTTTTTTCAAAAATTTTTGCTACTCCCAACCACATCAATTGCACACGCCAATAACTAGACTTTGGGGCATCATTTTCACCTTTTTCCTCTAATTGTCAAACTCCTAAATCAAATTAATTTTACATTAAAGCGCTTAGGAGCTTTTAGATCAAATTATGGTCTATTAAAGAACGAGTTAGGCTACATATGAGGCTAACAAAAGAACAAGCTAAAGGCTCAACGGGGCTAGCTAAGATAATGTGCAAAGTTAGGTCAAAAGAAGGTATGAACAATGGTTGTCAAAGAAATGCCTAAATCATCTCCTAAACTCACAATCTTTATTTAGCTTTGCACACACACTAGGCAAGTTCTAGCATCAGTTGCAATAAGAAATATACAACAGTCTTACACACTCATGGCACATGGTCAACTCAATTAGGAGCATTATAGATTCTCGACCTAATAATTAAATGAATTCAAATAAAACCAACAATCACAATAAGAGTTACAACTAGAGCCTAGGTGTTTCAAATGTGATGATCCATCACATACTTATGTTATAATGTCATGTGATCCATAAGAACAGTTACATGCAAGTAAATGACTAATTTTCTCTTAAGACGGCCATCATCCATCCATCATCGAGAAAATCACCTAATTATGACTAAATCAAACAAACATCTAACAAGAAATAAAATAAACAAAATAAATAATCCTATCAAAGAAGTATACTAAGGGGAAGTGTTATTTTCTTACAAAACAAGCAGCAAAGTAACCAGCCACCCCACAATTAAGCGCAAATAACAAGATAAAGAACCTGGCTAGTAGTACTCCTCATCCATATTAGGAGTCATGCCACCTGCATGGAGATCATCATCGGAGCCATTTTTCCTATATTCATCACATCATCCACGCCATCCACACATAATGAAACTAACTGCAATTAAGATGAAGGTGGTAAAGTCACCACTCCACACTTAATTTGTTAGTATAAACCAATTAAGTGTTATTGTCGGATACTCAAACTTCGCCGACATACACTTTGATATGGTGTACCAACATTAGTCACAATACAATTCACTCATTTCAATTCCACCAATTTTACTTCAATGAAACAATTTTTGAACAAAGTTATGCCTTAGAGCTTCAACATATCAATATACACAAAACACCATCACTTTCACACGATTTAACCAACACTATGTTCCTTCAAGTAAGTTGTGAAATAATGTCCACACAACTAAACTACGTTAGTCATGAACAATTCAATCACATGCAAAAGCTCAAAGTCCTAAAACAATGGGGTCTACTACAACAATGTTGTTTATCTTTCCAAGATGCTCAAAACCTATCTTTGACATAGCCATGGCAAGAAGTTAGTTCATAATCCTCAAGAAATTAATTAACAACTACAACATAAAGTCATAACACTTAAGGATTAAGAAAACAAAAACTTACCTTAAAGATGGAAGACTGAAGAAATAAAGGGAGAATTGTTGAGATTATGAAGCAAAGAATAATCTTGAAGGACAAATAGAATGATGAGAGAGAAATCTTGTACAACTTAGGGGTGAAATAAGGATGACTTTGGGCATTCATAGTGTAGATTCTATTAAAGAGTGAAATCCGGATCGGATTGACCCAATTAAAAGTCGGGTACTAAGCTAAATTGGGAAGGGTATGTGACGCACAAGGGAAGGCAAATGTTTAAGTGTACGTTGCATAGGTCATTGCATAAATGAAATAGTGAGCATGTGCATTACGGTTTGCATCGCACATGTTTTCACACAAGGGTAAGTGTGCGCCGCACAAGGTATCACACAAATTAGGTTAGGCGCCACATAGTTAGTCGCAAAAGTGAAATAGTGAAGGTGTGCGGTTGGGTGTGCGACGCACAAGCCATCGGCAAAGTTAAGGTGTGAACCACATAAGGTATAGCATATGTGAGGGTAATCTTAGGCTATGTCTTAGGCGACGACTTTGCCATGGCCTATGTAAACTTGATCACCACACACCCTGTAGTATACTTAAACTTTAGTGCCATGCACCCCAATCTTCATATAAGGCATTGAGAAAGGTCCATACCACGGGGGCTTCACCCCCGCACCCTCATCGAGGTCAGTGGTAGGCTTTGAGATCGGGCCTATCAGCCCGATACCTACGCTACCACCACAAACCTTATTAAAAATCACAAAATAAAGTCGCACTGCAAAACTTTTGGGGTCGTATTAACATAATTTGGGTCACAACTCTAACACGAATCATGACTCAAGCCTTACACATTTGACCACTCCAACTTACCTGTAATGTTCCCGTCACTCCTAAACTTACCACCTTTGATATGACTCACTTTCAAAATGAATTTTGTACCAATCACCTCCTTAGTACTTTATGCACCTACACTTAATCAAAAACAACTAAAAATGATTAGAAGGATGGGTTGCCTCCCACCAAGCACTTTAGTTTCGATCGTGGCTTGACTCTTATTTTTGTATTTTTATTTAATATGATAAAATAAAAATAAAATCATGGGTTGCCTCCCATGCAGCGCCTAATTTAACGTCGCGACATGACTCGATTATCTTGACTACTCAGACTTCGTCAAGATATATTGATGATGTCATTTGTACCTCATCTATTTGATCAAGAAAATGCTTTATTCCTAGTCCAGC
Organism: Capsicum baccatum var. pendulum; assembly: GCA_030864225.1. NCBI lineage: Eukaryota > Viridiplantae > Streptophyta > Magnoliopsida > Solanales > Solanaceae > Capsicum > Capsicum baccatum. The sequence continues at coordinate 230,402,059 of CM061550.1, forward strand.
CACTTTGAAGTCACTCACATCCTTGCTTGCAAATTCAACTACACTAGTTATGCTCTCCACAACAGACCTATCCTTAACTGGTACATCTCGCTCATCTTCGTAGAATACATCAACAATCAAGAAGACACTCATCTCTTTTTGTTGTTTCATAGGTTTACACACTTCAAAACTAACCTCTTTCTCGTTAAGCCTAAATTTCAGCTCATTCGACTCCAGGTCAACTAACACTCTGCCAGTTGCTAAGAACGGCCTGCCTAAAATTATGGGAACTTCAAATTTCACTTCGCAATCAATAATTATAAAGTCGATAGGAAATATAAAATTATCCACCTTTACAAGTACATTATGTAGAATCCCAACCGGTCTTTTCACCAATCTATCACCAATCTTTTCTGAACCTCCCAACTCCAAAGGCACCATTGAAGATTCATCAACCATCTCCTAATCCATTTCAACCATATCAGTATGAGAGGATGCTCCCAATCCTGGACTAGATAACATTTTACCGCTCCTAGTGGTAATAGCCATAAACGATCCATCAATCCTTGGATTCTGAACTGTATCACTTAGTAGAGTCCTATTCTGTCTTTGGTTAAATGCTGCAGATAATTGGCTCATCTGCTGCTCTAGTTGTTTAATAGTAGTTGAGTATAAATTTACTAGTTGACTCATGAAAGATATGTCACTCTTCATCGTATTTACCCCAGAATTAGTCGCCTTAACTCTCTTTAATAGTTTCTCTATCATGTCCTCCATGGATATTTTGCCTGAACTGGTGGCAGCATTATCACGGCTTTCAGGAGGTACATACAGTCCACTCCTGTCACTTTTATTCTTCTAATCTCCTTGATGGTTCCAACCTTGGTTTTCTTGACCACCGGTTCGAAAACCCCTTGGTTATGCAAGTAGTTAGCCTCTTCTTCGAGGTTTGATTTAGCTCTCTTACCATGGGACCTCACAACTTTTACCTTTTCTACATTCCCTGATAGAAAATATTTTGTGAGCAGATCCATCTAGATTTTCATGTGATTCATATCCTGATCACACTCCTCTTCTCTTCTATGTTGCTCTGCTGATATAACACTAGACCCAGTATTACTTTCTACCACAGAATCTCTGGTATGCCAAGCTCTACTTTTCTTAGTCATTCTTTCTAACATGTTCGTAGCCTCAGTAAAGGTGAGCTCTAAAAAAGCTCCTCCTGCAGCATTATCCACTATTGGCTTTGTAAGTGAGTTCAAAGCTCTATAGAATGTTTCCATCAAGTGTTCATCAGTCATCTTATAGTTTGGGCATTGAGTCAACTTCTTTTTACACCTCGTCTAAGTCTCATGCAAAGATTCATTAGCCAATTTCCTAAAGTTGTTGATCTCATCTCTAAACTATAACATTCTGGAGGGCGAAAAAAACCTTTCTAGGAAAGCTCCTTTCAATTATCTCTAGTTTGTTATAGAATCAGGAGTCAACTCATTCAACCACATAGTTGCCTCTACAGACAGAGACAGTGGTAACAATTTCAAACAAATAGCATTTTGTCCCACTCCAGGATTATCAAACGACTTACAAATATTGATGAAATTCACCAAATGTAGATTTGGATCATCACTATGTAATCCACCAAAGAGTTCTTTCAAATTCAGTATCTGGATCATAGTACTGGTGATGTTGAATTTCAACCTAGGAGCTAATGGTGGTATAATAATTTCCCCTGTAGCTCCAGCTCCATCTAAATCGTCCTCATCATTGTCAATATCAAACTGCACAGCTGGCAGTCTAGTCTTACTCTGAATGAATGGTTTTGATTTACAGGTGCAACTACTCCCGCTGCACGTCTTCTATTAGCCGAGTCAATTAAATCATCATCTCTCAGGTCCTCTTCATTTAGATTAGGTACCCGACCTGGGTTATCTGTATTCTATTGATTTAATTGAGCATTAGCCAAAGCGGCTAATCTTTCAGCTTCTTGTTGGTTAGCCATTCTTTCAATGAGATGAGGTTCGGGATTGAAGGGTAATAATAGTTCTCCTGAACTTCTGGTTCGTGGCATAAACAACAATGATCCTACAATAAACAAAAATAATAAATAAACGTTATATAAGAAAACTTGACTAACAGTCAATTAACACACATAAACTCAATCGACAATCGTATTCCCGGACAACGGTGCCAAAATCTGACACCAAATTATACCTTTCTTACGAGAGAGTAAGCGGTCGCTGTCAAATATAGAACCCAACTAGGTTGGGGTTGAATCCCACAAGGAATATGGTGCTAATTAAGTTGTATGCAGATTAGTTGACTTTTAATCATTCATTTTCGTCAAACAAAAAGGGGGATTTGATTCAGTTCATAAATTTATAGTTTTAGAGTAACAAGATGAGATATGTGTAGTATTTGAATCCAGAGAAATAGCAAGCTAGGGTTATGTCCACATTGTAGTTATCAATACTTTCTAACTATGGGCTTTACGAATTCAAACATGTTTCATGCTTACAGAGAAACATATTGTATTTAATAACATAATCCTAGTGTTTCTCAACCATCAAGGACTAATTCACTTTAGTTCTCTTGAATCAAAAGTGTTTACAAAAACAATACGAAATCTCCAAGTAGTTAATCCTGTTAAGGCATTAACATATGAAATAGGGGTTGGAAATCCTATTTTCTTGTCACTAATCTCTTTTCCAAACCTCAACCTTTCTATCGAACAAGTTGAGTTTTAAGGAACATCCTCTATGTTTGCAACCACGAGAATTCAAGATAAACGAAGAGAGTATGATATAAGCAGATCAATACATGATGAATTCAAAAACCCAAAGTAATAGATTGTATGTTACAAGGTTTCCATAACCCTAACTAATAAACTTCACTACTCATGAATAAAATGGGAATCACAATAGAAATATTCATCATACCAAAAAGTAAACACAATCTTGGCGGAGAAGATCAAGTAGTGTTTCTCCCTTGGTGCTAAGCCTCCACTCCCAGTGCAAAATTAATACAAAATAATGAATAATGATAAAAAATTCAGCATCAAGTCTTTTTAATAATCTTTTGTCTCATAATTTCCTTCTAAGTCCCTGAACTAATTATAAATAACAAATTAGTCTTGGACATAGTTTTTAGGTGCCATATTTGGTCCAACAATCTACTTTTTCTCTTGTGTGATTTTTCATCCGCAATCCGTAGTCCCATCATATCTCTATCTACCTCATTAACACCTGAAATCATGCTAATCACATAGGTTAGCTCAATTACATCAAAGTAGAGTAAAAACATAAGAAACTAGGCACTTTGTTCTCAAAACTTAGCTAAAATATAAGTAAGTTATGGAGCTTAGGATTATAAATACACCTAAGATCATCACTTTAGAAGTGAATAAGTCACTTGAAAACACTTAAGTGTAGTTACTTGAAATGTGAACTTTTTATTTTGAATTTAGTTTAGTTTGGTAATTTGGGAAGTAACTTAGTGACTTGAAAATGTTTAGGTGTAGGTACTTGAAATGTGAACTTTTCATTTTAAATTTAGTTTAGTTTGGTAACTTGTGAAACGACTTAGTGACTTAAAAATGTTTAGGTGTAGGTACTTGAAATGTGAACTTTTTATTTTGAATTTAGTTTAGTTTGGTAACTTGTGAAGTGACTTAGTGACTTGAAAATATTTAGGTGTAGGTACTTGAAATGTGAACTTTTCATTGTGAATTTAGTAAAGGTTGGTAACTTGTGAAGTGAATTAGTGACTTGAAAATGTTGAAGAGTAGGTACTTGAAAAGTGAATTCGTGTTTTGATTTTAGTTAAGTGTGGTCACTTGAGAAGTGAATAAGTGACTTGAAAATGTTTTAAGTGTAGGTACTTAAAATGTAAACTTGTGTTTTGAATTTAGTTAAGTGTGGTCACTTGAGAGGTGAATAAGTGACTTGAAAATGTTTAAGTGTAGGTACTTGAAATGTGAACTTTTCATTTCGAATTTAGTTTAGTTTGGTAACTTGCGAAGTGAATTAGTGACTTGAAAATATTTAGGTATAGGTACTTGAAATGTGAACTTTTTATTTTGAATTTAGTTTAGTTTGGTAACTTGTGAAGTGACTTAGTGACTTGAAAATGTTTAGGTATAGGTACTTGAAATGTGAACTTTTCATTTTGAATTTAGTTTAGTTTGGTAACTTGTGAAGTGACTTAGTTGCTTGAAAATATTTAGGTGTAGATACTTGAAATGTGAACTTTTCATTTTGAATTTATTAAAGGTTGGTAACTTGTGAAGTGAATTAGTGACTTGAAAATGTTGAAGTGTAGGTACTTGAAATGTGAACTTTTTATTTTGAATTTTGTTTAGTTTGGTAACTTGTGAAATGAATTAGTGACTTAAAAATGTTTAAGTGTATGTACTTGAATTATGATTTAATGACTTTTGCTTTGAATTTAGGTACTTGAAATGTGAACTTTTCATTTTGAATTAAGTTTAGTTTGGTAACTTGTTAAGTGATTAGTGACTTGAAAATGTTTAAGTGTAGGTACTTGAAATGTGAACTTTTGTGACTTGAACTAATTACTTGAATGCGATTGATTGAGTAGATGGAACCTGATTATAGCTGGATATATCAATTAAATAATGAAAATAGAATGGGTGAGGCTGAGAATGAGAATGAGGGTAATGAGTCGTAGTTTTTAGTCTTGTGTATATTTTGTAGTTTCGATTTGGAACCTCGATAAATTTTGTAAATAATTTGATTTTTAATGTTTGTATTTGTATGGTGGTTGATTGTATATTAAATATTGATTAGTGGACTGTATTGTATAACAGATTTGATGGAATGTAGCATAGCTATATGCTATTATTTTTTTACAAAATTACCAGAAAAACCGACCACATGTGGTCGCTATTCTGAAAAATTTTCAAAAAACCCACCACTTATGGTCGGTTTATAAAAAAAATTCCAGAATAGCGATCACATATGGCCAATTTTTCTGAAAATTTTTACAAATAATCGACCACATGTGGTCGCTATTCTGGAATTTTTTTTTTAAAATTGACCATATGTTGTCGGTTTACTATACTTAATTAAAAATAATTTTATTGAATAAATTAATAAATAAAAAAACCGACCACATGTGGTCGCTATTGTTTAAATTAATTAATTTATTTATTTACAAAAGCAACCACGTTTGGTCCCTTTTGTTAAAATTAATTAAATAGTTTAAATACAAAACCGACCACATGTGGTTGATTTTTTTTGAAAATTTATTTTTATTAAATTTATAAAAGCTACCATGGGTGGTTGCTTTTGTTTATTTTTTTTAAAATTATATTAAATTATATATATATATATATATATATATATATATATATATATATATATTTAAAAAAACCGACAACATGTGGAAAGCTACCACTAGTTTTCTGATCACACATTTTGGTTAATTTTGTGGTCAAAAAAGCAGAAGAACCTACCACATGTGGTCGATTTTCCTGTTTTTCCCAGTAGTGTTCAGCTCGACCATCTTTGTAACTAAGATTCACATCTTCAAGTATTATTCCAGTACATGGATTCATTTTACTACAATCTAATTCACTGCAACTTCTGTAGCCAATGTTCCATGAATGTTTTCATACGTTATATCACTTATCTTTACGCTCGAGCCCTGAAACAAAGAAAATTAATAATTTAATTAATTAGATTAACATTAGGAACATGATCTAATGTTATAATTATATTGTGATAATTTATTAACTTGATCAATCAATACCTGATTAGTGTAGTAATTTTGATCTATGATGATTAGATTTTGAACATTAGCCATAAGAATATGCTGAAAGAGAACACCTCTAACAAAGCCACTGCTCGGTCTTGCCCAAGTTTAATTTTCACCCTCACACCATTTTCTGTTCCAGTAAAGGTCACAGTCTTAACTGTCATGTTTTGAACTCCATGCTCTTGTGATTCCCATCCAAGCTTCCGATGCTACATCAACATCGAGTTTCGGACATACATTTTAGTCAAAAAATAAATTAGTAAAATTCAAAATAAATTAAGTAGATAGATATTATTAGAAATATTGTGTTCCAAACCTAATTCCATGGCTAGGGCCACAAGCAATGTCTTCGATCCATAAGTTAGAATTTTCAGGTCCAATTGAGATGTAATCATCTTCGATACCAATATGTGAGTTCATAATGCTCACTCCTGATGATGATTATTGTTGGATATTTCATATCATGGGTCTCCATGTGAACCAACCCGACGTGACCTGTTTTCTCATTTATCTAAAAAATAGAATCAAAGAAAAATTTTGAATTTGGGGGGGGGGGGACAATTACAAAAGAGAAACTATCCCGTACCCCTTATATTTTGAATTTTCTTCTTCAGCAAAATGTATAACAAAAATAGAAACACAAAGAAAAAGATTGCATCAACAAAAACACTAAATTGTAAGCATTTTGTTTGTGGATTTATATTCCCTTTCCCAAAGAAATGAAATTGACTTGGAGCGATTCTTTCCCTGGCAAAATTATCTTTTTCCACTGCAACAGAAAAAGGTAAACACTAATTTTTTTCCAAATTTTTCTTTCAACGGCATCAGATAATAGGTTGAATTGTCCTTTTTTAATATTACTTCTCGAGTTAAGTATGTAAAAACTCATAAATTACCTGTAAGAATTTGGTCTCCAGTCAGACGCGCCGCCGATCTCGGGTTAGATGCGCCACCGGTCTCTGGTCAGACGCACCATTAGTCCATTCAGACGCTGCTTATCCAGTCAGACTGACGGTGGTTGTTGATCACCTATTAAGGCATCAACAGACCCATTTTCGGCGACGGTTTCGTCGATGATAGGTGGATCCGGTGGTGAAAAGTGGATATATGGGTTTGAAATGGATGAGTCTGACAAGGGACAGATGATTCTGAGGAAATTTATTTCTCATCGAAATCTAAAATCAGACGTGCTGCTGTTGCGTTTTCAAATCCGGCAGATAATTTTTTTCGGCTTCTTCTTCATTTTAAGGATCCCATATATGATTTTTTTCTTTTTCTGACAAGAGTGAAGTGTTGTTGATTTAAACAAAAAAGGGTAAAAGATATGTGCAGAAGATTGTTTCTGTGAAAAAGATAATGAAGAAGAACCCATTTTTTAAGGCACTAATTTAATATTGTTGTTGTTTTGAAAAAACGTGTCTGGTGCCTTTGGTCAAATTATTTTTTTTAAATATTAAATTAAAAGGGAAAAGGGTAGAAAATGTTACATTACTCCTACTGTATATTTTTTTATATATACAAATCTTTTTCATGTTACTTCATGAATAGTAATAGATTTTCTTTTAATGTATTAAAAAATGACTATTAATATTTTTCGTGATATAAGTGGTTGAATTAGACTTGATATTTTTTTTTTGCCTTAATAGGTCCATAATAATTTTAACAGATTTTGTCTCTCACGATGAATTGTGACATAAGTGTCACATTGAGTGGTGAAACCATTCTCATTGTTTCTTGGTTCCTATTTCAGAAATGGTTGAACGGGAACAAACTCGAATCACTCCAAGTGGGAGTTCTGGATGTCGAGTAAAGAAACAAAGTGGAAGAGCACGTCGTCGAAGGGCATGTTTTTGAGGTCATGAGATCATACAAAATGGTGTCCCTAGGACGACACAAAATCTGTTACGAAATGAAAGGGCTATACGAAGGGAAAGAGAAAACAAATCTAAAGAGTTTAAGTCTTTTAAGATGTCACCTAACATTAGTGTTGCTGGTTTTATACATCTGTTTGAAATGAAACATGTAGAACTAAAAAACTATGTAGAAATCTCGGATTGGAGAGCATTAGCTATTTTAGCAAATTCTCTCTGTGACCCTTGGGGCGAGAGATTAATTGATGTTTACCACGAGATTTGGCCTAGAGAGCCTTTTTGGGTGTACATAAGTCGTCTAGAATATTTGTGGATTGACTTTTATTTTTAAATTGACTTGTAACATGAAGTTATTTATTAACTTTATATTATATATATATATATTAAGTTGTGTATCTCTTTTTTACGTGAATTTCAATCATTTATTTGAGTTTAAAATTACTTAATTGAAAGCTATCTTCCTAATACACATTAAGAAATTAATTTCTAATTTTGGTCAAGTGTTTAGTTCGTATATGATGATTGGATTCTTAAGTGTCCTTTCGATTTTACACTAAACATGAAACCTTTAGGTGAAATGATTCGTTTAAATGTGTAATTTGCATGCATAATTGATAAAACACTTGTGTAATTATCTCCTAATAATAGACATGGCATCAAAAAGCATAATTGCTGACTTGAACAAAGGAGAAAATCTAAATGGTGACAATTACGACATTTGGAGTCGTAAAATATGGTATGTACTGGAAGAGCAAAATGCTCTTGAAGGTATTAACCATGACTTTTGTCTACCAGAAGAGGGTAACACTGAACAACACAGAAGATACCTTGAAGTTTATAAGGCTTGGAAAAAGGTTGATTCTCTTGCACATGGAATCATTGTAAGTTATGTGGTTGATGACCTCATACATGAGTGGGAGGAATTTCCTACTGCCAATGCCATCTGGGCATACTTACGAGGAACATATGGGGGTACTTCTGTCACCCGCCTGAGACAACTGACTATCAGGTTTGACACTTATAAGAAGCATCATGATTAGAACATCAAACAACACCTTAGGGTGATGTTGAATATGATAGCTCAACTCAAAAGTGCTGGTCACATTTTTCTGATGAGCAGCAGGTACAAGAAGTGATCCAATCACTTCCCAATAGTTGGAAACACTTGAAGGTCAACTTAACCCACAATGACAACATCAAAACCTTTTCTGATATTGCCCGTCATGTTAAACTTGAAGATGAGCGGCTTGGTGCTGCTAAAGCTACTTCTAATGCCTTTATGGAAGAATCAAGTGGTAAGAACTCTTCAGGATTCAAGCATAAAAAGAAGAAAAAAAAGAATGGGAAGGGTAAAGAGATCGAAGAAGGACCCTCTGAGAAAAACAACAAGCCAAATTCCAAGAAGGGAAAAAGGGTTTTCAAGAAGAAACACAAGAGCAAGATGAAGTGCTACAATTGCCAAAATCTGGGGCATTTTGCTCGTGAATGTCCTAAGCAGAAAAAGGTAGTATTTCTAAATGCAACTCTTAGTGCTACATATGTTTCTAACACTTCTTTATTAACTTAATCTTATTCTATGTGGATTGTAGACTCAGGAGCCACCAACCATGTGAGTCGAGATCGAGAAGCGTTTGTGGAGTTCCTTCGAGTTTCACCTAGATCAAGATGGATCTATGTAGGAAATAATTCAAGACTTAAAGTCAAAGAGATTGGAACTTGCGAAGTAGATTTGCGTGGAGGATGGTCTTTAATGTTGCATGACGTCCTATAACTCTAGAAATTTAATGAAACTTCGTATCTGTGTCTGTTCTTTTCGATATTGGTTTTCATTTGTTTTTTAGTTGTAATTGTGTAAGAATTACTCTAGATGATATTTTTTATGGTTTTAGACATCGCTATGATCACTTTATTGTTTTAGATTATAATCCTTCAACTTATGACTATTATGTTGACCGTTGTGTAATGTCGTGTTATTCAAGTAATAATAATGTTGATATACTTACTTGACATGTAAGATTGGGTCATATAGGGAAAGACCAAATGAATAGATTGGCAAAGGAAGGACATCTAGGTTCTTTCTCCAAAATTGAAATGCTAACTTGTCAAAATTACCTTGCCGAAAATATTACACGTAAACCATTTGGGAAGGCTAAAAGAGCTAAATTCCTATTGCAATTAATCCATTCTGATATCTGTGTTCTAATAAATGTGAGGGCAAGGACTGGTGCTTCATATTTTATTACATTCATTGACGATTTCACGCACTTTGGTTATGTCTATTTGATATCTCATAAATTTGAAGCACTTCAATGCTTCAAAAGATATATGAATGAAGTTGAGAATCAATTAGACAAAAGTATAAAGTCATTAAGAACCGATAGAGGACATGAATATCTGTCAAAATAGTTTGAAGGACTATGTATTAGAAAAGGCATTATCAGACAATTGACTACTCCTTACACACCTCAACAAAATGGTGTAGTCAAAAGAAGGAATAGAACATTGTTGGATATGACAAGGTCCATAATGGCACAGGAAAATTTACTAATCTCTTTCTAGGGAGATGCATTATTAACTGCGGCCTACATAATGAACAAAGTGCTTTCTAAATCAGTATCTTCTATTCCTTGTGAACTGTGGACTGGTAATAAACCAAACTTTTATGACCTCCGACCTTGGAGTTATGCTGCATATATTAAAGATAATTTTGGTAAGTTTGGAAAACTAAGTCTAAAAGGAAAGAAATGTATCTTTATAAGATACTCAGAACACTCCAAAGGATATGTGTTCATTGGTGAATTGGAAGATGGAAGTACTACTGAAAGAGATGTCACATTCCTGGAAAATGATTTTTCAAAAAGGAATAAAAATAAAGGAAAATAAGCCTCTTTACGAAATGTTGAATTCAGATAATCAAATAATGTCGCAGGACATGTTTGATAATTCAATTGATCAAGAAATAATTCTTGATCCAAGTGGGAGTCATGAATCTCAAAATCCTATCGAGGAATCTAAACTACAATTAGGTAAGAGTACAGAAAAAGTGTATCTAAACGATCTTATAAGATTAAGGATTATGTTTTCTTAGTATCTCTCACAGAATTGGATGAACCTAATTCTGTGACTGAGGCTTTATCAAGTCCTGAAAAAGATAAATGGATAAAAGCGATGAAAGAAGAATTAGAGTCCATGAAAATCAATAAAGTCTGGGATCTAGTTGACTTTCCTTCTGGGCGTAAAGATATTAAGAACAAATGGATTCTCAACGTTAAACGCAAATTAGATGGGTCAATAGAAAGACACAAAGTATGATTGGTGGCAAAATATTTTACTCAAGAAGTTGGAGTAGATTATGAGAAAACTTTTTCACCAGTTGTGAAATTTACCTAAATTCGCCTGCTTTTGGCTATAGTTGCACGTTTAGATTTAGAATTACACCAAATAGATGTAAAGACCGCTTTTCTCAATGGAGAACTAAATGAGGAAATCAACTTGGAACAACCTGTAGGTTTTGTTGTTAAAGGCCAAGAAAAAAAGGTTTGTAAATTAAACAGATCAATATATGGCCTTAAGCAGTCTTCAAGGCAATGGTACCTGAGATTTCAGAAAAAAGTAATTTTATTTGATTTCACCATGATCGACGAAGACCATTGCATCTATGTGAAAAAGTCCAATAAAATGTTTATGATTCTTTCGCTTTACGTGGATGATATTTTATTGAATGGAAATAATTTAGAGTATGTAAGAACTATTAAGTTATGGCTTTCAAAGTCATTTGACATGAAAGATATGGGTGAAGAAGATTATATATTGGGTGTTAAAATTCAAAGAGACAGTTCCAAAAAAAATTTTGAGTCTATCTCAAGAAACATATATAATGAAAATTTTGGAACGTTTTCGAATGAATAGTTGCAAATCAATAGATACTCCTATAGCAAGAGGTAAAACTTTAAGCCTTGAAATGTTTTCAAAGACTGAAAAAGAAAAAAAGACATGTCCCGAGTACCATATTCCAGTACAGTTGGGAGTTTGATGTACGCTATGATGTGTACTCGTCCAGAAATTTGTTATGTCGTAAGTCTGGTTAGCAGGTATCATTTCAATCCTGGAAGAGATCATTGGAAAGAAGTAAAGAGAATTTTTTGATACCTGAAGGAAACTGCTGATTATTCACTATACTATAGTGGATCCGATTTATCCATAAGAGGTTATACAGATGTTGATTGGGCAGATGACCGGTATGATAGAAAATCAACTTTTGGTTATGCCTTCTTGCTAAATGGTGGTGTAATTTCATGGAAAATCAAGAAACAAACTTGCACAACCCTGTCAACTATGGAATCTAAATTTGTGGCTTGTGCATCTGCAGTACAAGAAGCTATTTGGTTGAAGTGATTCTTTGAGCATTTGAACATCACAAAGAATTCTAAGGGTCCCATGAATTTATATTGTGATAGTCAAGCGGCTATCACATATACGAAGGATCCTAAATATCACAGCAAAACCAAGCATATTGATATTAAGTATAACTTTATAAGAGACATAGTAGCAAGTGGAGAAATAAATTTACAATATATTCCTACACGAGAAATGATAGTTGATCCCTTTACTAAGGCGATATCTAGAGTTTTGTTTGAGAAACATGTTATGGATCTAGGAATGCGTAGGATATGATTATGTTTATGTATTGTAGATGACTGGATTGTAATTATCATCAATATAAGAATCTTGAATTTATGTTCAACCTCACATGCATGCAAAAATGTGTTTTATTAATATAGTGTATCGAAGAAGTCGTGAGATTGGCTCTCTCACACGAGCAATCACCTCTTACATTGAGGAACGTGAAGAGAAAAGTTCCACCTTAAGATAACTTGTTTTTGTAAAGCCAGATGTGAGTTTCACTAAGAATATGAATTTGAGGATTATTAAAGAAAGAAACTCAGGTTAGACATTTAGAAGTGTCTAGACCTAGATCTGTACGATGTTGAATGGCTAAAAGAATAAGACACATGCGCCAATATAAGGTGAGAACATCGTATCACGTGTTTCATGCCACTTGTGCTTAGCGACCAATGGGTTAATGAAAGAATGAATCCCTGCTTCTTAATTGTGTAAGACCCTAAAAGTTATTTTAAATTTTCATTGGAATACCCTTAGAACTTTAAATGTTTCTTGAAGTTTCGATCGGTGTTGCTACTTTAGCATGTTACTAATAGCCATGAAAGATTCGACAATGCGGTGCATGTCTAGGAAAGCAGTTGATTTGGAATAAATAGATTCGAGTTGAAAGAAAAGATGATTAAAATGAATATATTAACTTGTTTATACAAGCCGACTATTACACTAACCATATAAGAGTCAAGTGTAATTGTGTATATAAAATTAATCATGAACTCGAGTTCACCTTTTTAAGAGGATGAGTAACTATTAAAGTAGGGAATGATGATCTGGGGTATTGTGAGTTAAGTATCTCATATTTATAGAGAATTCTTTCCACATGTGATTGGATTTCTAAATGTAGCTTATAAAACCTTAAGGGTAAAGCTCGTGATGCTCATAGGTCGCACGAACTATTTACTGTATGAATTTGTCTTGTTGATATAGTACTAGCTCGGGTCTTGTCCACCATGTGCGAAGTGGGAGATGTTGGATATTTCGGGTCATGGGTCACCCATGTGACCCGACCCGACCTGTTTTCTCATTTATCTGAAAAAAGAAAATCAAAGAAAAATTTTGAATTTTGGGGGAACAGTTACAAAAGAGAAACTGTCCCACACCCCTTATATTTTGAGTTTTCTTCTTCAGCAAAGTGTGTAACAAAAACAGAAACACAGAGAAAAAGACTGCATCAACAAAAACACTAAATTGTAAGCATTTAGTTTGTGGATTTACATTCCGTTTCCAAGAGAAATGAAATTGACTTGGAGCGATTCTTTCGGTGGCAAAATCATCTTCTTCCGTTGCAATAGAAAAAGGTAAACACTGATTTTGCTCCGAATTTTTCTTTCAATTGTACATGAATTCCATCACTGTTGGGGCTATTTCCTGGAGCAGACACCTTCACTCCTTGTAGCTTCACGTTATTGCATCCATCTACCAAAATATGAAACATTTGGCTATTTTGTGCAGTTACTCCAGAGATAACGATGTTGTTTGAGTTGTAAAAGGCCAGTGCCTGCATCAAGCTTTAATGTAAAATTTAAAAATATTTTTCATGAAAATATTTAAGAACATTTTTTTGTGAAAAACTTAACACACAGTAGTTCCTTTAGGGCAATTCTTGCCGGAGGTCTTGCAAGCCCAAAGACCAGCACCTTGACCATAAAAAGTTCCATCATAGATAGAAACTCCAGTGACTTTTTCGAACTTTATCCAACTTTCGGCATTGCCAATCACATTATAATCAGAGGGGTCTAAGAGAATCCCATCAATTTGGATGGTAATATCCTTGCTTTTGCACGTTTGGCCATCGAAATATGCATTTCGAATCAAGTAACTTCCACATGGCATGTAAATAGTGGCCACGCTAGTAGAATCATATGCTGCTCCCCATGCACTTAAAGATGCATTCGATGAATCTGTTTGGCCATTGGCTTTTGCTCTAAAATTTTGGACATTGTAAATGTTATTGGCTGCAAATGATAAGTTGAAGAATGAAATGAAAAGAAGAGGGAAAATTACTTGGGGATTAATATGTTAAGGCAAAGTTGCTAAAAAGATTTTTGAGGGATTCAAAAGCTTAATTGATCAAATGGGAGGTGATGAGGAATTAGAGTAGTTTAGAGGGATATTTATAGGTTTTGGTGGAGGGTGGGGGTGAGGGTAGGGTGGGGGTGGGGGGTTACTTTCATGATAAATAAAAGTTCAAAAATAGTGAAATATTTTTTAATAGTTGCCTTTGTATTTCAATTAAAGTTAAGTTTTTCATCCAATTTGGACATGTTGGGATTTGGGGAAATAAGACTTCAAAATCACTATCCAAATCTATATGACATGCAGCCAAAATTAACAAATTGTTGGGCACCTTATTTTAAGGAGAAAAATCAGCGTAAGAAGTTCAATTGGCTAGCTTGTGTTTCTTATATATTTGAATATTATTTACATGTTTTTTACTGGTAGCAGTGTAGTATGTGTTCTGTTGTAGCAACACTGAAAAGTTGGAAAAAAAATGCCCATAATGCTTTGTAGCCAACCTCATTACATTTTTAATGAAGATAAGGATATTTTAAATAATAGTATATATTGTAGAAGTATATTTTGATTTAACAGAATAGTTAATTCTATTTGATAATAATTTTGTATCTAGTCCTTTATGTAATCAATGTTTTTGATTTAACGGAACATAAATGCGGATAAGGTTAGGTAAAATAAATTTTGTGGTTTCCGCATATAATATGAATTTTAGTGCATTAGACTATCATTTGCCTTTTTTCTTTCCTTTAAGAGTTTAAGTAATCAACGTTTGGCAATAACATCACATCACATGGATGAAATAGATCAGGCGCGCGGATACTATTACAAGTTCTAATGAAATTATCCTACGTTAATTTTTGTTTATGGAAAAGGAGCTTTCTCCTTTGTGGTTCATGGAATGTTTTATGTGGTCTACGAGGAAGTATAGGCTGCTAGTATTGAGAGCTATGCTAATTGAGCTTAACCTTTCACACGGTTAAATTGACATATATAACTTCCACATTATTACCGAATTAGGACCATGGTTTTAACTGTGCGATCATCTCCTTTTTTTTTTTTTTTATTAGAGAGGGCACACATCTAGTTACTATATTTTATTCTCGACGTCCTCCCACCCTTGTTCGCCTGATTCTTTATCATGGGATTCAACATGCATAATTTTTTTTTTGTAACAGGCAGTGATGAATCTCGAATTTAGAACATCTTTCTATTCTAATACCATATTTAAGTTTGTGAGCATCTCATCTAAAAATTTAAACAATTACACATGCAGAACTTACCTATTTACTTAATTATATTTCGAACACAATTCACATTTATGATTCCAAGGAATTAATATGCTTTTATATTTTTGGTAGAAGTCATGATGTCATTAATTAGGAGAATCATTCAACATCACATTATAACGTTTGAAAATTGAACTGAGATAGCATCGTCTCCACATTAAACATGTTAAAGAATTTACTACTACTTGTTGAAAGCTTGGAACTCAAGTATATATAGGTGGACTTTAAGATCTCTCTTGCTGCAATTGACCTAACTCTATGTTGCAAGTGGCTTCCAAATAGCAAAGTTTCACAATTCACATCATCCATCTAGCCAACCTAAAACACGGGATCCCAAAGACAAGGATACGTGAATGCATGAAATTTTCCTTTTCACGTCTCTTTTATGCATGCAACTGTTAAATGTAAAAATACACTAAGCTTCTGTTATGTCTAGGATCGAAAAAGAATCGAACCATAAAAATTAAATGTACAAGATAATAATGGTCAATTGGTCATATGAAATCGACGGAACTCACTTTGTAGCTTTGATTCAAATCTTATATTTATTTTAAGTTCATCTTTAATGAGCAGTAATTATTAAGTTATTATCCAACTCAGAGGGTTAGAATACTAAACTTATAAACATTAAATTCTGAACGTGCTTATGATAGTAACAATAATTTTCTATTCCCTTTGTTTATTAACTTTATTAACCCTTTATAAATTGTATATTAAAACATGGGCTGACGCAACCAACTGTTAATAATTTGTTCATTACATATAGTTGCCTGCATGCAGAAAGTTAAGGAGACATCAAAAATAATTTGTTGCATATAATATATTTTATGCGTGCAATTCTTCCTTTTCTGGGGGATTTTATGCTTTCTATATGTACGAAATGCTTCAACTTGTTCAATAAAAATGTTTAGGAATGGGCCTCCACCACCACCTTATTCTAGTCCTTGTATCACTGCTAAAAAAAAATGCGTCGATTTTTTCCATTTGCCGAACACAAAATCGATCAAAACTTTTTATCGGAAAAGCAGCGATAGCTTTTTAAAAACCGACCACGAGTGGTCGATTTTTTTAAAAATATATACATTCATTTTTAAAATTTGTTATTATACTATTTAAATGAAAAAATAATTTTAGGGAAAAATAAACAGACAACAAGTGGTCGATTTTTTATAAAATTAATTTTACTAAAAACCGACCACGTATGGTCGGTTTTTTATAAAATTAATTTTATGAATTTAATAAAAACCGACCACTTGTGGTCGGTTTTGCAAAAAAGAAAAAAGAAAGTGGTCGGTTTTTCTGGAAATTTAAAAAAAAAAATTGAAAACCCAAATTCTGCATGCAACCACAACAATAATATACAGCAGTAACCAAAATGAAAATACAACAACAAAAAAAAAAATGAAAATTTTCAAAAGTGTACAACACATACAAAATACATAACAAAATTGAGTACGAAAATACTACAACAATAGTTTCGACAATTCACCTTCTAAACAAAAATTCACTTTTAAAGTCACCAATACTTAAGCTTTTTCAACTAACAAAGGCACCAATGAAACTAATTCACTATTAGAGTCACCGACACTTAAGCATTTTCAACAAATAAAGTCACCAACAACATCATCTTCTAAACAAAAGTTCACTATTAAAGTCACTGACACTTAAGCATTTTCAACAAATAAAGTAACCAACAACATCACCTTCTAAACAAAAGTTCACTTTTAAAGTCACCGGCACTTAAGCATTTTCAACTAATAAAGTCACCAACCACATCACATCTTAAACACTAATTCACTATTAAAGTGACCAAAACTTAAGTATTTTCAACAAATAAAGTCACCAACAACATCACCTTCTAAACACTACTTCACTATTAAAGTCACCCAAACTTAAGCTTTTTCAACTAACAAAGGAACCAACGAAACTAATTGACTATTAAAGTCACTGGCACTTAAGCATTTTCAACAAATAAAGACACCAACAACATCACCTTCTAAACAAAAGTTCACTATTAAAGTCACTGACACTAAAGCATTTTCAACAAATAAAGTAACCAACAACATCACCTTCTAAACAAAAGTTCACTTTTAAAGTCACTGGTACTTAAACATTTTCAACAAATAAAGTAACCAACCACATCACCTTCTAAACAAAAGTTCACTATTAAAATTACCGGCACTTAAACATTTTCAACAAATAAAGTCACCAACAACATCACCTCGTAAACACTAGTTCACTATTAAAGTCGCCAAAACTTAAGCTTTTCCAACTAACAAAGGCACCAACGAAACTAATTCACTATTAAAGTTACCAAAACTTAAGCATTTTCAACAAGTAAAGTCACCAACAACATCACCTTCTAAACACTAATTCACTATTAAAGTCACCTGCACTTAAGCATTTTCAACAAATAAAGTAACCAACAACATCACCTTCTAAACAAAAGTTCGCTTTTAAAGTCACCTACACTTAAGCATTTTCAACAAATAAAGCAACCAACCACATCACTTTCTAAACAAAAATTCACTATTAAAGTCACCAGCACTTAAGCATTTTCAACATATAAAGTCACCAACAACATCACCTCATAAACACTAGTTCACTTTTAAAGTCACCAAAACTTAAGCTTTTCAACTAACAAAGGCACCAACGAAACTAATTCACTATTAAAGTCACCAAAACTTAAGCATTTTCAGCAAAGAAAGTCACCAACAACATCACCTTCTAAACACTAATTCACTATTAAAGCCACCGGCACTTAAGCATTTTCAACAAATAAAGTAACCAACAACATCACCTTCTAAACAAAAGTTCACTTTTAAAGTCACCGACACTTCAGTATTTTCAACAAATAAAGTAACCAACCACATCACCTTCTAAACAAAAGTTCACTATTAAAGTCACCGGCACTTAAACATTTTCAACAAATAAAGTCACCAACAACATCACCTCATAAACACTAGTTCACTATTAAAGTCACCAAAACTTAAGATTTTTCAACTAACAAAGGCACCAACAAAACTAATTCACTATTAAAGTCACCAAAATTTAAGCATTTTCAACAAGTAAAGTCACCAACAACATCACCTCATAAACACTAATTCACTATTAAAGTCACCGGCACTTAAGTATTTTCAACAAATAAAGTAACCAACAACATCACCTTCTAAACAAAAGTTCACTTTTAAAGTCACCGACACTCAAGCATTTTCAACAAATAAAGTAACCAACCACATCACCTTCTAAACAAAAGTTCACTATTAAAGTCACCGGCACTTAAGCATTTTCAACAAATAAAGTCACCAACAACATCACCTCATAAACACTAGTTCACTATTAAAGTCACCAAAACTTAAGCTTTTTCAACTAACAAAGGCACCAACGAAACTAATTCACTATTAAATTCACCAAAACTTAAACATTTTGAACAAGTAAAGTCACCAACAATATCACCTTCTAAACACTAATTCTCTATTAAAGTCACCGGCACATAAGCATTTTAAACAAATAAAGTAACCAACAACATCACCTTCTAAACAAAAGTTCACTTTTAAAGTCACCGGCACTTAAGCATTTTCAACAAATAAAGTCACCAACAACAACACCTCCTAAACACTAGTTCACTATTAAAGTCACCAAAACTAAAGCATTTTCGACAAGTAAGACTACTATCCCTACATTTTCAACAAATAGAACATCATTCTTCTTCCTCTCAATTCAAAATCTCGAGAATCCAAGAAAACAGTTTCAAGAATCAAGCCTATCCTCCTTCTTCCAGTCATTAGTGTTTCATGGGTAAACTTCCTCCTCAATGATTTTCTTAATCCATGTATTATATGTGAACTCTTAATCATGAACTCACGGACTTATAAATCTTATAACTTTATGAAAATATGTAATCTACGAAATTCATCAACTTTGGGGATATCAATTGAATGATTGGATTTTACCGGATCCCTAAAATATCATGAGTCCCCAACATGAGAATTTACTATAATGATGAAACTCCAAGATCTTCAATATTAACCCTTTTTTTCTAAATTCAATAAAATAAGGTGTTCGTTCTTGCTTTGTTCTTAAGATATCTTGAATCCTTACAATTCTTGTTATGTTCAACAATAAGAATAGTTTAAAGTTGTTCCACAATTCTATAATTCTAAAATAACTTAAATCTTTTAAAATCTCCATAATCTTCATAATTTTATAAAATCCTATGTTTAAGAACTATGACATAATGGCATGACCCGTATGACTTCTAACACAACTAATTTTCTCCGAGAATGCCCTCATTGCCTTATATAGATTATCTCCACAATCTTAAGATATGATAAAAGCAACATGGACCGATCCAAAATCTCATTCCCCATAGAGTAATGAAAATCTAGATCTTATGACCATGGCAACATGTATTATGATATCACTTTCTATGAGTCCCCAACAACATTAATAAATGATGTAACTTATCATATATGAGCCTAAAATGGCTAATCCATAAATCAAAAGCCTAAAGTGGCTAACTTGCAGATGGTTAATCCATAAATCTAAACGTGAATTCATTAAGATAAACATATAACCTTATGAGTATATAAGAGAGTTAGATGGACGACTGAAAAAGGCTGGAGGGGGGACTGATTTGTTACTGTTCGCGGCTACTGGTGGTGGCGTTGGGGCTGGTGCGGTGATGGAGAAGTGAGGTGCCGTTGTTGGTGGCGTTGTCTTCGTTGGGAAGGTCGACGAAGACGGCTATGGCTAGCGCGGTTGTTGTCGCCATTGTTGGTGGCGTCGGAGATAAAGGGTTAGCGTGGTTGTTACCGTAGTTGGTTGTTAACGGCGGAGGAGAACGGTGGGAGCCAAAGGTGGCGCTGGGTTGGCTCGCCGCTATTAATGGCTGTGGTGGTGGGGATTTAGATAGGAGGGAGAGAAGAGACGTAGAGGGAGAAAGAGAGGGAAGCGGATGATTTTAGGTTTATGGTTTTGGTTTTTGTCTTGGGTATTAAAAGGAAGGCAAAGTTTGAATTCATCTCAGCCGTTGGATCAATTTTGATCAATGGCTAAGAATCTAATAAGGTCAATCAATTGAAATTTTGATTTTGGATTAAAATTGAAATATTTGACTAAAATTGAAATGAACCAAATGTAGATTGACTAGATTTGTAATAGATTAAATAGAATAGGCTAAGATCGTAAGAAATTGAATAAATTGGATTAAAAGGTGAATAAATTAGGCAAGATAATTTTAATTTAGATTGTTATTTAAATTGTAGTAGTAGTAAATAATAATAATAATAAATAATAACAAAAATAAATAATAATAAATAATAAATAATAACAATAATAAATAAGAATTGAAATTTGATTCAGTTGAACTGAAATAACTATATTCAAAACTTAAGTCCACCTTTCATAGATTCAATTAGATTATCGGTTAATTAGATTCAGTTACATAGCTTTTGATTACTGCATACATCACTACACGAGATATATACATATATTCGATTGACATGTACATATATAGGTCAAAAATTGAAATTTGATTACCTGGCCAAATTGATGTTAATTTTGATCATAATTGACACAAATTGAGTACAATAATGACTAGAAATTAAACTACATAGGAGAGTAAATTGAAATTGACTGTTATTTTAATAAATATAACAACAACAACAACAACAACAACAGTAATAATAATAATAATAATAATAATAATAATAATAATAATAATAATAATAATAATAATAATAATAAGCAATGTATTTATAAATTGTGAATGTGCATATGTACGTGAAAAAAATAATTTAATAAATATTAATAAAATTATATAAAAAGTCGTATTTGAATTATTAAATTTATAAAAATGATACTAAAAATAATAAAATACTTTATACATTCTTTAAATCATAAATGTAGCTTGTTGAAAATAATAAAAATATTAATATCAAAGGCTAAATAATTTTGAGAAAATAGCAGACTAAGAGAGTATCGAGAGGTCAAAATTGGGTGTCAACACTTTCAAATACGTACTATATACATCGATCACGTATTCAATATGTTTGGATAGATTTTGCTAGATTTTTACTACATAGTTCATCGATCACTACATCATATATATCAACTCTTAAATATGTACTATATACATCAGTTTTCATCTTTCAAACACATACTATATAAACATCAGTGTTCGGCTTTCAAACACGTACTATAAACATCATTTTTCAATTATCTATCACAACGGTATGATATATATATATATATATATATATATATATATATATATATATATATATATATATATATATATATATATATATATACACACACACACACACACATATTCATTATACAAAGATTATGCATGTTTAACGTTATTTAACGTATATATAAAGGAAAATATGTATTTTGATATATTGAAACATAAGTAAAAGATAAAGCTTACGTTTAATGTAATTTGTATATTATATTTGACATATTTTTTAGTGTAAGTTTTTTCACAAAATCTAAGATTTATTATTTTTTATTATTATTGTATTGGTTATTGACTAAGTGAAATCAATATAATTTTAAAACATAATATATTAGATTATTTTTTAATAAAGTAAATATATTAGATTATATATATAATCTAATATATTATTTTTACTACTAATAATAATTAGATTACATAAAGTAAATATTAGATTATATAATTATTTTAAAAAATAAGTATTTACTTTTTTTTTTAATTAAAAACCGACCACATGTTGTCAGTTTTCTAAAATTAATTTTTTTAATTTTTAATTAAAAACCGACCACAAGTGGTCGGTTTTTAAAAATTATTTTCTTTTTATTTTATTTAAAAATTGACCACATGTGGTCGGTTATTTTTTTTTAATTTCATTAAAAAATGATCACAAGTGGTCGATTTTTAATTTTTTTTGTTAAAAACCAACCACATGTGGTCAGTTTTTTAAAAAATTAAAACGACCAAAATTCGTCGGTTTTTAACATAAAATAATTTTAAAAATTAAAAACCGACCACTTGTGGTCGGTTTTTAACAAAAATTAATTAAAAAAAAAATTAAAAACCAACCACAAGTGGTCGATTTTTTAAAAATATTTTTTAATTATTTTTTTAAGGGAAACCGACCACAAGTGGTCGGTTTTGTTATTTTTTTAATTTTTATTCATCAAAGAAATAATAAATAATTCTAAAATTATTGAAATTAATATTTTAATATTTTAAAATATAAAAGAGACCACATGTAGTCGGTTTTTTAAAAAAAAATAAAAAAAATAAAAAAAACCGATCACATATGGTCGATTTTTCGTGATAGTTTTTTTTCATTTTTTCTAGTAGTATATATATTTCAATATTGGGATTTTGTATTATCAGTCAAGTCCATTCATTATTTAAGTCGGTTTATTTCTATTTTGTATATATATAGGACATGCCTTGGAACTGGAAACGGTTTTGCCATTTTCACTTTCATACACAAAAATTAGAACATCTTTTCTCTTTCATTCTTCTCTCTCATAACAAGGGTTTTTATTTTTTTTTATTTGCTTCCGCATTGATGTGAGTTTCATAGTATCAGAGAAAAGGATTCAGCTAGATCTGCTCTTTCTCTTTCCATTGATGGTATCCATGAAGGTTTTTGTTGAGTTTTGAAGCTGGAAGTTTGACCCGATTCACCGTTTTTGTTACGCACAGTTTTCTCTTTGTTTGTGTCATCTCTGCCATTGTTGAGGAAGGCTCTTGCTTCTTTAAGTTGTGAAGAAGAGTGGTAACAGTGTTTTTTTTTTCTCTTGTTCTCTTCGATTATAGCATTTGTTTTCTGTGATTTTGTTTTTTTTGTGAATATTGCACACGATGCCTTCGAGTACATCATCAGTTGCATCACTAGCTCCTATGCATCCTCTCTACCTACATCCTTCCTATTACAATAGTATGGTACTTGTTTCCACACCTTTCAATGGGTCCGGATATGGTAGCTGGAGACGTGGGGTGCTGAGTTCTCTATCTACTAAGCGCAAGATAGATTTTATTGATGATACGCAGGCTCGGCCTCCTACTATTGATCCTTATCATGATGCCTGGGTTATGTGCAATAATATAGTTATTGCCTGGATTCTCAATAGTTTAGACAAAGAAATTGCTGAGACTGTTGTTCATACAAAAATCGGTGAACTAATTTGGAAAGAAATTAAAAAATGTTATGGACAACCTAGTGGAACTAAAGTTTTCCAACTACGCAAAGACATTTCTTCCATTTCTCTAGGCTCTTCTAGTATTGCTTCTTACTTTAATCATATCAAGAAACTCTGGGATGAATTAATTGTCTCTATCACCTATCCTCCATGTACATGTAATGGTCAAGCTGCATGGACTAAATTAGAGGATGAATAACGAGTCCATCAGTTTTTAGCTAGACTGAATGACTCTTATAGTGAGATTAGATGAAATATTTTAATGATTAAGCCTCTTCCAGATAAAGATAAGAGTGTATTCCATGCTAATCCATGATGAACAACAGTCTGAGTTGCAAACTTCTCTTCCATCATTTGCGTCTGACTCTATCTCTTTTTCTGCCGCTGGCACTCAGAAGCCTTATCCCCAGAAGATTAATTTTAACGGTAGTAAATATAACCTGTCCTTTGATAGTAGAAAACCAAAATTTCTGATACAACCACAGTCAAGGTCTTTTTTGTAAGTATTGTAAGAAACCAGGACTTACCATTGGTAGATATCGAAAGTTACATGGTTATCCATCAAAATATCAACAGTTTCCCAAAAACTTGTGTTCAACCTGCTGATGTTATTTCTCAAGGGGGTTCTTCTCTTACATCAGCTTCTATTATAGCTCCTTCTCAATACCATAATACTTCAGATGGTCTTCATGGGTTCAGAAAGGAACAACATGACCATCTCTTGTCCTTATTGTATCAAAGTAGGTTGTAGGACTCTGGTTTATGTGCTTCAGCCAACTTTGCAAGTGTGACTAGTATTTCAACTTATAACTTTTGTTGTTTCTTTGCTTTCCACTTCTCTCAAATGTTTAATAATCCTTGGATACTGTATTCAGGGGCCGCACACCACATGAATCCTCACAAACACCTTCTTACCCACATTAAACCTTTGCTATCACATTACTTAATTTCTCTTCCAAGTAGTTACAGAGTGAAAAATAACTTATATTGGTTCCTTGCCTTTGTTTTCTGATTTAGTTCTAAATCTTGTTCTATTGGTTCCTAATTTTTAATATAATTTGATTTGCTCACATCAATTCCTCTTATAGTTTAATTGCACTGCTCATTTTACTCCCACTTCTTGTGTGTTACAGAGCCATTCTCTAAAGAGGCCACTTGAAGTTGGTAAACTCTCCAATTGACTATAGTTCAGCTAAATGGTTCTAATCTCTCTGACAGTCCTCATCATAATACTGCATCTCACAACTCTTCACCATCATCTGATAAATCTGTTGTTATGTCTAGTTTCATTTCTTCTAATGCTAATAATGTCATTATTTTTTCTCTGTCTTTTCTAGTTCTTCTATCTCTACTATTTCCAATTCAAATATTGATATTCCACAAGATGTATCTTCTCTGTCTTCTTATAAAATGTCTCTAGATTTGTATGTTAATTCAAATTCTGATTCTTTTCAATATAATGTTTTTCCTGTTCATCACAATTTGCAGTTTTCTAGCTCTACTACTAATAATGTTAGTCTTGCTCTTATTTGGCATCATAGATTAGGACATAAGCCTTATGCCAAAATGAAAACAATTTCTTCCTTTTGATCCCTTCTTCCTCCTAAGCAACCCTTCCATTATTTCATATGCCCAATGGCAAGAGAACAAAGATTGTATTTTTCTGAGAGTATAATTCACTCCACTAAACCTTTTCAATTGGTCCATATTGATCTTTGGGGCCCTTATCACACTCAAAACTTATAATAGTTATAAGTATTTTTTGACTATAGTAGAGGACTTTACTAGGTGCACTTAGACTCATTTATTATCTATCAAGTTCAATGTTTTTCCCATGATCAAATCCTTATTCTTTTACATTAATCAATTCAAACTCAACATTCAAGCTATTCAATTAGATAATGCATTTGAACTTGGTTCCGGTTCTGAGGCTATTCATTTTTTCTCTTATTATGGGATTTTCTATCAAACCTCTTGTCCTTACACCCCTAAAAAAATGGAGTGGTGGAGAGAAAACACAAACACTTGTTAGAAACATCTAGAGCACTACTTTTTCAGTCTAAGTTACCAGTGAAGTATTGGGGAGATGGTGTACTCACTGCTACTTTTTTGATAAATAGATTTCCCTCTTCTTTATTAAACAATAAAACTTTCTTTGAGCTCCTTCATGGTTTATTTCCTTCCTAGTCCAACCTTAAAACTTTTGGATTCCTTTGTTATGCATTTTTTCCCATCCCTCAAAGGGATAAATTTCAGTCTAGGTCCGTCTCTTCTATTTATCTTGGTTACTATATTAGCAAAAAGGGTTACGAATTATGATATATATCGTCTCCCAAGGTGTTCTATTCAAGGGATGTTCTTTTTCATGAATCTATGCTTCTTCTTCTCATGTTTCTCTCTTTCCTTCAACTCCTCTTCCTACTATTGATATTCCTAATTCTACACCACCTTGTCTGCCTAGAAGGTCTACCAGGACTTTCTCTACTCCTACTTATCTCTCAAATTATATTTGTTCCTTTACTTCTTAATCTAAGGTTTGTTATACATCTGTTGGGTCTGGTTTTCTCAAACCTCAATATTATTATCAAGCAGTTGGTCATCCTGCTTAGTATGCTTCTATGTTGCAGGAATTTCATGCCCTTAAAGCTAATAATACTTGGGAGATTATCCCTTTACCCCTTGGTTAGAGGGAAATACCCTTTAAGTGGGTATATAAGATCAAGCAACAAGCCGATGGGTCTATTGAGAGGTATAAAGCCCATTTAGTTATTAGATGGGATAGTAAAATGAAGAGGTTGACTATAATGAGACTTTTTATCCAATGGTTAAAATGACCACCATTAATTGTCTTTTAGCTGTAGAAGTTAAACGCCATTGGAAATTTTATCAACTTGATGTCAACAATGCTTTCCACATGGGAATCTCTTGGAGGAGGTGTATATGAAAATTCCTCAAGGTCTTGATGTTTCATCCCCTGATCCATCTCATTCTCTTGTTTACAAGTTGAAAAATAACTTTATGGCCTGAAACAGGCTTCTCATCAGTGGTATGCCAAATTACCAGCAGTTTTATAGTCCATGAGTTTTGTTCCTAGCCTTAACGACTACTCCCTTTTTACTAAGGTTTTTGGTATAGGAATGAGACTTCACCACCTCTGGCTTAGTCTAGTCTTTATATATATTTTTTAATACTGGGCTTTTGTATAGTCCGCCCAGCCTATTTATTATTTAAGTCAGTTTATTTCTATTTTGTATATATAGGACATACCTTGGAACTAGAAATAGTTTTTCCATTTTCACTTGCATACACAGAAATGAGAACATCTTTTCTCTTTCATTCTTCTCTCTCATAACAAGGGTTTTCAATGTTTTTTTTATTTGCTTCCATGTTGATGTGAGTTTTCCAAAAAATGCAATCATATTCAACTTATCAAATCTTGTGTTCAAAGATTGTGGCATGACTTCCACCTGGAAATTCAAATGCATCTAACTTTTGAATTGTTATGACCCGATGCTACCCCTAGTCGTAACATGGTACTTAGAACCAAAAATGATCCTAAGCTAACACATGTACTGGAATACTTCTTGAGCAACTAATTTATAATGTATATACAAGCTAAATTTACTGAGTGGTAACATAATCTTGAGAAAATCTAAATAATTATAATATTAATAAAGATTACAATAGGATAAAATTGAAGAAAGAACTAAAATTACATATTATGACTTTGACTGACTATCTATGAAGCCTCTACTATACTGACTATAGGTAGCTGAGACATGCCTCCAACTACCACTAATTAATACATATGGATAATCAAACTACATAATATGAACTGCAATGAACTGGAGTCCCCAAAATAAGAGAGACTTATCACCTGCTGGCTGATAGTTGAAAATTGTCTGACCCTGGTGTGTGGACTATATCTGGTACCTAAATCATGAAGAAATGTTTTCACAAAGGCATATATATAGTCAGTACTTTAAAACCTGACTATATGTGAAAACTACAAGTCATAGTGAGATTTATAAATCATGAGCTGAAAATGATTAGGTAAGCTGGGAAAACATTTTTAACATGAATACTTTATGAAATTCTCACATAAAGATGAACATTCTGTAAAACTGTACTGAGGATCATGTATGAATTGTGAGTCTAAAACTAGGTGATGGAA